>VNJO01008475.1:0-600000 GCA_008042535.1 Drosophila tani
ATTTTTTACAATGTAAAAAACGCTCTCGCTGTCCATAAAAGCATTATTTTGTTAAAAATTTAACTTTATTTAGTTTGTCACCATGCTACTGATAAAATTAAATAAAATTCGGAACAAAATTACATGTTTATGGACAGCGAGAGCGTTTTTTACATTGTAAAAAATACCATGAACGGTCACCCTGATGTAGGAGATGAGAAGCAAAGCCAACTCTATGTATGTTAGACAATGTAATACAGTAAATGGTTGGAAATATAAACGTGTCGGATTAATATAATCACTTTGACCGTGGTCCTAGTATGCTTTGACTAACTGGTCCTTCAATATGAGTTGAGATTGTTGTACAGAGAGTTAGTCTAGTTGTAAAGCTTGATCGGAACACATTAGCTTATACGAAGTAAATCCGGTAGAGAAAATATAAAAATGAATTCGAAATATCCAAATTATCGGTAAACACCAGCCATATTTGGGCAGTGATTGGGCGACTGTTTCTTGCCGCCGCCGGCAGGTTTGGCCCTTTGCTGGCGGGGCATCATCGTCGTCGTAGTCTCCTCCTCGTTCTCGTCAAAATTTTCATCATCCTCGTCAAGCACTGCCTTTGGAATAATTCTGGCGCGCAAGAAGTGACAAATTTTGAAATCGGTTGCCAAAATCTGCTGCTTCGTCATCGATTTCCTCCTTGTTGGAACCTCGGGGGGTATTGAAGAAATTGAAGGAGTCGGTTGGAACCTGATTGAGAATGGTGCTTCTTCGCGATGGTCTTCACCGTCAGATGCCGTCAGTTCCCAGTTGATGGTGCTGCTCGGGTCGTTCAAATGCAAACGGATCGTCATGATCCATAGTCGACTTCAGGACGTACTGCTTCTTGAGGACCGAGTTGGTAAAGTACTCATTCTTGTCGAAGTGGAACTCCAGGGTATACGTATGCCCATTTACGTATTCCTGTGGAATACTTTTGAGACTCCCGGAAGGCCTCGACATCTTCCTCGTTAGCGGTCGGATCCTCTGGCTCCTTCCAGTTGGGCTCCTGATCGATGGGGTCCACCGTGCCCTCGACGATCTCCAGCGGCTGGAACTTGAGCTAGTACTTCCGCTCTAGCTTGTAAACTTCTTCGTCGAACTCGGCCTCGACTTTCAGGTGCAGGTGCAATTGTCCGGAATCTGAGCGGGCAGCGCCTTTTACCTTTTCCTCGATCTCATTGCTGGATTCGCTGTCCACGTTTCCCTCTGGCGGAGCGTCCATTATTTGGTAAATACGGATTATTTTTTTTAATTTGAGTAAAATGGCAACCCCTCTTAAGCTCTGAAAAAAGCTTATCACTTATACGTACTGATGGCATTCATCAAAGTCTGGTAGCCCCTACACTAAGAAGCTTTTTGCTCAAAAACAAAAATGAACTGATAATGCAATTTTAGTCATATTTTGCCCATTGAAGAAAAATGACATCGGCGGCAGTGAAGTCGATTCCATATAATGAAATATCGCTGCAAGGGGTGAGTTCTGACTGAAAACTATGCTTTATATTCAAATCTGAATAATCATTTCAGAAAATTGGTGCAGGATTCTTTGGAAGAGTATATAAAGCCCAATGGCGGGGTCAGACAATTGCAGTAAAGAGAATTAACTTCGGAAAAGCAGACAAGCATATCGAAAGAGAAGTAATCCAGCTGTCCAAGGTGAATCATGAAAACATCGTTAAGCTATATGGGATATCCAAGCACGAGGACATGATCCACCTGCTGGAGGAGTACGCTGATGGTGGATCTCTGTCCAGCCTTATCCATTCGGACTACCCAAGTTATACCGTGGGCCACGCCTTCAACTGGGCCCTCCAAATCGCCCAGGTAAGAGTGCTGATACCAGGTCAGATAAGAGGTGAAATCATTGGCATGCTCCACAGGGACTAGCTTATCTCCATGGCATGAAACCAAATGCGATCATTCATCGCGACATAAAGCCGGGCAACGCAGTGCTAAGCCAAAGAGGCCTCATCCTGAAGATCTGTGACTTTGGAACAGTTGTGGACCTGGCTACTTCGATGACAGTTGAGGTGGGCACCTGTAGATACAAGGCTCCTGAGGTTCGTGGTCTTCATTTAGATTTATTTATAAGTAAAACATCAGTTGCCATGAAGGTCTTCCAAGGACGACACTATAACGAAAAGTGCGACGTGCATAGCTGGGCCATTACCCTATGGGAAATATTGTCCCGAAAGGAACCATTCAAGAAGTGTGAAACAGTTTTTGCTGTGAATTTGGCTGTAACCGGAGGTAATTATTACATATGCTTAACCCATAACATGTGTAAGAATATATACGAATTTCAGGTGAACGCCCGTCGCTTAGGTCTGATGAAATAAGGAAGGACTGCCCCGAGGATATAATTATCTTAATATCTGCTTGTTGGGACATGGAACCGAGTAAGAGATATTCCATGAATTTCGTTGCTAATATCATGGCGGAATCTGTCAGAAATGCAGGCACTTTAGAGCCGTTAAAGTACTCCTTCCGTAATGGATTGATCTATTCCGACGATGATGAAATAGATCAGATTTTGTCACTATATGAGGACTAAACTGTGCTAAATTAAAAGGTTTTCAGAACTGAGTCCAGCAATAGACGGCTGCGATCCAGGACAGAATTGTGTTTTAAAGAACCTGCAATTGCAGCACCTGAAAATCGAGGCCGAGTTCTTCGAAGAGGTGTACAAGCTAAAGCAGAAGTACTATCTCCTGCTCCAGCCGTTGCAGATCACCGAGAGCATGATGGACCCCGTCGAGCAAAGCACAACTGGAAGGAGCCTGAGCAACCGACCCATAACGGGGTCAATGCCGAGGCCTTCGGCGAGTCTCTCGAGTTTAAAAAGAAGCCAAGAGCATCCCTGGCAATACAGCAATCCTTCCGAGCCAGCCATGAGCAAGTTGTCCTAATATATCCATTAAATATGTGAATGGGCATTCTTATCATAAGAAATCATAGAGATTCATGCTGTTGAAGTACAAATTAAAATATAAAGCAAAACAATAAAAAGCATATTTTCATAACTCTTGAAATATTTACATTGTAACAGATTCTGTACGGGCTATGTGGATAGGGCGGGATGGGAGTTTGAGATTTTGGGTGCCAAATGGTCAATTTAAGGTTGCATCCCATGAATAGCGGTATAGGTATAGGTATAGTGGTTTTTACATTTCTAGAAGTACGGTTTTAATTTTATTAAGATAGGACAACTATATCATATCATATAGCAGCCATAGAAGCGATCGGTTGATTTATATGAAAATGTAAAGTTCTACATGTAAAATGAAAAAGTGTAGGTAAACGTTATACAAATTTACAAACTTCGGTATTTTTTCAGTTTTACCAAAATGGATCGATTTTCAATGATCCAATTGGAGACTGCAAGGGTATACCAACTTCGGATTACCAAATGTAGCTTTCTTTCTCGTTTTTTTTTATATCTTGTGTGATTTATTAGATTAACCTCATTTTTGTTTGCAGGACAGTAGTTTTAGTTCACCAAAAATGTGTGTCAAATAAAATTCGAATTATATATTATATACATGTCGGAAAGGAAAAGCAAAGTCTACTATGTTAAGCATGTTAAGTATGTTAAGTATTACAGTAAGTGGTAGGATACATGATACAATTATGACCTTGGTCCTAGTATGCTTTGACTAACTGGCCCTTCAATATGAGTTGAGATTGTTGTACAGTGAGTTAGTCTAGTTGTAAAGCTTGAGCGGAACACATTAGCTTATACGAAGTAAATCCGGTAGAGAAAATATAAAAATGAATTCGAAATATCCAAATTATCGGTAAACACCAGCCATATTCGGGCATTGATTGGGCGACTGTTTCTTGCGCCGCCGGCTTTGGCCCTTTGCTGGCGGGGCATCATCGTCGTCGTAGTCTCCTTCTCGTTCTCGTCAAAATTTTCCTCGTCCACGTCAAGCACTGCCTTTGGAATAATTCTGGCGCGCAAGAAGTGACCAATTTTGAAATCGGTTGCCAAAATCTGCTGCTGCTTCATCGATTTCCTCCTTGTTGGAACCTCGGGGGGATTAAAGAAATTGGAGGAGCCGGTTTGGGACCAGATTGAGAATGGTGCTTCTTCCTGGTGGTCTTAACAGTCAGGTTCATTTTCTCTCAGCTAATGGTGCAGCCCGTGCACTTGGTTCCTTCAAATGCAAACGGATCGTCGGGATCGACAGTCTTCAGGGGGTACTGGTTCGTGAGCACAGCGTTGGACAGGAGTTATCACTGCCGGCGGTGAAGTAAGCTGTGACTTCCACGACTGGGCGACGGCTGCTGAGGGCAACGCAGGTTTATGTTGGAGAATCGTCTGGACAACGCCATCATGACCCGATCGAATTGTCGCAGCGACTCCCGCTCCTGCGTTCGCACCCGCAACGCATCGACCATGATCTGCCTATCCCGCAGTCCTGGGGCATCTCTTGGTTGGCCCGGCGCCAGGGCAAGTTCAGACTGCGCATCGTCTGGGCGAGTCGTATCTTATGGAGGGGCTTCTGTCTGGCCCACATGTCCTCAGACTTGTCTTCGTCAGAAGAATTCGGAAAATGGTTATTCATCCTAGGGATTTTCCTTAATAAAGAGAACCTTCGCCAAAGGTTTCAGTCTACTCAAGTCTTAGTGATTGTTTCTCTTCTGCACATCTCTTCGAATAACGCCGCCGATTATTTTTTTTTTTAAATTTGTTTAGCTCTGATAAAAAGCTTATCACTTATACGTACTGATGGCATTCATCAAAGTCTGATAGCCCCTTTCGGCTCTGGTGTCCCTACATTAAGAAGCTTTTTGCTCAAAAGCCAAAGTGATTGATAATGCAATTTTAGTCATATTTTGCCCATTGAAGAAAAATGACATCGGCGGCAGTGATTCCATATAAAGAAATCTCGCTACAAGAGGTGAGTTCTGGCTGAAAACTATGCTTTATATTGAAGTGTGAATAATCATTTCAGAAAATTGGAGCAGGATTCTTTGGAAGAGTATATAAAGCCCAATGGCGGGGTCAGACAATTGCAGTAAAGAGGATTAACTTCGGAAAAGCAGACAAGCATATCGAGAGAGAAGTCAACCAGCTGTCCAAGGTGAATCATGAGAGCATCGTTAAGCTATATGGTATATCCAAGCACGATGACATGATCCACCTGCTGGAGGAGTACGCCGATGGTGGGTCTCTGTCCACCTTTATCCACTCGGACTACCCAGGCTATACCCTGGGTCACGCCTTCAACTGGGCCCTCCAAATCGCCCAGGTAAGAGAGCTGATACCAGGTTAGATAAGAAGTGAAATCATTGGCAAACTCCACAGGGACTAGCTTATCTCCATGGCATGAAACCAAATGCGATCATTCATCGCGACATAAAGCCGGGCAACGCAGTGCTAAGCCAAAGAGGCCTCAGTCTGAAGATCTGTGACTTTGGAACAGTTGTGGACCTAGCTACTTCGATGACCGTTGAGGTGGGCACCTGTAGATACAAGGCTCCTGAGGTTCGTGGTCTTCATTAAGATTTATTTATAAGTAAAACATCAGTTGCCATGCAGGTCTTCCAAGGGCGACACTATAACGAAAAGTGCGACGTGCATAGCTGGGCCATTACCCTCTGGGAAATATTGTCCCGAATGGAACCATTCAAGAAGTGTGAAACAGTTTTTGCAGTGAATTTGGCTGTAACCGGAGGTAATTAATTTGAACATTTGCTTTGCGCATAGCATGTATAAGAATATCGACGAATTTCAGGTGAACGCCCATCGCTTAGTTATGATAAAATAAGGAAGGACTGCCCCGAGGATATAATTAACTTAATATCCGCTTGTTGGGACATGGAACCGAGTAAGAGATATTCCATGAATTTAGTTGCTAATTTCATGGCGGAATCTGTCAGAAATGAAGGCACTTTAGAGCCGTTGAAGTACGCCTTCCATAATGGATTGATCTATTGGGACGATGATTTATTATAAGATAAATTTGATGATGAATTAGATTATGAATTATTAGATCAGATTGTGTCACATTAAAAGGTTTTCAGCACCGAGTCTAGCAATGAGATCGAGGACGAGGACGGCTGCAGGAAACGATGCCTTCATCACTGCCCTCTCCGATCCAGGACAGAATTGTGTTTTGAAGAGCCTGCAATTGCAGCACCTGAAAATCGAGGCCGAGTTCTTCGAAGAGTTGTACAAGCTGAAGCAGAAGTAGTATCTCAAGTTCCAGCCGCTGGAGGTCGCCGAGAGCATGGTGGACCCCGTCGAGCAGGAGCACAACTGGAAGGAGCTATATAATATACATGGTATAAGAATGCCCATCCCCGTATTTAACGGATATATCGGAAAGCTTAAGCATGGCTGGTTCGTCGTTGGGTTGGACCGCAATTCTGAATCGGAATCTGAATCGTAGCGGGCAGCGCCTTCATCATTTCCTGCAAGTACTGATGCCGGGCATGGACTGGCAGGCGTTTCCCTCTAGCGGAGCGTCTATTATTTAGTAAATGCGGATTTTACTTCGATAAGAACGACGCCGAGTAAAACGGTAACCCCCTTTTCAGCTATTATTAAAAGCTTATCAGTCATACGTACTGGTGACATTCATCAGTCGGGTAGCCCCTTTCGGCTCCGCTGTCTGAACATGAAGCTTTTTGCTTAAAAACAATTATGAACTGATAATGCAATTTTAGTCATTCTTTGCCTATTGAAGAAAAATGACTTCGACGGCCGTTGAGTTGATTCCATATAAAGAAATCTTGCTGCAAGAGGTGAGTTCTGGCTGAAAACTATGCTTTATATTGAAATGCGAATAATCATTTCAGAAAATTGGAGCAGGATACTTTGGAAGAGTATATAGAGCCCAATGGCGGGGTCAAACAGTTGCAGTAAAGAAGATTAGCTTCGGAAAAGCAGACAAGCATATCGAGAGAGAAGTAAACCAGCTGTCCAAGGTGAATCATGAGAACATCGTTAAACTGTATGGGATATCCAAGCACGATGACATGATCCACCTGCTGGAGGAGTACGCAGATGGTGGATCTCTGTCCACCTTTATCCACTCGGACTACCCAGGCTATACCCTGGGTCACGCCTTCAACTGGGCCCTCCAAATCGCTGAGGTAAGGGACAGCTCAGCTGATACCAAACCAGATAAGAGGTGAACATTTTGGCAAGCTCCACAGGGACTAGCTTATCTTCATGGCATGAAACCAAATGCGATCATTCATCGCGACATAAAGCCGAGCAACGCAGTGCTTAGCCAAGGAGGCCTCAGCCTGAAGATCTGTGACTTTGGAACAGTTGTGGACCTGGCTACTTCGATGACCGCTGAGGTGGGCACCTTAATATACAAGGCTCCTGAGGTGAGTGGTCTTCAGTCAGATTTCTTTACAAGTAAATCAATAGTAGTAGAAGTAAATCAATAGTTCTCCTACAGGTTTTTAACGGGCGACACTATAACGAAAAGTGCGACGTGCATAGTTGGGCCATTACCTTTTGGGAAATATTGTCCCGAAAGCGTCCATTCCTGATGGAACATAAAACAGCCATTGCCGTGAATGTAGCTGTAACCGGAGGTAAGTACTTACATAAAGCTTAGTTCTTAATATTTGTACAAATATCTACGAATTTCAGGTAAGCGCCCATCGCTCAGTTATGATGAGATAAGAAAAGACTGCCCAGGGGATATAGTTAATTTAATATCCGCTTGTTGGGACAATGAAACCAGTAGGAGATATTCCATGAAAATCGTTGCTAATATCATGGCGGAATCTCTTCGAGATGCAGGCCCTATTCAGCCGTTGAAGTATGAACATTTCTATGACGAGAAAGAGGATGTACATAAGATTTTGCGAGAGTGGGAACCGATTAAGATGGAATTTTGTTAAAAGATAAAATCATTTCGAAATTATACGTATGCCAGTTAAGTTGTTTGCTCTGCCTGGTAGCGTGTGCTCAACTGGTAAATAACCGGCTATCAAACGTTTCTGTAGAAATAAATTTTAAATATATAACAAAATATTTATTTTCGACCACCCCAGTTCGAAACCATGGATTGAAACTTGTCTAGCAAGTTGAGGGGAGTGCAAGGCCGAGCGAGATAAAAGAGGTTTTTTGATAAATAAATCATTGAATCTTAGAGATTCAAGCGCTTTAGAGTTGTTGAAGTACAAATTAAAATATAAAGCATGGTAATAATAAACAGATTCATATGTGAACGTTAACACTAATTTTATTTTCATGAAAACTCTTTTGAAATATTTACATTGCAAAGGATTCTGTACGGGCTATGTGGACAGGGCGGGATGGGAATTTGAGAATTTTGGGTGCCAAATGGTCAATTCAAGGTTGCATCCCATGAACGGTAGGTAGGTATTATATTTTTGCGGAAATACATTGTTAAATATATTCGTTAGCTGCGGGTATAGGTATGCCATATAGGGAATTTATATAAAATACGATTTATGCATATGTTTACAGTATATGGATCACTAGCAATACGTTTTGATAACTTTACTTAATCTCTTGATTTTTTGGTTTTTTTTGGTTTTTTGCTTTATAGATTGTAAATTTAGAAAATTAAATGTTAAAATGTTTTTAATAAATATATTCATATGTGTTTGTTTGTTTACCAAAACAAAGTGATCCTCGGTTAGTCTGTTACACAATGGAAAACCGTAACGCTTCGTAGAGTTTCGTTCTTGGAGTATAATTGTTTCGTTATTTTTAACTATATGTATATGTTGGTTTTTCGTTTGCTCTTTAATAAATGTTACATACTTTAAACTTAGATACAACTATTTATAAACATGCGTGTATGTAAGCATAGTTTAATTAATTCAATTGGTTTGGTATAATTCATTTCTCCTTATACTCTTTATACTCGCTATAATTGTTTTTGTTTCGTCATATTTTTTTCACCGCACGTTCCTGCCTACGATTTGTTCAATGTGTTCATATATATATATTATATATACGCATATATAGAGATGTTCAAGCACATGCATATATTTTCCCTTTGTATTGTTTGTAATTTAGGTCGCTTTGAATTTTGGTTGCATTTGCTTCACATCATTTCTTCGGCTTGTAATTGAAGTATTCTCGTAAATAATTCACGTAAGAAGGCGAACGAAACATAATGCAAAGTAGGCGACAAGATGATCTGATTGTGAGTTATAATGGACGAAATCTGAATTAATTACTAAACTAACGATTTCAAAGAAACGGATGGCTTGCTTATAGTCGTTGCTTGATAGCCAATACTGGTACCTTATGCTGGCTCATAGAACATAAAAATTTGTGGCAAAAAGTAATGAAATATAATATAAATATGTATAATAGTTAGAGCTGGGAGAAAATCGATTCTCAGTGCATCGATTTTTTTCGATCTTTTAAAAAATAACACCGATTATATCGATTAAATCGAAAAAATTTTTTTTTTTTTTTTTTCATTTATAGAAATCAATTCATGGAGATCATAAACACATATAAAGACACATATAAAGAGCAAACCAAAAATACATTTCTTTAATAAAATAAAGAAAAGTTATAAGTTTTAAAAACATAAATAACGAAAGAATTCGTTTTTATAAAATAAACAGCGAATATAAATTAAGTTTCCAGAACATAAAAAAAAGAAATGACCATTGATGATCCAAAAGATGAATGGTTCACGATACATCGATTCTGCCAAAATAGAATCGATGTTGGACCGAAAAAAAAAGAATCGATAGTATCGATATTGCAATCGATTATTTCCCAGCTCTAATAATACTCATACCTTATGCTGGCTCATAGAACATAAAAATAGTCTGAAAAAAATCATTTAATATAATAAAATTTAATATAAATAAGTTCAAAAGTAAAATAAAATAAAATAAGCTCTTCAAGTGTTAACAAAAGGTGTCAAAAAACGTTTTATTGTTGTCATTTGCATGTGATATGTTTTCGCGTGCGGTAAGAAACCAAATATCAATAAATTATTAGATCATAAGTGGTCACAAAGTATAAGGTTAGCAAAAAAAAAAGAATGCTAAGGCATACACTTACGAATTGACTTAATAAATAAGTGATTGGCTCGGGCAGATTCGAGTTCTAGTGGATTAAACTATTTTACAAAAGTTAAGGGAGGGATAAAAGCGCGCAAATATTCGAGTAACTGGGACAAACACATACAAAATGTACAATATTCGAAACACAGAGTAAAAACTAAGGGGGGTTTGGAAAGCGTAATCGGCATGAAACGATGATTTACCATAGATAGGGGGGGAGTGAGTCTCCCGACGATTACACGTATACACAAACTTCTAATTTGGATTCGTCGTTAGGTTGGTTATTACATGATGAGTACAATGTCTATGAATATATAGCTCAGTGTGTGAGAGTACATTACATTACGGTACGCCGAAAAGAAAGCCCGTAAAAGTTGGAACTCACTGCGGGCGTGGTTAATGCGATTAGCTTTCACAATTTCTACGTGTGTCTGCTTACATGATAGAGATGTGGGTCAGGTGTTGGGTGTTGGTTGTCTACGATTACCTTTCGAAACGATACATAATAAACTGATTTGGGGGAAACCTCATCTAAACAAATGCCGAGCTATGAGCTATGAGTGCTATGAGATGGTGGGATGGATGGCTGGGGATTTTTGGTCTGAAATGCTCATGATATACACGAATCATAATTGTAACACATTCATTGTTCAGCTGCAAACTGCAAATTCTGTTCCCGGAGTCTGATTTGAATCGAAATCTATGTCTGTGTGTGTGTGTGTGTGTTGGTTGGCTGCTATATACTTATGTCTACAGAACGACGTCAGGCAGGTCGTGCGGCCTTGCCTAGGCGCGCATTTGGTTTTCATGTACGATCTTCCTCTCCTTATAGTAGATCTCCTCCGACTCCTTGTCGCAGAGCAGCAGGACCACGGCCCCAAACAGGAAGATGGCCGCTCCCCAGCCAACGCCATATGCCCAGCCGAACTCCCAGACTCGCCGGTTGGCTAGAAAAGTGAAAAATACAAAGGTAAATGAGTGGGAGAGCTTATGTTAACCATCTTCGATCCATACCCATGGTTAGCTCGCCGGCAAAGCATACGGGATACACGATCAGAGCGGACAGCACGGCTAGCACTGAAAGAAAACATGAATCCTTAGCACACACCTTCGACAGGATCGTAGATCTCACTGGTTACTTACAGGATACGAGCATCACCAGTACCGCTATGCGATAGAACTTATATTTTAGATTGTGGTTCTGCGACTTGAGGCCCAGACCGGTCAGTACTGTGGCTATGACGTCCGTCACCAGGGTGATAATGCAGAGTGCTGCTGTGGCCTTGATGTAACCTGAGAATCAACATAATCATAAATACCTTCTTTCTGGAAAGCTCTTTCGCCTTATCACTTGCCTACATCGCGGGTCCAGTAGCATCCTGGCGGATCCTGAACGTTGAACGGCAGCGGCGTCACCGAATCGTCCTCAATGCAGTGCACAAAGAGGCCTTGCCGCCAGTCGGAGGCCATTAGCCAATCTGTGGATGCCAGGGCCATGATCATGAGCACCACCACAATGACGCCGCAGATAAATGCAATCACCTGTGGATTTAGAATAAGAATGGTAATCGGATAGGCTTGGTTAAGATGTTGTCCGCGAACCTTGAGTGGCCTCGTGATTGTGATGGTCTCAATCGTCGTTGTCGGCGCCATTTTCTCCGGTGGCGGACGCAGAACACTGCACAGGATAATTATTATTAATTGCGGGATGGAAGAAAATGACAGCCTAAAGTCTCAGCCTCAGCAGAAGACGAACAAACTCACCTTATCGACTACGCAGGCAAAGTGCTGCCAGCAGCTACTAATTGGAATGCGTTTCAATGCGTTTCTTGGTTAGTTTTGCTTAATGGGATGCTGGAAGGGCTTTTTTGGTTTCGATTTCGATTTCGATTTCGGTTGCGGGGGAGGAGAGTAAATATTACTCTAGTTGGCTTTAACAATCTAATATATAAATGCTTCAATTGGCGTTTTTATTGCTTTTGGTTTGCGCGCTGAGAGGATTTCCAATGCGTTTAGAATTTCAAATTGCTGGCGGAAGCAGCGCGTTCAACATCTGGATTACAGAAACGGGGGGAATGGATGGATCGTTTGTTAGGCAAAGAGAGAGAGATTCGATTAGACCGACTGGCGCACACAACACGACGCGTGTTCACATCAAAGCAGTTAGAGGTAAGCAGCAGCACAACATGCAAGAACAACTCGAGCAACAACGTCGACGAGGCAGGACAATGGGAACTACTAGGGCTTTTACGGTGCACTATTCAAATCAAACGGGGGCTTAACTGGCAATTAAAATCACATACAACTGTGGGCAGCAACTACTATTCATTCCAAGTCTTTAACTGCCTGGCGACACGGGATTTTATGGGCTCTCGAATGGACTTGGCTTTTATTAACTGAATTTTCTAAGGTTTAATGGCCGGATGGTTTTGGAAATGGTGTCTTAAAAGTTTTATATATTTTACAGGGTCTTGGAGGCACTTTTCTGTTACGTATGACATCATTTTCTTAGACAAGATCAATTATTTGGTGGGTTTAATTTTTAGCTTAGGAATTGGTTTTAAACTTAGGTTTTGATTTTATTCAATTAAAGCTACACTTCCTTTTCGCGAGATTGATTTTAAAGATTTAAATTTAAGAAGTCTGAACAAATAGACAAAAAAAAACCCCTCTTAAAGTGTGCTCGACAGTGAGATACCCGGAATCCAAAGCCCCAAGGTTCTACTTGGAGCGATTGCGAGGTAGATAGATAGAAAGTTACAACTTTATTCTCTAATAACTTCCATGCTTATCATCCGATTTTACTCAAATTTTTGGTAAGAGTCCGTACAAATCTGTTTTTTATTTTCTATATCTACGTTCTATTGAAAATCAAGGTTATGGCTTTGTTAAGCATTTTTTATGAACTTTGTGTACCCTGAAATAAATATAAAATCTATTGTTTTGACCACGCTTGTCTGCACTTATGTATGTCAGGGATTAACTGTTGCAATTTTCCACACAATGCGTTGCTGCCACAGTTGAATGGGTTTTGGGATTGTTTTTAAATTAAGCAGCCGCCTCAAATGAGGCAGACAAAAGCGCGGCAGAGGATGGCGGAGGGTGCAGATAGCGGATCCCACTTGATGCACACATTATGACATGCAAATTATCCATTTGCATTCCATTGTTCGCGCCGAGATCCGTGCCAATTTGTAAGATCTTTGAGATACAGAGAGACAGACACAGATACACAGGTACGGAGGCCGAAATAAACAGATGCTTGTATCTGTGCGAAATACAGACGCAGCGTCTAGCGGATCTCGCAGATACTTTCTGCGGGCCAGACGAGAGGATTTTGAATTTGTCTTATTTATAGCGGCTAAAAACTAAGAACAGCAACAACAACAACAACGAGTCCCGTTCCTAAATGCATGTGAGTGTGTGTGGCGTTGGGTAAGACCGTGTGTGTGTGTGGGTGAGTGGCATGGCAACAGGATCAGAGATGGTTAATTGCTTCATACATATATAGAACGTAACGGGCAGGCAAAATTGGGGCAAACGGCCATATGCAAAACAACAACAACAATAACATGGTCAGCAAGGGAAGGGGGGGTGTATATATGTATGTGTGTATGTATTTGTATGGGCACAACGGAAGCAAAACAAAATGCGGACAAAAAGTACAAGGATGCGAATTGTGATACCTTTCCTTGTAATAGTCCAGAGTTACCGATTCGGAATCAAATTCTGAGTAATCTGGCAGCGATTCGGCATCAAAGGAGCTCATTCCGCTGAGCGTGTAATTGGGCAAGACGTTCATTTTGTTGTTGTAGCCAACAAGGTTGCCCTGGTGCTGTTGTTGCTGCTGCTGCTGCTGCTGGTACTGTTGCTGTTGCCTTTGTCGTTGCTGTTGCTGCATGGTGGTTACTTGTTTTTGTTTAAACAATATTGAACACACACTCGCACTCGCACACACACGCCCACGAACTGACGGTGAAAACTACGCTATATTTTTTCTCTATTCCCTTTTCGCTGCCTTTTCACACTCTCGCCGTCTGCTTTGCCTCGCTTTGCTTCGCACACTCAGCGATGGTTTTTTGCGATACCCGTCGTGCACTTACAGTCTGCTAGGAGAGCGTGCCACTTTCCTCATTCACATGTTCTTTTATATATTATATTTTAGTATATATATATCGGTATTCGGTCTAAATAATTAAAAAACAAAAACGACGAAAATAATAATGTTTTGCTTCCCTCATCACAAATCAGAGTGGCCAGAGTGGGCTGGGAATAAATACCACAATACCTAGTATATATGTACTGAGAGGTCACACTGGGGAGTGTGTACGTCAAAAATACCGCAATCAGTGTGACCCCAACGGGTGTAGTACGCGAGAAGTAATCGGCGTCGCGTGGCTGCGTCAGATTAGCGAACAAAACAACATAAATATCAGCACAGATTTCGGGTTTCTAAAAGATAAAGGTCCCTGAAGGACCCCAGAAATCCATGGCCACCGACACGGTGTCCAACGGAGAGAACTACACGCAGCATTTATCCGGCAATGGCAACGGCAACGGCGACGACGAGGTAATATGCCCCACATGCGACGTAAAGATCAAGCGCAGTCAGGTGGCCGATCACTGCCAGATGGAGATGGAGCGCCTGCACAATCCCACCAGCGTTAGCAATCCGGCGGTGGCTCCGGGACCAGCTGCAGCTGCATCTACAGCCCAGTCGGGCTCGGGGGGCAGACAGCCGTGGAGCGTGTTTCAGCGCGTGCAGCGCAACCGGCAGGCCCGACAGCGCCAGCGCACAAGGAAGCGTGCCTCGTCGCCGGCGGCGTCAGCTCCTGTTGCTGCAGCACCCATTCCTGCGGCAGCTCCAGTAGCTCCTCCCCGGGCTGCTGCACCAGAATCCAGTCAAGCCAATTGCCCCGTCTGCAATTGCAACTTCCCGCAGACCAGCATCCAGGAGCACGTCAACCAGTGCCTGCGCAAGAGCCGAAAGAATGGGCAGGCCAACGGGGAGCGGCACTCCAGCGAGGACTCTGAGGACAGCGACGAGTACGAGGAGTATGAGTGGGCGGGCCAGAAACGCATCCGCGTGTCCACTCTCGTGCAGGGAGGCTACTCGGCCTTGGGCCTCGGCCAGACCATCAAGTACAATGGGAGCCAACAGGCGCAGGACGACGAGGACGAGGATCTCAACGTGGACGAGGATGACACGCAGATCTACGGGCCAACGCAGTACGGCGAGAGCGATGTGATTCCGGTCACCAACGAGGACACCGACGGCAACGTCTCCGAGGTGGATGTGACCAACTACGTACGCCGACTCATCTCCTCCAGCGATGCACCGAAGCCCAATCATTCCAGCGAAGCCACCGACGAAGCAGAAACTGCCACTGCCAGCGCCAGCGCCGAGGAGGAGCAGCCGGCCAGCGAGGAGGAGCCTTCCACATCACGCTCAACGCGATCCGCCTGCCAGAGTCAGCAGCAGATTATCGAGTCACTGAGGGTCAAGCTGCGACTCTACGAGAATCAGGCGCAGAACAAGTACAAGTGCCTGATCTGCCTCGAAGACTACAAGAATCCCGCCATCTCCGTCTCCTGCTGGCACGTTCACTGCGAACAGTGCTGGCTGAAGACGCTCGGAGCGCGCAAGCTGTGCCCGCAATGCAATTCGATCACCACGCCCAAGGACCTGCGCCGCATCTACCTGTAGTGTCGTCGTGTGGAGCAGGAGGCTTGGACTCCCCCTAACCGAATTGTTATCCCCGCTTGCGCCACATGCCCGACATGCTGTAGTCGATAATCCTAAACATATTATTTATAAAGATAACAACTATGATACGTGACATTACAATAAGCATTAATATGTAACTATTACAATAAACCACAAACTACAATTATCGGTTATACTATATATACGTTAAAGTATATGGGAGAAGCCCTCATGGAAACTATTTCAATAACTCTAAGCTAAATGAAAGAAAGTCTAATCAAATTTTGAGATTAAAATCTTATTTTTATGTTCAATAAATTCCGATATTCAAAACGAAAACTGTAAGAGCACAAATTTAGGTTTATTAGTGTGAGTATGTGAAGAAGAAATACAAAATTAAACAACCCTCGAGTTTTATTATTATTTTATTATTTATACATATTTACTTAAATATCCCCTTTTTTTTACTGTGTAATTGTTCGATGGTCGACCTTCGATAACATTTTCAAAAGCCTTCGAATTAGAGCGGAGCACGTGTCGTGTTATTTTTCGTGAAATTAATCACGCAGTGTTTACAAATATTTAATCAAGATTTACATGAAAATGTATCTGGCTAAAGAAATTAATTTGAATAAATATATAGTAATAAACATAATCGCATTTAACAGTGTTTAATATTAGAAGTGAAGGGACGATTTCTGGACATTGATCTTCAATCATGGATCCAATTCAGGGCATTAGGGGCGTTTTTTAAAATAATTATTAATTAAGAACCAGCTTACCTTTTCGACAAAATATCGCTAACAACCTCCAGACGGACCAAAGTATGCTATGAATAACACACAGACAAGCATTTTCCGAAAAACAGTTTTTCATATTTGCTGTTCGGTATTGGAACGAACTTCATATTCGACTAAAAATATTTAAGAGCGCACATAACTTTCGACTTAAATGACACACATAAAAACCCAACTTTCTTATTATGGGAGAAATTAGTTTTTAAGAAACTCAATCTGAAATGTTTAATTTATATTTATATATGTCAAAATTTGTATTACCTATAGGTAATATCTAAAAATGTTCATTCTATATGTGAGGGTGCCTCCTGCCGGCGTGGCGAATATTTGACCGCTCCTGAGGTCCTCCCTGTCGGGCGGGCGAAAGGAGACTCCTGCTTGCGTGGTGAGTGCTTGACTGCCCCTGAGGTCCTCCCTGTCGGGCGGGCGAAAGGCGACTCCTGCTTGCGTGGTGAGTGCTTGACTGCCCCTGAGGTCCTCGCCATCGGGCGGGCCGGGGCCGACTCCTGCCTGCGTGGTGAGTGTTTAACTGCCCCTGAGGTCCTCGATGTCGAGCGGGCTGGGGGCAACTCCTGCCTGCGTGGTGAGCGTCGAACTGCCCCTGAGGTCCTCGAAGTCGAGCGGATGGAGAAGGACTCTTGCTTGCGTGGTGAGCTGCGAACTGTCCGTGAGGGCCGCGTCAAAAAGTCCAACTTTTGGTACATATCAGTTATCTTCTTCGAGTTCTTATTTTCCATGGAGGCAACATTATGTTGTAGACGACTTCCCTCACTGCTCATCGACTCGAGATCAGAGTCTCCGTCTCCACTGGACTGTGTGGCTAAATTCATATCTCTTGAATCGTTTTTACTTCACAAAAAAAAAATAATAGAAAATTTTTGGATTACGATTTACGTGTTCACCAGCTGCTAGCACTTTTGTGATTCGACTATATGTGAGTTAATTTATCTTCATTTTTTTTTTCTTTTCTTTTGTTTTTTAATTGTATTTTACTAATTATTTTTACTATATAAAACGTTCTATTCAGTTACACTTGTAGTGCTGGGATATAAAATAGTAAAAAAAATAATATAAAATAATATTAACTCTAACAAATGGAAAGCCAAGCCATTAGTACGAAATTACATTTTCAAGTTCGCGTCGTGCTGACTGGAAAAACATTCTCACGCGCCCATCTCTATTTCACATTTCCTCGTTTTCTCTCCAGTTTCACCACCATGTCCGGCTCCGGTAAGATTTTCTCTAGAATAACTTAGCAATTGGCTAACCTGTCGATCCTTGCAGGCGCGAATCCCTTTGCCCAGTTCAAGGCCTCCTTCACCCAGGACGGAAAGGTCTACAACTACTTTGATCTGCCCTCCATCGACAATAAATATGGTGAGTCGTCGCCGGTGTATCGTCAGAGGAGTCCCAGCTTATCGTTATTGTTATTGTTACAGACTCGCTGCCCTTTTCCATTCGCATTCTGCTGGAGTCTGCTGTCCGCAACTGCGACAACTTCCACGTGCTGGAGAAGGATGTGCAGAGCATCCTGGGATGGACGCCTTCGTTGAAGCTGGGCGCCAGCGATGTGGAGGTCTCATTCAAGCCAGCGCGCGTCATTTTGCAGGTAGGAAACACACGGAGGTACTCCCACTTGCTCCATGTTATTAATTTAATCCTGTTTAGGACTTTACTGGCGTGCCCGCCGTCGTGGATTTCGCTGCGATGCGGGATGCGGTCCGGGAGCTGGGCGGCAATCCCGAGAAAATAAATCCCATCTGCCCCGCCGACCTGGTCATCGATCACTCCGTGCAGGTGGATTTTGCTCGCGCCTCGGATGCTCTGGCCAAAAACCAGTCCCTGGAGTTCGAGCGGAATAAGGAGCGCTTCACATTCCTTAAGTGGGGCGCTCGTGCCTTTGACAACATGCTGATTGTGCCGCCCGGCTCTGGCATTGTGCATCAGGTTAATCTGGAGTATCTGGCGCGCGTCGTCTTCGAGAGCGGCGAGGCAGATGGCTCCCAGATCCTGTATCCCGACAGCGTCGTCGGCACGGACTCTCACACCACCATGATCAATGGCCTGGGCGTGCTGGGCTGGGGCGTGCGCGGCATCGAGGCGGAGGCCGTAATGCTGGGCCAGTCCATCTCCATGCGGCTGCCCGAGGTGATTGGCTATAGGCTGGAGGGCAAGCTGGGCCCCCTGGCCACCTCCACCGACCTGGTGCTGACCATCACCAAGCACCTGCGCCAGCTGGGCGTGGTGGGAAAGTTCGTGGAGTTCTACGGACCCGGAGTGGCGGAGCTGAGCATCGCAGATCGTGCTACCATTAGCAACATGTGTCCGGAGTACGGAGCTACGGTGGGGTACTTCCCCATCGACGAGAACACGCTCAGCTACATGCGGCAGACCAGTAAGCTTGCACAGGGTTCCGCTTTGTATTCAAACCCAAACTGATGGGCTCTTTGGTTGATAGATCGCTCCGAGAAAAAGATCGACATCATTCGGCAGTATCTGAAGGCCACGCGACAGCTGCGGGACTACGCCCTTGAGGATCAGGATCCTCGTTACACTGAGGTATGTCTGCCCTTCCTTGAGCTCACCCTTTACGACTGCTTTCACTTCCCATTCAGACTGTCACCCTGGACCTGTCGACGGTGGTCACCTCGGTGTCGGGTCCCAAGCGACCGCACGATCGCGTGTCCGTGTCCAGCATGTTCCAGGACTTCAAGTCGTGCCTGACCAGTCCGGTGGGATTCAAGGGCTTTGCTGTGCCGCCTCAGGCCTTGGCTGCCAGCGGTGAGTTTCAGTGGGACGACGGCAAGAGCTACAGGATAGGTCACGGTTCGGTAGTGATTGCGGCCATCACATCCTGCACGAACACCTCGAATCCCTCGGTGATGCTGGGCGCTGGTCTGCTCGCCAAGAATGCCGTGCAAAAGGGTTTAGGTATCCTGCCGTACATCAAGACCTCGCTGTCGCCCGGCTCCGGTGTGGTCACCTACTATCTGAGGGAGTCGGGCGTGATTCCCTACCTGGAGCAGCTGGGCTTCGACATCGTCGGCTACGGCTGCATGACCTGCATCGGCAACTCGGGCCCCCTCGATGAGAATGTGGTGAACACCATCGAGAAGAACGGCCTGGTCTGCTGTGGCGTGTTGTCCGGCAACCGGAACTTCGAGGGACGCATCCATCCCAATACGCGAGCCAACTATCTGGCCAGCCCGCTGCTGGTGATCGCCTACGCCATTGCCGGGCGCGTGGACATCGATTTCGAGAAGGAGCCACTGGGCGTGGATGACAGTGGCAAGGAGGTGTTTCTGCGCGACATCTGGCCCACGCGTAGCCAAATCCAGGAGGTGGAGCACAAGCACGTCATTCCGGCCATGTTCCAGGAGGTGTACAGTAAGATCCAGCTGGGCTCCCAGGACTGGCAGACGCTCGAGGTGTCCGATGGCAAGCTCTATCCCTGGAGCGGGGTCTCCACTTACATCAAACGCCCGCCCTTCTTCGAGGGCATGACCCGGGAGCTGCCCAAGCTGAACAGCATCGACAAGGCTCGCTGCCTGCTCCTGCTGGGCGACTCGGTGACCACCGATCACATCTCACCGGCTGGCTCCATAGCCCGCAAGTCTCCTGCAGCCCGATACCTGGCGGAGCGGGGTCTGACGCCGCGTGACTTCAACTCGTACGGCTCCAGGCGTGGCAACGATGCGGTAATGGCGCGCGGAACCTTCGCCAATATCCGATTGGTCAACAGGCTGGCCTCCAGAACGGGACCAAACACAGTGCATGTGCCCAGTGGCGAGGAGATGGACATCTTCGATGCGGCGGAGAGATATCGGGAGGAGGGAACACCGCTGGTGCTCGTGGTGGGCAAGGACTACGGCAGCGGCAGCTCCCGGGACTGGGCGGCCAAGGGACCGTTCCTGCTGGGCATCAAGGCGGTGATCGCCGAGTCCTACGAGCGCATCCACCGATCCAACCTGGTGGGCATGGGCATCATTCCGCTGCAGTTCCTGCCGGGACAGAGCGCCGAAACGCTGAAGCTCAGCGGTCGGGAGGTTTACAACATTGCGCTGCCCGAGGGCGAGCTGAAGCCCGGCCAGATGATCCAGGTCGAGGCCGATGGCAATGTGTTTGAGACCACGCTGCGCTTCGACACGGAGGTGGACATAACGTACTATAGGAACGGAGGCATCCTGAACTACATGATCCGCAAAATGCTGGACTAGTTGTCACATTCGTTATCTTCTTTATTCCATGGGCATTTCTTACCAACTGTTATTTGTTTTTACATATGTGATGGGAAATAAAATTTGACACAATCATTGTAATTGTTTCTATTAATTTTCCTTTTTTATTTTCTGATGGTAACTGATCGGCAAATACGTTTTTAAAAAACGCGCCATTAGTGCTATCGATAGGCAAACATCGTAAGAACAGGGAAACGTAACGTCTTCCACGTTCACGGGGCTGCTAGGGCTGCAAAGATATAGACAGTCTTGACATCGATACTATCGAGAGAAAACAAAAACTATTTAATAACAAAATAATTTTAATCAGGCAATGATATACCTTTCTGCAAACTTACGACTTTATTAATGGAGATATAAGCGCTGAAGGTAAAAAACATGCTATAGTTTTGGCAAAATTTTTATAGCTAGTTTTGATTAAAAGTTTTGATTTTAAAAATATAAAGACAAAACATTTTAATTATTTTGAGTAAACAGATCTAAAGATACCTTTGTCCTAAAACAGTTAAAACCAACTATATGCAAATATGTCTTAAAAATTATATCGAAATAATATAAATACTATCAATATCAATATCAATACATCAATACTATCGATAATATCATCAATAGTTTGCCAGCTCTAGCGACGGCCATCTCTTCGCGACGAGTTGGCCCAGATCAGGGGTTTTCCCCTAGATTTAGGGGTTTTTTGATGTCCTAGGGGGAATTTTAGGGGGGAAGAATTTTTAGGGGGAAAGTTTAGGGTTTTTTTTCGGATCAATTGATTTAAAATTTTTAAGAAAATCTCTATAAAATTGCTTTTTTTATTATAAATCACCTAAAATGGCGAATTAATCAAACTAAATACTGCCCACGATTTTCCTATCGCCTAAAAGTTTTGCCAGCTGATGATGGCGCATTCCGTGAACCCGCCTTTAAGATACTAAGGACTGGTATTCCACCGACATTTTTCCGCTTTGCAACGTTCCACGTCATAATTAGATATTTCTTCTTTTAAATCTTTGAATATATCAGTTTTTTTTTTAATTTGGCGGAATTTTGTAGGAGGAAATATCGACACCAACAGAGGTTGAGAAACATCGGTGATTCCCAAACATCGATAACATCGATGCTGGCATCGACGTTTCTTTCGTGATAGTCCATCTCCAGATCTTCATGTTTTTGTTCACCCCATCTCTAGAGCTCTCTGCTCTCTTGCTCTCCCAATTTTTATGCTCTCCCAATTTTTATGCTCTCCCACCCTTTATGGTGACTGTAGTTGTTGTTCTCTTTATTGCTGAAATTCCACTTGGCGCGAACAAACGTTAATTTAAATTAACTTATAAAGTGATTAAATTAAGTTATTAAAACCAGTGGCCTTTGGCAGTCTGAGAAAAAAAAACAACCATGAATTGACTTATTGAGTTAATTAATTTTGATTAATACTAATTATATTTTATTTAATTAATATAAACTTGATATATATTATATATAATAAATATTTATTTAAAAAAAACACAATTCAATACAAATTTAGAATTTACCGTGTTATTTGTGTAATTGAATTTATTAGTTAAGAAATCCTAGTGAGTAAAAAAGATGAGAAGAAAAGAATTCACAATATTGAGTACAATATGCAAATAAGATTCAAGGACAAATTGGCAACGAAAAGGAGTTTAAAGAGGAACCTTGAACGCTCGTTTGTGATTGTGAAGTGAAGACAATTGCAACTGTCAACATTATTACATTTTTAATATAAATTTGTAAATCCAATAAATAATTGAATAAATAATTCAAGGACCTATTTCGTTTTAGCATAAATTTATTTGTAAATAGCACTTAATACAAAATAAGTAAATTAAATAAATCGAGTTTATTGAGTTTTGATTTCATTAACATATTTTTTAAATTTAGGGGGAAGACTGGATTTTTTAGGGTGAAATATCGACTATTTGAGATTTTTAAGGGGGAAAGCAACATTTTCATCTGGTAACACTGGCTTCTTTTTGTCTCCCGTCCCGTGGACTTTTCTCCAAAGGGATTTCCAATTCGCAAAAATACAGAAACACAAATAAGGCTACCGATCGCGCGTTCGCGGACATTTAAGTGTTTAGTGGGTTGTGCAAATGCAGCAGCAGCAGCAGCTGAAGTTAACCGCCGAAAATACAAAGTAGCGCAGTACGAAAACTCTCCTCCGCTCCACCTCCTCCCAAAGATCTGCGGATCGCAGGAATCAAGAACTGGTGCTGGTGCACAGGGCCTGGTGCCCCCCCACGCGTCCGTAGTGCAAGAGAGGAGGCGTCGCGTCGCCCGGATTATGTCATTTGTTTACGGGCAACTGCCGCAGGCAGAGAAGCGCTTTTGAATGTTGCACCCGAAAGAGGCAGCGAAAACCTGTAAAAATGTAGACTGTGTGCGTGTGTGTGTGCGTTAGTGTTAGTATTAGTGTTAGTGTTAGCGGACCAGTGTTGGTGAGAGTGAGTGTGAGTGGCGCGGATAATGGACGTTTAGTCGTCGTATAAAAATACGCGTAGATATAGGAGATATAGAGACACACACCAACACACACCCGTATATATGCGGACAGGCACGCCGCCGTATCTGCGCCGCAGCACGTCGTTTGAGAGCCCGCGCGCCTCCCCGATGCGGCTGCTCCCCTCCAGAGTTCGAGTCCGAGTCAGCTCTAGCATCGTCTCTGCCTCCGCCCTCGATTAGAGCCAATGGCCACGTTCAATGCCAGCGCCAGCAGCAGTGCCGCCGATGTCCTGAGCTCCACTTTGGCCGCCACCTCGGCCACGGCCACGTTCCTGGTGCCCACGACGGCCACGCAGGCGGGAGCCATTGCAGTGCAGCAGCAGCCAGCGCCCCATCCGCAGCCGCACCACCTGCAGCTGGACCAGTTCGGGGGCTACGCTGCGGCAGCACCGCTGCAACAACACCACCACCACCATCAGCAGACCAACTCGTCGTACACCTTTGTGCAGATCAAGCGGGAGCCCTGTCAGGTGTCCGAGATCAGCTCCAACAATTGCCACCAACAGCAGCAGACGCAGCACCACCAGCATCAGCAGCAGCAACACCATCACCACCTCCAGGGTCTGGGCAGCGTGTCCTCGTCCTCGGTCACCGCCTCGGCCACTTCCAAGACCATGTCTTCGTCCACGCTCACCACGCTGGTGAAGATAGAGGCGCCCTCGCCGAAGGTCTCTGACCTGGAGAAGTCTACAAGTAGGTTCCGCAGCCATCCTGCCGTCCAGAACTGGTCGTAATCATCGTAACTTTCGCATCCTTTGCATCCGTTCCGTTTCAGGCAATTCCGTGCCCATTGGCATTGCAGTGGCCCGGAAACGGCCGCAGGAAGCTTTGGTGCCAACTCTGAGCACCCCGGCCACGCTGCCGCTGCAGCAATCACTCAGCAAGGACATGAACTGCTTTGGCATACGCGTCGCTGACCTCGGTGAGTGGCAAACTACTTTCCAGGGGTCGGGGTCGGGCAAAACGGTGGAGGCTGCCCACCTAATTCAATTTGAGAGAGCCCAGATTTCTGTGTGCCTCTAATGAACGCCTGTCCGCGTCCCTCGGGGCATCGTTACGATGCTTATAATGCCAGGACGTGGACGTCGTTCAATTATGCCACTAATAAGATTGCCAGCCAGCCAGCAAACGTTCTCAGCGCCAAAGAATTCCATCA
This sequence comes from Drosophila tani, assembly GCA_008042535.1. NCBI lineage: Eukaryota > Metazoa > Arthropoda > Insecta > Diptera > Drosophilidae > Drosophila > Drosophila tani. The sequence goes on from VNJO01008475.1 coordinate 24,475, forward strand.
GTAAGTCGAGCCGGGCCAAGGCGATGGCGAAGGCGAAGGCGAGGGTGTCTCTGGCAAACACACCGTAAACACCCCGTCAGAGTTGAGAGGGCAGGAGTCATATGATGCGAGCTGATGGCCGCCTGTTGTGCGGCTGTCGTTGTTGTGACAGCCACCGAATCGAGTCGAATCGAATCGACTCGACTCTTCCCTCCCTGAGCTCGAGAACGAAGGAAGCGGTGGTAAATCATACGAACTTCTAAAGCGGAAATAAAACGAAAGTGAAACACATTGCGATTTCAGCAGGGTGGCTTAGGCCGACTTCGGGGTGCTCTACTTGACTACGGGGGTGTGTTTCCTTATCCCGAAGCTTTAGATTCATTTTTCAAGATTTCTTTTGAATCCCGCTAATGGAGAATTAATCGACTCTAAATGCTTCCATTATGACTTATTATATTTTAATATTCTTTCTTTTACTTCTCTTTAATTTGTTATTCAAAAATGTAAGCAGATGTAAAATATTTTCTGTGTTTGTTATTTGGATAATAAGATTGAGATAAATGAAGATGCTTAACAAAACTAACAGAGATACAATCATTGTATTACAATGCACCCCCGAAATTTGTTGGATCGATAGAGAGGGTAAAAATTCACAGAAGAAAAACAATTTAATACTCTTTTTTTATCAGATTTAAAAGTGAAAATATACCTTCAACGAATGCCATCTGTTTTTATTGTTAATTGGCTATATTTTTAATTTTTTTTTTAGATGAGATTTTTACGTCTTAAATTATTATGCCAAAAATACATACGTAGATTTATCTTTCAGTTTGCAGCAAAGAAACTTTATCATTACTAAAATTGTGCTAACTATTCCAACCCCAACAAGTAGCGTGAATTCAAAGCAGTTTATTGCTGAATTCGTACTTGGGAATTTTAGGGGCAATTGCTGCAACATCTTTCGCTTTAATGGTGGAAGGCGCTCAACCATCTTATATGTGTTTTTTTTAAACTTTTTTTTATATTCTGTATTAAAAGAAACAAGGATGTTTAAGAATAGAAAAGTTAAGAACTGTTTTTAACGAAATAGCAGGTTAAACTTAATATAATATTTAACGAATGATTTCAACATGCTTGCAAAATGCCGAACCAGGATACTGCTAACGTATAAATCAGTATTACTTAGGTTTAAAGATAATCTCTACTAAATAAAGGTTGAACCAGCAAGGGTTAACTTTTTATGGTGCCTTCATTCTCTGATAGCAACGTCATTTCACAAACTTTCCTATAAAAATGTGAAATAAAAGGCCATATAATTGGTAAACCTTGTTCTATATGTGTATAGGAGCCTCCTCCTCCAAGTTCTAAATGCAATCTACGTCAAAGAAATGACTAAACATGGTGAAATTGCACTGACCTTGAGTAGCGTGTAAAAATCCCCATTATAGCCCAAAAAAACACTATAAAAGCTGATGTAATAGTCAAAGCTTGTGGCTTTTATTTTCTGTTAAGCTAAAACTTTCTTTCGACAAAGTTGGGGGGAATTTAATTTGCAATTCCACGATTAGATGTATTCATTATAAAAACCAGTTCGAATTTAATTTATCTGTAAAGCCCTTTTTCATGGGAATCACCAGTCGGCAAGTTTGGCTTTTCCGTTCCTGGAAATTCTTTAGAAAACTTACCAATACACCATCCACTTGGGTTATTCATGCAGGGCATCGTTGGCTTCGTCTTCGTCTTCGGCTTCCTTATCACGCTCCACCGGAGCTCCAGCCATGAGGGGGCTGCCGCTGGCAGGGCAAGAACCCAAAGACAGATTACTCATGAACGGGTGGTGGGTGGATTTTATTTTACTTTTTTCTAACCGACAACCTAGCGGGGGCTGTTGCTCCAGGAAGGCGTCGCTTAGATGTAGATGTAGATGTGGATGTAGATGTGGATGTTGATGTTGTCAGGGAAATTAAGAAGGGCGCAGCCACAAGGGATGCTCCGGCTGCTGTGTGTGCTCGACTGGTTTTCGGGGATGGGAACCTGAGCGAGCCAGGAGTGAAGCCCTGTGCGGGACAGGACCTAGGAACATGACACGCCAAAGTGGATTTGTGTACAGGACCATATGGCGAGTCGCCATCGAATGGCTTTGGTTATTGTTTTTTTTTTTTTGTTCTCCCTTCCGATATGGGCTGCGGAGTCACGGGTCTATTTATAAACGCTGGCCGGGTAGTTCCGCACGCCGAGACAAATCACTTGTCAAAAGATGTGCCTTAATTGCGTTTTTGGAGATGGGCATGATACATACTTGTCATTCTATCCGCTCCTTGGACTGGCTAGATCCCTTAATGTAATGCAATTACCGAGCCGCACGTACGCTTTAATCGAATTTTTGTAAAATTATCCAGCCTCAGGCCGGGCGGGGGTGGGTCCGAGTCCGAGTGATGTGTGATGAGAGCTGCTGGGTGGATAGTGGGTGGATGGTGGGTGGATGGTGGAGGATGGGCGCGCGGTCACCAATTGCATAGTTCAAGGACACTGCAATATTTCACGTATACATACACACATCCTGGCTTACAACAAAAGTTACACGGCGGCAGAGGCCCAGCAAAGTTGATTAAAGCAGGAGCGAACGTCGAGCGGAGAGGTTGGGTTGGTTTTCTGGGAATTAAATTGAATTGAAGCTCGCAAAAATATTATATTATCTTGTTCTTGTTGTTGCTCTCCTCTTTTTTTTAGGCGCCACCAGTTGCGGCAATCTGTACTTCACGGGCAACGGCGACCTGATGACCACGGGCACGGCCACCGCCGAGGAACTGGCTCTGAGTGCAGCGGGCGTCAACCGAGCACCGTCCACCTTCTGGCAGTATCCAAGTGAGTTGAGACTTTCCAGAGCATGCCACCAAAGCCACCCAGGCCACCCAGTGTTCTCTCTCGACACACACTGCTGTCTCCCCCACTCTCTATTTGGTTCTCTCTCTCTCTTTTCCGTTGCGTTTTTGTAGATGCATTACCCATTGAATCAGTGATTTCCATGTCGCCCGCCACGGTGGGCCTGCAGTACTCGCGGGAGGCCAGCCGCGGACAGGTGGTGCTGCTGCCGGCCGCCCCCACAGCGCTCGGTAAGTCAGCCCCGAGGATCGGCGACGACCTCTCTCTCTCTCTCCATACGCACTCCGCATGCCAGCACACACACACACTGCCCAGGAGCCCAGGGGATCTCTCTCTGGCATCCCGGGCTCCGGGGTCCTTGATTTGATTTCGATACTCGATTCGCCAAAACAAAACTAATTCATGCTTTTACCACTGCGCTTCTCTCCTCCCCCCCTGCCTCCGATACCGACTCCAAACCCGAACCCGAACCGAACCTCCGACTAAACTGAATCGCTACCACGCCCATGCACAGCAGGCATATCAAATTTTCCCCTCTTAACGCCCACAGATCCGTTCCAGCAGGCAGCGGCTGCGGCGGCCTTTGTCTGGCCCTCGGCCTACATACCCCAGGCGCCGGCTCCTGGCGGTCCTTCTGCCGCCGCCGCTGCCGCTGCAGCCGCCGCAGCTGCCTCGCTCCAGCCGTCGCCCAACCTCACGAACTTGCCCAATTTCATCTTCCCCTCGATGGGCAGCCACCAGGCGCTGGGCAATACGCCCTCGTACGCCTCCACCCTGCAGCTCTACCTGGCCGCCGCGGCCACTGCCACGGGCAGCTCAACGATGTGCGGGCACAGCAATCAGCAGACGAGCACCACCACCACAAACTCCACCATCAATCTGAGCCTGGCCTCGGGAGCGGGGGTCACGAACAGCGCGAACGGCAGCAGCCTCAGCTCGAGCAGCAGCCTCAGTGCGAGCAGCTCCAGGTTCCTCAGCACTGGGACCATGGGATCGCTGCTGCTGCCGCCGCAAGGCATGAAGCTGGAGGACTATCAGTCGCAGCCGCTGCCGCTCTCGTTGCCGCCGCTAGTCCCCCTGGAGGCGGCACGAGACAAGGAGCAGGCGTTGAATCTGATGCGCCTGCCCACGCCGCCCACATCGGCCACCATGGAGCCAGCCTCGATTGGCCATCCCACGCCTCACCAGCTCTTCCAGTCGGTGCCCATGACGACGTCCACGCCGGCTCTGCTGAATCTATCGATGCACGGCTCGGGGGGACAGCTTCCAGTGGGGGCGACGCCCCTGCCCGGCGCAGTTTGTGACGAAGCGGCGCTGAATTACAAGCTGCACGCACCGCTGACGCCGCAGACTCCGCCTCGCCTGGCAGAGATTTCCTCCGTGCCGGGAAGTACGCCTCAGATTCTGCCGCAGATGCAGGACGTCAACATACAGACGGACACGCCTGTGTGCAGCGAGGACGAGAGCTTCCCGGGTCCACCGAAGCCAGCGCAGGAGTCTGCAGCAGCGGAGGCCCATCCCATCCAGCAGCCGCTGGAACTGACCAAGCCCAGTGAGAGCAGCCATACCCAGCCGAACGAGTGCCATACCCAGACCGAACCCAGTGACATACCCAGTGCCAGCCAGGCGGAGTCCGCGCAGCAGCAGACTCCCCCGGAACCCCCCACCATAGAAATGACCCAGTCCCAGCAGACGGCGCCCGAGGACCTGACCGGCCTCGAGCTGCTCTCCAACATCAGCACGAACAGTACGCCGCTGGTGCGGATCAAGCAGGAGCCGATGGAGCATATGGAGCAGCCAATGCCGCAGCCACCGCAGGAGGTGGCAACGGCGCCAGAGCCCCCGCCACCGCCCATGCTGCAAAGAGAGTCGGCGTCCACGCCGGAGCCGCTGGGAGGCCTCAAGCTGTTGTGCGCCCTCGCCGAACAGCGCATCCAGGAGGAGGAGGAGGTGCAGGGCAGCAGTCTCTTTGCCACGCCCTCCTCGCGTACGCCCACACCGACGGAGCCACAAGCTCCGGCTCCGGCTCCGGCACCGACACCGCCTCCTGCTCTGGAGGCCAGGCCTTGCTTTGGCTTTGCCCCACCGCAGGCACCACCCGTCGTCTTCCCCTCCTCCACCTCCTCCTTTCAGATGCCATTGAGTTCGCCCGGGTTCCCCTCGATGCAGGGCATCGAGCTGCCCTCCACATCTGCGGGGACTGTCTCCGAGCTGACGCCCGTGAAGCGCAAGAAGCACAAACATTCCAAGTCCTCGGGCAGCGACAGCCGCAAGTCGGCGCGCTGCAGCAAGAAGAGCAAGAAGAAGCGCCGCCACAGCAGCAGCCGTCAGCTGGCGGTAGCGGCGGCAACAGGAGCTCCTTTGGAGGAGGACGTGAACCTGCAGGACGAGCAGCTGCAGTCGGAGCTGCGCAGCGCCCTGCATGCCATGGATCCGAGCTACGCCCAGCGCTTCGGCCAGGAGGTGTTCAGCATCATGGACAACAGCATGCGCATGCGGCTGGCCGACATCACGCGGCAGTATCGCAAGAAGAAGCGGAAGCTCGACGAGATCAGCAAGCACAAGAAGACGAAGAAGAAGTGCTCCAAGCAGCAGATGCAGCTGCAGCTGCAGCAGACGTTGATCCAGCCAGCGGCGGTTCAGCCACCACAAATGACGCTGTCCAGTGTCCTGGGGTAAGTGGAAGAAGCCATGCGATGACTCCTTCCCCGCTCCAACTTTAACCTTTTCTAGGACCTCATCACCGCTGCGCGACTACAAGTTCCCGAAGTTTTCGAGCAACAACCTCCAGACGTCCAGCTTCCTGCGATTCCCGGAGAAGACGCACTCCTTCCCACCGCCGCCCGTGCTGCAAAGCCAGTCGGAGCCCTCGCCCTTGCCCAACAGCAGCTCACCGAGTACCTCGTCGTTTGTGCGCCTCGAGCCCAGTGCCCTGGACGCGGCCGTTGCCATTACCCCAACTACCTCGACTACCTCCTCCGGCTCCCCTAAGCAGGCGGCGCGCAAGCAGCGCAAGATGAAGGCCAACGCCGGCGGAGGAGGAGGCAGCGCTGGCGAGCAGACAACGGCCCCCACGGAGGCCAAGCGGCGGGTCAGCGGCATAGATCGCGAGCTGCAGCTGACAGGGGAGCACCTGTATCGCGAGGAGACACGCGTCCTCACCGACATGGGTGGGCTCTTCTATGCGGGAGTGATGAAGCCTCTACGCCCGCCCGATGTCTACTCGATCACGCTGGACGGGGAGCGGGGCAACAAGTCGCACGTGATGTCGCGCGAGGATATACTCAAGGATACGGTGAGTAGAGGGAGGCTCTGCCCATTTGCAGGCCACTAATTGGAAGAACTCCCTTTAGATCCTGGAGGTGGCGCCCAAGAGCGTGGAGAGCGTGCCCGTGGGCACGCGTCTGTGTGCCTATTGGAGCCAGCAGTACCGATGTCTCTACCCGGGCCGAGCCATTGACACGGAGCAGGCTGAGGATGGGACGACCATCGCAGCGAATGCGTCGCCGGACTTTGTCAGCGTGGAGTTCGATGACGGGGACAGCGGCAGGATCCGCTTGCAGAACATCCGGCTGCTGCTCAGCGACTATCCCATAGCAGGTTTGTGTCCTTTCCAGGGTTTTTTGTGGGTTTCTATCCCCTATCATTAGTTAGTTTCTTGCGTGTGTCTGTGTGCTCCCTTATTTACTTCTTTGTTGTTTTCGTTGCTCCTGCCCAATCCGATCTACCCCCGATCCCACACACCCTTGGAACAGAGTACAACGATAATCCCCTCTACTCAGTAGGCAAGCAGAAGCGCAGCGCTCTGCGCGGGGCTGACCCCACGGGTGGCCCTCGCGGATCCTCGCAGGAGCATCTAAGCGTGCCCGGCTGCGAGGACTCGCATAGCCACCACAGCCTGGGTATGAGTAGCGACAACACCACCTCGCTCGCAGCCACCATGGAGTTGTTTACGCAGCGCAGCGAGAAGAAGCGCCTGAAGAAGAGCCTCAAGAAGATGTCCAAGTCGCCTGCGGTTGCCAATGGCGGAGCAGATGCAGCTCCCTCGGGCGAAGGAGCGGGTGCAGCAGATGATGCTGCCCGTAAGCATCACAAGCACAAGAAGCGCAAGAAGCACAAGAAGCATCATCGCAAGAATGGCAGCGAGGAGCCGGAGGCAGAGCAGGGGCAGCAGGAACAGCAAGAGACTCCCCCAACAGATATGCCGATCGCTAAACCCGTTAAGATGGAGATCAAGGTCAAGGCAGAACAGCTGGAAATGGAAGAGGAGACGGCATCCAATCTCATGTCAGAGATATCCGATGAGGTGAGCCAGGAATACCTGTTTTGTTATCGTAGTTTATCACAAGATTCTTATTTATTTCGTAGATTTTATTCGGAAGTTCTTATTTTCAATGTGCTTAGTTTTCAATTATAATTTTGTAGTGTGACCGTCGTCACTTTTGTACTAAATGCTTTAAATACTAAATGCTTTACACAATGCTAACAGGGCTACACTATGCCATACTCGTAGTACTCAGTCAATGCTTACATAGTTCTCACTTAATGCTTACAGTTTCTTAATTTATTTATAATTTAATATATATTTTCTTCACAGGCCAAGGGCGAGGATCTGGTCGAGCATAACAACTCCAAGGGCAGCAGCAAGATAGCTGCCTTCCTGCCGGAGCGCCAGCTCTGGGGTTGGTATGGCACCGCCTATCGCAAGGCGGGCGTCAAGGGACGCGCCAGAAAGCAATTTTACAAAACAATCAAAAGGGGCAAGGAGACCATAACGGTGGGCTTTTAAAGATCCTAGAAAAGGTAATATTTTTAAACTCTTTTTTATGTTCCTTCGCAGGTCGGGGACAGTGCAGTATTTCTATCGACGGGCAGACCAGACCGACCCTATATCGGTCGCATCGAGTCCATGTGGGAGACCACAACGGGCAACAAGGTGGTGCGGGTGGCGTGGTTCTATCATCCGGAGGAGACGACCGGCTGCCCAAAGCTGAGATATCCGGTAAGAGTCTCTATAGCAGGGGTGCTCAAAATTGCCTTACGGCAGTGACCTTACCAACACAAGCAAAAGAATACACACGCACACATGGCTCGATACGCACAGCGACACAAAGAGGAATTGGCGTGTGCCCTAGGAAAGTATGGCGAGTGCCGCTCCGTATGCTAAGTGCCAAAACAAAAACAAATGTGCTCGCGTGCCATAGCATTGAGCACCCCTGCTCTATAGTTTCCCCTTTCTTGATTGGAAATAAATAACATTTTTTTCCCAGGGTGCTCTGTTCGAATCGCCGCACGAGGATGAGAACGATGTGCAGACTATTTCGCATCGGTGCGAGGTGCTGCAGTTTGGCAGCTACTTTCAGAAGTTCGGTGCCGATTCGAAGCAATATCAATCCATATACGATAACAATGATACATATTATTTAGCCGGGCACTATAACCCAAGGTTGCAAGTGCTGAAACTACAAGACGATATTCCAACTCTCGAAGAGCTGCAGGATACAAATACTACTACTACTACTACTACCACAACAACAACTACAACTACTAGCGAGGATTAAGGATTAAGAAGCGAAAAGTGGCGTAGGCGTAGGCATAGTGCATAGTGCATACAGATCTATATATATACAATATATATACACATACATTATACATATATTTTACTATACGCGCGAGAGAGAAAGCGGGAGAAGAATGGAGCAGAGATATACCTATATTATATGTATACAAATATTATTTCGATATATTTTAAATGTTTTAAGTATTTCGAGAACTCAGAAAGCAAAAAAACAGAAACACAAAAAAAGGACAACGGAGAGAAGATATAAAACGAGAGAGAGAACAAGGAACTAAGCAACAACCACTAAATTAATGTGTAGTTACGAGAAGCGCAAGCAATTTTAAGTCTAATTTTTGTAAAAAAAAACAAAACAAAAGCTACGAGATGCGCGTTGATGACGACAAAGTTGATTCACTCAAAGTTCAGCAAGAATGTTTACAAACGAAATGTGTGCTTCTACATCCCTACATCCCCCTTCGACACAACCAACACACGAGACACAACCAACCAACCAACCACAAAACGAACACAATCCGCACTTAAGGCCACAGTTACAGCCACAGCTACGGATACACTTGTTACTTTACGTGTATACCCCCACATACTACATGTTTCAGATGAAATTTAAAACGTGTTTTAAAGATTTTAAGCAAGCAAAACATGCAGCAACTAACTACTATAAATGTAACAATTCAATGTGATAGCAAAACAAACCCAGATGTTGATGTGTACAGAGGAGAGTATAGAGTATATGGTAGATGATAACTAAGAGATCAAGCGAAATGTGTGTGTTGAATATTTACAGCTCGTTTATTCAAGAAGAACAGCAACAAGTATAAAATCAAACCTATCTTTAATTACATCAATAAACTTGCCGGATATATTGAAATTCCTTGTGTCTATTACTGGGTTCATACAAGGAATAATCGTGAATTTGGGAACAATATACATGAAATGAGCGATACATGAAATGGTGTGGAGCTCCAGTTGAGCTCTCCATAAATTAGGTGGCAACGCCAAGCGAAAACAAGAAAGGAAGCTAACTTCGGTAAGCCAAAGTTTGTATACCCTTGCAGTCTGCAATTGGATCTTTAAACTTATAGAAGTTTGTAAATTTTTATAATATATACCTAAACATTTTACATTTTACAAGAAGAATTTAAAATTTACATATCAATTGACCGATCGCTTCCATGGCAGCTGTATGATATAGCTGTCTGAACTTAATGAAATGATAACAGTAATTAAAAAACCATAAAAAACCGATATATCTAGAAATTTATAGGAATACGTTGAAAAACAGGGACGTTATAATTTTTTAACTTTAAATTCGCCATCATTCCTATGACAGCTATAGGATATAGTGGTCCGATGTTGGCCAATCTACTTTGCTAAGACTATGCTAAGAATTTCAGTCCGATAGCTTAAAGACTGAGAGACTAGTTCGCGTAGAAACCGACCGACGGACATGGCTAGATCGACTCGGCTGGTGATGCTGATCAAGAATATATATATTATGGGGTCACAGCGTTGCAAATATCATAGCATATTTATAATACCTCCTGCAAGGGTATAATTAGGAAAATTTCTGTAAAAAAAAAGTAAAATTAGCGGGGAAGCAAAATGCAGTTATTGGATAGATTCGGAAGTTCATAAGCTCGATAATAAGACCATCTTATATGCTTACTAGAAAACAGAAGACTAACACCTCATATTTCTGATAATTCAGCAAACCATACTAGTTTTACAGGTCTGGCCTCTGTCAATATGAATGCATGAATTCGTGAATTCGTAAACGGCGCCTATTATGAATCACGAATTCAATACATGAATTGTAATGCAAGTATTCCATAGTAAAAACCTAGTAAACTCGTATTTTCCATTCAAGTCGGGAAAGGCAGCAAGCCTAGGTCTTACAATTCAGTAAGTGTAGGACTCGGACATGGTTAGAAGTTAAACCAACTCGTTTTCATACATACTACACGTTTGTTGAGCTTTAAAAATGTGGAAAGTTCAGGCCCTAGTGGTGCACCTCTTGCTGCTCGGGTCCATCCTGAGCATCTACTTTCAGTCCACCGTGTTGTCGGCTCTGGAGCCACAGGACACTCTACGTAAGTTGGGCATGCAGCCGCCGGCAGATCGATTGGTGGTCTTCGTCACCGACGGCCTCCGAGCAGAGTCCGTGCTGGCGGACAACTGCAGTGCAGTGCCTGTCCTAAGGGAGTTGTTTATGGAGCAGGGTTTGGTCGGCATTTCGCGGACCTGCGCTCCGACGGTCACCCGGCCGGGTCACATCGCCATCTTCGCGGGCTTCTATGAGGATCCGGCGGCAGCGCTCACCAACTTTGGCTGGAATCCCACCACCTTCGATACCGTCTTCAACCGCAGTCGGACAGCTTTGGCTTGGTCGGACGTCAACGTTGCCAAAATCTTCACCCACCTGCCGACCGGCGGAGAACCTATGAGGTTTGATACTTATTCCAAGACGGACATTTCGGGTAGACTCAAGATGGATGAGTATGTTTTGGAAAAGGTAAGGGACTTTATGACCAAGGAACAGAACGTGAGGCCATTGCGCAACACCACCTCGGTGGTCTTCTTTATCCACCTGGCCGACATGGACTTTGCGGGTCATGCCTACAAGCCCACTAGCTCCAAGTTCAAGGAAAGGCTTAACTCCACTCAGCAGATTGTCCGGGAGATCTATGATCTTTTCGAAGGCGTCTTCAAGGATAATCGTACGGCTTATCTCCTTACGGCGGATCACGGAATGACTGATGGGGGTGAGTGGCCTTTCTACTTATTACTCCAAGGTTTCCTTTCCTAAATAAGGGATATTCGGGTTATAGGCCACCATGGTGGAGGGGAAAAGCACGAGGTGGAAACTCCCCTCATCCTCTGGGGAAGTGGTGTTAAGCGCCACGGCCCGGAATCCGGGAAGAACTTTACTGTCAACAAGGAAGGACGTGTCCTGCCCCTTCACGACGTGGAGCAGACTCAACTGACGCCGCTTATGTCCGCCCTGATTGGCCTCCCGCCGCCCAAGAACAACATGGCAGTGCTGCCGCTGGGCTTCCTGAATGCCAGCGTTCAGTACGAGCTCCAGGCCCTGCACCTGAACACCATGCAGCTGCTGGCTCAGGCCCGCATCCTGATAAAGCGACATGAGGAGGGGGTATTCTCCCAGTTCCTGCCCAGTTACGAGTACCTGAACTCCGAGGCTATCCACCAGTACTCGCTGAAAATGGCAGCCTTTGTGGAAAGGGAGATGTTCGATCAGGCACTGATGATGAGTCAGAAGATGGCGAAGCAGGCGCAGCAGTGCTTGGAGTACTACCACGGCTACTACGAGCAGCCCCTGCTCATGGCCACCACCGCCTCCTATATTCTGTGGTTCTTCTGCCTCCTGCTGCAACTTACACGAGAGTCCATTCAGCCAAGGCCGGAGCAGAGAGGCCTGGTGACATGGACCACGCTGCTCATGTCCTTTGTGGGTCTGCTGCTCATGGCGGCGATGATCCTGCAGAATGTTCCCTGCCTGACGGCCTTCTATCTGCTGCTGCCCTTTGGAATACTTATCCTAGCGTTGGGCGAGCTGCCCAGGAAAGGTGCCTTGGTTATGGACCCCATCTTCCATCTGGCCGGGATCGTGTTGCCCGGTGGCCTGCTGATAGTGATGGCCTTCCACAACAGCCACATCGGACTGCTCTACGGGGTCCTGGCGTGCCTCAACAATCGCAAGGCATTCCTCAGACCCTCCGTTAGGTTCTTCTCCTGGCTCAGTCTCGTCTTCCTGCTGAGCGGCATCCTGGTAATGAAGCAGAACCCCAGTTGGATCTGGATTCCCGATGGCATTACGAACTATGTGAGCAACAACTACGTCCTGTACTTCAGCATAGTCCTGTCCGTGGTGCGTCCTCTGGTCCTGCGGCACCGACATGCCTTGCGGGTGTGGATCGTCAACATTGCGGCTCTGCTGGCCGCAGCCTACGGAGTCTATCAGTGGCACGCGGATCAGCCCGTCTGCATATACGTTTACGTGGCCTGCTGGGCGTACCTCGTCTTCGCCTTCGTCTCGATCCCTTACAGCGGGATCAAGGAGCCGCAGCGCCGCCTGGAACTGATCATCTTCAACATGCTGACGCTCCACATAATGCTGACGATTTCCATTGAATCGCTCTTTGTCCAGATCATGATCACCGAGTTTGTGCTGGGCCTGGACATCTTCGCAGAAAGCCACGGATCGAAGGGGGCTAAGGATCGCACTGAGGAGCAGGGCGGCGGTGATCAGGTAGAGGAACAGGAACAGGAGCAGCAGGGTCTGCAGGATGTGTCGGAGAATGATGGTGAACGATCGCGGAAGCACCTTAGGCTGTCCTATCGCTTTGCCTTCCTCATTCTGCTCTACTTCTATGTGTCCTTCTTTGGCACTGGCAACTGGTTCTTCAACTTCACCTTCAAGCCCATCACCTCTCGCCTTTTCCTCTCGCAATTCTCCCTCTACTTGACCGCCGCCTTCATCCTGCTGAAGATCTTCATCCCGTGCATCATCGTCATCTCGAGTATCTATGCTTTGGTGACCTTTGGTCGGAAGAATGCCCGCTCCATCCTGATTTGCCTGTTCCTGATGAACGACGCCATGAGCCTGTACTTCTGCTTCTTTGTCAACAATCGCGGTTCCTGGCAGGAAGTTCGAGAATCCTTGGACCGCCTGCTGGTGACACATGTCTTCATCATTCTGTTGCTTGTGTGCGCCTGGATAGCCAAGGCCTTGCTCCGGAATACCGCGGATGAGAAGCCACCGAGCCCCAGGCGAGTCACTGTGATTGAAGGGTCGCTGAATGGAGATAGTCAGGCGTAAATGGATTTTAATGAGTCTAAATTGATTCCCGCCGTGTTCACTAGTATCCTGATATATGGCACTCGATAGTTTTTCTGTTAAATTCTTCAATATATATTTTAAACCTGCAAAAATCAGTCTTTAATTGGTGTTATATTCTTGAGCCTGTCTTTTAATGGATTTCTTTATAAAGGATTTTAATTTCCTTATTCTATGTGCATTTAGAAGTGATTACGCCTATAGCATAGAGTTAGTTTAAACGGATTTAGAAATAATTATCTGCTTCCGAAGTTACGAATGTTCTCCGATAATTTTATGGTCACTATGTTCACTATGGCAATATGTAATTATGGCAATCGAGAGTGTTTCTGTTAAAAGGGGCTCAATAGTTATTTTAAACCTGCAAATATCAGTCTTTAACTGGTTTAATATTCTTGAGCCTGTCTTATAAAGGACTTCTTTATAACGGATTTTAATTTTCTTATTCTATGAGCATTTAGAAGTGCTTAGGCCTATAGCTTACAGTTACTTTCAACGAATTTATAAATAATTATCTGCTTCAGAAGTTACGTATACGTCTAGTTGCACATTCTCGGATAATATTATGGACTTTTTCGTTTGTTACCTTTACTTAAAAAAAACTATTAGTTAGCCTCAGTAATTATCTCGCAAAAGAATCAAGAATTTTAATCCTACGAATTTAGAAATTATTATCTTTTTCAGAAATTACGTATACGCCTAGTTGCACATTCTTGGATAACTTTATGCCTTTTTTCGTTTATTTAGCTGGCTTTACTTGGGAAAAACTTTGAGTTAGCCAGGTTAATTATCTCGCTTCCGTCCTATAAGTTCTGCCAAAGTTCACAACGCAAAACAAGCTACTGAATCCGTTACCGACTATTACAACACCCGGCTAACAACCTTCGGGGGGTTCCCACACCAGAAACACACAAGTTTTTTTATGGGGCTCATGCCCCATTTGCATAATGGCTGAGAGCTGAGCTGACGAATGCGTGTCTGTCGATGATGTTCAATGAGCTGGGCCCACACATGGGCTGTATGGGTGCCAGGAATCGGGGCTGCGCCGCCCCCTGGCCGGGATTTCCGTTGCTCCACCCGCTGTCAGATGCGTGCGTTGCCTGGCTGCGACGGGGGTCACGAGACCCGGCATCGATCCAACAGACGGAAAATTTGCATTCGCCAGGCTGTGGAAATAGGGAAGACGCGGGTCGACGGATGAGCGGATGCGTGCCTGGGAGACACAATAATTAAAAAGCGATTTGTCTAGGGCCGCCGCGCGCACTCCGGTGATTGGCTGAACCAGGGAGTCGACCGGGTCCGACCGGGTGTCAAGGGGGTACGCCGTTCCGCCGGCGGCCGGGCTCCACAGAAAATGAGCACCACCCCGAAATGGTACTGCCGCAACAAATCCCAGCCGATGCACACGTTCGCGGAAATCGGCAAATTGGGCCTGGAGCTGCGTCGCATTACCAAGCGGATAGTGATCGATGTCAACTCGGCGATATTCAGCGAACATGTAAGTCAGCGAGTGCCTCTAAGAGTGGAAGGTAAAACTGGTCCTTGCAGGACACCATTTTGGAGGAGTGCGAGCGGGTGGTGGAGCAGTACTGGAACCTCAAGGACGAGACCAAGAACGCCGACTTCCAGTCGCTGTCCAAGAAGATCAAGCGGAGTCCCTACAACCAACTGCTGATGAAGAAGTTCGTCCTCATCATGGAGCTTAACGACAGGCGCTTCTGCCAGCTGACCTTTGTGCTCAAGCGGACGGTGGGTCTGTCTCTGGAGTTTCCAGACTTGGAGTGATGTAAGAATCCTATTTCCAGCTAAGCTTCCTGCTCCGCAAGTCCATGCAGTCGGAGATGTGGCTGAATTGGGCCTTGCACATCACCCAGCTGTACAACAAGTGCCGCAAGGTGAAGAAGCCGCTGGTTCAGGTGGAATTGGACACCCAGCCGGGTGACGAGGAGCAGCAGGAGGAGGAGCCCAAGCTGGGCGGCAAGCGGAAGGAGGAGATGCACGCCAATGTCTGCAGCAACATGTTTCCCGGCCTGCTCTTGACCGTCAAGCCGATTGATTTTAGCTTTGTTCTTCAGGTGGGAGTTCAGAAGCCTCCTGCTTCAGTATCCAAGGGGATAATCCTCTCTTAGATCAAGTAACACCTCCATAATCTCCTTTTAGCTTGTGGCCCAAACACGGGTGGAGCAGAACGCCCTGGACCTCGTACTCGGACTCTTCAACATGGGCGAGCAGGATGCCTGGCGAGAGCAGCAGAACCTGGAGTCCACCTCATCCAGCCTGGAGATTCTTCGTACCCTGAACATCTCCTTCGCCGCCGGCGACTATCAGCCGTATTGTGACTCTGCCCAGGACTACAAGTCCATGCAGATGCAGCAGCTGGCGGATGCCAGTCTCCAGGTTCAGGATCACGACCACCAGAGCCTGCGCTGCAAGCACACGGAGAGCTTTCTGCAGAAGGAGAGCGTGTTCATTGCCCAGTTGATAGCCAAGGCCACGGAAATTAGTCCCTCGATTTTTGGTGAGTTTTTTTTATGAAACATTAACTAGATATAAGTTATTGGGATTTTATATCCGGCAGATAATGGCAAGAAGGGCCCTGTGGATATCCATGTTTATATAGTCAAGGGCTTGCGTCTGCTGTGGTCTTATGTGGGCATTATTTTGGACCACATCCTGCTCTGGTGGATAGACACACCAGTGTCCTGCTACCGGCTCACACACATTGACTCCATTCGCAGCTGGCTCTACCATCAGAGTGTTAATGGTAAGTTTCTTGTATTAAAATTAATATTTTCGGCTCTAAAAAACTCCTTAATATTCTTTAGATATTCCCGAGCCTGTTTTCTCCACCCTGCGTGGCATTGGCGAGATCCTGACTGGCTTTGTTTGCAATAACATCTGGGACCAGCTCTTTCGTCTCACCCTCATCTCGTCGAATGACACCAAGCGCCTGGTGGATGTGATTGCGGATCAGTATCGTGATTGCCCCAAGAATGTAAACTGCTTAGTTATTTTCAGTTACATTTTTCAGAATTTAAAACCTTTCCCCCTTCCAGGAATCCGGCACTCCAACTGGCACTGTATGGATCAGCATCTTCGCCAATCTGGTGAATCTGAGCAACCAGTACTTCTCGAATCTGGAGGCGCACAACAACTCCAGCCTGCTGCCAGTGGCTGAGCAGATACCCATCCTGCACAGGCTGGGTAGGATCAATGATTTCTTAAGGCTCCCCAAGAAGGATTCCTGACTGTGTGACCTCTTTCTAGATCACTCCGTGCACACGATGCGACTCTGGGTCACCGAGCAGGCCAAGCTGCTGTGCTGCGAGTGGAAGATGGATCGGTTCTTCCAGATCCTGGAGCACGATGTCAAGCTGTGCCTGAATGTCTTCATAACCTTTCAACTGCCGAAACTCACTGCCGACCTGAGCGATATCCTGATGCTGGTCTGTGTGGCCCTGCGCACCAAGCTCATCGCCGAAGTCAATGCCAATATAGACAAGCTGAAGGTGGGTCTAATACCTACAGGGGTCATATATAGATATATAAAGAAAACCCTTTATCCCTTAGAAAACCACCGACGAGTGTGTTCAGATCCTGTCAGCAGTCTGCCGGGTCCTCAGCCTGGCCAACTTTACGCTGTGCTTTCCCGCCGCCACCTTCTGGCAGCGCGAGGTCTACAACAACGAGGAGAAGAGCCTGTACGTGGGCTATGTGCTGGACGAGATCTATCTGCCCACCATACGGGCCACCAAGGACATTGTCATACTCAAGCTGATCCTCAAGCTCATTTGCGAGGCCTGGCTGGACTTTATCTACCAGAAGCGCATCCGCTTCAGCGTGAACGGAGCCGTGCGGCTGCTCAACGACTTTGACAACGTGCGGGAGTGGATCCTGGCCTGCACCCTGCTGGACGAACAGCAGCTGGAGAAGCTGAGCAACCACGAGGTGCTGCGCATGTGCAAGGGCGTAGGCAAGATTCTGCTCCGCAAGCCGGAGGACGTCATCTCCATCACCCAGTCGCCCAAGTACGACAAGAAGGCGCGTAAGTTCTGCGTGGATTTCTTTGGGTATAACTCCTGTTTTGTTAAGGATTTGGGCTTTGTTTTTGCAGAGGAATCTACGCAGGACACCCAGCTGCCCTCGGAGATGTTTGTGTCCAACCAGAAGCACTGGCTGCAGCTCCGGGCCAGCGGCGGCAATGGCTTTCCCTTCCTGAAACTGTGCTGCGGCGATGCCGCCATGTAAACCGGAGGTTTCGGGGATTACGAGTGTTTATTGTGTCGCTAAAATGCCTTACAAAAGTGAGAAGGGGGTGCAGGGTCTAGAATATATACGTTAGAGTGAGGGCAACTATGGTTATGTTTCTTCTTGGAAGTCTCTCCTAGGCGGGCACCTTGCGGCTGATGATCTTTATCAGCTCGTCCACGCGCTCGCTCTTGCCGGCGAACTGTTTTGGATGCGGTCCAATCATTTGAATGATCATCGGCACGTCTTGCGAGACCTGGCGGGAAATGATGAAAAATAGGCGAAAGTTTGACAGCTGTCAATTTCGGAATGCCGAATATGGGTCATACCTCGAGGAAGCGGGCGAGGGCCTTGAGCGTGCGGAAAATCTGGTCCTCGTTGGGACTGCTCTGGAAGAACTGAAGAATGGCCATGGCCAGCTCCACGGCAATGTCATCAAAGACCTGTTTAGAAGTACAGCTTGAGCATATAATATCCATCTCTCTGGAGCCCAGACTTACCACAGTCTTCACTTCCTTGATTGCTATGTTGTAGAGGATCATGCTGCCTATGTTTTTCAGCTGCGGGCAGTTGGAGAGGATGCAGTGGACGGCCACCTTGGTGGTCACTCGGATGTTGGAGATGGTCTGGCCATTGTACTCCCACTCGGAGATGTAGAGCAGCCATTCGGAGGGACCCAGGTTTTCGAAGAGGTTGCACATCTATTAAAGACAGGGTTAGCTCAAAGATTTTCTACTTCCTTAACAGTAAAGGACTCACAAACATGGCCCAGGCCTGCTGCTCCTCGGGCGTGTGCTTGTCAATGTCCTGGGCAAAGTTCATCAGCGTGTGGTCGCGTCGATCCTGGTGCAGTATGATGATCACATCGTCTTTGAGGGCCGCATAGGCCAACGTGCGGATCATGTGTATCCGTGTGTCCGGGGAGAAGGCCTGAGAGTCGCGCAGGACGCGCTGCACAAACACCAGGAAGTTGTCGCCCAGCGCCCAGGAGCCGTCGTCCTCGATCAAATACTGATGCAGCTCCTCCATGGCCACCTCCTCCTCCTTGTAGATCTTGCCATCCAGCAGTTTCACTAGGCTCTCTAGTTCAGTCTTAATCTGTGGTCGGGGTACGTGAAACGAATCCAGAAATATTATGGTAAGATGATCAAGCTGGTTAATCACTTTTCCACTTCAAACAATGATTTCTATTACATCTACGGTTGTTTGTAGCTTAAGCAAATGTTTATAAACAAAACGGGGGAATTATTATTGTTTATTTACAGTTTGGGGTCTCAAAAGCATGTTGTTATTCGTTTGGAACGATTTAAATCTTTCTCTCTTTAGATTTTGTATATTATTTGGTGGTAAATTCAAGCAAAATTGATAGTACTTTATTATTGTTTTATATTTTATTTAATATTTAATGACTCATAAAGTAAAATAATATTTATAGTTAGTTTAAATTGTAGTTTATATTGGAAAAGTAGTTCGTACAAATGTCTAACCATATTTGTAGAATAAATGCGATGGAAAAGCATTTAAATTGAATCGTAATAAATTTATTATTTGAAATACAACATGTGAGGCCGAAAAATATATACAATCTGACACTATTAAATTATCTTAAAGTTTTATATACTTTTCTTATATAATTGGTCAATTATTTTAATTAAAATCGGCCTCCCTTAGATTAAATTAATAATTGAAAATGTTCCTGTCTTTAATTTATTTTACAATTTGTTTTACTTAATGTGTTAAATATAATGACTTGTCTTTAGTGCAATGGCATGACTGAGCTATTTCCATTTTTGGACTTACGTCAATGTCTTTGAGGACCAGCGCTGGCTCGCGCGGAATCTCCTTCTCCTCCGTCGACTTGGAGCGCTCCTTGCCGTTCTGCGGCTGCTGTTGTTGGGCTGCGGGCTCTGACATCTTTGGTCTATTAATAAACGGGTGAGGAAATTAATAAAATAAATTTCATACTTAAAAATAAATGTGTTTGGCTGCAGCAACAGCGGCAGCACCAGCCTTCGGCTGGCCATTAAATTGCAAGGCTTTTCACTTTTTATAACAAATCATTCTTTTACGATCCGCTCACGATAATGGTGTAATTTTCAGCGCTAATTACCGAACTGAAATGTTTACAGTTTTTTCCGTATGAGAAATATGCGAGGAATTTGATGTTTAATATAAACAAAGAAGCGGAAAAACATTTAGCAACGCTCTCTCGATTAATTAAAAGAAACAGAAATGAAAGCAAAAGCAGAAACAGAAGCAGAAGCCGGCGGCGACGACGACAATTGGCAAAGACAGGACAGAGGAAAAGTTGTCAAACCGAAGTGTGACAGTAAAAGCTGAGGAAACCCCGAAATAGCCATGGTATTTATAGGCCTTTACTTTACGTAGACAAAAACAAGGTACAGAAGATTTACGCTGGCAACACGAAATTGCATGCAATGTGATATAGAAAGGGGAAAACTTAAAAGGCTTTCCAAGACTTTTCCGGCTTTCGGCTTTTGGTGACACAAAGCGGTGTCCGTAGGGCAATAAAGTCAGAGGTAAATCAATTAATTTGCATAATTTATGGCTATTTAAATTACTCACATGCTATTTCAGTAGAAGTGACACAGAAATTCCTTCGCTTTCGGCACCAAAACAAAAGCTAAATTCAACTGGGGCACAAATTATATTTCTCTGGCGCGATGCGTTTTGTTTATTCGGAATTCCAAAGACGAATATGTATATATATCGAATGGGTATTTATTTTTCCAGACCTACTTAATCGGTGGCAAGCGTTGCAACTTGTGTGGAACTTTTCATTGAATTCCGGAGTCGAGAGAAGCACGCGAACCGTTCCCGCAGAGAATTGACTCGAAATTGCCTCTGTTTGTGCCGAAAAATCCCGCAGAAGTGTGGGGAAAACTTTTCGGAAAATGCACACAGAGTCCGCGGTGCTCGTACGAGCGATCTGTGAGTGTGTTTTCGGATATATCGTGTCGGGTCTTTATAAATAGACACTCGCGTCTCAGTTCGCTCGCGAGTAAGTGTAGCCAATGCAGCCGTTACACCCGGAGAATATTCTAGGAACTATAGAGGTTCTACTCTTTAAGAGGCTGACCAGAAGGGGCTGAAGCTTTAAGTCCGATTTGCAGTGGTTTTTATTACCAACGGCAAGGGCAAGGACCACAGCCGTCAATGCAATGTCGATTGTTGGGGATTGGCAACTGAGGTCAAGGGGGGGTTGGGGACTGGGACTGGAACTGGGAAAGGTCGGGAAAACACACAAAAAGCTATTAAGTGGCAACCAAAATACATTCCACGCTCAGCCGGGGGTCCTGTCACATTCTGAAAGCAACAAGTCTCACATTGCGTAGCCGAGATGTTGACCAAGGACCAGGCCAGCGCTCCTTTCATTCGTCGCCAGAGTCTTAAGCGCGTCGGTTGCCAAGTGGCTAAGATCCCAGTTAAAGCTATAACCTCCTCTCCTCCATCATGAAGAACTCTCTGAAAATCTGCCTGAGACTGCTCAGCCTGGTCTTCGTTTGTGTGAGCTCGTGCCAAGCCTCGCTCGAGAGGGAAAACAACAATGAAGTGAATAATTTGGCAAATGTGAGTTTTCAGGCAGTTAAAATTGAGTGTTAAATATGGTGAAATTAGTTAGAACTTGAGTCCACGTAATGCTAAAATTAATCTTAATTGATAACGTAATTGTCTTCGTTGCAAAAGTTGTTGAGAAAAACGAAATTGCCTTCAATATTCAATTCCGGGTTTCAATGCTAATTTGTATAAATATTACTTATAATTTATTCAAATTATTCTTTTAATAATACCCTTATTTACCTAAATAAATATACTATTTAAATACCATTAATGCTTAACGAATTGGAAACCATTTTAAGAAACTTTTTAATAATATGAAAATTCAAAATATAAGTAACATGGGAAATACAAATATTTGAACAGTTTTATTTTGTTTTTAAATTTGAAAAACCATTTCTTGAATTAATAATATAATATTTAAGTAACCCTGGATATATTCTTGATAACTTAATTTGATAACAATAACATTTATATTAAGTATAAATATTTGGTATAAAGTTTCCCTAACGTACCTTTTTTGCCTAGCATAAACTAAGTGGCGTAATTCAATGGAAATACGAAAAGCGACCATTTTGCAATGCATTCACAGGTAAATATTGTATTGTATATATTTTTATTAAGTTATCAACCACGAAATACTTTCAGGATGTGGCCGGAAGCGCACTTCGTATCCCTCCTATCCACCCTTCTCGCTGATCAAGCGCAATGAGATCGAGGAGAAGCCCTATAACAATGAATACCTATCTGAGGGACTAAGTGATCTGATCGATATTAATGCCGAACCAGCTGTGGAGAATGTGCAGAAGCAGATCATGTCGCAGGCGAAGATCTTCGAGGCCATCAAGGAGGCCAGCAAGGAGATCTTCAGGCAGAAGAACAAACAGAAGATGCTGGAGAACGAGCAGGAGATGCAGCGGCAGGCGGAACGCGAGAATATTTAAGTAATCGGGACGACACACACGGATATATTGGATATATAGCACGAGCCCATGGACTGGATAGTTACCACACTGGTTTTGTTATTGTATGTACATAATGTCTTTATCTACGACTCCTTGAATTGGGAAAGATTCTGGGGCACTGGCAAGCATTGAATAAAAATTGTTAACTTCGCTTTTTTGTGTTTTTCTCCTGAGTGAAAATAAAATATTATCAAGTTTCAAATTTTACAAGATATTTAGGGGTTTTCAGCAAACCAAGGAAAAACTTTAGCTTGAATTTTGAATACCGCAGTTTTATGAAATACACATTAGATACGCTGCGAAAGTACATAGTATAGAATTTGCACGCTTTTGTTGACTATAAGTGGCATTTGCTATTAGTAATCGCACCGGGGGCTCCCCTATCTCTGCCGAATTCATGATAACGATAAGAGGACTTAACCATTTAAATATAATCATTAAATAGATTGGGAAGTGCACCCCGCTAACGCAATATACTTGGAATCAAATGAAATGCCTTTTCTACTTATAAATATGGTTTAATTTAATTTTGTATCAATGATTTAGTAACACTTAAATTATGACGATTAATGGTAAAGATTTATTTAAACAATTTATCAATTTATTACAATTGTTCTTTAAGTACAAACATTTACCGAACTCTGGTTTGTTGATAACCTTGTGATAGTCGGCTATATTATGTACTGCAAACATCGATAAGAAATCTAAACTTATTAAATAAAATTTTAATCTATTCAACTTAGTTGTGGACCTTCGCCAAAGCAAACATTTAGAGCACTGCAAGTTCAGTACTTTAGTAATTACACAGTTTAATATATAACGATTAGTTTATGAACAAACATATTGCTACATTTATGAAGGGGAACCACCTCGGTTATCATCAGTTATTAAATAAGATAATAGCACTCAACAGCTGGATTATAATCCAAATAATCAGAGTGAGCTTAATCACTGACTCGCTGGTAATAAATTTTGTCCAATTCAGGCCAACTTGGGCACCCTCTTGGACAAACGCACCCGCACTCCATGTTTGGGGATCAGGGCAATGCCACTGTTCTCGAACTCCACCTCTCGCCTGCTCATCACTTCCACGTTAAAGTTCTGGAGGATCTTGATGATCGCCAGCTTCGAGTTTACGCGACCCATCCGCTGGGCAATGCAGATCCTCGGACCCTCTCCGAAGGGCAAGAATCCAGTGGAATCGTAGTTGCGGCTCTCCTCGCTGAAGCGATCCGGATCGTACTTCTCAGGATCGGGGAAGTACTCTGCGTCGTGGTGAATGCCGTACAGGGAGATCACCACCGGAGTGCCCTTCGGGATTACATGATTGGTCTCGGGCACCGTGTAGTCCTGGGTGCACTCGCGATTCAGGATGGGAAGACCCGGATACTTGCGCATAGTTTCCTGCAGACACAGGTCAAGGAACTCCATCTTCTGCAGAGAATCGTAGGTGATTTGTCCACCGTTCTTGGCCAGAGTTTCGTCCACCTCAGTCTGCAGGCGCTGGAGGAGCTCGGGGTACTGAGCCAGCTCAAAAATGGTGAAGGCTGCTGTCGATCCAGTGGTCTCCTGACCAGCTATGTAGAATATGAAGGCCTGGGCGGTGATGGCCTCCAGGGAAATGGACTTGATGTGACCTGTAGATACCAAATTTATAATCTTAGGCCTTGCACTTTCAATATTAGCTCTTACCATCGGGGGTCTTCTGCAGGCTAAAGGACTTCTCGTCATTCTCTTCGATCTTTCCGGTGTTCCTGAGCTGAATGAGCAGCTGTAGCAGATCCTTGCGCACAATGCCGTGTTTCTCCCGGTGCTCAACGGTTTCCTTTACAATCTCTAGCATGGCATTACCCACCGGATTCTTGAGACCCAGTGAGAACAGAAACTTGGGAATACTGAGGAAATATGCAATTAAGTCAAGTACATAAAGTTCAATA
The DNA here is from genome assembly GCA_008042535.1 of Drosophila tani. Taxonomy (NCBI): domain Eukaryota; kingdom Metazoa; phylum Arthropoda; class Insecta; order Diptera; family Drosophilidae; genus Drosophila; species Drosophila tani. Next base: position 48,505 of record VNJO01008475.1, read on the forward strand.
AATGGGAACTTACGAAGGCACCAGGAAGATCATCATGCCGAACAAGGCATTAAATCTATTATTGCGTCGTACAATCCTCACCAGATTGCGGAACTTGTTGTCCGGATGCTCGAAGCTGTTCACGTCCAAGCCGAAGATTGTGGAGCCAATGATATCAATGGCATAGTTCTGCATCACGTCCTTTAGGTCGACCTCCTGAAAGCCCTCCTCGGGCAGCTTCTTCTGCAGGTAGGCCACCATCTTGTCGCCAATGTCCTCGGAGGTGGGAAACATGGCCCTTAGCTTGCCGGAGGTGAAGCACGGTGAGAGCATGTGCCGCATGGCGCGCCAGCTCTGTCCTCGCAGAGCGAAAATGCTGGCCGACAGCGGATCGTTCTCCTCGTCCACGTACACTCCGCGATCGTGAAAGCTGGCGAAATCCTGGGCCAGCACACGACGGGCCAGGGCGGCGTCGCGCACTAAGACACCCGGACGGAAGAGCAGGTAAATGCCCACGAACCGCTCCTTGCTCTTCAAGTAGATGTCGTGAATGGCCAGGCCCATGTTCTTCTCCCGCCTCCAGACGCTGTCCAAGCAACCGAATGGAATCCCCGAACCCTTCTCCACCGGAAAGCCGCGACGCTCCCAGAACTCGTAGTGGTTCTTCAAATAGAACCAAGCCAAAGTCAACAGAGACAGGGCTAGCAAGATTAACGAAAACATGATCGCGATCGATTGGAATTTCTGACAAGAACGTAACTCGAACACAGTTAATATTGAACTGCCCGTCGAAGAGCCGGGTTTCCTATTTATAAGGTGGGGTACCCTCTCTTGTACGGCTCAGTTCTCTTTTCTTCTGATAATGATAATGTTCTCTTTAAGAAATCTAGTATGACGTTATAGGTGGGAATAATTTGTGAAATAAGTCAAAGAGACTTGCAAATGTCGAACTTTGTTTCCATGGGAACGGGTTTTAAACTAGGCTCTCTTCACAGCTTTCCACTTATTTGGTTTGTTCTAATACTTAAAAAAATAAACGAATGTTGTCCGTTTCATATTTAAACATTTCTAAATCAGAAAAAATTAACAATGTGGATTTAAACAAAAAAAGTTGAAATCTATAGTTATAATTAGACTAGGACAGTCCAGACGAGTAAATTTTTTTAATAATACAATCCATTATTCTGTTTTTAGTAATATTATTGAACAATAGAAGTTCAACAAGGAAAACGTCTTAATAAATTTACATTGACTGTCTCTTACGGCATTTGCACTCTCTTAAATTGCGAATAAAATCACTTTCACTGTTCTGGAAACGTTATTTGAATATTGAACTCAATATAAAATAATATGTAACTAAAATACTGTTCTGATTTTTAATTAAAAAGTCTTACTTTCTTTATTGATTATACTTCTTGAAAATAATTCATCGATGAAAAAAATTCATCAATAAAAAAAATTCATCGATGAAAAAAATTCATCGATGAAAAAAATTCATCGATGAAAAAAATTCATCGATGAAAATAATTCATCGATGAAAAAAAATAATCGGTGATTCATCTTCCGCGATTCGCCGGCGACTCTTCCGCGATTCGCCGGCGACTCTTCCGCGATTGTCGGGCAACTCTTCCGCGATTCTCCGCGATTCTTCCCCGACTCTTCCGCGACTCTTACGCGATTCGCCGGCGACTCTTTCGCGTCTCTCCAGCGATTCGCCGGTGACTCTTCTGCAACTCTCCCATCTGCTTCCCTATCTCTGGGAACTTATGATAGCGATAAGAGGACTTAACTATTTAAATGGTATCGAACATTTCGGAACTTTGATAAAGTGCACCTATTAACATAATTAACTTTGATAAAGTATTTAACTTCATTATTCAGCCTCATCTATTACTATTTCTTTGATTACGATCTCAACGGAAAACTCGATATTGCCTTGAAACAAAGTCATCTTCTCAGTATTCTTATTTTAATAAAATTATTTATTGGCTTATCTTTATGCACACAACACTAATCTCATGATAATATTAATATAATATAATATATATATCTTATAAAATATTTTAGGAACTCGTGTTTATTGACTAGGAACGCTTATTCTTTGGGTAGGCTGTTAGTATTACCTGGGTTAATACTTAACTTTGAATGCGTTCAATATACGATCATTAATCAACATATCGAAATATTTGGGATGGAGAACCACTTTGCTTATCATCAGCAATTAGATTATATGATTGTAATCCAGATAATCAGCGTGGCTTTAATGTCCTATTGAGGCTCATTTGGGCACTCTCTTGGACAAACGCACCCGCACTCCATGCTTGGGAATCAGGGCGATGCCACTGTTCTCGAACTCCAGCTCGCGCCTGCTCATCACTTCCAGGTTGAAGTTCTGGAGGATCTTGACAATCGCCAGCTTCGAGTTCACGCTACCCATCCGCTGGGCGATGCAGATTCTTGGACCATCCCCGAAGGGTAGGAAGCCAGTGGAGTTGTAGTTGCGGCTCTCCTCGCTGAAGCGATCCGGATCATACTTCTCAGGATCCGGGAAGTACTCTGGGTCGCGGTGAATGCCGTACAGGGAGATCACTACCGGAGTGCCCTTCGGGATAACGTGATTGGTCTCTGGTACGGTGTAGTCCTGGGTGCACTCGCGATTCAGCATGGGAAGACCCGGATACTTTCGGATGGTCTCTTGCACACACAGGTCTAGGAACTCCATCTTCTGCAGAGAATCGTAGGTGATTTGTCCACCGTTCTTGGCCAGCGTTTCATCTACCTCAGTCTGCAGACGATGGAGGAGCTCTGGATACTGAGCCAACTCGAAAATGGTAAAAGCTGGCGTCGATCCAGTGGCCTCCTGACCAGCTATGTAGAATATAAAGGCCTGGGCGGTGATGGCCTCCAGAGAAATGGATTTTATGTGTCCTGTAGATAAAAAATTCTAGTTGTAGCCTTGATATTCTGCTTTAGTCGTCAGATAGCACTCACCATCTGGGGTCTTCTGAAGGCTAAAGGACTTTTCGTCATTCTCTTCGATCTTTCCGGTATTCCTGAGTTGAATAAGCAGCTGCAGCAGATCCTTGCGCACGATGCCGTGTTTCTCCCGGTACTCAACGGTGTCCTTGACTATCTTCAACATGGCCGTACGCACCGGGCTCTTGATACCCAACGAGAAGAAAAACTTGGCAACGCTGCAATTATCCAAGAAGTTAGATCAAGTATAGGAAGCCCAAGAGAGAGGAACTTACGAAGGCACCAGGAAGATCAACATGCCAAACAAGGCATTTATCCTAGTATTTCTTCGGGCTAACGTCGCCAGGTTGCGGAACTGGTTGTCCGGATTCTCGAAGCTGTTCACGTCTAAGCCGAAGATTGTCGAGCCAATGAGATCGATGGCATAGTTCTGAATCACCCCCTTTAGATCGACCTCCACGGAGCCCTCCTCGGGCAGCTTCTTTTGCAGGTGGGCCACCATCTTGTCGCCAATGTCTTCGGCGGTGGGAAACATGGCCTTCAGCTTGCCGGAGGTGAAGCACGGCGAGAGCATGTGCCGCATGGCGCGCCAGCTCTGTCCTCGCAGAGCGAAAATGCTGGCCGACAGCGGATCGTTCTCCTCGTCCACGTACACTCCGCGATCGTGAAAGCTGGCGAAATCCTGGGCCAGCACACGACGAGCCAGGGCGGCATCGCGCACCAGGACACCCGGACGGAAGAGCAGGTAAATGCCCACGAACCGCTCCTTGCTCTTCAAGTAGATGTCGTGGATGGCCAGGCCCATGCACTTCTCCCGCCTCCAGACGCTGTCCAAGCAACCGAATGGAATCCCCGAACCCTTCTCCACCGGAAAACCGCGGCGCTCCCAGAACTCATAATGGTTCTTCAAATAGAACCAAGCCAAAGTCAGGAGAGACAGGGCCAGCAGGACTAAGGAGAACATGACCACCATAGATTGGACTCTCTAACACGAACGTAACTCGAATACAGGTAAAATTAAACTGCCCTTCGAAGAGCTGGGCCCTTATTTATAGGGCACCTCTCTTTCTTTTTTCATAATGTTTACTGATAAAGCCTCGCAATCAATATTCTCTTAAAATAAGCAACAATAACATTATAGATAGGAATCATTTGTGAAATAAGCTAAGAGAGTTTTCATGGGAACGGGGTTTAAGCCAGATTCTCTTTAAAATGCTCCACTCTTACTTATTTGTTTTGATCTAACAAGTCAAACCTATCAAAAATGTATAATATGTTGAAGAATCTCGTACTCTTTTATCTGAAAGTCGTCGTATATTTCATATTGTTCTTTCACATAATCAATAAAGGGTTTACAGGGTGTCAAGTCTAAGTGCCAGCATTACGACCTTCATATGTATCTAAATATTTCGAAGTCTCGATTCACCCACCCATTTATTATAATTGACAACGAACAAGGCGAAACTAATTATACAGTAGCGAGCATTATCAAATCAAGCAACAAAAGCTGAAATTCATTATATGTACATATACATTTGTTCGATAAATAAATTCTGTAAAAGTCATTAACTATTAAGAGCTTTCCAACCTAATGAGATTATTAATTGTCTCTTAATGCCATTTTACTCTCTTACTTTATTATTACAGTTTTAACATAATTATTTTCTTATTTAAATTGGAAAGAAGTAAACTGTCTTTGAATAATATTCTTCATTTTATAATTTGTCCAATCTCCTAACGCATTATTTTAAGCAAGTTATATCCAATCAAAAATCGAAACATTTTGATTTCTTTTGTCATTAAAAAATGTACCCAACCATGACCCTGACTTTGCTAAGTATGAAAACGATGACTTGATGTTATTTGTTTGGACTATCAACACATTAACGTCACAAATATATCAGTGTCATATCTCTAAAAAAGTATACTTTCCTGTTGCTACATATCTAATAAAATGCATATTAAGTATGGAATATTTTAAAAGGTTTTTTAAGAACTTAGCAACAGGTTATCGCATAATTGTGGGCTTAATCATGATATCATTCCCCTTCCTTGTTTGTTAATTTTAAATATAGGAAAAAATCACTCACTTTTATCAACATTTTATTGGTTTTTTTAATAAGTTTTAAAGTCTTGCACAATCGTGTGAAAGCACATAACTATTGGCACCCATCGGTGAAATTTGTATCAACATTTTCGATCTATTATAAAGTGTTTATTGTGGCGCCGTCGTGAAATTCCAGTCATTACCTTTGGCACTTTATCCCATATGGAGGGTCACGTTGGCTGTTCCTGGACTTTCCCTGCGGGTGCTATTTGTCATCACCCGAACCGAAGAGATGCTCCTGCTCATGCCTGTCCTGTGCAGCTCTGGCGGATGCTTGGCCTCGGACCAGGGCTCGAAATTGAAGTGAAATCCCTCTAGATCCTTGCAGTTCACTTGGGGATTACCCTGCTCCCGCAGACGCTGCATAACATGCTCTCGCACTTGGTTTATGCCATCCGAATTGCGGCAGATGATGGCAGCCAAACTGGTTTTGTAGATCTCCGCCAGTTGAGCTAAGCGGAGATAGGGAAAAATTAATCCTCTGTCTTGAAATCGAAAGAATCCTTACCTTTGGTGAACCTCTGTGGCCCCACCTTCCTCTCATACCAGTGGGAGTCACCCAGCTTGAGGCGTAGGAACTGGTCGGACACCATGCAGCTCAGCAGCGGCCCAAAGATGGCTCCCTCCACCGGAGGCTCGCTGAGCGCACCCGTGTAGACGTCCACATCTTGCGGGGAGCTATGGGATACGAACTATATTAGCTGATAGCCCAATGGAGGTCAGGGTCACCCACTCGTATATCTGCCTAATCGACTTCAAGGTGTAGTTGTCCACGGCTTGGGCCATCTGTTCCCACGTGTCCACCGCTGGCAGGCGACAGTGACGACGAAAGACCGGATACGCTGGAATGCCATGATCCCGTCCCCTCTGGATGTTCAAGGAGACCAAGTCCAGACCGCAGAGGGGAAGCTTATCCTCAGCGCTGCCCTCGAACAGCTTTTGGGTGACCTCCAGCGAGAAGAAGCGATCCACCTGCATCACCGGCGTGTTGGCCGCCGTCCTCAGAGCATGGTCGATGCCGTGCTTCGCCCACAGGGAAAACGGATTGAAGAGCATCTTGTGGAGCTCCACGGACTCGGGACTGCTGTTGCCCCGCGAGATGTTGAACAGCCCGGGAAGCAGGGTGTGGGCGAACCGGAACGCAGCCGCAGCGAAGCAATTGGCAATGCTCGGGTCCACCTCGGGGTCATAGGTGTCCGGGGCACTTAGATTGTGCTTCGCGGGCAGCAGACCCTTCGCCTCGCTGAGATTCCGACCCAGCAGCACCGGCAGGAACTCATTGTAGGTGATGTGCGCCATCTGAGCGCCCAGGATCTTACGCGCCTCCTGATACAGACGCTCGTCTTCCCAGTGGGGATTCTGCTCGTGCAGTCGTCCGGCTAGGTAGTTGTGGTGCCTGGCCCACAGCAGGTGCATGGAGGTGAGCAGCAGGTTCTCGTTGGCCCGATCATCGCCAGACTCGAAGCAGTACTTGCCCTGGCGCGTCATCTGCACCCGGTTGCAGCCATCCGCCGGATTCGAGGAGATGGGCAGCAGCTCCCGCCCATCATCCGTAAGATACATTCGCAGCGAGCCGTTGATGAAGCTGCGCAGTTGATTCTGTCGCTGCTCCAGGTTGCCGTAGACCACAGAGGCATCCAGGAAGGCCGTGGCCTGGTTCAGCTGCATCCGAGGACCAAATCTTCCCGTCGGCGCTGGAGCAGACCTCACGAAGTTCATGCAGCTCAGGTTGTAGTTCTGGTAATAGGGATCGTCGGGCAGTATCTCTACCGGAAAGCACTCCGGGTGCTGCTCTCGGGTGGCCGGCACACAGCAGTCGATGGACTCGCCCTCCTGCGACGTGGTCAGCGAGGTGGCCGTGATGTCGTGGTCCAAAAACTGACCGAAAACCGCCAGCATCACAGTAAAGTTCGAGTCCGTCTCGTAGCTTGAGCGATGGATCTTCAAGGAGACCTGGCGAGCCGGCGGCAGGCGTCCGTGGTGGCTAGCCCTTGGGGCGGCAATGCCATCGGCATAGTCCGGCGACACCATGCGGCGATAGGGCACCATGGAGGCTCCATAAGTCCGAGGATGCTGCTTGTTGTTGCACACCCCCGTGGATCGCCTGTACCTGGCATTGAAGTCGCAGTCCAGTCGCAGAACCGTTGGATCGGGCAGGACTATCCTTGGTCCCCAGCCAATATTACTGCGTCCCGGCTGCTTTGTGTAGTTGAGCCTCCTGGCAATGTCCATGGTGGCCTGGTTCTCCACATAGCCGCGACGTGCTAGTTTCCTAGCCTCCGGGTTCGTGCTCAGGGAGCGATAGTGCCGGAACGCAGGCGTATTCACCTCGTTCGGCTGCAGGCCCTCCTCGAAAATCTCCCGATCGCCCAGCGCCTTGATCCCAGCACTCACCGCCTTCTGGGCGCCATCGCTGTGACCCAGTGCGGCCTGCTTCAGAGCCCATTCCGCCGCCGGCTCGTCTGGCAGCGGTCTGTTGGGCGGCACTTCGGTTTCCGATCCATTGACCACAAAAAAGAAGCTGGGACCCCCGTCGGCGCCGGCTAGGGAATCGCTGAAGACCAGGGCCAGGCACAGGGCGGCAATTACAATGACTCTGCGGCAGGAAAGTGAAATCAATTTGTGGTTTTTTCTGTGGTTAAGCGAAGACTAAACGATTGCGATCGTTAATGAGGGGGTATTAAATAGCACCAAGGGGAGGGTAGAGTCTAAAGATTTCCCACTGTTTTATAAATTTCTCTAGTACGAATTAGGAGGAAAGGGTGTCCAGGCGTAGAGCCAAGTTAACTCCTTAGAAGTTCCTTATAAGACCACCACTTAACCTCCCAGTTCGAATTCGATTTGGGAAACTTAAGACCCCAAACACCGAGGCCCACTCACATAAAGGTAATGCCAATGCAGCACTGAAACTGCCGCATCCTGTTGCGACGCGAACGCGGATTAACGCCACCGGGAAAGACGTGTTCAGGTCCTTGGTACGGCGGCAGGAGCACATATCCCGAGCCGCCGGCAGCGGTGAGCGGCGTTGTTTCGTCCGTCATGATCAGAGCTAAACTGATGCGCAGTTGCGGCAAATGCAGCCAGCAGAGCCTCGGCCCACGGGCGACTCTAGAGTTGCGTTTGACACTTGGCGGGCTTCCGACACTCCGCTGCCGCCGCCACACTTCAGATACTTTCGCCGGCAGCGCCCTCCCCCGCGCGCGTGCAACGTAGCTTATAATATAATATAATGCCAGCGTTTGACCAAGGCAGCAACAAAGCTGGCCACTGTCCACTGTCCACCCAAGCCGACCAAGAACACCACCCATCATCTTGAACTCTCTTAACGTAAGCTTTAATGAATGACAAAGACGGGAGGGCAATAAGATTAGAGTTCCATATCGTCTGGCTGCTTGAACATGTCGGCCACATACTCGTAGGTCAGCTTGAGGAGATACTGGAATGGTTTCTGCTGCGGCAGCTCGCCCAGTTCGGAGCTCTCCAGAAAGTCCTCCATGGGCGGCAGGCAGGTTTCGGCCTCCTGGCCCATCAGCTGCGAGATTTCGATGATCTTGAAGAAGAGCAGCTTGTGCATGTAGTCCACGCCGTTGTTGGCATCATAATCCGTCCAGTTGTCGCGCTTGATGGCCGCACACCAGATCTTGTGCTTCATGTCGTAGGGATGCTCCACGTAGCTTAAAAGTTCAAGGGCCTTGCGGAACTCCACCTCGGTGGCAGTGTCATTTTCCTCGGCAATAAATAGCTATAAATAATCAAAGGTCATTAAATTATTAAAAAATCAAGAGTTACCTGCACCTACGTTGATAATCTCCTCTGCCTTGAGCACCTTCTGTTCCGCGGTATCGAAGCCAAAGTTCTGCAACACGTCTTGGCCCAAATCCGCCTGATAGTCAATCAGAACCAGATCTGCATTGATCTTCTCCACCTGGGCAGTCAGATCGGAATCGGCGGAGGCGAAGGCAGCCAGCTTGGCCAGCGACAGCATGGACTTCTTGCGGGCCACAAACTCCGTCTCGCACTGGGCCAGCTCGTAGAGCACCTTGGCCCCACGCTCGAAGTCGCCGTTGAATATGAGCTGAATCCAGCCCAAGGACGGATGGTCGCGCATGAACTGAGCCAGCGCCGTCTGGTTGCCCTTGAAGCGCTCAAAGACCTCACCGTGCCGATTCTGGCGCAGATGCCAGTTGATGGCGAATTGCGAGAAGTCGTACTCCTCGTACTTGCGCGTGTAATCATCCAACCGATCCTTGTCCTGCGTCTCATCGCAGATCAGCACCAGGCTCTGGAAGTCCAGGTACTTCTCCGCCAGCTTGGCGGCATACTCATACTGGCGATCTTTGACTGTGAAGTAAATAAAGGAACTTACATCTCAATGAACTTCCTCAAGACTCTCTTTAAGACTCACTCAGCACGGAGATGAGTTCGCGCCGCTGGGCCTCGAACTGCTGCTGCAGCACATTGAACTTCTCCGAGTCGCGCACGCTCTCCAGGTAGTTCCTCCGCCCGTCCAGCACCAGATCCACTAGCTCGTATATCTGCTGGTACAGCTGCTGCTTCAGCTCCGTCGCGCTGACACAGTGGCCGCTATAACGCACACTGATGTCAATCAGGCGGGTCAGTGTGTCCCGGACTCCGACTAAGCCCGACATGGCCGTCCAAGGCAGGTTCTCGTAGGAGGCCAGCTTATCGTTGTGCAGCCTAAAGCTCTGGGAGTGCTGCTCCCGATGCCTCAGCACCTGGCTCAGCGTGTCCAGGACAATGCAGTTAACGTCGTTGATAAAGTGGGCCACCGACACGGTGGTCTGGTTCTGGGCGGCTATCCGATCGTCGGCAATGTCCGCCAGTGCCTCGAAAACGTTCTGAAACTTGCTCAGCTTCACATAGAATATATCCTGATTGGTCAGGGTGCCCTGCGGCTTCTGCTCCCACACGGCGACGGTGGCATCGATGGCCTCCTCAATGAGCTTGGGGAATTTGGACTGCAGGGAACGCAGGGCCATGGCAGCCACTATCTTCTCGCTGATATCGGACAGAATGAAGCTGGTGGGCTTCAGCACGTTGCTGCCACAGGGAATGGCATTGAGCTGGAAGGTATAATTAATTAATACATGTAGACCAGCAGCGGTCGGCAAGGTCCTATCCCGTGGGATAGGATTTTTCTCAGTCGGCGTCGCTGCCGCTCACGCACAGTATGCACAAAAGAGAACAGAAGAAGTATGCACAAAAGAGAACAGAAGAAGTATGCACAAAAAGAGAACAGAAGAATCAATACAGACAAATTGTAATTGTGTGGCTAGATTTAGCCTTTTTTTGCGTTAAATAGATAGTTTTTAGGTTATAGATATTTTTTGCCATATTAAAATATATTTTAGCTTTTTCTTATCATATCTAGCTCACGCACTGTATGCACAAAAGAAAAGAGAAGAATCAATACAGACAAATTGTAATTGTGTGGCTAGATTTAGCCTTTTTTAGCGTTAAATAGCTATTTTTTAGGTTATAGCTATTTTTTTTGCCATATTACAATATATAACTCTTTTTTCTTCTCATATCTAGCTCACGCACTGTATGCACAAAAGAGAACAGAAGAATCAGTGCTGACAAATTGTAATTGTGTGGCTAGATTTAGCCTTTTTTTACCGTTCAATAGGTAGTTTTTAGGGTATAACTATTTTTTGCCATATTACAATATATCTTAGGTTTTTGTTTCTTCTCATATCTAGCTCACGTACTGTATGCACAAAAGAAAACAGAAGAATCAGTGCAGACAAATTGTAATTGTGTGGCTAGATTTAGCCTTTTTTAGCGTTAAATAGCTAGTTTTGAGGTTATAGCTATTTTTTTGCCATATTACAATATATCTTAGCTTTTTTTCTTCTCATATCTAGCTCACGCATTGTATGCACAAAAGAGAACAGAAGAAGAAGTATGCACAAAAGAGAACAGAATAAGTATGCACAAAAGAGAATAGAAGAAGTATGCACAAAAGAGAACAGAGGAAGAAGTATGCACAAAAGAGAATAGAAGAATCAGTGCAGAAAAATTGTAATTGTGTGGCTAGATTAAGCCTTTTTTAGCGTTAAATAGCTAGTTTATAGGTTATAGCTATTTTTTTCCAAATTACAATATAGTTTAGCTTTTTTTTCTTCTCATATCTAGCTCACGCATTGTATGCACAAAAGAGAACAGAAGAAGAAGTATGCACAAAAGAGAACAGAAGAAGTATGCACAAAAAAGAACAGAAAAAGAAGTATGCACAAAAAAAAAACAGAAGAAGAAGTATGCACAAAAGAGAACAGAGGAAGAAATATGCACAAAAGAGAAAAGAAGAACAGTATGCACAAAAGAGAACAGAAGAAGAAGTTTGCACAAAAGAGAATAGAAGAATCAGTGCAGACAAATTGTAATTGTGTGGCTAGATTAAGCCTTTTTTTAGCGTTAAATAGCTGGTTTATAGGTTATAGCTATTTTTTGCCATTTTACAATATATCTTTGCTTTCTTTTCTTCTCATATCTAGCTCACGCACTGTATGCATAAAAGAGAACAGAAGAAGTATGCACAAAAGAAAACAGAAGAAGTATGCACAAAAGAGAACAGAGGAAGAAGTATGCACAAAAGAGAAAAGAAGAATCAGTGCAGACAAATTTTAATTGTGTGGCTAGATTTAGCATTTTTTTGCGTTAAATAGCTAGTTTTTAGGTTATAGCTATTTTTCGCCATATTACAATATATCTTAGCTTTTTTTCTTCTCATATCTAGCCATAGAGTGTTAAATGTTCACTCATACAAATGCATTGCTGGCATTTGACTGTAGTGGTGCAGACCACTGATATAGACAAAACGGGAACAAGCATATCTTACCTTCTCCCAGACCCCGCTGGAATGCAGAAAGGCGATAAAATGCTGAAAGGCCATCAGCTTGTCCCTCAGCTGGTTGATAATCTGCAGGGATCGCGAGCTGCCCAGGGCATGATGGTGTATCTCCCACGACCCCTCCCAGCGCGGATCCGATATGGGCAGATCCTCGGCCAGATCCTCGGCAATGGTGATGACAATCCTGTCCAGCTTGAACGCATCCAAGGGCCCTCCATTAGAGTCCGCATCAATAACGCTGTGCAGCAGCTCGCCGACAATGGTCTTTACCATGTTGTTGTTGCGCTTCAGGTGGTACAGGAAGGCCGCCTTCAGGTGGCCCACATCATCGCTCATCTCGTTGTACACATCCTCCGGATCGAGCTCGAACATGTGCAGATTGTTGGTGCTGCCCGTGAGGGCGGAATGGTCACCGGGGGCACTGAAGCTGGCACTGAATGAGGCCGGGGCGAACAGATCGGGGGTGTTGCAGGTGCTCATGTTTAGCAGTTCGGTGCCGTCAAAATCGCCTGGAGTAATAGAAACCAGTCCGTGGGTGCGGCTAAAGAACAGCGGCAGGTGACTGCAGATGGCGGCACTCAAAATACGGTCGTCGTGCAAATGGAACTCGATCTTCTCTGCCTCTAACTCCGCTGAAGGCCCACCTTCTTGGGCCAAATGCAAAGGGTACACCACCTTTGGCGTGTACAGGTAGACGTGATTGCTGCCGACCACAAAGCGTAGGCTAAGGCAGTCCTCCTCGGTCTTGGGGCTAAAGAACTTGTTAATTTTCAGAGGCGTAAAGGATTCCAGTTGCATGCTCTCGGCCTGAGCAGTGGCAGTAACTGAAAAAAGGGTGATATGAATGAGATATTGCTATTGACAGTTAAATCAAAGCCCACTCTTACCCAGAGCATAACACATTTGCGGAGCATGAGCGGCGTTCACAGCTCCGGCTAGTATATAGGTCTTATTTTTGAGCATTTTAAAGTCCAGCAGGTGCAGGTCGATGTCCACATTATCCGCCGGCAGACGCACACTCCAGAACTTTGTCTTGAACTCCTCGCGTATCCTGCGCACCACCTCGCCGTCTTCGTAGAGCAGCTGCTCGCCGTTTCCCTTGTTGGTGAGACACCAGCGCTGGATGGCGCGATCCGAGAGCATGGCCACAACGGTTTCCCCACTCTCCGAATTGCTCTCGCAGCACATGCCCACAAAACTCTATTAAAACAAGCATTATTACTTCCTTTAACCTAAGTTAAGGGACACTCACCTGATCCTTGTCGCCGCCGGGGTTCATGCCAATCAGAATGGAGGCAAACTTCTTGCCAAAGCCACCCAGGAAGCTGGTGGCCGGCTTGATGGTCTTGTGGTGCAGCGTGTAGCGTCCATTGGTGAGGCCCACCTTGAGGAACACCAGATTACACGTGGAGGTCACGGCCAAGTAGCCATGCTGCGTGGGCAGATTGAGCAACTGGACAAACTCCTGGCCGGTGAGGATGGAGAGATCCACAGAGTTCCCGTCATGGGCAATGGACGACCAATAGCGCACATCTCCGGTGGCGGAAACGGCTATGCAGGATGCCATTTGCTGGCCCGCAGTGTGGAATACGCTAATCAACTCGCTCTTGTGCCCCAGGTCGCTGTAGGGCAGGGTCAACTCCCGACTCTGGGCCATGCTCAGAGTCCGCCTGGGGGTCTTGACCCCTCGTGGTGGAGAGTTTGACTTGTTCGAGTCTTTGTACTGCCAAATAAGAAGACGCCGGCCTTGGACAACCTAAAAGGATCGGGAGCGTAAGCTGTAGTTTGAATCCCACTCATCGTTTCAATGCACTTACCCAAGCCCAACCATTCTGGGCCACTTTGGCAGTGATTGTCGCTGCTCCGGAACCGGGAAAGGTCAGTGCCTCGTTCACCGCCACGGGAAGCGGGCAGCCATAGCTCTCCACCACATTGTAGTCGGAGCGTATGCCCGGAATGGATTGCGTGGAGCGCACCGAGAGGCAGAGGCGGCTGCAGATTAATGTAAGTTATTAGTTATTAATGGTTGGGATTCACTTTGACCCAAGTAACCTGTTGTTCAGTGCGGTCTTCTTGAGGCTTCCATGGGCGCAGCTGCCGTTGCCGCCAAAAAATGATTTGTGCGTGCTGTCCGCCGCAGCCGGCGACAAGTTGTAGCTCCGGCCTCCGGGAGACGACTCTCGCGATATGCCGTACAGATGCTTCTGCAAGTTCCGGTCCATTTTAGTTATAATTACTGGCAATTATTTATAAACAAAACTTTTGGCAAAACAATTTCGCCGGCATATGGTCCAGTCGATAACAGTGACCGCGGCCAATCGATAATCGATGGGGGAAATAATTTAAAAAATAACGGTTATCGATGTCGCAGTCACTTCGATAAACTATTACGGCAAGCTAGAGAAAATAGGTTAAGATAATTACTAATTAGGCATGAACTTTGATTTATTTTTATATCTTTTGCTTGAAAAATCAACCCATTTTATTTATTTTTCTTCGTTTGCATGTTTTGCCGGTTCTGTATTTTCCGTTAATTTGAATTGGTCTATCGCCCGTCTCTATTAGGAGCCCAAGTGGGCCATCTCTAAGCCCAATCTGTCGGACAATTTCATAGATTTTCGTAAACAAAACGGTAAAACTCCACGTTGATGGCCACCTGGACACAAAATGAGCCGACAGGTGTCACCAAGCGCAGGCGTTGGGATCTGGAAGGTAAGCCCGAGTGACAGTTGCAGTGAAAAATGTTAGAAACATGGAAAACTTCTCCCTAGCAGATCGCGCCTCGCTAGACAAGCTAAAGCATCACATTGCCGAGGAGGGCTGCCCCCAGGTGCAGTACGACCTGGCCAAAGAGCTGCTGGAGAATGCCATAGGTGAGTGGGAGTGTCTACTGTACGCTCTCGACGGGGAAAGTAAAGACTTCTTGGTTGGCCTTGCAGAACCAAATCTTGCCAAGGGCAACCACCAGAACCAGAAGGCCGTCAACTGGCTGGTGAGCGCCGCTCACAATGGCCACGAGGAGGCGGCCAAGCTGCTCCGCCAGTGCTACAACGAGGGCAGCGGCATCACGGCGGAGAACGCGGACGAGGTGCGACGCTGCCTGGCCATGACGCCGGGCGAGCGGGCGGCGAGAAAAGCAGCCCGGGAGCTCTTTGCCTGCCTGTCAAATGGCAACGAGCACATCACGCCCAAGCAGCTGGAACGCAAGATGCGGCGCATCTACAACCTGCAACGCAAGCGCCGCCGACGCGACGACGACCGCTCCTCGTCAAGCAGCGAGGGAGAGCAGGACCAGGAGCCGGAGTGCGAACCCCTCGAGGACACGCCCACCATCGGCATGGCCAATGTGGAGCGACGTCGCTTCATCACCGAAGCCAACTTGGTTTCGGCGGCCTCGAACTACAGTGCCGGCCAGATGCCGAGCGTGAACGAGGCCCTCACACTGTCCGTGCCGGATCCGAGGAGCCTGGACCATGTGCCCTGCTTCTACCGCATGATCTTTCACCCGCTCATCTTCTTCACCCTCTTCTACCACCGCCTGCTCAACCTGATTGTGTCCATACCCGTCGTTGTGCCGCTCAGTGTGCGCTGCAGCGTGCTCGTGGCCCTCTCCTGGTGGAGCACCCGCCACATGCTGCCCCTGGTCAGCTACTACCTCAGCCTGAGCGTCATGATCTGGGCCACGTGCAAGATGCTGAAGACCAAGCAGCAGTTCGTGGATTTTCGGATTTGGTCGGGGTTGTTTCTTAGCTATGGGGACAACAACATCGAGCCGGACATTGCCGAGCAGAGGTTCCTGCGCAACAACATGAAGCCGTACCTGTACTACTTCTGTGCCTTCATCTGCAACCTGATCGTGTATCCGCTGGTCACCGACGCCTGGCTGCCGCACTCGGAACTTACCATTGTTTCCGGGGCCCTGACCTTCCTCACCATGGGCGTCTCCATGTACGCCTCGTCCCACATGCTGCCCGACTGGCTGGTGATTGTCTCCTTTGCCGTTAATGTGCTCGCCAAGTATCCCTACGAAATGGACGAAGTTGTCTCTTCCCGCTGGCGCTTCCTGGACCTGCGCGTGCCCACCTTCTCCTCGTTTGTCATTGGGAATGGGATCGAGTTCTGCCTCAATTGCCGCACCGCCTTGTACCTCTTCATTCCGCTGCTGCTGGTGATGATGGCCAAGCGATCTCGCTGGCATGGCGTCTACACCTTCCTCATCCCGCACTGCGTCACGCTCAGCTGGCTGCAGGTGTGCATTGCCACCTCGCAGAGTGCCACCATGTTTGGTGTGGTGCGGGCAGCCCTGGGCCTGGCCGGGATCGTCCTGTTCCTGCCGCTGTTTGGGATTGTGGCTTTGCTCGTGCCCGTCTTCATGGCCATCGATAGTTTGGGGCTGGCCAGCGAACAGCTGCGCTGGGGCAGCACAGCGCTCGCCTGCGGCCTGGTGGTGGTGCTGTCCTGCGTCCTGGCCCTCAATCGCGCCACCCAGAAGTACATAACGATGCTGCAGGTGAGGGAATTCCATTTGAATTAAGCCTTGCGTTACTTATTTTCCCTGCCCTTGCAGATCATTATGGCCATCACCACGGCCTGCCTGCTGGTCTTCCCCTACATGACGTCCAGCTTCAAGGACACGCCCCGCTTCAATGCCATGCCCCGGGTGGGACTGCACTCCCTCTCCGAGACGGACACGCTGCACTGGGATCGCTTCCACTCGCTGTGCGCCCAGCCGGTCCAGGAGCAGCCGAACAAGATCAAGGCCCAGCTGCGCTGCTCTCACCTCAATGGGCTGCCCGTCACCTGGGAGGGCAGCATTGCCAGGGTGGAGATCTCGAGGGTGTCCAACATACTGGAGGATGTCATTGCCAACTACCTGCCCGTGTGGCTGGGCCGGCTGCTGCGGTGCGTGCACGGCGAGAACATCTCTCAGCACTTCAAGTGCGATCCGAAGCTGGACTCGCAGTGCGAGGAGTGGCGGAGCGTGATCAAGACGCTGAAGGCGCAGAGTGGCAGCTGCACGCTGCAGCGCTGGAATCGCTACGAGTACGAGTTGCTGGTCAAAGTGGGCACCGGCAAGGGCAGTCGTCTGCTGGGCCGCAACACCTCCACCGATGTGATCCTGCGGGCTCACCATGACTTTGGGAACTTCACCCGGCGCCTGAACGAAGGCGATGTTGTGCGATTCTACGGAACACTGCACAATTCGCGACTTCTGGCGGACCGAGTTCAGGTGCAATTGAAGACCATCGAGTGCGTGGATTGCCACTCCCATAACCTGGGCACGGCGAGCATCGAACGGGTGATAGCCTCTTCTCCGATGGACGCTCGCCTGCAGGATCTGATGAGGGGCATCAAGTATTTGTTGAACGCATTGTTAAATCCCTTAATTACGTTTAAGTAAGCCCAAGACAATTAAAATAGAAGCCAAGGATAGTTTCTTGGCTGACAAAAAAAAGAAAACAATTTTATTGGGGGTTATGATTCTGAGTTTCAGAAGGGGTTTGTGTTTCTTAATAGTAATCACTCATTTATTCTGGGGGCCAAGATCCATTAAAGGTGTTCTTTATATTTGGTCAACATAATTTGCCATATTTACAGTGGATTTCCCCGGGATCTCCGAACAATATTCGTTTGTAATGAGTATTCACACCTCCATCATATCCAAAACCTTCCGGCATCTTAGACGCTTTAGATGATTCGGTAGCGATTTCGATTTCCTGGGCGACACAGACACTTCATCTCGATTCCGCTTCAGCGACGCCGGCAACAGAGGCATCTTAAAGAGCATTGGCGGCGACGGTGCCTCGTCCACTGGGTGTTTCGGGGAATCCAGGAAATTAAAACGTTCATAGAATTTGTTGGCAGCCATCTCGAAATGGGAATTCTCCTTTTCTATCTCGCAGGGCTCCGAGCATGTTGACTCTGATGAGTAATTCAGGAACATGACGCCGTCGAGCAACAGCTTCCGGTGGGTAGGATCATCCACACCCAGCATAACGAGATCCGATCCAATGATGAGCTTGCAGTGGGCAATACAGTCGTAGCCCCGTTCCAGAAAGTTGTCAATATACTTCTCCATCGTCAGCAGAACCAGCCAATCGCGTACGGCTTGTGGACTCATTTTGGTTTTTAAATTATCAATGCTTGTCCTTCAAAGTCCTCGAATAGTGTAAACTAAATTCCTTAATTTTCGACCACTGACGTTTTTTGACATTTTGTCGCGCGCCGCCATTATTAAGCGGAACTAGTTCGGAGGTCGCCTTGGAAGTCAATAGTGTCATCACTAATTAAGTTTAATGCGGAATAAATTTATTATTTATGTTCACAACAGGTAATTTAAATATAAAGAAATTTTAATAATCTCTACACTTTGTAAAATTAATTTTTTTTATATTTATCCGTCTTTAATGGCAGGAAGCCTAAGTATAAGTGTTTTCATTTGATTATTGGAGTTGCCTTGGAAAATACTTTATAAATATTAATCAAAGTCATAATAAAATAAAGAAACACTGCTGTGAATATTCCTTTAAATTTATAAACTATTTATAGCTAATTTTACTATTGAACTTGGCTGCTCTTTTGCAGCGAGCTGGCAACGCTTGCCCTCTCTCCAACTAGAGCTGTCAAAACGGCCCCATCGATGACTTCACCAGTGCTGCCAGAATTTTTGGAAGCACCAACGGCTAGTTTTGAGAAAAGAAAAATATTTATAAATACATATTTGTTCATCTGTGAAAAGGACTACACAAATCTCTAATCGTAATATTCTTTGTTTTCATTAACTCAGTGTTATTAAATAAAAACTATAACACATAATTCTTAAGAGCGTCTAAATATTGCCAGATAGTGGCTAAAGTTTCATCACTGCCTTCGACCGCTCTATGGCAAAGTATTTAAGGCCTGGTCGCTCGGTTCTCGGGAACACACTCGATTCACCCACCTGAGAGGCCTCCACTTATCTCCCGCACGCACACAACCCACATCGCCAGCAGCGCCAACCATTAGCGACCAGCCAGAGGAGGCAGCCGAAGACAGCAGCAGCAGATACCAAAAAAGGAAAACAGTGTCAGCATGATTCCGACAATAACCAAAAACTACCAGAACGTGGTGATTAGCACGGGCAACATCATCAACACGGAGCTGGGCCAGCGCAGGTCCAACGAGGAGCTGTACGACGGCCTGCAAATAACCCTTCACACCGACCCGAATGTGGAGCGCGTGGTGGCCGAGGTACAAATCGACGAGGGCCACGGCCGGGTGCAGCGGGCCACCCAGGAGCTGAACAGCCGGCTGACGGAGAACGGGCGCAACGAGATCAGCATCGGGGCCAAGATATTCCTCAACCGCAACTCCACGGATTGCGTTAAGGAGGCGGTTGAGGCCCTGCTCAACACACTCAACGTGACGCACGTGGACAACGTGGTGCTGGCCTACCACCCGAACGCCAGTGCGGTTGCCAGCGCAACGTCGGTGGCCACAACAGGAGCAGTCAAGTCGCCCTGCTCCGAGGGTATCTCGGTACCGGCCAGTGCCAGCAACTGGAGCCTACGCAACGGAGCCGGGGGAGTGGCGGAGCTCAAGGAGCTCTACCAGACCCTGGAGAAGTACGCACTCAAGCAGCAGATCACGCAGCTGGGCATCGCCGATCTGGATGCGGCGACGCTGGAGACGCTGCACAAGACCGCCCAAGTGGCGCCAACGATTGCCCAGGTGAATCTGTCCACCTGCTGCGTGGTGCCGCCGGAACTGCAGGAGTTCTGTGCCGCCCACGACATCCAGCTGAACACGCACAGCGACCCGGAGCTGCTGCTGAGCGGGGAACAGTTCGAGGGACTGGCGCCCGGCTACACAATCGACTGGTCGCTCCGCTACCAGGTGCATGTCCGGTGCCGCGGCGTGCTCACCGCCAAGGGCTACATTGTGGGTGCCTCGAGGACCAGCAGCGCTTAGGATTAGTTCCGATCAGATGCTAGATTATAGTTTTTATGTTTGTATGTATGCTCGTATGCTGTGTGTAGTGGTGTACTTATTGTTTGTTATACAAAACCCCGTTGAGGATTCGAAGCCGATCGATTGATTTTATTGTAAACACGATTTTCAAAACCTATTCTGAACATAAAGCGTTTTAAAAACGGCACTTGGCTACTTTGTATTCTGTGTTCGGTACTGCTCGGTGGCACTTGCTTTCAGTTCCGAGCTCCCAGCTCCCAGCTCTCACCTCCCGGGGGTCAGAGATTCTCGGGCACGGGGACCGGTTTGGCTCGCTCGCTTGCAAATTAAGTATACGTCCAGTTGGTATAATTTATATGCTGTGGCCGCAATTGCAGGCCGTGCTCTTGGCAATTCCCTTCCTTGTTTATGGTTTGTTATTTTCTCTGGCTAATCGCAGTCTGTAGGGCCTCCACTTCTGGCGGACTCAAATCTAATTAAAGGCAGACGCAGACGCGTCTCGCACGGCGACCCAGCCAGATCACGTGGCTGACCCCTGCTCGCTCGATTGCCAATACAACACAAATAATATAAATATAAAAAACCCGATTAGAATATTGTATACAGCGGCGGATATTTTAAATATATAACTGCTGATTGAGAGCCTGGTATCAGCGTTGGGCTAGGTGCAACCAGCCAACGGTCATAAATCCAATAATAATAATAAATTGAAAATATTAACACAAAAAATGTGAAGCTGACGGATGAAACTAAACTAATCAGTAGGCTTAATTTACAAGGGCCGTAATCGGTTGGAGTGAGTCAAGATTGGAGAGTGGAGCACTGTAAGTGGAGGCATTAATTGACAGCTGGAGGAAGTTCGTGGACGTGGACGAATGGTTTATTAATGAGCGGGGCAAGAAACTTGGCCGAACGTGTAATTTGGGGCCAAAGTTCAAGGACCATGTGAACGGCTGCGGCTCTAATATGTGTATCTTAATAAAAGTACTCGAAAAAAAAAACCCATATAAATAGATATGTGTTGGAATGGAAATACAAACAATAAGCACACTTATCTATCGCTCTGGCTCTCCCACTAGAATGACTTGTATGTTTCTGAAATCCCCAGAACCGAACGAGAAGGAGAAGGAGAAGGAGAAGCAGAAGGAGAGCGGGAGCGGGCAGCGGGAGAGAGTGTAGAGTGGAGAGTGTAGAGATAGCTGGAGCTGACTCAATATAACTTGTTTGCCGATCTTTACAGCTCCGGGCTTGTTTCGTCACGAACTCTCGCTGCGATGACGCATCGGCCTCCAAACTACACACGGCCAGCGGCAACATGTTGCCCCAGCGCCCCCATGCTAGCAACAAGTGGAAAGAAGCCTCTGGAACACTATCAAGACCCCCCGCGGGACCCCGGAACTGGTGAAATGTTAAGGTCATAAGGCGGGCGTAATCAGCTCGCTATCATTATTAGGTATTTTTTTGCCATTTTGTAAGGCAAAACCGCATCCAAGTGCAGTCGGTGTGTGATAAGTAACACACGGCGTATACGTAACCGGCGATTATAAGCCATATCCATTAATATCATCATTCATCATTATGTTCCGGCTGAGCTGAGCTGGAATGAGTGTGCACTTCTCCACCATTAGTGAGATTCCAGAACTTTCCCACCCACATGCAAAACAAGCAACTGCGATTACACCATAACAATTTTTGAGTCTTTATTAAGTTAATTGAATATTCTTTGAATGCTTCGTACTCACACATTGTCCCTACCAAAGCTAGTTGCCCTCATGTTTCGCTCTCCTTTGGGGTTTTTTTTAACTTTAATGCACGTTTACACGGGGAATCGATAATGAATTTAGTACTGACATTGATAAGTATCATCTTCTCTATTATTTCTAGTTACAGGAATTGTCTGCGTTGATGTGTTTCTCATGTTCATGTTCGTATGTTCATCCCTAGGCGGAAGGAGACTACAACATTTATCGCACAATGCCTCTCTGTGGTTGGTTACATTTACACATTTTGTTTGTAGGCCATTAACAATTAGCTACAATTAGATTGCATCGTAAAACTAATCTCACTTGGATCGCGCAATTCTAAATAATACTCTGTATAATTTCGCTCCATTCGAATTCGAAAACCAAACACTAACGCTCTTTTCTGCTTTTTCTGCTGGGGACGGACGCTGTCTGACAATTGAAATCGTTTAATTGGCATTCCGAATTAACAAACTGAAACTGGCACTCAGCTTGGAACTTGTTTACATTCGTTGTTGTTTGCTCGACCATTCCATTCCGGGGGACCATTACCATTCGAATTGTAATATAATTTTGGTTGAAACCGGGCTGTTGTGGCTTGAACGTAAGGAGGGGGGCTGCTGGTCTGGTCCTGGAACGGTCTACGTTCGTTGCTGTTCGCGGCGCCCTAGGACTGGTAAACCATAGCGTAAAAATGTATCAAAAAATCCATCTATCTCGCCATTCTCGCAAAAACAAGAGAAAACGTACAAAAATCGTTTTGTTGGTCGTAGGACATCTTAAATAGTTCGATATCTCTGTGTGTTCTGGACTCGTGTGTGTGTTTGCTCTTTTAAAGTAAGTGTTCTCGTCTAGTTTCTCATAAGAATCAACATTCCATCCACGACCTTGTCTCTTGTCTGTCTAAACATACACTCTAAATTCGACGGAAATAAATTATTTCGGGATTTCTTGGGACACATGAGCTTGAGACAATGAAACAGTTTCTTTGCCTACGGTTCACAACAAATGGGTTTGTTATCCGAATAGTTTCCTCTACTTTTACTTATTGTACGTCCTATTGAGAGAGATTATAGTAGAGAGTAGAATAGTTATTTATAGACACATAGCCACGTTAATAGATTCGATTCTAAGTGGGTCAACGGTTGAGTAGATTGTGTGGGGAGCTTCCATGTTGGAGTAGATAAGGTCCGGGACTGGGACACTTCTCTTTGCTACATTTAATAAATACAAACAATTGAATTTTGTATGTTGCAGTTGCCCCCATTTACTGTTTGCCAACATATTTAGTTGTGCCAATCAATATATAGTATATATATTTTTAAAAAATATTCTCCGTGTTTCGTTATCATGTTTACATACTAAGCAATTGATTACAGCTAAAGTATTTGTTAAATCCAAGGGAATTGCAATTTTCAAGAACACACAACACATCGAGAGACATCAAGAGTGACACTTAAAATGCATATTGACATCTGTTCTTTGTTGGTTTTTTTGTGTTCCGTATTTACCAATGTTTGTTTTTCTTTTGTAACATTTAGATCAAAAATAGTGCCCCTAAAAATGCGACAAAAATACAATCAAAACATTTTGTTTACTAAACTACAAATACATACAATAAAATACATTGATGCACGCATAATATTTATATAACATACATACACTACTTATGTACCGGGTGTGTGTGTGTAACCTTCTCTTTTTACGCTAGAACAACTGTTTTTTTTATGTGTGTTTGCTTAGTTCGATTCGTGTGTGCGGGTTATGTTATGTTATGTTTGGATGTATAACTACTCAAAATATAATACCATTTCAAATACAATTTCATCGCGTTTGCCATTGGCGGCGGCATACATAAGTAATTCAGTCTAATTTGGGAGTTGTTGGTCAACGATCATTGCCCCGGAGAGAGGGGTAAGGAGGGAAGGTAGGGAATTGGGAGTTGGTGAAACCCAAAAACCGAAACACAACAAAATGTACAAGACCAGGAACGGATCAATCTGGAATGTCTCTGATGAAATCTCCAAAGGTTTCGAAAACAAAACTAAGAGTGTGCGAACAATCATTTCAGCTTCCTTCCTATTTCCTTTTCCTTTCAAATCTCAAGAGATTAGATCAAATGCGACTTCCGGTTGGAGTGCTCGATGGCCGCCAGCAGCTCGTGCTTCTTGCGCACGTACAGGCGCCCCTTCTTCCACGGGTTCTGCAGCTGCAGCGGCTTGAAGTCATCCCGCAGGCAGCGCTCCCTGGCCCCAATCACCGCCACCAGGCAAAAGTTCTCCAGCACCTCGGGCCCGTAGATGGGTCCGTTGTTTCCCTTGAGCACCACGGCCATGTTGAGTTGCTTCACCACCAGATTGATCACTTCGCGGGCCGTCGTCTTGGGGGTGACATGCAGCTTCAAGCTGGTTCCACTCGCCAGTCCCGTGTTGTAGGCGGTGTACACCTGTATGATTCCGGGGGTCTGCTCGCCCGCATTGAGGCTGGAACAGCTGGCCGAATCCTCCTCGCTGCTCTGCCGCGACAAACTCTTCATGGATGAAGCCTTCGAGGTACTGGCCACCGGCTCCTCGCCACCCACGGCTCTTAGCTCGGCCAGAGTGCTTTTCAGATAGGGTCCACCTTCGCGTAGGTTTGCGCTAGACGCGGCCTTGACCGGTGCCTTGAGCGGCTTGTGCTCCAGGTCCGTGGCAAAGGCCCCGTTACCGCTCCTCAGGGAAACACTAGATCCCGCGAGGTACGGAGCCGAGCTGGAGCTGTGCACTGTGATTAGGGGAGCAGCGTGCGATCCCAGGTTGGAGCTGGTGCGCTTTCTTTGGGCGGCCAGGGCCTGCGAGTTGCGCAGGGCATCCGCCAGGGTGTCATCGGATCGCGATGGGGGAATGGCAAACACACTGCTCGTGCTATTCCCATCCGAGGCGGAGTCCACGGCGGAGTAGAAGCTGCGTGCCGTGTAGGTGGAGCTCATGGAGTCGCCGCTGTTCTTTCTGAGGGACACCTCCGAGCAAATGGAGCCGCCAAACTCGCTGGTGGTGGAGACCTGCAGCAGTTGCTGCTGCTGCTGCTGGAGTTGCGGCTGCTGCTGCTGTTGCTGCTGCTGCGACTCCTGTTGACTTGGAACTTGATTGGTCCCGGGTTCCCCTGGAGTTATTGCACTGAGCCCCAGATTCTGGTCCGACTTCGAGTGCTCCGGCTTGGCCTGCGCCGGGCCCTCGTTGGTTCCTGGTCCCGGCCAACTGCCTCGACCTGTGCCCGCTTTGGTGAACTTGCCCTCCCGCAAGGGGAGCTGTAGCAACTGCTTGCTGGCGGATCCTGCCGCCGATGCCGACCCCGATTCGTCCTGCCGCTGCTGAGCAAAGTCCAGGATCTCGCGCATGGCCAGCGAGGGCTGAGCGCTCTTATTCCTCGCATAGGCCACCACGTCCATCAGCCAGCGGACGCTCTTCCACACGATGGTCAGGCTGGAGCTGAGCTCCTGCAGCGTGGCCAGCCGCTCCTTGGCCGCCTGCAGTTCGCTGCTGGAGAAGGCTTCGCGCAGGGCGTGGGTGGCCAGCGCCGTGTCCAGCTCAAGGATGCAGGAGAGGCGGGCGTACTTCTGAATGATGGCCGGCTGATAGGTGCGCAGGTGGATCATCTCGAAGGCCTGTATGCTCAGACTGGCCAGGTCATCCCTCTGGAGGAGCAGCTCCGACTGGCCGGGCACGGCGCACGAGGCTTCGGCGGACGGACAGACCACCAGGAAGCTGATGTCCGGACTGTGCTCGATCACCTCCACGTCGTACAGGCGGTGGGTGGTCGCATCCGCGGCCTTGATGTTCATGCTGGCGAACAGCTTGTGCATCGCATTGGTGAGATCGTATAGGAAGAGGCGTTGTACCTCAGAGCCAGCTCCTGCCCCTGCCTCTGCTCCCGGAGAGCTAAAGTCCAGCGGCAGGCGAAGGGGATCGCTGGTGCAGCGGTGAAGCACCTGCCACTCCTCGGCCGTTATGTGACTGTTCTCACGCACCTTGCAGTGGGGCAGGACATTGGGCGTCTTCACGGGCACCACCACCTGGATCTGGTCCATGGAGCACTGCATCTTCAGGTACCCCAGATACAGGCCCGGCTCCAGACGCTGCAGGGCGGCCTGCTGATAGTGCAGCTGATCGCCAATCGACGAGATGAGCAGCTCGTTGATGGTATAGTCCTCGTGCAAAGCGCCCAGCTTCTTCTGCAGCTTGCTGACCGGCAGCCAGCGGGAGTTTAGGATGGAGACGGCCTTTTGGCTCTTGACAGTCTGCACACAGGTCAGCACCACCGTGCCCTGGGCATCCCTCAGGGGCTTGTAGTACAGCTGGCCCAGGTCGGTGAAGCCCAGGGCCGATTGCATCTGGCAGACGGCCGACAGGAGCTTGGTGCGGAAGTGAACGGCGGAGGTGAGGTTGCGCTCCATATCCGAGCGCAGTGACTTCACATCGTCCCAGGTGCAGGCCATCTTCATGAGCCAGTAGTAGTCCATGTGCAGGGCACTCGGATAGGATTCGTCCACCTCAATGACGGGCGGAAAGTCCTCGCTGGTCACCAGGACCTTGTCATCGCAGTGGACAATGCAAGAGAAGTAAATGCCACTGTTGGGGAGGGACGGAGGACATTTAACTCAGGTTCGGAGTTAGTTTTCGTTCAGACTTACCGCCTCAGGGTCTTCTGGAACTTGGAGGTCACCGAGAACAACTGCTTGATCGTGGTCTTCTTTTTGGGATTACGTCGCTGACCGCTTGAGGGATCCAGGGTCAGCTCGGAGACGTCGGCGGGTCGCGCCAGCCGCACAGCGGTAAATAGATTGTCCAGGATGCGATGGCGGCCCACAAAACGATCCTCCCGATTATCCAAATCCCGCCAGGCTGTTCAGGAGGTGATTAGTTTAGGGAAAGTGGGATTTAAATGGGATTATGACTTACTTGAGGGCACCACACTGGCGGGCACAGAGGTTCTGTAGGCGCCCCATCCCTTGACATTGCCGCAGGCGGCGCGCAGGAAGTAGCGACGCCCCTGGGTGAGTCCCGATATGTGACACTGGGCGCCCATTGTGCCATGAAAGCTGAGCCACTCCAGCAATTCGCTCTCACCCACAATGTTGTTGAAGTCAGCGCGGGTGGACCATTGAACTGGGGAGGAAATAAAGCAATTAATAAATGTAAAGGAGTTTAAAAGATCTAAATCAAAGATATTATCCTTAAAACATTATATCTGTAATGATTATGTAATTTACTAAAGCTCTTCAAATTAATCTTTCGACCTTTACAAGTCTCAAACCCAAATATGACTGAGAATCGTTCAAGCATTGTTTTACCAACAAAGGAACACCCTCCTCCCCAATTAAGCCAGGGCCTAATGAAATAGACAGCGCGAATTGAATCGAGAATTAGGTTCACCGCAGCACGGCCGGATAACCACAGATAACCACAATCACAGGCCCCATCCCATCCCCCACTGAGCTGGCGACTGTCACAGTCACTTGACATTGCAGCTGCGGTTTACCTTTGAATTTCGTGCCGATGGCCCCCTCGAAGGGCTCCAGGATTTGGACGTTGATAGAGTTGTCGCCGGTGACGTCTACGACCACAGAGGCGGGCGCATCTGGGGGACGGGCCTGATCCCAGCCAAGCTGCAGGCGGCGCAGACCCTTGACACGGCGCTCCCAAATGCCGATCTGCTTCTCCACCTCACTGCCCGTGCAGCCGGTCACCGAGGCGCTTGAATTGCCTGCAGGAAACGGGAACAAATCGCTGATTAAGAGCCCACTCAATCCGGCCCGACTAGTGGCCACTTACCAATTATGATGCTCGAGATGGAGGGACGCGAGGCAAACACGTGGGGCGGGCACAGACCCTCTGGTCCGCTCAGATCGTGGATGCGCGACTCGGCGTCCTTGAGCAGGCCGTTTAGCTTGGTGCCAATGGTGTCCACAGAGACTGCAACCGAGATTTAGATTGATCGGTGAAGTGAACAGTCAATGGAGTTAAAAGTAAGGAAAACTTACATTGGGAGCCCTCCATGGCGCCGTGCTGGAGCAGCATCCTGGTCATGGAGCGATTATTGCTTAGAACGGCCAAGTCGAGGGCGGATAGTCCGTCGTTGTTGATGCTGAATAATAATATTATTTGTTAGTAAAGGTTGCGGATATTCCTAAAGACCAAGCTTACCTATTCACATCCACGTCGGTTGACTCTAGAATGGTGCGCGCCTTCTCCAGATGTCCATGCTCCACAGCCGAGAACAGAGCTGTGAATGGATTGCAAAGAAATAACCATTAAACATCAAAGAAATCACTTTTTAGGGCTGGAATAGCAACACTTAAAGCCTAAGGCGACGGTGGCGATGCGTGCCAAGTATCTGGAAGTGGAACTGTTGTTAGGGCCATACCGTGCAAGTGCAGATTGCTCTGCGTCAGCTTGTCCAGCTGGGCCTGAGCCAGCTTCAGCTGTTTCTTGGTCATTTTACTGGCCCGCGGATGAGGCGTGTTTCCCGGGATCTTGGTGCGCAGCTGCACCGGTTGCCTGTGCACGGCCAGCTGCTGCACATTCCCCGAGGCATTCTCATCTCCCGCACCCAACGGCGGTGAGTCCAATTCCGAGGAGTCCGTCTCCTCGTGATCGTCCCGCAGCTTGGCGTTCTTGGGCTGCGAGTGTCGCGAGATGCAGAGCTGCGACTGTGACTGCGATTGTGATTGCGCCTCGGATCGCGGGTGGGGCAACAGGAATTCCATTTCCTTGAGATCCTGGGAGTGACAGGAGATGGCGGTTCGTATCTTGGCTACAGTCGCATGCTGGGTCAGCTGCTCCGACCAGCGGCTGGTGGAAAGCAGCGGGGCTGGATAGTAGGTGGGATAGTCGTCCTGGTTGTTGTTGTTGGTTCCCGGCTTTTCCCGCAGCCTGACCACACTATCAGTGTCACCCTCGCGATTATCTTGGGGCAGTATGTTGTCTGTGTCGAGGGGATTGTGCGGGAAATAAACATAAATAATGGGAAATCAAATTGAATGCAAAAATGAAAATCAAATAAAACTTAAATAGAAATTAAACGCTGGAGCAGTGTGTGTGTGAGAGTGTGAATAAATATTTACAATGGCAAATGACCAGGCTCACCACGTGTCTGTTTATCGTAGCCAATATATATAATGCATGGTTGTGTGAGTGGAAATGTAATGTAATTACAATAATTGTTGCCGACGCTGCTGGCTGCTGCTTTGCGATTAATTAAATATTAAACATAAATGCCGTTGCTCCTATTCATCGCCGCTATTATTCTATGCAATTCCGAGTTTCCGCCGATGACCAAAGCCAATTAAATTAATTATGCGCAAACCGTTGTGGATGCAAGTAATGTGTGTGTTCGAGTTGGTTTCGAGGGTGTTTGGAGGAGCGTGTTCGAGTGTAGTGTGTAAGTATGTGAGTGTGTTAAGTGATGTCTCCATGCAGCGCCATGAGAAGCAGCCACCCACCTGGTCCCGAATTAACGAACCCGCCAAGTCAGCGAAGCCAACCCACCCACCATGACGGCTCCCTCGCACTATATTCATTGCCGTCCAATTGACGTTAATTCCCCGCTTCCAGTTCTGTACAGCAGATTACACAGAGAAGCCAATTTAAGAAACAAAAACTCTTGATTGAGAAATGTTTTGCCCTTGGCTTATTTCTTAAAGTATTATTACACTTGCTTCAGCTTATGAAGTCTTTATAAGAAAGACTGCATTATATTTTTTAGGAAGGATTTAATAATTATTACTAGTTCTTGAGAACTTTTTAAGAGAATAATAAATAACCAAAATGTTAATAATTTTAATGTTACTGTGTCAGTTTTTAGATTTGTAAGTAATGATTTAAATATAAATACGAGATCAAAAGATCTACTAAGAACAAAACATTTTTCAACCAAAATTATAGCTTCTTGAAAGGTTATTTTCCCTGTGTATATATATGGATTGTGTGAGAATTTATGATGATATATATGGGGTTGCGCAGTTTTTTTTTTAATTACCCCTCATAGGGGGCTGCGCATACGGGTTAAGGTCGGGCGGTTGGGCAGAGAACTACCGATCTCTTACCATCGATGGCATAGTGGCTGTGCCGACGTTGCTGTTGGCCTGACGATGGCCTCGACGACGACGATGACGAGGAGGAGGTGGTGGCCCGATGCGGGGACACTTTCAATTGACAGAACCTGGTCAGCTCGTTGAGCGTGTGAAACGATTTTTGGCGCACGAAGACCGCCGGAGAGCGCAGACAGCTGCTCATCTGGAGCTTGTGCGGCGGATTGGTGGCTTTATTGCTATCGCTGTGGTAGCATCTGCAAGAGCACACAACATTAACGACCCGATTTGGCCATGGATTAAGCCAGTTTATAGTGTCTTCACATGTGTGCAGCGGTATCTATGTATTTATGCACACTCATGAAATGAATATTCATCCTCAAGCTCCCACCTTCCTTCTCCCACTCGTTTTACGAGTTTTGGCTTCTTCGGTTGTAAACAAATGGAATGCAAACGAGTTACTGGGAAATCGCTTTCGTGATGTAACGATGATAACTCACGGGGATATCTGGCCTGGGAAACCCTACCCTTGAGATAGGCACCACACACAGCTGCCTTTCTTCTGTGTGTGACAATAGTTCATTGACCTACTTAAAGGGGTTATAAAAATCCCGAATCAAAACTTGATGGGCAAATGTACAATAAAAATGTTTGGCAAAACGCACGCGAAGAAATCAAAACCTACATTTAAGGAAGACAATATAGTTTACTGATTCCCTGTTTTAGTTGTTTTTTAAGGTGGCACTTAATGGGAGCCTTAATGACTTTAATTAATTCCAGAGCACAGTCTCCTCCACCCATTGAATTATTTATGCGAGTAAGAGCCTATTAACATATCCTAAAATAGAAACAGCGTTGTCTCGTCGCTTCCGGCGATTTCACAGAATATGTCTGTAATCTTCATTTCATTCTTCAAGAAAGGATTTGGGTTCCCACCTTTTTCAGGTAGAGGAAAACAACAACATTCCATTGAATCATTTTTACCTGTCATTTAATCCAGGTTTTGATTGTTTGGAAAGGAACATGCCTTTTTATTTGAAGCACAGATAAATTTCCGAATATGTCACAAAGTTATTTTAGCGTTTGTGGTACTAAGAACTCCCTAATTTGGGAATCTTTTAAAGCAGCCGCACTTATTAAGAAAACATTTCACAGTTTATGTGCTATGGTTCTCTAAATTTTAACACTTTAAAATCAACGTCTTAGGTAAGCCTTATGCTTCATGTTTTCATTGACATTCCAGAATAGTTAAACAAATTTTTTCCCACTTTTATATACTCCGAATATTTTCGAGTATGTTATAGATTTCACCAATAACACTTTGTAATGATGGACTGCAGGGGATCACTATTTAAAAGTTCTTTAGAAAGACTGAAAGGATTTGAAGGACACCTACGGCTGTTTAGGTAGGGCATCGGCTTCCGTATGGTGGCCGTGCGCATGCGCGTCGTTCCATAGATGCCCTGCTGGGCGTGCTTGGTGATATCCGCCAGCACGGCACTGGACTCCTCGCCGCTAAGGGTCCGCTCCAAATCGGAGTCCAGGGTAGCTTTCGGCGCCTCCGACGGACGGCAGTAGCTCTCGGGAATCTGCAGTAGCTTGCAGGCCTTTCGCGGTAGCGTTGCACCCACGGGGAGAGTGGACATTAAGTGCTCGATGCCCAGCTCCCCGGTGTTGCAGGATTCAGTGCTCATCTCTCGATGGAGTGGCACAAATTGGTTCTTGCCCTTAACCTTGGTGGTAAGCACGGCCACCGCGTCCAAGTCGGTAAGCATGCGCAGAGCCTTGGCTGCCTTGCATTTGTCCAATGTCGAGGATCCTCGGGAGCTGCGGCTGCGCGAGTGCAGCTGGCTGCGAAGCTTAAAAGGCGACTGCAGTGGCAAGGCGGGACTGTGCAGCTTGCTCTTTAGGCGCCGGAGCGAGGAGCGGACGGAGTTAGAGCGACGCAGGGCGGGCAGGGAGTCCCCGCTCTCGTCCCTGTCGCCTTTCTGCGGCGTTGCTATTTCTGCTGCTGCTGCTGTAGCCGCCGCCGCCGCGGCCTGCTGATCCTTGAGTTTGGCATAGGAACCCAGAGCCTTGCGACGCTCCATTGGTCACAGGAACTGGTTCACCTTTCTCTATATTTTTTTGTTTTTATTTTTTAAAGGTTCTATTCCCTGAATTCGTTTTTGTAAGGAGGTAAATCCCCCTTATGCCGAGTTTTTCCGTTTTTCAAACGCTTGGGTTTTTATGCCAGGATTTTCCGTTGTGCGCGTCGCGTGGTTCAAACTCGAACTGAGAGCAGAATCGGGATGTGATTCGGTGGGTAACAAACAGTTCGCAGGCTCTCAGGCTCTCTGTTATTAATTCTCTCCCTCTCACGATCTCTATCCATACAGTGGAGGTTGTTAAAATAGTTTTATATTTTTATTTAAATTTATTCATTCCTTTTTTTGAGGAATTTATTTATTGGAACATAATTCAGAAACTGTTTGAGATAAATCAATTACTTCTACATTTTAATTTTATAGAAATGCTTGTAAAAAAAATTAAAAGATAAATGGAACATAATCTTCTAAGAAATTGGATGAATTTTAATAAACAATTTCTAGCATTTTAATCACAAGATATGCTCGGATTTCGTTTGCTTAAGAGTTAATGAGTTATTTAATGATTAATCTTAGTTTACAGATTCATTGGATGACATTTTTTAATAGCCTTACTTTTATTTATATTTCAAGTCCCTAGTAACTTCCCCGCAGCTGTGTAGGGTAACTCTCCTCCCTTACGAGCTCTCTCCCAGCTCAGTTCTCTGCGCGCTACCTACCCTCAAAGGCTGTTTTCAGGAAATATCGTTCGCCCAATCTACTTGATCCCTGTTTACTGGGACTTTGCGCTTTTGGTTTTAAATTTAGACGGGCCGCGATATAAGAACATATATACCTGCCTTCAAACTCGCTTAAGCTGCCGCGGTTCCCGAAAAATACCTAAGGATGCTGCCTCGCGGGTTTTTGTATTCCGTATTGTGGGTGTGTGTGAGTGCTGTATGTGTGGCTGTTGTAAAATCAATTATCGGGTATTTTGAGCGTCGTAAACTGAACACAAATAAGCTGGGGTCCTTGGAGGACGAGTACGGGCTCCTGCGGCTGTTGTGTCTTCGATCCCTGGCCCTGATTTATCGACGTCTGTCGACGACAGCGAGGTGTCGTCGTCGCCTCGAGAAATGAAGACAAATGGAACAAATGAAATTTGTGTCGCGTCTAGGAGTCATTCCCCTGTCCCTCCCTGATTAGCCTCACAAATGCTCCCGGGCTCCGAAATGGAAAACTAATTGGAACTGCGACTCGGAGAGTGTGCCCTCAATCGAACCGAAAACTGGTTTCATTTTTCAAATTGCTTTCCATTTACTTGTGTGTTTTCGTCTGATTCCCATTTGTTTGCTAATTTTAGACATTGTCCCATGCGAATGAATGAGATTCGCACGCGGCTGCTGCTGCTCTTGGTCCACCTGTCGGCAACAGCCACTTGGCTCCCCGGAATACTGGGAATTAGTGTGTCTCGGAAAGCGTTTATTAATTTTTAAACGTTTTTGGGCGAGGTCAGTGACGAAGGGCATGGCGGTGACTAAGCCAAGTCACAGACTTAGACACAGATTGAAGCTGGCGCTTCGCAAAATATATCAACATTTGATTCACCGCGAACCCCAAAGCTAATGCCATCGGTATGTGCATTCCACATATTAGCCTCCCATTTCTCGCAAGCTTATATTAGCTTATTTTTGTTTTTATTCATTGATAAGGTGACCAAAACAAAAATTGTTTTATACCACATAAATTGCCTTGAGATTTCAACGCTAATCAGTTTTCTGTTGGGGTTTCTGATAAGTTTCTTTTATAGTTTAAGAGTTTTCTGATTAATGTAATTTACTTGTAATTATTTCTCGTCACGGCTGTCTGAGTAATTTAATTGTACTTCAATAAAAGTAAGACAATAGAGCACTGAAAACAGGTTTGATTGCCCGGACTTCGTAAAGTAATTTTCTTTAATAAATAGAAAACCTTTTTTTCAATTTTGTACAGAGAATTGATTGATGATAACTGTGTAATTGGAGAGCTGCGACTATAAATCACAGAACCCCTCAAAAATACACTTTAAAGAGTTATTAATAATAAAGAATCCATTTCTTAAACACAAAGATGACTGACAATGTCCGCTAACACGTACCGGCTCAGCTTAGGGCTATTTAACTGATACTATCAGGGAGTAAAGTCGCCCTCCCCCCGCTCAAATCAAACTAAACTGTCAATTGAGGGCGTGCAATAAATAAAATTTGCTGACCCATAAACTTGAAACGGTGGAGCAGGAGCGGGGATAGCGCAGAGTATGAGGCTGGGAGCCCAGGGCCCTCGGTTTTGCAATTGCAGGATAATAAAATTTATGAAGGTACGCCGCACGAAATTGCCCAACATAAATCACAGCAAACGCTCTCGACGACAGCGCCGGTGGAGTGGGATGATATGAGAGGAGAGAACAGGACAGGACAGAGGTCATCCAGGACCTCCCATCGTATCCCCCCCAAATCCTCCCTATAGCAGACAAAACAACATAATCCACTTAATAGAGACGACAACAGAGTCCCAATAATGGGGTAGCCTGACAGGAGAGGAGCCCCAGCCACCAGCCTTCAAGCTTGGGCCGGAGACCCTGTGTAAATTATGCCGATTTCATCTTACATTCTGCGCTGTCATAATTGTCAAATCTACCACACATTTGGCAAACTTACGAGCAGCCAAGCGAGCGAGCAACCAAGCATTTTCGACTTAATTTAAATAAATTTGCCGCTTCCTCAATAAAAGCCCGGAGAACGTTGTGCCTCTGAAGTCTCCTCCTCGGTCCGGGAGTCGGGCGGGAAGCGAGGAGAGAAAGCGAGGAGGAATGCCGGCTGGCAGGCAGGCAGGCAGGCTGCCAGGCAGACAAGCGCAGACAAAAAGCATATTTTATATGTCTCTGATTTCGAGTGCAAATCGCATTATGAGGAGTTCAGCGGAAACGCTAATTGAATTTAAGTAACCAGACCCCAGACCCCAAAGGCATTAAGGCAGGATAAGAGGGGAGGGACACGGGAACTTGACCTTTGTCTCAGCAATCAGCAAACGCATTTAATTCTATTGGTTTACTGTGCCAAATCACGAAACTAATGTATTCATATTAATCAGATATGCAAATTGGACCCTCGTCGCTATCGCAAGAGCCAAAAAAAGCTTGGAAAATACGGGAAAAACCAAAAACACACACACACACATTTTCTCATTTGAAATGCGGACAGAAAAAGTCCAAGCCGAAATGGCAATAAACGTTTCAACCGGGTCACTCGGACTCTCCCGACTTCCTGGCCCATTTTCCCATGCCATCTTCCGCCTGATCCGCTGTGGAAACAAACACAAACCAATAAGCCAGCATTTAAAATTATGTAAATCCAGCGCGATTTGCACAAACTTTTTGCCGCTGGTTTTTTGGGGTTTTTGGAAGCGGGGTCAAGGCGCAAATCTGTCGTGCATAAAGGGATGTCGGGTTTTGCGTTGATTTTATTTTTTGCTGGCCCGCAAATTGAAAAGTTTATGCGGGATGTGGCAACGTGGGTTGGGCAGCAGGGATGCACTATTAACATGGCTAAATACGCACAAAAAAAAGTTCAAAGCCAAAAACGAACTTTTGATTTACTAATTTCTTTAGCCCTTTCGTCAATTGTGGCTTAGCATAATATTTATAACCGACTCACTTTAAAAAGTGTTACTTTTCGTATTTGCATAAGCTGTCTTGCAGTTGATTTAAATCTTGTTAGCATTGGGTTATACAAATTAAGAGGGCTTAAGGAAGAATCTAATTTACAAAATAATTTTATTTAGTTTAATAATATGATTTTCATTTTTCCCATGAAGTTTAAGTTTGTCAATTTAATATCTCCGGGAACACGTTATTGAGTTTCCTATTCGGTTCTCAGAATCAAACGTCTCTTAACAATTTCCGTAGAAGACCCCAGTGTAGGTAGCACCCTCCAAGACCCGAGCTACACATTTGGGTCACTCACACCAGGACAGTGCGTGTGACCTTTAAGGGCATTAAGTTCAAAAGTCGCACAAGTTTTCTCTGCGGCGGCAGCCAAAGAACATTTGACATATGTACGCCCATAGCCATTCATTTGCATGCTCGCATGGCTATGTCTGGGTGTAGATACGGATGTATCTACGAGTGGATATCCGCTGGGGCTGGGGTCCGGGTCCGGGTTCCGGGCTCCCGTGTTCTCTGTTTTGGACTGGGGACTCGCCGTGTGGGTTCTACGTGCCCATTGCGTTCTTTGGCGACAAACGTGACAATCGAAACTTCAATTTCGAAAAGCGCTTCAGCCGCCAAAGATATCTATTGTACGTATATGGAGGCGAAAGAATCTCAGCTCTAACGACAACGGCGAGCATTTCATTTATATTGTTTGATATAAAAGTCTTTTGATTGATTTCACTCGCTTATCTGCTTTGTAAAGCGATTTCCATGAGAACAGCGGCCCCACACAGACAAAGGCTATGGCTTGGGGCATACAACAGCGGTCAAAAGAATAGGCCTAGGGGCGTTTTTTGTATACAAATACAATTGAACTTCTCCGTAATTAAGTGTCTTAACAACCCTTAATTTTACTTAATAGTTAAGGATAGTAATACATAAATTGCAGAACTCAAAATTAAATGTTCCAGAGCTACTACTTTAACCTCAACTGTAGACTGTAGCTGTAGACATAGCTTTAGGTAACCGGAGAAGAGTCTAAGATCAGCTGGGTTGCTGGAACTGGTGGTGGGCAATGGGGACGAGGGGCCCTCAGACCCATTTAACCTTCCCAATTTGCATGACTCGCTGGGTTCGTCGTTGTTTGAAATTCGAAAATCGATGCGAGGGCCTTTAAAGAGTTGCTCCTATTACAGGCCCGAGATTCAATAAATTAACATTTCTTGGAACCTAATGAGTCAGCCGTGGGTGGAGCTCTTTCCAGATCCGGTGCTAATGAAGCCATTGAATGAATGAAAGCCGAGGAAAATGCTAAATGCCCGGCTTCTCGGTCTTTTAGCGACACTAAACTGTGTTCTTGTGTTCACGAAAAGTGAGATTTGTCATACGAGGAATTAGGCTGCTCACAGAGCTGTCTTTTGTTTTCGAATCTGAGCGCTATAAAAGCGGTTCTTATTCAAATTTCGTTACCGAACAAGTCACGCTATTCCCCCATTTCGCAAGGCAACAAACAATGTCCAGCGCCTCGAATCACACATTCTGCCGTAATCGTGGGGAACACACCTATGTACACGGGGTGGGGAATAACCTTATCTGCAGACATACTTATTATACAATACACATCGACGACAACTGATATCTTAGCCTGGTTCTGGCTCTAGTTGTTGTCTTGTTGCTTATGTTTGCTTTTCAGCCATGAGCTGCCCAAGTTTCGAGCTGCCAAAACCCACAACTGCGATAACTATAAGACGGACGAGCGAGGAAAAAGAAGAATACGAAGAGTAAACAAACTTAAGGAATTGCTAAAAGTTACGAGCAATGTGGCACAACAAATTTTGCGATGAATTCTTTTTTAATCAAACATTTAAAACTTTTTAATAAGAGCGCAACAGCAAATAAAATAGAAAAGCAAGTGCAAACATAAACTTTGGCCTGCGGGGCGTTTTTAAGTGCTCCAGGTGTATGCCCCAACCATTCTTTGCGAAGGCTAAGCTGGTTTACACTGAGAACGATGTTCTATTCTTTAAGGCTTGCTTTACAGTCAGTAAATTTTTATGAAACTCAATAAGATATACATTTTAATAAGCTAATTTTTTTGTTACATTTAAATAAAAGTTTTTATATGCAAGAAAGATTTTTCCAGTGCCTGATACCAAGAAAAACTTATTTTTTCCGAGCTTAAGAGCCACTAACTTTCGGCATGCTCTATTTTCTTGTACTATTTTTCGAGTAAACGAACAACCAAAAAATGAGAGGCGCATACGTCACTTAAGCTCAAATGGGCGGGAACTTGAGGGGGTTTAACGGGATTGTTTTGCTAACCGAACTGAGATACTAACAACGGCCAAAAGAACCGTTGAAATATTAATGGTCAGCTTGAACTTCAGCCTCAATTGCCATTGGAGGTTGGGTGAAAAATGGGTGGTGCACCATGGCGTGGGTTGGCTTAGAAAAATTGCGTGCTGAGCGAAAATTTTCAGCTGTCAACTGCAGCTTTGCAGTAAACAAACCGCAAGACACGGCATGCATCGGGATAAGGAAAACCAACCTGACGAGAGTTTTATGGCGGCGGGTTTTTCCAAGTAACAGATGAAATATTTTCCTTTTCAGACGCCAACTTTGACTTTCCTGCGGTGTGAATAAACCTTGGTTTTCAAAAGCCACGACAACGCAAAAAATGTTGCAATAGTTCAAGTTTTTCATGTCGTTGCATATTTTTCTCCACCCCCTTCCCATTTGAGAAAAAAGACAACAAAGTAAGTAAGAGGCTGCCTTTGTGAACGCGAGTGTGCAAGAACAGGGGCGTAAGCTTGGGGGTTTCGATAAAGCATAAGTAAGTATTGAAACCCATAAAAAAAAAATCAATAATAAATTTTAAGTTATGATAACAATAGTACCCCTTTTGAGGAAACTTTTAAGTTTTGGAATCCACAAATCCTAATCATTTATTTTTCAATTTATCATTCTAGGGAGAAAAAGTTATAGTTCCTTTAAAGAAAACTGGTCAATAAAATAAGCTAAACTTTGGATTTATCGAAATATCCCCACTTTGGTATATAAAGAATCCCCCTTTGGGACGAAGATCCTGCGTACGCCTCTGGGTTTCTGTGGTTGAGCTTGTGTGTGTTTCTGAGTGTCTGCTTAAGGTGTAGTATGAGCGTGTGTGCGTGAGCTTACCTGTTCATTGTGCGGTGAGCGTATTTTAAATTGCAGCACAAACCACTTTAATGAAAACGTCGACTGTGAATAACACAAAAACAACAACAAGAAGACAACAACA
Source organism: Drosophila tani (assembly GCA_008042535.1). Lineage (NCBI taxonomy): Eukaryota > Metazoa > Arthropoda > Insecta > Diptera > Drosophilidae > Drosophila > Drosophila tani. The sequence continues at coordinate 87,235 of VNJO01008475.1, forward strand.
GAGATCAGTCAGTTTGCAAAAAGCTTTTTTACAGTTGCAGGGCCTCCCTGCGTGCGGGTGCGAGCGAGAGGCGGCTACTTGGTGTAATTATGTTGCAGCGGCACGACGACGAATAAGAAGCATCAAGACGAAGACAGTTTGATAGACACGTGAGTAAATTGCTCGCCCTCCCTCCGTCTCCTTCCCTCTTGCTGCCCTCGGCCGCAAAAGCAAAAGTTCACTTTCGCTGCCCTTCTCTCTTGTCTGTCTTTCTCCTTCGCAATTGTTTCTGCTGTCTTTTGGCCGCTATTTGTTGTTTTTGCTGCGGCTCCCACAAAATAACAACAAGCGGAGAGTTGGACATGCAATCCAATTACCGTTAGAGCCCCAACAGTCTCCCAGCAAATTGCAGTTTTTACTGGCACGTAATATTTAATTAACATTGCAAATAAACACACACACACGTGAATTTCTCTTTGCCCCGCGGCTATTTACTGTATTTTTTTGGGACTCTACGTTTCTTTTTTAAACGAAAGCGACGCCTTTAGTTTTTTGACACTTCTTAAGCAGCAGCAGCAACAACAAAACATATCTCCCTCTCTCCGAATTCGCCTCTCTCCGCTACGTCGGCGCAGGTAACACCAACACGGCGCTCTCTCTCGCACACTCACACAGCGCCGCCGCAAACAGGTAGCAGCGTACGCATACACTTACACACACGAAGACGCAACAAGCGAAGCAGAAACGAAACGCTCTGAGACGCGTTTTTTCATTTGCACAATTTTCACAAATCCACAAAGTAAACTGATCTTATTCAGCACTTTCAAAGAATTAATATCGCACTTGGCTGCTGAATATGGTATTCGCCAATTAGAGTGCAGCGCGAGCGTTTTTCAAAAACATTACCGATCGTATGGGACTCTTATTCGCGACGCCGACGCAGTGCGCTCTCCGAACCGATGAAAAGTTGACCGACGACTGAGGCCGACCGAGTCGAGTGGCAAACGAAGTTGTTGCTTGTGCCTGCAGCTCCGCTCTGCGATCGCACAGTGGCATTTAATCTTTACAACTAGAGTAGATATCTTCAGTTGTTGTTTTTTCAGAAACTATAAAAAAATAAAAAAATGTAATCTGCATTTTTATAACTGACATCTCAGATTTTTTAAATTATATATATTCTGGATCAGCGTCACTAGCAGAGTCAATTTAGACATGTCCGTCTGCCCGTACGTCCGTCCGTATGAAACAATAGATCTCAGAGACTATAAAAACTAGAGCTACCAAATTTGGTAACGACATTCTGATATGTTGCAGCCAGATAAGTGGTCATGCCCACTTTTCCCCGTCGAAAACCATGACAAACATATAACTATAGTTATAGTTATATTTTGGGTTTAAAGTAAATATAAAAAGTGATAGTTTTTTAACTTTAAAATTTTAATTAAATGCCACTAGTGATGCAAAATTGACCACTGTGCGATGTCGGCGTCTGCGCTGACGTCGCGTCGCAGTCGACGCAAGCGTTGGCGTTGCCCGTTAATGGTCAACGCTTCACAGTTAGTATCAGTGTTGGCACAAAATTAGTTGATCTTGGCGGGAAAAAAGGGGTGGGCTATATTTGAAGCATTTGTTTCACAAATGCAACCAATTATAAATAATAATTAATTATATTATTGTAATTAAATATAAAATATATAAACTATAAAACTTCTCTAAAGAGTTTCCATCCGAAAACCCAGATTCGACGGGAAAAGCTGAGTTGTCAACTCTGACTAGTCGGCGGCTTTTGTGGTATTGCAAGCGCCTCTGTTGGGGGCAGCGATAAAGCGAGGGAGATTAAGAGAAAGATCCCTCTCTTTGCAAGTCTATTTTTTTGCTATCTTGGCACAAGTCTTATCCCTTCGTCTGGGAAGCTGTAAGAGGAAGCTCGTCTCTTGATTATTCATTTATTACATAAAATTATCAAAAGCAATTTCCCCCGGATGCCGTTAAAATTTTACAAGCAAAATGTTCTACGACTATTAAATTAATCCTCCTGCTAATTAATTTTCTTTAAATAAAGTTTAAAAATTAGTTTTCAGTTTACTAATTTTCATTAATCGCACACCCTTTCCTCCTCTTGACTTACACTCTGATAGGCTTTAAAGTGTTGTTCCCCGAAAAGTTTGATCTTGAGAAACACAAAGTTTTGTTAAAAGGGGGATTTCCAACAACTTGGGTTCTTACTCTAGTAACCATTTCAGCCTATTGAACCACCAAGCACCAAAGAAAAAGTTTTCACCTTCAACAGTTTTAAGGCCTCAAAAGTTGACTTTCAAAGGTGCAATGCTAAATTCCCCTCCTTTAGCAGAAGTGCAGTTACTTGAGGTTTTTCATTAAATTTAGACTCTTTCCGGTCTGATTTCCAATCCCCGGGACTTAGAACTGTGAGCTTTGAGCACTTGGACCAAGTGGCAATCGATTTAATGCCGCGCCTGCCCGGCTTTCCATCCGGAAAACTCGAGTGCGCATTTGAATTTCAATCAGCCGGCTGCAGCGAAATAAATAAGCCACCGATGACGAGAACGATGAGTTAGCTAGCTCCTTCCATTCGGTCCCACTTTCCCCTCTGCTGGGTCAGTGGGTTCAGTTCCTAGCCCAACAGTGATGAGAAAGGTACAATAGATGAGCTAAGAACTTGGTAACTTTGTAAATATAAAGGTAGGTACAATTTTACTTGATACTAACGAACTCCAAACTAAAGCAGTATTTGTTCAAGAGACCTACAAGGTATTTAAGGTAACTCATAACTTAAAGATATTGGGATTTATGCCCGAGGAATTACCAAAATCCTCAGTGATTGGACAAAAATTAGGAGGTGAGGTACAATCAACCCTAAATACTAGGGTAAAAATCATACTAACGAAGGAAGGAAGAAAACCCTTGATAAGTGTATTTACTTATTACTAAAAATAAATAGGTTAGTTCCGTTAACTTCAGCTGTTAACAATTAATAACATATTGCAACAAAATTATAACTTTTTATATAAATTATATATGTAGTACATGATATGGGGTACCTGTGAAAGAAATATGTGTACAAAGTTCCAGATACTTTCCAACTCTATTGAACCATCAATATGGCACGCATCGCCCGCTGCGCCCCCATTGCAACCGAGTATAAATTGTGGATTCCGAGTCCGAATCTGATATTCCGCACTCACCGTTTATGATTCTGGTCAGCTTGGAGCGTCGCGTGGAGGAGGGACTTAGCATGCTCTCCCGCCGGCTGCTGCTGGCGCTGCTGGCCCCATTGCCGCCCGCCATCCCGTGGTGAGCCGAGCCCGTTCCACTCCCGGATCCGGATCCGGATCCCACTGCCGAGTCACCATAATTGACATTCAGCTGGGCCGCCGCTTGTGAGCCAAAGGAGCTGGTGTTCGAGGTGGAGTACAGGCTGCTGGCCGAGGGACGCTTGCTGAACGGAGATGGGGCACCTCCCGAGCCGGAGGTGGAGGCACCTGGCGCCGTGACGGCCAGCGAGGGGCGTGGCATGTCGCTAAACACAATCTCGGCAAAGGAGTCAATGCTGGCCGAGCGTTGCAAAGCACTGCTGTCCTTGCGCCTGCAAAGAGATAAAAATAAGCGGAAAGCAAAGTCAGGAAACACGAGGAGCAAGTCAATGGGTTTATGGTGGGGATTCTGGGCAAGGGAGGGGGCTCTTCAGTGGGACTTGATCTGTGGACAAGTGCAAACTTGCAGAGTATCGTAATTACTTCACGCTGTCGGACATTTTAATGAGCTGCCCGCAGACCATTAAGCGGCGCTGCGGTCACTGGCCGGCCTAGTTGCCATAATGTGACCGTTTTTTATGGCCACGCCACGCGGAGAAAGCCGCTAGCCGGGGAAGCGGCAAGACTAGTTGGCCGGCTGTACACTGGGAATAAATTATGCATATCTAGCTTTTGTATGGCAATTAATATTATTTTTCTTTACATAAAAGGCACTACTTTTCTTCCAGTGCACCCACAACGGTGGACAGCTGGCGCTAATGCGGTGCTGTGGGTAATGCTGACAAAGTTGACGCATGTTTCCATCGGAGCGTATTTCTTCATTCGAGCTAAACAGTTTTCTGCGCTTTTTCCGCACTTTTTCTTGGCGCTGCCTTTTTTGCTGCTGCTGGCACGCTTTTGCCCATGACTGGCCAAGTTTATGGCCAGCAAATCGAGGCGGCTGACGGGTCAAAGTAAACTGCACTTTACGGTCCACTTGTCGGCCTAGTAATGGATTAACTTGCCGGCTGCTTGGGAACTGGGATGGGTACGGGATTGCTTGGATGGCCATAACTTGCAGTTCCACGATTCTCGCACTCGCTGCACGGTGAACTTTAGTTCGGAAACTTTGCTCTGCCGCACATTTCGCTGTGTTTACAGTGCTCTGAATTAATTCGCAGGCCGCATACACAAATTGGTTGGCCACCCGCCCACGCCGACGCTCTTTTGCTCATTTACAGGATTTGCATAATCAGAGTCAAGTTGCAAAACTCGACCACATTAAGCACGCCCCAACCTTGGCAACTTTCCCTATTCCGACGTCAACCAATTTGTCCTCGAATGAAAGCCCATATATTAATGCGGGCGCTCTGTGTGTGCGTGCGTACATCACGTCGTATGCGCAACATTTTCAATTAAAACCGCAAAAGCTGTCGGCTGTCGACAGTCTCAGCGCCCTCGCAAAAGTTAATGCCAGCGAGAAAAGGCGGGGAGTGCAGGCGGAATACGAAGACGAAGTCCCCCCTTGTTGATAGATGCATTTGTACACACGCTAATTCTGTTAATCCGAAACCATAATAAACCGAAGCCCAGGCTCTGGGCTGTCTGTCTTTTACTTGCCTTCCCAGCCACGAGAGAGACAATTAAGTGAGTTTGCAATTAAACACATTCATAATTTGCCAACAGCTAAATATGCTTAATCAACGCAAATTCAATCAAATTACGACGCTTTTAGGCAACAAACGAAGTGCTTTCCCTACCTTCAAACGCAACCCTTTAACCACTATACACTCTGGAAAAAGGGGTGCATTTTCTTGAAGCCCCAATAATATCATTGGAGCGTTCAATTGCTCAGGTTAGAGCCCATTTCTTAGAGTGTTCGTTAACATCCTGTAGCAAAACCGTGGCGCTAAAACTTGTGCTCGTCATCGTCGTCGTCGTCGTTGATGGTTGACGGTTGGGGGACGCTTGAGTGGAGTCCGCTTCGTATTAGGTTTTGGGGGGTGAAAAATACGGAAGAAATAGAACCCCAAGCCACAGACACATTTCATGGCAGGCGACAGGCGGCAAAGTAGACCCTAGTTAGCTCTACTTGACTTGCTCCTGCGGCTGGTTGTCCTTGCCAGTTGTCAACCTCCTCGCCGGAGCGCTTGCGATGCAGATGAGGACTGACAGGCGACCATATGCCCCGTGTCTTGGCGCCTAAGCACCGCCAGATTGCAGCGTGTTTGCCAACAAACCTCAGAGCAGGAGCTGTCGATAGTAATGATTGTTATTAACTTATGCATACAGACCAGGACGGGGCCAGGCACTTTAACTAACTGCCAACTGGCGGCGATAAGTCAGGAGAAACTTGGCCTGTGTGTTTTCCCTGCAAAGCCACACCGAATATATCAACAACAGATCCTAGCATTCGGTTTGACAAGGTCGAATAAATTCAGCAGGTGGGCATGTCCTCCTGTGTGTTGAATAAACATTCAAACACTGAGGAAAATCAGCTTTAAAATGAAATTCTAAGCTAGAATTTAAAGCCACACAATAAAGTCTATTAATGTTATTATCCTATGTTAATATTGCAGCAAACTTTAGCTTGTTCATAATAATTACAATTCCAGCCAAAACAATGTTCTCTCTGTGTAAATTAGGGCACCTAATGCTTTCTCCTGAGTGCCTTTCCATGCCAGGTTTGTCATTTTGGCTCCGTATTTACAATTTTCCCACAACTCCCCCCGCCCTAAGCCAACGCAGGTGATTTCCAGGCAATGTGCCAAGAACAGGTGACACAACCATGAGCACAATCCTTCCCTTACAAGGGTATGCTGCTGCTGCTTGAATGTCTCGCACGTTGTTTGGGAAAAGTGGCATGAAATTCTATAGAAATTTTCGGCGTGCCACCAGGAAAACTCCTTAATGCTTTTCAAGGTGATTTTCCTGAGGAGGGCAACGGGAGAACTGTCAGGCTAGTGTGGAAAATGCTCTTAATAAGGGCAGGCTGCCTGGAGGGCTGGCAGGCAGTTGATTCAGATCTGGGTTGGCAGACTCAAAACAATTGACTGGGACATGGCTTAGTGTCGCCTGCCAAGTAATTGGATGTGAGTGAAAACTGCATTGGGACATTTGGGAAAGTTGGTTAACTCTGGGCAGGAATGACGATCGATATCCCTTTCAGTCGGCCTCTGCTTCTGGCCTGGTCAAATGAGCCGTACATTAGGCCTAATGACTGCCGACCAACTTCAACCAGGCGACTCTTTCAGGGGCCCCAGCTGCCAAATTTTGCGTTTGTCTGTCGCTCATCATCAAGCCTCAGAGTTTCCATTCGCGTTTTCCGACCGTTTATGAGAGAGACGCACACACTCGTGCACAGGGAAAAATCATAGATATCTAAGTGTATTAGATATTAAAATTGGCTTGATGAGAATGTATTTTCAGCCAATAAAAGGCTCAGCTTTTTATAATCGAAAATTGGGTTTTGATTATTGAATAATCTAAAGAAACGTAGACACTATTTTCAGCTTAATTCGGAGCAGTGTAGAAATGCAGTCCTCATTATATTAATTAATTTACTTATTCCTTTATAAAAACATATCAATTACCCTTGCTTTTACCATGAAAGGGATTTTGATACTGCTGGGATTTAATTTAATGGATTTTTTCCTGAGTGCACGCCACCCCGCACACAGGCCGCAAAGTGAAACTGAAAATAAATCAGAAACAGAATGGCGGCGATGCCACACAAATTGATGTTGACATCAGAAACTCGGCGACTTCGTCGAGGCTTTTAGGTAAACTTTTTTATTTTTGTTTCCCGCCGCGGAGCCGCATGCAATTTATAAAATTTTACACTACATAACCTGCCGACGCCGCCACCGCCACCGTCGCTGCTGCCCACGCAGGCAAGCTAATGAGTTTTGTCATTGTATTTGTTTTCGCATCTGACTCTGTGTGTTGATGAGGGTTTGGGTTGGGTTGGTGTGTGCATGGCGCACATGACGAATGCGCAATTTTCAGTTATGGCTCGTTTGCTCGAACTTCCAGTGGCATCTTGTTGTCTCTGAGCTCAGCTTCTCAGCTATGTAGTTTAGGGGCAAAGGCAAAGACGATGACTGTGGCGGCAACAAGACGCACAAAACTTTATCCTCAACACCAGACTGGCAACTCTGGTGGCAGGACACTGTTTTATTGGCTTCGCTTCGTGTCTTTCACATCTCTTCATACCGCGTACTCCTAAACGACAAGGGCTTAATGAGTCTCTAGAGAGAGTCTTGGAAGAATTACTTAAATTAAGACGGTTTACAAGACGTTCAGGGGTATTAAATATAAGGAATCGGCCTCGATAGGGTTTTAAATATGTCTGTAACACGTTAAAGGTTTTTTCAGGGTAATTTAATATGTTTATTCTGAATGGATGTTAACATTAAATATTATAAAAAGCATATTTTTTAAGGAGAAATTCTATGTTTAATTAAGAAAGTATAAAAACTGCCCTTAATATCCCCAATAAAATACCAGGTAATGTTAAGTCGACTTATCGAAGTTTCCAGGCGTTAACTTTCTTAAAATGGCTGCAGAGCGAGTTTGGGCTGTCCGCCGCCTTCCTTTTCTTTGGCTGTTGTTGGCTCATGAATAATGCATTCACAATTAAGGCAGTGAGGACTGAAAGAAACCCCAACTAAGACCCTAACTGGGGAGAGTAGCTCGCTTCGATCCCCACTCACCGCTCTCTGCAGTTATTATTATGCGCATTGCTGGGTGCTTCTGCTCCTGCTCCTGCTATTGCTGCCACTCCTACTTTTGCCATTTGCGTCGCTTTGCTTGCGTACAAGCTCGTTCACTCTAAATTTAGCAACGTAACGCAATACAAACAGAACAACAACGACCCAAAAATTCGACTCCTTTTGTTTCAGTTTTCTGGTTTTCGCATTTTAAAATATCAAAGTTTAAACACATAAAACAGCGCTTGGGGTACTGACAGTCCTGCTGCTCCTTGGCCAAGTGCACTTTGGGAAAAAAGTCATGGGTTTTGTTATTGGAAATAATTATTATATTATATTAATAGCAGAAATTAACAAGAAAATATGAAGCTTAACTGCAATACTTTAATCAATCGACAGGCACTTTTATTTAATTAAAAATCCCCTTGGTAACTAGGCCAAAAAAAAGGAATAAGGCAATAGCCGTGGCCCATTGTTCTCTCTGTCTAGTATCCTGCTGTCAGAAAGAGAGAGACGAGCGTTGCAATCAGTGTTCGAGTGGCAGTGGTAGTGGCAGTTGGGGGCATCGGGAGGTCCGGTCCGGTCCTTCCGTACCTCCTGCGGCTTGTTTGCCAAAATGATTTTACACTCCTGACCATGGTCGCTGGTGGCTGGCAAAGTGGAGACGAGAGTTCAAGGCGTAATCTTTGAGCTCGTAAATTGCTTAAACCCGTCAGGGACATGTGGCAATGGGTAGCTTTTATTGGCCAATCTGGGCTTAGCTCACATAAATGATGCCAAACTACTTGCCTCTTGTTTCCACTTTCCAGTTTCCAGTCGATAAATGTGCTTGCATAATTAATAAGGACACGTTTGATTTAGCCGCAGAGGCATTGAAGCGTGTGAATTTTGTATTAGCAACTGAGCTAAAATTGGGATAACTCATTTAACATGGATCTCTGCCTCAATTATTCAGTATTGGTGAAACTAGAACACAAATAAAACCGCAACGAAACAAGGGGATACGTTTTTTTCTGGCATTTCTATGCTCCATATTATATATGGTTGTATATCCTGTTACATATATATTAGAACTAAGCGTACAATTTCCTAAATCCTTATTACTTAGCTTTAATCACCTCTTGGGGCTAAAAGCCAGCTTGGATTATTATATAATTGGCTTACCCAGACTGGGCAAGGACCCTTGAGTCCACCAACCTGCAAGTCAGTCTAGCTGCGGTTTGATTTGTGCAACTAACTTATCGTGTGGAGCGAGTGACGTTAATTAACACAGCATCCCCGGAACGAGGAGGGGGAGAGCAGGGAAGGTATCCCGGGGCGTGTTAATCTTGCACATGCAGTGTGTCTCCATTAGCCTGCCGTGAACCGTAACGAATGAAGACAAATGCCGCAGTCTGACCGCCGGCCAAGCTGCTGGCTGGCCTGTCATCACCTCCATCCTCCGTCCGCGACACGTTCTCGTCCAACCTCATGTGGCCAGCCATTAGCTAGGTGGCGGACACACGACCGAGATCAGTTTTCCAGCTTGGGGCGCAAATGAAATTAGCTAATTGCAACAGCTACCAGCCTGTCCACCAGTCCACCAGTCAGTCAAGGTGAATGTTGACAGCGCACTCACAAATGCAAAGGCGAATGGCACGGGACAGGGACAGGATGAGAGGTTGTAAATTACGTATACGCACCTCTCCCAGGAGAGACGACGTGGCGCCTCCTCGCCAAGACCCAGGCCCAGGCCCAGACTCCGGACCGCATTGTCACCCGGCGGCGGCACTGGCTGCAGATTGGACCTGCCTGCCAGAGCGCTTGATTGATGCAGCAATTTGGCCAGCCGCGTGAAGGTCGTGCTCGATCCAGAGCCGGATCCCGAGCTAGAGGCCTCCGCCAGCGGTAGTTCGTGGAGGGTGTGCTCCCGGGCCAGAGGAGTGGTGGCCTCCGAAGAGGCGGCGGCCCGCTTGCGGGCTGCCAGTCGATAGGCACGCGCCGCCACCACATGCGGGGCGGGGATTCTGCAATGAGAACATTCAAGATTAATATCGGTGACAGGTGAAAAATGTCCCTAAGTTTGTCAGAAGATAATGCTAATCTCAGAAGGTTTGAACTCTCTTAACTTGGCATATATCGAAGGAGTGTCTAGGAAGTCCCTGCTTATCATAGTTATATAGTAAAGTAAGGATAATTTATGGCTTACTTAAAATCTGTTTAATTTCTCAGCTTTTAATAGGCTATTAAGCTTTAAGACTTTCCTTATAACTTCTTGAAAATATAATATAATCGAATATCCTTCGTAATGCAATCAACTAAAGATGATTTCGAGGTAGCCTCCTTCTGCTGGCCTACTTATGTTCTTGATTTATTACTTTGCTCAGAATTCATAGCTTTTTCTCGGAAAACCTACCCAATTGGGAAATTTTTTGACTGTTTTCCACCCACCTGAGCAGCAGGGAGCCATCCGCATGGCACTCAAAGTCGTCGGAGAGGTGGAACATGGAGCTATCTCCCAGGGTGTGCAGCTGCTGCAGTTGCTGCTGGTGTTGCTGCTGGAAATGCTGCTGATGTTGCAGGTGCTGCAAGTGCTGCTGTTGCTGCTGATGCTGCTGCTGTTGCTGCAGATGGTGATGGTGGTGGTGGTGCGTGGCCCGATGCTGGTGCGGTGTGCTGCCCGAGGACTTGCGCCGATACACCAAATTGCTGTCGTCCATCGGCAAATTCAATGATTTCACCATCAGCGTGTTGTTGTTGTTGGCCAAATGTGAATTGTTGTTGTTGTTGCTACTGGGGGCATTGTTGTTGCTGGCGGTGGCATTGCTGCTGCTGCCGCTATTGTTGCTGGCACGTGTGAGGAGCGACCAACGATGACCGCTGGCGCTGCCGCTGCGGCTCTTGCTGGCCAGCAAACGCTCGTCTGGAAAATCAGTTAAGTCGGAAAATCAGTTAAGACCGAGGGTAAACTCGAATGTGGGCTGATGTCCCGAATGCACTTCCATTATATTAATCACAACATGGGGCTGAGAACCTGTCAAAAGTTTTTAATTACATATTCGGCAGCCACAACAACATGCCAGGCCCACACATCGCCGCGATGGCGGAGGAAATTTTGCGAGCATTTTTACTATTTATATTCTACTACTTTCTTTGGACTTTAATCAAAGGGTTTTCCGGGAAGCAGACAATTCATTAAGGAAGGCATTCCAAGGTTCATTAGTTTATTTCGGAATTTCCATTGAAATGCCTGCATATAAACAATTTCAATGCAATATAGCGTTAAGGCATGTACTTAGATATTTATGTTCATTGATTTTCCAGGCAATCCCTAATTATAGCTTAAATTAAAACGAAATTGCTTCGGGATTTATATAGAACGTAGTCAATAAAGAGTTTTGCTTTGACCAGCTTAGCTTTTCAGGTTTTCTGTGAAACAGCTTTTGCATGCAACTTTTCACAGAATTACTCTAAATTAATTTTCTGTAGCACTCTTTCTCGCGCAGCAGACATTTTTCAGCTCACTTGACTCTCTGATCAATCAGTTAATCGGGACAGGATTCCATGGAATGTATTCAACAAACTTTATTAAGTATGCTTTTGAGCAAGGTTGATTGTTTAAAATTTTAATTTACATTTTACAGCTCGGCACTCAAAGGCCAGAGTCGGTGAAAGGATTCAAAATGGATCCTAGCTGGCAGAAAAGCCTTTAAAAGCAGCTCTGGGAAAGGAAAAAGCTTTTATGTGATGGCCTGGTCCTGATTTTGGTTTAAGCCATAATAAATCAATTCGAAATCGCAACGCTTTCCACCGAGCCCGAAATGTAATCTCAATTTAACTGAAAGCCAAAATATATTCCGAAAATTGAAGCCTCTTTGGGTGCATATTATGGAGTTTCCCATTCATACCTTAACTGTAATTTAAAGAGGAAAATAATCAAATAAAATAAACAAAATAATGCGGAAATGTGTAAACCTGTCGAAATTTTATTTTCTGCATAATGTGTAGCAGGCTAAAGCTATTATTTTTGCATCATTAACTCGTGAAACGTGATTTTTCCAGCTTATACATTCCTCTCATACATAAGCGGCTTACAAAGAATGAAGCAATTTCAATTTGACACTTTTTGTCGCATTGTTCCATTATAATTAACCCGTCATTTTTGTTTCTGTGCCCGAAACATGCCAATGCTACGCACCCAATTGAAATGTTTGTTTATCTGTGTGCAGCGAGACGACCGGAAGTCCTGGCACAATAATGGCGGGCAGTGTGCGCGACCGTAACAATGGCGGCGGCAACTTGCGGCTGCCCGTGCGCGATTGTGAGCCGGATCCGGATCCAGAGAACCCGCCGCCAGCTCCTGCCGCGGCGGCGGCGGCGGCACTCTGCTGCTGGGCTCTGAAATAAAGCAGAGAGAGAGGTGAAAATGAGAAAGTGTTAAGGGCTGAGTGGCGGTGCGGAAGAGCAAAAGAAAGTGACAATAATAAGTTAATGCTATTATTTATTAAGTGTGACGAGTGGGGAGTGTCAGCCAGGAAATGCAATTATTCGCCGTCCTCATTGCACAGCTCTATGCCATTTCCGTTCCATTTGCATGTGTCACTCTCCTTACGGTCCCAGGCCCCACACTTTGGAACCCTTTTCTGGCACACTGTGTCAACGGTAAGGTTGATTGATATACAAATTATATTCTTTAAGGTTTATGCAGGTAGAAATTCTAATTAGTTTAAATACTTAGGAATAAGGAACCTTCTTGTTGAGAGGGAAAAAAAGAGCTTGCTTATGCAGTTTCTATCGGAGGAAAAAGGTCTCTATTATTTGTTAATATTATATTATCTTAATTACTATCGATAAACACTTAAGTAATTTTTCAAAATATGTTTAAAATTAATATTAAATCAGTAACAGTAGCACAAGAACTGTAAGCATTTTTTTTTCCGTTTTGAAGTTCCCACACTGAAGTCATAGAATGTAAATATAGAGTCAAATAGTCACCGAACTCATTTCAGAGCTTCACAGGACTTTGAAATCTAATAAAAACTGGCCAATTCTGTGAAACCTATTACCCTTTTATTGCCAATAAACCTATTTTTTTCCATTTCACAGATATCTGTGGCATGCATTTTTTAATATCGGTTAAAAGAGACGGCCCTGGATGTCACTTGTGCAATTTGTTTATTAATTTCAGCCACAGTGCGCTGTGGCGCCGGAGTGTCATTGCCAGCTGTCGATTTGCGCATTTCGTTTTTTTTTTCGGCGTTCTCATGTGAATTACATTTGATTGTTGTGTGGAAATTACTTTCAACACCTCAAAAGGCCGCCCTGTGCACAGCAACTGCCATCAAACCGACATCCGCTGTGTGCGACAGCTGCCCCTTTCCCTTTTTTGCATGAACCCCTAGATGTCCCTGCAGCCTGATGTGTGATTGAATTCGAATTCCTAGCACTCGAACTCGATTCCCAACTTGACGCCTACGCCAGATATGTCTGTCCTGGCAGAGGGAACAGCTGCACAGCCCGGATACCCTATGCCAAAAGCGACGTCCACCCACCACTTGAACTGCACGCATATTGTATGCAAAAAAGAGAGAGAAAAAAAAGAGGAACTCAGCTCGATACTAACAAAAAATGAAAAACTTTTTATTTGATTTATTTCTGACTTTGACATTTCGCCAAGGCGCCCGAGTTCCAGCGAGTTCCCTGCAATATTGATGACGATGATAGCGCAGGGCTGCCAAACGAACAGAAATCAGCAAAAGTTTTCACCACCCAGAGGCATTTACGAGATCCCGTCTAGGGACAACACATTCAATGGGAACGGCGGCACCCGCACTTAGTACTTCCTCGCCTCGCTCTAAGCTCTTCCCTCCTTGGTACTTGGTCCTGGGAGTCGGACTGCAGCAGAGTTGCCGAGAAGGAATCATGTAAGCAATTTATCTGCGTCCTTGCAACGTCGGGAGTGGGGACTGGGCGGGGCGAAACAACAGCGGGCACAACTTGAGAAAACATGCGAAATAGTTAAAGCTGCCAAAAGAGCAACATGGCACAATGTCCACACATAAATAAAGGGGAAATTACATAATGCTTTAGCGAAATAAGTTAAAGTTTTTAAGAGGGCCCACGACGCCTCTTTTGTTTTGATGGCACACTGAAAGGAAAATAAGTATGTGAATCATTCTCATTTATTTTTATACTTTTGAGTTTGAAACAACAACTTTCCTCCTCCATGAACACTTTAAACATCTGATTTTAAAAGATATCTAATTCTGGAATTGGATTTCAATGATTCACATATGGATTTTCACTGTTTCGCGGCTTTTATTTTAGTTTATTTATTTAAAGTATTTTAAGGGCTGCAAAAATTGTCTACAATTAAAAAAAAAAGTAATAAAACTTTAGAAATTTATTAGAAAAGTTTCCTGCTGTAAATTTTCCCTAAATCAAGCTTTCTACAGCTGTAACTTTAAAAACTAAAATTCCCCAGTAGCTTATTTCGTGTAGCACGATTATTTATTTTCTTTTATGGATAAACGGCATTTGCGTGTTTAAAATGCATAAAATAGTAATCAATTAGCTTTAAAGTGCTTAGCAAATGGCTTTAAATGTAAGTTATTAGCCTTTAAAATTAATAGCAATCGATTTAGCCAACTGCCGTACAAGTTTTAATACTCAAGGGCTTAAAGTTATGTGTAAAGGTTACTTTACTTTAACCAAATTATTCTCTGGACTAGGCCAATAGGTATTTTAATTATATTCCGTTGACTGAGAATGGATTTTACTCAAATAGTTCTTATAATAAAACATTAATTAACCCTTTGGAGTGTTTATTTGTGTGAATTATGTTGAATTACTGTAAATTCCAATAAGAACCATTAGTATGTAGTCAGTAAATTCGATTATTTAGTTCGCGATCCTCCTTGTATTAATAAAAAAATTAAATAGAGTTCAATAATAGCTTAATTTACTATAATAAATACTAAAATAAATTAGAATTGGTGGGCTTTTTAGGGTTATACCTAATAAATAAATTTAAAGGAATAAATTTAATAATTTTCTTTATTTTTTTTCTGACTGTGCAGCCAGCCTGAGCGGTTTGAGGTCCGACGGCAGGCGCTGTCAAGAACGTTGAGCACAAAGGCAAACACATGCAGGGCCGCGCCGTACGAGTAGCACCCACTAAGGGCAAGCTGTTACAGGTCGCAGCAGGGCACTGTGAACGCAACAAAGCCGGGAAGCAGGCGCCAGGGGCCAGGGGCCCGTAGGGTTAAGGGCTCAGGATTAAGGGTTAAGAGGTGAGGGAACCCCTGCACGGCCCACTCACATAACTCAAAGCGGATCTACATAATTGACGTGAAATACTCGTAACCGTAAATCGTACATTACCCACCAACAACGGGCGAGAGTGGAAGAGTGAACCAAAAAAGGTTAAAATGCTGCCGGAATTGCCGTGAAAAGTGTTTTAATACGGGGCCAAGCCTGCGTAAAAGTTTAACACCCAGATAATGGAGCCATGCGAGGAGAGGTGTTATTTAATGAGCAGCCGGAAGTGCTCGTCCAGAAACGAGTTAATACCATGCAGATCAAAGGGATATGATGTACGACGCCCTTGAGGGAAAGATGATCACTCAAAGTCACCTCATGCTTCATTTGTGATTCAATTACAACCTATCCTCATTCCCATTTGCATACTCCAATTAGGGAATCCTATTTGCACCTCGGACACTTCCAGAGAGAAACTAATGAAGTTCTTGGCCCCAGAACATACACAAACCCGAATGTACTAGAGAACAACGATATCAGCTACATTAACATCAGTTACGACATCATTCCTGTCGCATTTTGGGCGGCATTTGTCTGAAAAAGGCCAACTAAGCCGAAAGGCTTTGCCAAATTACGCATACGCAGTGTGGGCGCCCTGTAATCCAGCATGTGTGTGTGTGTGTGTCTGTGGGGTCGTGTAATTGCATTTGCTGTGTGCTGTGTTTACATGTGCGTGCATAATTAGAGCAAATGTTGTTCGTGTAATCAAATCATCGGATGGCGGACCTTTTGCCCGCCCAAGGACGAACGGGTTAAGGGAGCGAGATGCGTCGTCCCTTCAAAACTCCCGGATAAGCGGGTGAACTTTAAGCTGACGTACTTGGTAAAACCCACCCATAGCCTTCGCTGGAAACGGGCGGCTCGTGCCTAATTGAGTTTGCCGCTTGGCATTCTTCGGGGGTCCCTGCTTAAGCAAATGTTGAGCATGCGAATGCCGGGACATAAAAAGCATTTTCATTACGGCGATGCAGCCAGGCAAAAAAATTCGGAAAATTTACTCTTGCAGCAGCTATAGCTGCTGGAAGCACACGCACACGCTTGCCGCCCGGAGAAAAACATCCTTAAAGAGCAGCTGTGCAATAAGCAAAGGAGAATGCGGATAAACATAGCTGCGAATTTCCAACGAGCAGCTCTCCCCACTATTTCCAACAGACAAATGAGCAGCAGTGGCTGCAGGACGTGCATAGGAATCGAGATTGGTTGGGCATTCCACCGCCACTTGGCCGCTGCCACGCCCTCATCTGCTCCGTGCCACGCCCAGGTGCTTGGCCGCTAAAGAATTCCCGGGGCCAAGTGCCACGCCGTATTTATCAGGCACCTTAAGGGTCCTTCACACGGTGCATACGGATTCCGCGGGGCTCGAAAATGCGTTGGCAGGCGCCGAAGTTGACTCGGCTAAAGAAAAAACCCTAGAATCCAGGAGCACCAGGAGCTCTTTTTTCATTTATTTCCGGGAAGAATAAGTGCAAGATGCGGTAGAGTTCTAGGAGTTTTACTTGAGATAGATTTTTATGGAATTATTTGGCTGAATAATGTAAACTTTTTGCGAATTGAAATGGAAAGCTATTTATAGTTGAGACTTCGAAACATTTTGTGTTGCCTTCAATAAATAAATGCATCTAAAAGAAGCTTAGAAAACACAAATAAATCGTTGAATTTTAATAAAGAAACAAACCTAAAATAGGAATGATAAAAGACAGTATAAATAAGAATGTCATAATTTATAACTATACTTCTTGACTTAATAATAATAAATATACTTATTACTGACTTAATACTTCTGACTTTACTTAAATAAATCAAATAATGCAGTCTGTTTCCGCCTATAAAAGTTTAAGCAAATATGCCACATTTATGGTATATTTTTTAATTATTGTCGAAATGAAAGAATCTATAAAGTTGTTGCAAAAATAAAGTTGAACAATAGGAGTCGAGTTTACGTGAGAAAATATTCTCAGTATTGCTGCAAAACTTAATTAATTAAGTTTGTATTTTGTCAAATGAAATTTCCAATTAAATTCGTTACATTAAATGCATAGGTATGACAATTATTTTATAGTCTACAATGAATTCATTATCATTAAATTCGACGTTTGTTAACTCGGTATTCCTTTGGATAACTACCCATTCATTAGGCCTTACAATGCTTTTAATGTGATTAATTCGAGTGCTTGTCAATCAGTAAATAAATAATTACGGTAATTATCATTGAATCAGAGCTATCAATAGTATCTTCGGACAAGCTTCATCAATTATTCCTGGACAAGCAAATCATTATTGATGGAATAAAAGCTTTTCAGTCTGTTATATAAATAGATTTTTAAGATGAATATGCTTGCCGTTAAATCTTTGATATTAAATAAATTATATGATAAAATAAAATCAGTAAAATCCGCTTATAGCTGGGGACATCCAACTATTTCCCTCAAAAGTGTTTTAGTTTCGGACCAGCTTTGATAGCATTTCGATTGGCAACTAAATCGCTTTTGATTGCGGCCCAATCCGGCTTTCCATCCGCCGTTCAAACAGATTGTTAATTCTGTTTGCCTTCGGCTGCCTGACAATTCATTGGGCTTTGCTCGGCGGTGCGGCAAATCCTGTGGATCCTACGAATCCTGCAAATCCCAACCGCCCCGCCTGGAAAGCACCCCCCGTGGTGGTTAAGTAATGGCAAACATTCGACTTACTGTCGCTCCTTGCGCTGCTGTCGCTTCTTCTTGAACACTTTCCTGACGCGCAGCAGGAGGAAGGCGGCCCGGTCCACGGAGAGCGTGGTGCCGCTCTTCTTCGCCGGTCCCGCTGCATTGTCCTCCATAGTGCTCCTGCTCCTGCTGCTTCTGGTCCTGGTGAAGATGCTGCTTCTGGTCCTGCTGAGGTGACTGCGCTGCTGCTGTTGTCTTGTACCGACTGCCGTTGGCAGGTTATTTTGCGGCAGCACCGCTTATGACAACTTGCGCCATCGTGCTGGCACTTGGTATGCTCCTGGCGTGGTCCTTGCTCACTTTTGGCTTCGGGTTCGTGTTACACTAACGCTTTCACTATCGCCATCTCGGCTGGGAACTGTCGATGGAACATGGTTATGGCTATGAGCACACACACACTCACGCGTGGATTTACATATCCTGGCAGGACCTGCACGTGCTCCCAGCAGCCTCGTTTGTTTGCCCGACAATTGCGTGCCAAGAAGCAAATAATATTCTGCTTGCCTGCTCGCAGGACACCAACAGCCACCCAATTCTATATCCCCATATCCTTAGCCCATTGCCCACAGCCCACTTCCCTTCCATTACACACACGCGCAATATGCATTCATATGATATTGTTTTATTTATGATCTGCTGTTATGGCTGCTTAGGTAAGTTGCGAATATCCCGACGTTTTACGCATTTCCATAAACGAATTTCCCCAGCCAGGGGACGCTTACACCCAAGGACATTTGTCTTGCCACGTTCGTACTTTTATTATTGTCAAATAAAAATTTAAATTCATGTGGCTTTCAGGACGAACAGAGAGGGGCCTTAACCGAAAGCGACAAAGTAGCAGCCACACCAGACACCGGACATAAACAAGTGTCCTTACGGTGGCTTTACTTTCGGACACTCTCTCTCCCTCTCTCTGGCTTATCTTAGGGTTTTTCCTGAGTTTTCCTTGAGTTTTCTTAGCCTTTTCCCTTATTGTCACAAGCAAGCACTTCCATCAGCATTCTCATTGTCAGCTTCATTATCATAATCGTACCTTTTTCCAGATCAATTACGGATTAACTGTCAAGTTTATTGGTGTGCGAAACGGGGAAAGGTAATCCCCGGGAATCCCTAAGAGTGTTGCCGGCATAAAGTTGAATGTCTGACGGTTTGCCGCCACCGCCTCCCATTTTCCACCTGCTGTCAATGCGACATCGCCAGCTGACTTCTAAAGTGAGCTTGAGTGGATTTTCAAAACATTTTCAGCACTCACACTGGCACACCCCAAGACGCCAGCTCACACGCAGGCACAGAGAGAAAAATTGTAAAAAAGAAAATATTTTTATAATGGTAAAAATGATATTTCTTCTAAATTAAGCTTTATTAAGAGGAGATCCTTTTAGCTGGTCAAATATGGTAAACATTAGTTAACATTATTTGAAAATCAAGCCCTTGGTTTCTTGGAATTTTCTGTCTGTGTACTCTGTGTGCGACAGTTTCCTTGATAAAGGATAAGAAATTGCTTTGCAACCAAAACCAGGGAAGCTGAGTTGAGGGACATCCCACAAAAGCGTCTTAGTGCTGCTTGCCGCTTAACTTAATATTGACTTATTTGCTTGGCCGCAATCGAAAACTATTTACGAGGAATCCTTCCAGAATCGGTGATTGCTGGTTGTCCTTGGCTGACTCCTCGGAGCCGACAATGATTGCGCTGATAAATGATTATGATGCCGTATTTGGGTCACAGAGAGTGAGGAGCAAGAAGCCCGGCCAACTGAATTCCTGATGAGCTTGAGTTTGCCAGAAATAATTGCTGGAAGCTGCTGGCCAAGCAGCCCCGAATCAAACGGAGCCATTACGTCCTGATGAGGGCACTGGCGACGGGGGCATCGAAGCAATTATTTCTTGATTTGATAATCACAGCCGGAAGCTGTCAAGTGCAGATGGATGTCAGTTGCCGGCGCGTGGAGTAGAGACAAAGAGTCGGACACGGCCAATCGGAGAGATAGCATTCACTGACGGAAATGGGAATATGTGCCAGCAATCGAGAATTAAATTGTTTCATTTCTGAAGCGGAGCAGCTGAACAGCCAGAAATTTATTCTTGAATTAAGCAGCTGTTCTGGGTTCCTTTTTTTGTAATTCTTTCGAACTGGCAGCTTTATTTATTAAGCACGGATATGGTTTATCGATTAGACTCTTTGGAGAAATGTTAAATAAACAACCTAAACATGTGAAAATGGAGTTCCTCAAAGCTCTATTTAACTAAACTTTCGTTAAAGGTCATAAAATATGTACAAGAGACCAAACCCACTTCAGGTCCAATCTCTATTTCTTAATTTCCGGAATATCTATCCTCGCTGAATGCACTAGACATCGGCTTTTGGCCAGGTCCTCGGCAGCGACATCAACATCGAGTTAATTGAATGTCAGGCCAGGCTCTGCCGCTGATTGGAGCCCTTGCCTCTGTTGCAAGTCATTTCCGTCCACGCCCGCGGGTCCTGTTCGGCGCTTAGGTTGCGCAATTTGACTTTAAAGTCAATCATTTCACGCTCGCTGCCTCGGCTGCTGGCGCTTTGATGGGTCCTCCGGCAAAGGACGATAAACGACACATCCTGGACAGGTGGAACTGGTGGCGGCCACAACCACATCGGGGGCACGTCACCAGCAGCGCTTCCGCCGTTGATTTATTCGCCATTACGCCGGTACGTGACCGGTTGCGGTCCACGAGTGCGTCTCCACGCTCATCTTTGGCCCGGCTTTGGGGCAAGGATGCCATAATTAAATAACAATTTGCCAGCGAGCAGCCGGAAGGGAGCTCGTATCGGGACACCCAAAGGACACCCCCAGCACATGTGCAGGGTGGCAGCAGCAGCAGCAGCAGCCTTAAGAGCCGCGCTTTCCGCCATCAAGTGGATGGCATAAAGCGAACGAGACCAACTCCCTTTATGGGCCAGCAGCAGCCGGAGGACCTTTCGCCTTTGCACTTTTCTTTTGCATAATTTTTTATTTGGCCCAACAAAGCGCTAAGTTGGGAGCACAACATATATGTTTAAATATATATTTACAGCAGTGCTTTGTGTAATAAAATTTGTAAAGGAAAATGTCTGGATTTTTTTGAGTTTGAGTTTAAGAGAAATGTTCTTTACGAAGATTTTGTGGATTTTAGTATAGGTTTTTTGTGAAAAGTTTATAGATTTATAAAAGTTTATTAAATTAAATAAAACCTTTACTAATTTCCGTTAGGCATACATTTTAACCAGATCCCCTTGTGACCTCGAACAACTATTATTTCGGCCGCGCTTGTGACTGCCAAATTTGTTTTCCATTTAGCGTCCAGCTGGTCCAGACATCTACACCTTCGGAGCGGGAGAAGGACAGCGAACGAGGGCCGGAAATGAGTGCAAATTTATGCAGAAAGTAATTAAAAGTACCGTTGTCCGGCCACGTTTCCTGCCCCAGCTGTGTCTGCTTCCGCGCCTGCCTCTGCGCCGGCTCCTGCTCTCGACGCCAATGGAGGCGGCGCAGCGGGAGCTGGGCGTGCCAGGCATTGTGGATGGGCTTTGAGATGTTTTTAACGATTTGTTTGCTCTCATAAAAGTAAAATTTAATGAAGTTGCAGCATAAAAGGCGCATAAACACGAGCCAAGTGGCTCGCTGACCTTTGTCCTTTTGTGTCAGTGCCGCTCCCGGGTCCCTGCTCTCTGTGCTCCCTGCTCCTCGGCGGTGCTTAAGTGGTTCCGTTGAGTGTTTGGTTCTGTCTTAATTACTCGGCTTTCGTCTCATTGTCCGCTGGCCACGAAGGCAAATACCAAAACACCTTAAGCTAACGAGGAGCTCAGTGGCATCCAGCTTTCCACACGGCCTGCCCCACTTGACACCATCAACACAACGCCAAGAATCCCAGTGGGGCAGCGAAGAGCACAATCAATTTCATTCCAACGCCACACAACAACACCAGGGGGAGGGCACAAGGACTCGGCAGGAAGGACCGGTTCTGCCCACCTAATTTAAAGGACTAATTGTCAACATGCCGCTTTTGTGCAGGTAAAGACTGGGATCGACAGGATTGGATTGGGGCCTGGAAATTTCTCGCTAAATTTGTCTCAGACAGCCTAATTGGAATTTGGAATAAGCTGATTTGAGGCGATGCTTGGGAATCTTCACATAAAAATGTTCGCACTTTGCACTAAACATTGAGAACATTTTAGGGGCTTTTCTCTCACTTAAAATACACTTCAACTTCAGCTTTAAGTTATTTGCATGAAATATAATCTTATTCCCATTATACATAAAGCCAAAACAAACCCAACTCGGCTATAAATAATTCTCATAATTAAAATGGATATTAACTGTTCTATAAATAATGCTCCCTTAATTAAAATTGATATAAATCATTTGAATTTCTTGCCACAAACTAATTTGAGGATAATTTTGGCCCCCTTACCCTGATTTGAGCGAAGCCTTTGGCCCTATTGTCCCAGACATTGAGGCAATACGAGTGGCTTCATCGGCTGGCCTGTGTCTGCACCCTCTGTCAGGGAATCCTTATCTATCCCAAGCACTCTCGGTGCACCTAGCTAGAACTTGCCCCAGTTTTGCCCAGACTAGCCTCCTCCAGGCTGTATGGATATTCTCCGATATCGGCATAGGTCTTGCCATCAAACTGCCATTTGACCTGCCATCCCAGTTATTATTTGTCTGGCATTGTCTGGCCGTATCAAGGCAGTTGCCACTCAACACTCGGTGGTCGGCCTTATCGCATTCCCTCCAAGGGCCGCAATATTAGCACTTGAGTACAATTTTGCAGTGTAAATAGCCGGGCTAACAAAAGCCGTTAAAACAAAGCACAATGTCAAAACGGGCGATGAGCGACTGGGAGAGCGTAAATAATGCGGATAAAATGCGACATGTTAACAAGGCGCCGCCTTAAGAGGATTGTGATTGCCTGGGGTCGGAATTTTCGGTTGTGCGAAGTGAGTTGAAGGTGTGTTGTGTCTGCCTCAGGTTGCCTGTATTTAGGAAATTTACATCCAGGCTGTGGCCCCGAAAAACTAAACTGAAAGCGGCGAGAGGAGTCAGACACATATTAGACAACGGGGCGAATGAGTGTTATTTTCATTCGGGCGTCCAGCCATGAAAATGCCAGCCTTGAAGGGTATTTATAAGTAGGATGGTGAGGGCACAGCCAAAAATAATACTAATACTATAATAATAATTATTATTATAATAATAAAAGTAATTAAACATAACCTAATGTAAAATAAAGTCTTTTATTATTTTTTAAACAGAAAAAATATATAAAATAAAGCTTTTTTAGTTATATTCTTTTTTCAGTGCGATGTTAGCGTTGTCTCTCGTCTGACTTGGCCGGCATTTATGGTTCAAGTTGCCAAGTTTTGTTTTCTTTAGCTTTCCGCCACTTTCCACCTCCTCCCCCTCTCTCTTTGCCGTTTTGTTTGGTGGAAATTGTATGCCGCCATTGACTGGCGCACACACACACACATTCACACAGTAGTTTTGCCTGGCAAATAGCTTTCGGGGCACAGGACAATCGGGACACACACTCATTCAGGCCGCCGGCGTAGCAGGGCAATGGGGTGTATGGGAAAAAAAAGGCGAGCAAAGGTTGCAGAGATTTCATGCCTCGTTGCATGCAGCCGGCCGAAAAACAAACAAGCCAACAAAGAAGCCAACCAACGATGGCCAACAACAAGAGCAGCTGACAGAGCACAGTGAATACTTGGTAAAAGGGAGAGGGTACTTTCTATTTGCAAAATAAAGTAATAATGATGTATAAGAAATAGTAACTGATGGTTTTTCTTTCAGAATATTAATATTTGCAATTTTATTTACATATTTGCCGAACTAACTACTTTTTGAATTAACAAAGTATCAAAATGTCTGCATACAAGCCTAGCAAATCATCTAAGAATATCTCTTCACATTTTAAAAAATACATTTATATTTATTATATTAATTTTTCTTCTACTACAGTCATTTTCAAAGGCAAAGTGTGTTTTTAAATGTAAACTTCCTACCTAAAAAATAACAAGTTTCCTCCTATTAAAGATTGAATTATAAATCTAATGAATGTCTATTCTGTAGAATATATTTTCTTCCTACCGAAAAAATAAAAAATTTTCTCTCATTAAAGCTTGCAGTAAAAATCTAATAAATTTTAACTACAACCAATTATTTCCTAAAACAGACATAATTCTTCCTAAATACATTTCTGCCTTGGCAACTCGATTAACATATTTTTCTTTCAACTTTGAGCTTACTTGCTCCCGCCATGTTCGAACCTTTAAGTCTGCCAGAAACTTTTGGAGAGTTCTAATAGGCGAACTTTTACTGTCTATTCCGTATGGATGAGTGGATGCGGGGGACGTGGGCCAACAAAACACATATGAGCGGCGCGCCGATGATGATGCTGGAACCGAGTGACAACCAGGCCAGACCCTATATATACTTCACCCTCCGACCAAGTCTAGCTATTCAGCGGGGAGAGCCTTGAAAAATTACAAGCTTTTAAATTGAAATTTCAGACTGCAAGCCAGCTGAAAGGCGGTGGCAGTGGGAGCAAGGGAGCAGTGGAGTAGCTCGAAATGGCATAGAACACGGCAGCACAACAAGGAGACAGCGAGGCAGGACACGAACGCGGACACGCTTCGTTGTTTATTATTTGTGGCTTTATTATTCCGGCCACTGGCTCGGGGCAATATTTTGCTTGTTCCTTCCTTTTTTTACATTTACTTTTTTACTTTTACTGTGCTGCCAACAATTTGCCGCGGCTAATCAACAAATGAATTGCCGTAACATGTTACAAGACCATTGCGTATACGCCACGTTGTTCCTTTTTCTCTCTCCGTGTAATTCAAAATTATAGAGAAGCTTCTGTAGCTTCAGGATAAATATAATTAGCCAGCTCTAGGATGATGTCTGCCCGTGGCAAAAAGGCAACTGTGAGTTAACCGACAATTTGAACCCGCCAAGGGTAGGGTAGGAAGCCAGCGAGTGTCCCTTTTCCATAGAGTGGCAAATTGTCCTCTGGCTAAAGCTGTGACTGTGGCTGGGTCAGAAGTGATTCGACGATTGATGAACGCTCAAGAACTTCGGGGTTAAACTCACAAAAGTGGCTAATCCGGGACAAGTATATTTATCGCTGTCCCTACGTCAGAAGTGCTAATTGACAGACTAATTGAATCAGCCGCAAAAGCAATTTAGAAATGGAATTTGAGATAAACACAATTAATGCTTCACTTGAAGTGCCAATAATGAAAAGGCCAAGATAAACACGAACATAAAATTTCCATTTTGCCGTCCTCACTCTCAAGATAACTGCCTGCGTTAGCATAATTGCGAAATTAGAGAGAACTCACTCTCTTTTCCTTGAGATTGTGTGTTTACACATCTGGATCCTTGAAGCATTGCATCCTGGGCTTATAAAAGCCGATTGGCAGCAAAAGTCAATTCCCAGCAACTCAATTTCGAGGCCCCTCCACTTGACTTGGCCCGAATAAATTGCATTTTATAATTAAATTTATCCAAGCCCAGGCAAACACACACCCCGCCCGGAATGGAAATGTACCTAACGAGCAAACTGACTAAATACTCCATTACAATATGGACGGAGATCAACTGGCCACCAGCTCGTAAATCCTAGAGGCTAGAGCCTGGCCTGAGAAGTGGGAGCGGCATAAAATAGCCACGCGCGGCCACACGGCGTATGCGTGTTGATTGGCATTGTCCGGCGCGGCGGTTGAGGCCTTTGCTTAAACGCAAATTGGCAAGACACACACAGGACTGGCCGGGGAAAAATGATTGGGAAATCCCCTCAAAGGCAAATACCCGGCGAACACGTGAGTTAGATAAACCACCGGATCCTAGTGGGCGGCAGCCCCCAAAAATAAAACAGATTCGCGCTTCGGTAAACAAATCCCAGGCAAGCATCAGTTTGGGCCACATTAAAGCTGTGTAAGTACCAGGAAAAATTGACAGACGTACAGATTTAACGGCGGCGGAGAGGGAAACCCAATCGACAAACATTTTGGTGTTGGAGTTGGCCAAATATTGACAGGGCCATGTGCGAAGTCGGCGCCGGGCCAAAACGACCTACAAGTGTAATTTCCCTATGAGCCCATCCAGCGCCCCCGCTTATACAATCCAAATCGATGGCAGGACCACACAGACACGGAGAGAAATAAATCGTTGAAGAACAAAAGAACATAAATTAGCTCCTTTGTTCATTGGCTAGAACTTGGGAAGAAGCTTTATCTTATAAAATAATGCTTGAATATAAATATCCATCGAAGAGTATATATATTAAAAGTAAGAGGCACTGTGCCTTCTCTCTCTGTGTAGCCAAAAACATTTTGCAAAATCCAAATAGATACACAAATCAACCGCAGAAAGAAATAAACCAAGGCGACCGAAACATATTCGAGAACATCAAAGCAAACTAGAGAGAAGAGATAGGGAGCGAAAGACAATTACGTTCAATTTGGGCCACAAGGACTCTGCTGTGGCTCCTGCGCTCTAATTTGGCCACAACTAAAAGCAAGGAATTCAAGCGTAATTGTAATCTAGATGCAGCCAGCTCGAACCGAGTTCAAAACAAATTGAATCGATGGCAGGAAGGGTATTGAATTACGGATACAGGAGATATATACGTTTATAAACACAAGTGCATGTGTGGGTGTAATATATAGAAGGCATAACTGGACCGACTTCGAGTGCCATCCATATCAGGAGCAGCAGTGGAAACTGCTTTTTGTTTGCTCGCGCTTTGCCTTCAACTGCAAACATTTGCACAGAAGCATACACACATACACAGGCGGAACCCCGCCTCGGCATTATGGAGCTATTTTTGTCAGCACTCGCTCATATATATAACTATAGTTAAAGTCCAAGGTCACAAGACCCCACCCCACTCGCACGCTCACACTCGCACACACACACACAATATTTTTAAAAAGAAAAAGCGTAGCACAGTTTTCGGGGCGCCCATTTTTGACACTTCATTAGTTCGCGTGAATGAATGTTTCCGTTGTTGTACGTGTATAAAAAGAAGGAAACGTAATAACGATGATGGCGGAGGCGATGATGAAGATAGACTAGAGGAGAATGCGGATAAGGAACGAGCAAACTTTTTATGAGTCGCCCCTTGAAAAAAACACCTTTTGGCAATGAAAGGAAATTTGCCTAGAAAGTCAGGCGGCGGCAGCGGCCAGTTTTTCATTGCAACCAATAACGAACGAACGAATCGAAGGCAAAAAAAGTTTTTGCTGCCAAAACAGAAACAGTGAAAGAGCCATAAAATCGCTACCGGCAGTTCGGTAATCGCTAGATTGGGGTTCCCACCAAACAGAAAAGTACACGGGGCTTAGGGGGAAAAATCGAGGAGGAAAAATCCGAGGGTAGCTGCCAGCACGACTTTTACATTCATGATTTACGATGCGTCTCCGCTGGGCAACCGAGGCCAGCCATTCCCCAGCCAGGTGGCACAAATCAATGTGCTCCGTGCTTCGTTCCCTGCTCCATGCTCCGTTCTGTTTGCTCCATGGTCCTGCCATTGTTTCAGCCTGAGATCCCGGCGCAATCCAATGCACATCTCGGGCATTAATCAACCATAAAAGTGGAGCAGACAGAGCAACCGAATTGGTAATAAGACTGCGATAAGCCCCAAGGATATCATACTAATTGACTGCGGCGCCAGGACGGGCAGGTAATACCATTCACAATGATTGTTCCCGGCCAGAACACAGAGGCTCTCGACTGGAAATTCCGCCAATGTTAATAGCTAAGCCGGATATTGCGTGAATTTGAAAAGTGCGAGCAAGGAAATTGTTTCACTTTACGACGAAGGAGGGGTCTTTAATTAGAGGCGTTAATTAAAAGCGAAACGCGCAATTAAAATGGACCGCAGCAAAACAAATGCATATTAAAATGTCACTCTATTTGGCATTTTGCCGGACAGATTGCAGAAAAATAAAACAAATTAAATAAATAGGAAAAAAACTCATTTGGTTTATATATGGAAATTGAAAGTGAAACTGAGAAATGAAAATATCGAGTGTAAATAAAGCTTTAGCGAAAGAATGGCCATGAAAATGGTATAATAAATGTTATTGTTAATTGGTAAGGAAAACACACAAAAGGTAGCATACAAAAATAATATTTTTTTAAATGTATGCAAACGTTTATTTAGTCTAATACTGATTTATCTAGAAAATATGTATAAATATTTATTAAAATTAAAACCAGTATTACTTTAATTACATTTTTGAGGTCTTCCTTTTTCCAATTAAATCAAGAGAGATTATCAAAAGCGCTTATTTTTCTCTTATTAGTTTTCGGTAATCGTTTGCAATAAACTAAGCCTAAAATTAATCCCTTGAAGGTAATACTAAAATTGGCAAACCATAGCCCTTCTTCTAGGTAATTGCCTCAAAATGAATAGCCAATTCCAATAAATTCCCCTTGAAGGCATTTTCAAGTCCGTAAATATAAAATAATTTATTCTAGGGTCGCATAAAAGCAATAAATTATTTAAATGAAACCTTAAACAAGCATATTTATTCGAAATATGGCCCAAAGTAAGCAAGAGCTATTTTTAATAAATATTCTAGTGGCAGTCTGGCCCAGATGCTGGGCAGCTGCAGCAATTTTTATTAATTGCATTGCAATGAACGTTGGCATTTTTGCACATATGGCCAACACGAAAGAAAAACAACAAAAGGAGGCCAAGAAATGTCAGCCAGGCAACATGCACATACGTATATATTCCAGAATTCACCAAACGCATCGTCGTCGTCAGACAACGTCGTTGCCAGCGACGTCATTGTCATGAAATGCACAAACTTATTGAGACCATGTTCGGATATAGTATATGTGCAATATCGCAAACTCTTCCGATTCCTCCGCCGCCGCCCATTGTACCGAAGACATTGTCCTTGACGGCGCTTGGCATAATTTTAGAGCTCCTTGTTGATATTTTTAGTGGCATTTCAAATTATTCCTATACGCGCTGGGGCGAGTTGTCAAGGAGCCTGCCTGCCTGCCTGTCTGCCACCAGAAATAGCTACCAGCTAGGTTCTTGTATTTTTTTATACATTTTTTAAGGGCCTGGCAACGCTGGTAAAATGAGCACTTAATCAACTCTCGCAGATTTAATTAAATGTGCAGCAAAATAACAATCCAGAGAGCAGGCAGGGATATTAATCATACGTCATGTTGTCAGCTTTATGAAAAGCTTGCATAAATCTCTGACAAAGCCCCAGAATGCAGGCTGCTGTAAAAAGTGCAAGTGATATATACATGTGTGTGTGGGAGTACGCCTCTACTGGTAAATTGTTTCAAATGTGCGCCATTTAAACGGAATTGAGAAACCCGAACGGCAAAAATAAAGGGTGAATGCCAGCCCCGCCCTTTTGACAAATTTCTAAAAACCCGGCTATAATAAACTGGCATTGCCAACCAAAAAAAATAAGCACAAAAAACCGCAGCCAAAGGGAAGCAAGAAATAAAAAAGGACTCGAGAATAGAGGAGAGAGCAAGATGGAAAGTAAACAGCAGCCGGGACAAATGGCTCGTTTGGCTAACCTTTTCTGTTCGACTGCCTCTGCATTGCTTTTGTTTATACAAAAGTTTAAATTGTGTCAATTTTTTTTGCGCCATTCCGTACCCAGCGAGCGCAATGCGAAAAGTTTGCCGAACAAATGAAATGCGGGTGAAAACAATTTCCGAAATCAAGACAAGGACAAGGCGACCAGAGAGCGCAAAAAGTGTGAGGATAAAAGCCAACAAAGTATGCTTTACGACAGTATCTAGAGCAGACTCCAACGACGCGTCGGGAATTCCCAATCCTAAAGAGACCAATGAAATTCGCGTTCCCGACTATTAATTGCCCGGAGAAAGGGTTAAGAGGGGGAGCAAGAGGCCCTAATCTGAGAGATTGCCACTATTATTTGATGTCTCCGATGGAGACAAAGTATCCCCTATCAGCATAGTTCTTTGTCGGCCTTAACAGTTCACTGCGGTCCACTGAAGCGAAAATATTTATTTTTTCTGCTTCAATCACTGCGGAATGCCATTGGGGAGATTTGCCATTTTATCACACAGAAACGCACGATACGAGCTTTTATATACAAACAGCGAGAAAGTGCAATCAAAATGTTCATTTTATGCAATTTGATTAAAAGCTTGACAAACAAAAAGTTCTAAAAATAAAGTAATTGGTTTTTATACAAAGTTTGATACAAAATTGCTTTTTTTTAGAGTTAAATGTTTTGATTGGTGGTCTTTTAATGAAAATATTTTAATTATAATTAGGTAAATGGGAATACTTTAAAAGGGTGGCACTAAATGTCGGAATAACAAGGAAAACTATAAGATCAATAGATAAAACTTGTAAAAAAATATTTAAATAAGATAGAGTTTAAGTGTCTGATTAATCGAGTTTCCTATCAATTTCCCTAAAGTATTTTCTATCGAGTTTCCTTTTCAGTATCTTATCAAAATACCCATCAAATTTCTTATAGAATTCTGAAATTCGCATCTGATCTGATCTGATTTATCAAACAAATGTTCAGGAAAACAATAAAATTATAGAAGAAAATATGTTTTTTAAAGCAATGTTTTAAAAATCATGATTATTTCTTAATATAAACTATTTTAATACAATTTAGCATACCAATATCATTAATATAAAAAAGTGTGAGCCCCATACATCCCTATCAAAACAATTAAATATAAAAACCCAATCCATTCCATTGTCTGAATTCAGCGATTTGATTTAATAGCCAACAAACACGGAATGTCTTCTATAAATAAATTAATGGAAATATTAAATCTGGGAAAGAACCGTTCCATTAGGTGCAAGTCAAATGGATCGATAGGTAACCCTTAAATACATCAAACTGCGCCTAATGAGTGCGGCGCTTCTGCTGCTGCTCCTGCTGCCCACCTTGAAAACACCTAATTTATTGATTTATGTATTCAGTCCATTTGGGAAATTAGGTTTCAATCATTTTCAATTGATTTCATTGTCGCAGGAGGTAACTTTTCTAGCAACTTTCATCACGTCGCCAGCTCTCTTGGCGCACGAAAATAGTTTGGCCAACTAAGAAGTGGAATGCAAATACTGAGGATTCGAGTGGCCAGCCTAATCTTCTAGCAAGCCCAAAACTATGCATGTGCGGGCGGCACGGGAGCCAAAGCCAAGTTAATACAATAGAACCGAACAGAAAACTTGGCGTTCAAACTTGGGCTCAGCTCGACTTTTCGAGAAAACTTTTGCTGGCTCCGCTGGCCCTGAAATTAAAGTCAATTACCGAAGGGCTGAGAGGGGCGGTCCAACTTCTGGGACTGGGAGTGGGAATGGGACTCTGGAGCTGTTCAGGAATTCAGCTGGACAATTTACGAGGTCCCGCGGGACGGAACGACAACAGTTACGTGGGTTTCCGTTCCGGTGACCATGTGTGGCTGTGTGTTTGGCAATATAAACGTCGATAAATTAATTATCGGCCGATCAAGCCATTGTCGCCATTAATTATGGCCCAGGATGGCCTTTTAATAGTTTTTGACACGCCTCCCCGCCCGGAATCCTTGCCCTACGGCAATTAGACGAAGATGCGAAGGCGGGGACACTGGAGACGAATTGAGATGAAATATGGATCGGGGTCGGGATTTTATGACAATGTTTGCTGCCTGGATAACGACAGAAGCACTACGTCTGGGTCGTGAATTTAATGCGCTGCAACAGTTAATGATTTTATTGGCACTCCGCTTGACTTGGTAACATCTTGGCGGGCGGGTGGAGGAGACGGGGACGAGAACGGACTCGGCTTCCTCGTAAACAGGCGGTGGGGCTGAGAATTTATGACTTGGCCTCATGAATATAATCAATGTCAAGAGCAGGGACCGCCAACGCAGACGCCAAGTGCCGTCTGGGGATCCCCATGCTTGCGGTATTCCCGCCATTCTTTCAACACCCCAAATCCCAGTCCGAATCCCCATCGCAAGCCCCATCCCCAACCCGATCTCCCCTTGGAAATCTAAGTGCACTAGAGGTGCCAAGAGGCACGCTGACCAGACCAGTCCGGATGAGCCGTAAGCGAAGTCGGGCAATTCGCTTGTCTGGCTTAAATGGCATTTCAATTTGGCACTTCCGCTTCCGAATCAGTTGCCAGCCGCCAACTGCCCTGCTCTTCATCCTGGCACAATTCTTTGTCCGTAATGTCCTTGCCAAATGCCAGAACGCAGCAGTTCTTTGGCGGCACAACACGCTCACTGGGTCACATTTTCAGGTCCTGCTAGGCGTAATCCTCAACCATTTTTCCACCCGAACTCCAAACACTTGATCCGTGGCTCAAAACACACTTTACTTTTCACTTAGGCCACTTTTAACTGCTGTTTTCGGGTTCAAAAACTTTTTTTCAACACTTTCGCAGAGTCTAGTCTGAATGCGCGCGTTCAACCAATGGGTTTGAAAGTTCCGATGTAACTGAAACGTCCAACGGCGTGGGCCCAGCACCAAATAACATGCTACGCAGATGGAAGCTCCTCGGAAGGACTTTAAAGGACGACCTGCTAGAGCTTTGTGTTTGAAAATCGAAAAGTAACTGGCATGGACGCTAACTGACAAGAGGTCAACGCTACGCGACTTCGACTTTTAATGTCTGGCCACACTACAGCTGACAGAAGTCAGGTATTTTAAAGACATTCCGTTACGGTCACACTAGACTAATGTTTACAATTTTCCTCCTAGGAAACTGAAAATTTTTTAAGTTTAATTATTTAACGCGTAATAGCAAAGAATGGCCCACTACAAAGGCGCCGCCAGCGAGGCGGGCCGTGCCGCCCAGCTGATGAAAAAGCGCGAGATCCAGCAGCAGGAGATCGAGTTCCGCAAAAAGAAGATCGAGGAGGAGCTGAAGCTGGACAAGATTGAGAACAAGTTCGCGACGCACTACGATGCCGTGGAGCAGCAGCTCAAGTCCTCGACCATCGGTCTGGTCACGCTCGACGAGATGAAGGCCAAGCAGGAGGACATTGTGCGGGAGAGGGAGAAGAAGCTGGCCCAGAAGAAAGACGAGAAGGATAGGGAGAAGCAGCGCGCCCTGGAGGCCATTCAGGCGGAGAAGAACAAGCAGAAGCGGCAGATCCAGGCGCTGTCATTCAACCTCGACGAAGATGAGGATGGCAACGAGGACGAAGAGGAGGAGGAGGAGAAGCTACAGATAAAGGTGAAACAGGAGGCCAAGCCCAAGGCCAAGTGGACTGAGATGCAGGACACTATTGTGCCCGTCAAGAAGAAGAAGATCTGCAAGAACCCCGACGTGGACACCTCGTTTCTGCCAGATCGCGAGCGAGAGGAGCAAGAGAACCGCCTGCGGGAGCAACTGCGCCAGGAATGGGTCATGCAACAGGCGGAGCTCAAGGACGAGGACATCTCAATCACTTTCAGCTACTGGGACGGCTCCGGCCATCGGCGCAGCGTCCTGATGAAGAAGGGCAACTCCATCTACCAGTTCCTGCAAAAGTGCCTGGAGCTGCTGCGCAAGGAGTTCATCGAACTGAAGACCGTGATGGCCGACCAGTTGATGTACGTTAAAGAGGATCTGATCCTGCCACACCACTACACCTTCTACGACTTCATCGTGACCAAGGCGCGTGGCAAGTCCGGTCCGCTCTTCCAGTTCGACGTCCACGACGACGTGCGCATGATCAGCGACGCATCCGTCGAGAAGGAGGAGTCTCACGCCGGCAAGGTGCTCCTCCGCTCCTGGTACGAGCGCAACAAGCACATCTTCCCGGCCAGCCGCTGGGAGCCGTACGATCCCACCAAGTCCTACGACAAGTACACCATCAAAGACAAGGACAAGAGCAAAAAATAGTGAATTTAATTATTGGGGAACAAGTTTACGAACTACGATTTCTGCCTCACTTTACTTTATAAGTGGTAATATAAATGTTTGCAATTTATAATTAAATATAACTCAAACAAATAAAATGTTTTTTTTTTATATGGCACGTTAGTCTTACATTTTAAATAAGAAATGTATTTTAAATATCGCTTGCTATTTGATTATTTGCTTAAGACGGCTCAATAAAACCTGTAATGTACATTTCTAAAACTTTTTAATTCCAGCCCCGAGTCTTTTTTTCTCAGTGTACAGGTTTTCGCAAAATTATGGCGGGATTGTTAATTTCCGGAGTCTGGTCACACTACTCTAAAGAATACAAAATGTCAGTGTTGTCAATTTAGCTATTTTCCCCACAAGATCTAGCGTTTTTCAAAAGGAAAATGGGACAAATTTTAAGCTATTAAATTTACATTAAAAATTAAGATTAAATTACTATCTTAGTAATTAGAAATATAGTCTTTTAAATATTTGATTTTATATACATTTTCTTAATGACTATCATTGATACGATACTTTTCAAATAATTTCACAACCATATTGAAATATTTGGGGTGTTCTATAAATATCGCCGATATTTTGGGAACATATCGCTTAAACCTGTGGATTTTTGGCTTGGCTTGGGCAAGATGAATCTTTCGGTCCAGGCGAAGATTTTCAACCAGGTGCCCAGACCATTGCCAAATGCCATTGGCGCCAAGTCGATATACGTGCCCGTTTACGAACTGCCGGAATACCTGTGCGTGGAGACCAAGTTGGTGACCCGAAAATACGCGATGGAGAACAATTTACCGGTGAATCGACTCGCCGAGAGGATGGTCAATGGCGGGCACACGGAAAGTCCCCAGAAGCCCCAGGAGCGCGGAAACGCTACAGGCCCAAAGAACCCGCAAAACGAAGGAGTTCCTAGCAGGGAACGATGCGTTCAAACGGAGAAAAAGACCACATCGGACGTGGGTGTGCAGTGTTGTCGGGATGCGGAGGATTGGGACTGGGATGACCCCAAGTTGCAGGAGCAGGAGAAACCCAGAGATTCCCCCAGTGAGGAGGCCTCACTCCTCATCTTCGTCAGCGACAACACCAGCATGTTCCCCAACGGAATGCTGGAGTGCCTGGTTTGCGGCGAAGTGGCCAGCACTCTGGCAGAGCACCAGGGCCACATGAAGTCGCACTACGGTCCGGGCGTACTCTGCTGCCAGTGCGGGCATCGGATACCCCACGAAAAGCTGGTGAAGAGGCACAATCTTAGTTGCCCGGCCCTGGCGCCTAGAAAGCCAACCATGCTCTTCAAGTGCCCGCATCCGCTGTGCAGTGCCATGTGCTGTTCGGAGATGCAGCTGCTCCACCATCTGGACAAGCACAGAGGTCGGAGCTCCTACAAATGTATCCAGTGCAAGCGAA
The DNA here is from genome assembly GCA_008042535.1 of Drosophila tani. Lineage (NCBI taxonomy): Eukaryota > Metazoa > Arthropoda > Insecta > Diptera > Drosophilidae > Drosophila > Drosophila tani. The sequence goes on from VNJO01008475.1 coordinate 122,483, forward strand.
AATTCAAGACTGCCACCGCTCTTTTGCTTCATCGAAAAGCTGTGAGGAGCTGCTCCAAGGCAAAGTGCTTAACCTTGTTTCGGAGGCACAAGCTGCCCTGGATGATATGGAATCCCACACGGTGCTCCGTTTGCCTGAAACGCTTTAGCAGCGCGAGGATATGCAACCGACACAGGAGGAAGTGCATTCTAAGCCACCACCAAGGCCTGAGCAAGGCGATACTGCAAGAGTTATGAACAGAACTCAATATATGACAAGGATCTTCAAGTGCCCGCCTTCGCTTTGCAGTGACCATGTGCCATTCGGAGATGCAGCTGCTCCCGGAGCTCCTACAGAAGCCTCTAGTGCAAGCGGAACCGCCACCGCGAATTATGAACAGAAAAATGTACAAATCTTTAATCTAGCTTGTAGTATTTATTAGAAAATAGAAATCGATAACAATAAGACTCCTACGACGCCTGAACGCCATGCGCCTTCTTTAATCCCTGGAACAGCAGCAGCTTCTCCCGGTTGACCTCCTTCAGGGTCTGCACCGCCAGCTCCAGCTGCACCTTTTTCAGGGCATGTTCGCTGGCAATGTATTGCTCGATGAACTTGAGGCTGATCTCGTCGGCGGCAAAGTCCTGCTCCGTTTTGCCAATGGCCGTGTGGATCTCCTGCTCGATGCCCTGCTGCTCCTGCCGATTGCGGAAGACACTCCTTAGCTCCGCCAAGGCGCGCTGTGCTGGTGTGGTATGCAGGGCGTCCAGCTGGGCCAGCGTCGCCAGATAATCCACCGGCACTTTGTGGATCTTGTAGCTCAGAGCAATCAGCTCGACGGCATTGGTCAGGTAATCCCGGCGGATCATGTCGTACAGCAGATCGTCGATGCAGCGGTGCCAGGCGTAGAAGAAGGCCATGGGCCCAAAGTGGCGGGTGGAGCGCAGCAGGTCGAATTGCTTCGATTCGTTCAGGTGCTCGAAGACGCGCGCCGAAATATTGTGAAACTCCGGCTCATGGGGCTCGTACTGCACCAGGAGGCGGTCCAGCACGAACTCGTACTTGTGCTCCGCCAGGCACTTGGCCAGCAGCTCCTCCAGAAGGAACATGCGCGGGATGTACGACTGACGGCCCTCCAGGGGGAAATACAACTGGTTCATTCGCTTGGTGGTGTCCAAAGTGGCGTAGGCCAGTGTTCCATCGGTCTCACGCACCACCACCTTCCGCTCCGACTGCCGCAGGCCGAAGGTGATGTCCGTGAACACGTACTTGGTGGTGGCAAAGTCTTTCAACGCCGGATCCTTGGCAATCAAGCGCTCCTCATCCTTTTTGATCTTAACGATCGGCGGCATTTGCAGCATGTGCTTGGCCCGCTCCACCATCTGCTGGAACTCGCTGTCCAGCTGCTCGTCCGTCATGAACTTGGTCTCGACGCTGTTGTCCGGCACCGTGCGCTTGCGGAAAACCCGATCCAAGTTCAGTTGCGTCATGGACTGGAGCAATCTCTGGGTCTCTGTGTCGGTGAACAGCGGCTGTGGATCCCGCTCGTACTGCAGCGCCGCCTGCTTGGTGGGGGCATTGGACACCTGGCGGGTGGCCTGCCGCAGGCCCTGGAGCCCGTTAAGCTGCCGTATTTGCCTCAGCAGGTGCATTTTCAGTCAAAAATAGCCGCAGACCAAAATACACGAGTCCAGAAATTAGCGATGGCTGTGCGCGGTTTTCCAACACTGGTCGTGCTGGATTTTTTAGGGGGAAATATCGACTATTTGAGTTTTTTTAGGGAGAAAGCAAAATTTTCATCTGGCCACACTGAGTATTGCTTGCTGCGGTCACACTGGTTACTTGCATTTTAGCTGGAAAAAAACTACACATTGGCAATAAAAAGCAGCCAAAAGCAGCAGCATGGACGACGTGGGCGCTTGTGTTGCAGCGCAAAAGCGCCGCTTCTCGGCCAGCGAACGTCCCGCGCGGGAGCCGGTCGTAACGCTCCCCCAGCCGCCACCGCCACCGCCACCAGAAGCTCCCGAAGAGGAGCCGCAGACGAAACAACGCAGAAGGGAGGAGCTGCAGCGGCAGTCGCCGGATCAGCGCATTTCGGACGTAGAGCACAACCTGCTGGACTTTTGCGATGAGATGCTTTACGAGATCTTCAAGTACCTGGACACGCCCTCCATTATGGCGGTGATGCAGTGAGTTCCCCTTTGTTAGCCGGAGTTCCAATAGGAATCTTTTTTGTGGTATTCCCAAAGATATATAGAGTTATCCAGTAGGAGAGAGTAATATGTATAGCGGGAAACTGCAAGAATGATATTCTTATTGGGAAATTCTCGGAAGTCGATACTGTCTTATCTTACAAATTGAAGCCATCTTTGGGGATATAGAAATACTGTTACTTGAGTTTATACCCAAAGGGGTGGTTCCATTTCCGATATTGTTTACAAATATAATAGAAATTCCTTTTGTATAAGCTTTACTCTCGCTAAACTATAAACTTTCAAGCGAAACAAACGAGTAGTGGAAGTGGAAGTGGAAGTACATCAAACGCTATCGAGTCTCGTGACCCAGGGGTAGTATGATACGTAACGGCAGTAATTCTGTAACTGGGAACAAGCTTTATGGGTTGAAGAATATTTCTGCGCAACCTCTATTTACATATCTTGGTTTCTATTCCAATATTTAGCTGCTCGCCTCGTTTGGAGAGCCTGCTTCTGGACCACCGCTTCTGGCACCGCATAGATCTCAGCAATGGACCTCTACCCATGGGCATTCTGGAGGAGATCCTTGGACGAGCCACCGAAAAGACACACACCATCAAGATTTGCGGTCCGCCGTCGTCGCAGCATGTGGCCGGCGAGTTCCGCCAGTTCACCATGACCCTGAACTCGGTTTTTCCCAAGGTTGCGAATCAGCTAAAGGTGCTGGAACTGCAGGGCGTCAGCCTGGACTTCGAATATGTGAGTAGTGCCATGTTTCCTATGTCTTCTAATACTTAATGCTATTTTAATGGGTAAACAGATACACATTTCCGAGTTTCCTGCCTCGCTGAAGCGACTAATGCTCAGGGATTGCAGTGTGAAGGTGGGCAATCTGGTCAAGAGCATATTTCACACGATAGAGATGCAGCTGGTGGAATTGGAGGTAAGGAAAGCCTTCCTTCTTAGAGAATATCAACTAATTCTTCAACTCTAATCGCTTTAGGATCTCAGCATTGAGGACAATAACTGGTTTGAACCCTATTACATTATGGCCCTCTCGAAGCTGCCTTCGCTGCGCCGTCTTAGTCTCAAGGGCTGTCAGATGCTCTGCAAGTTTGTTCCTTACGGCAGCATGGCGGCCCGCTTTGGCTTCCACAAACTAGAGGTGTTAGACCTGCGTTTGACGCCCATTAATAACTCGGATCTGCAGTGCTTCAGCGCCATCGAGAATCTCAAGGAGCTGTTTCTTGAGTCGCCGCCAAACCTGCCCGCTGAACTCTCCTCCCCGGAGAAGATCAACAATGGCAATGCCAATGACGAGGCTGCCGCCGCGCAGCCGGAATCGCTAAAAGTGCTTAACGACGACGAGCCGTCCACATCGCGGGCCGCCATGGAACACCTGCGCGCCTGCAAGATTGCACAGGGCAAGGAGCAGCAGAATGCCGATATGTTCAACTCGGACAATTGCAACGAGAGAAAGGAACCGTCACCGTCGCCGCCAGCCTCAGCAGTGCCAGCTTCCAGTGCTAGCAGGGAACCACCCCTGCCGAAAAAGAGTACTAGCTCCTCAGAATACGAGGATGAGGACACCTCTTCCACTTCGGCCTCCTCGACAGACTCGGCCTCCACTTCGGCCTGCTCGTCGTCGGACAAGTTGGAGGGTGCACCTTCACGGGGTAATGGCCAAAATGGCGGTCCTCCAGTACGATCGCCACTTGTGGTGATTGCACTGCCCAGTGTGGCTGCCGATATTCCACCACCTGCGGTGCCGCCGGCAGCCGATGCCGACAATCCCGATGGCCAGAACCCGGGGCCGTCGCCCACGCCGCGCGCTTACATCTATGTGCCTGAAGTGCATCCACCCGGCCAGGAGAATCCGCGGCAGCAGCCCAATATGGTGGCCATACTGGAGCAGATGGCAGACCATTTGCGCACCTGGCGGGGCAATAATCCGGCCCACAGTCGCTTCCTGCCGCGACGCGAACAGTTGATCTACATGAATCCGCAGGCAATGGCCATTCGGGAGCCCATGCTCGTGATGCACTCGCGCCGCCACCGATCGCACGTGCGCGGCAACTTCGACCAGGTGGTGCAGCATCCGATGTTCTGGAACATGCTGGACCCCCTCGATCGGGACTATGCCCGCCGAATGCGCCACCGTCCAACGACCTGTCCGGCACCGCCGCAATACTATGTCTCGGACCGTGCGATCTACAGCTTTGGCCGGGCAGCGCGACCCGTGCAGCCGGACGTTGTCTGGATACGGAACATCAATCGCTCGCCAGACAACCGGCTCGAGCGACTATCGCTGCGTAACTACCACCACATAACGAATAACACCCTGGAGCATCTGGTGCAGTGCTCGCCGAATCTGGTTTTCATAGATGTGAGCGGCACAAGCATAACGCTGCCGGGATTGCAGCGCTTCAAGAGCAGCAAGCCGGAGTGCGAGGTGGTGGCCACGCACCTGAAGGTGGACGAGGTGAATGGCGTGGAGATGCCGATCGAGGAGCAGGAGGACGAAGTGGCTGCACCAAGCTCCGAAGAAGGACCGGCGGAGGAGCATGACCAGCAGCCACCGCAATCGCCGCCACCGCCGGCGCCGCTCTTGGTGATCCCATAGTAGATTCTCCTCCCATCCATACGTTTTTATCGTGTTGTATTCCGTGAACCAACTTGTCTGTGGAAATGGGCCGTGCTGGATTGAGATGTTTTATCAAGAAGACGAGGAAGAAGACGACGAAGACATGGCCAAGCCGACGATCCCACAACGCTGGCTACAAGCGAGTGCTGTAGCTTAGCCCATTAGTATTACGTTCCAAACTAATCAAGCCCCTGTACTATACGCCAGGCTCCGTGCACTGTATAAACCCAAAAGAAACCCAAAAAAACACCACAAGAAACCAATCCTCTAGTTAGGCATTAAAGAACGCGCGACCCCTTTGGTATACGTACAATGTATGTTTAATTAATTGTTCTGGATCTGGAATTGTGTGAAAAATCCAAGTGTAAAAGGTGTAAAGAATGTTTAAATGTAAGCCAGTCGCCTGTAATCGGTGTTTCTTTAAGTATCTGGTATAAAGGTCAGTATCATTTTGGCTCAGTACTCTTTTCTCATGGCTCTCTGAGATCTCTGCTCCCTAAAAGGGAGAGAAACAGAATTAATCAAAGCAATCCCCAAATCATTAAATAACGCGCCACCTTTGGTATATGTACGTACAATGAAATGTTTATTTGGTAGCTTTGTGGATCATGTAAGGACAGACAAGTTGATTGATCCAAGGATATGTGTGAAAAGCAATTGTGCAAAATGTGCAAAAAGTTGTGCAAAAAGTGTGAAAGGTGTGAAAGCTGTAATAAGCATGTTTCGGGTTCACTTATCAGTGCCGTTGGAGGATTCCTCCTCCTCTTCGGCATCCGAGTCATCCTCGGAGTTGTCACTCTCCGAATCGGAAGTGCTCTGACAGTCGGCGATCTCGCCGGTAAAGAAGATCACCGCCTTGGGGATCACGCGTTCCTTCAGATAGAAGCCCAGCTCGAAGTCATTTTGAAGTATGGCCTGTCCAGGATAAATGTAAGTTACTTTTTTAAAAATCAAACCCAACCTAATCTTACGTTGACGTCGCAGAAATTGTCATCTTCGGTGTCCTCCGGCAGAGTGGGAGGACAAAAGAAGTTAAAGAAAGATGGGTTAGCCGAGTCGCCGGCTGAAGGAGTTGGTTGAAATATCTGTTGTAAAGGTTAGTATCATTTCACTCACGGGGCTTTGGTGTCTTCCATTCAATGGTGCAGCCTTCGCACTTGTAGATCTCGGCACCGTCGTACGAGAGCGGATCCTTCGGGTCCGGCAGACAGTTTAGGAAATAGGTCTTTTTCAGGATACTGTTAGTGAAGAAATCGTTCTTCTCAAAGTGGAATTCAATGTCGAACTTGACCACCGGTTCATTATAGAGCCGGGAACGGACATCGGTCAAGTGCTGTAAGGACAGGGTTGTAAATAGGAAACAAATCGCATCTGATTTAAAAACTAAAGGCGCTTAAGCTTGTTAGTTTAAGTTATTTTTTTTAATATTCTAGTTTGGCACAAGTTTGATGTTCTTACCGCCAAAATCTTCTCGTCCTTCTTGCTAATAAACTCGGTGTAGGAGGCCTTAAGCACCTTCAGCCAAAAGTTAGTGACGTTTTCATTTGGCGTAGCATCGCCGTGATTTTGTTGGCGGAATTCACTGGGAAATGTATGTTGAACTTGGTTCTGTAGATGTGTAAAATGAAAACGACTTACTCCAGGATCTTCTTGCGTTTCTCGAAGATGGCATTGTGACGATCCTCGTAGCTCTTCTCCATATTGTAGATGTCACGCTGCAGGGACACATCCAAGTTAATGGTCTCTAGGTAGAGCTGCTTCAGGTCGGTTATGGTCTTCCTCTCCTCCTCGGTAAAAGCTACCTCCTGCAGATTGGATGGGACAGATTCTATTGCAGAAGCTGTCGAAGATAAATAACCGTTTCACTTACAGTCTTTTCCGGTTTCACGTACGGAACTGTAGATTTAATCCGCATACCGGTCCTAGCGCGTGGTTGCTCCATTTCTAAATTCGCTATTTAGTTTCCCTTCGCGAGTGGAAAATCAAGTAGAAAGAATTCAAAAAATTTTCTTTTACACTTTTTTTTTTGTAAAAATTTTAGTTTCGTTTTATTTGGTATGTACGCCTTGACTGCCGGCGTGAGAATGAGACTATGAGACTGGGAAGTGTACCAAACCAACCAGCACAAATGCCAGAGCCCACTTTGTTGGGTTTCAGGTTGAGTTTTTAGAAAGGTATGGTGGCCTACTTGTCTTCAGTTAATTTATAATATTTTTAAATATATTTAAATCGTTCCTGCGAGGGTCGTATTTCGTAATTAATTCGAAAATATTTTTAAAGTAAAAAAAGAATTAATCATAAAATGTCTCCCTCAATCGTATTGTTATTGTTAATATTCAGAACTTTATAATCGTTTTCCCACGTTCTATTCAGACCCACTCAAAACCAAGTTTTTGAATTCTTTCCCAATTACAGCTCGACTCATTAGCCAACTTTTTCCCAAAGTGTAGCCCGTCTTACGGCATATTGTTGGCGGCTTTAAAAACCCTTTCACTTTATGCTGCCATTGAGATGCAGGCCATGTTTATCGGCAATTTAACGCACATTTAATTCCCGCTTTTTCCTGTTTATATTTTTGGTTTCCCGTTCAACTTTTTTCTCCTTTTGGTTCTTTCAACTTTTCATTTGGCATGTAATTAAGTGTGGGCCAGATGTTCACGTGGGCGGCGGTGGCTGCTTAAGTGTATGCAAATCACGTGCTGAGTGCCGCCAAGGGTTTCGCCATCGCCTTCTGGCCAAAAGGAGAGAGTGAGAGTCTGAGTTAAATGGCCCGAGCTCGGTTCTCTTCTCGGTGTCCTGTTGGTTTAGAATTCAGCGAGTTTTCGGTTGTCTTTTGTCGCCAGTTTTAATAAAGTGGGCCAGGCTTAGTGCCATATGTCAGGCTGTGAGAAACAATGGGGAAAAAAAATCGAGTAATTTCGTCGCTAGGCAAACATTTCAAAATGAAATTATGAGTAGGGCAGCCGCGTCGAGTAAAAAGTGTAAACAAATTTAGCCAAGCGGAAGTCCGGGCACACACACACACCCGTAAGGGGCAAACCGCAGAGGATGCGCAGGGGTTGGGAAATGTGAGGAAAAGCGAGATCGCATTGTTTGCTCAGAAAATACACATGGTACATGTCCAGCGTGCACGCGGCTGGACATTCCCCTCCATGTCCCTCGTCGGTCAGTGTCCTCACATTTGATATTATTAAATTTTTCTACTAAATACCGCTGGGAAATTAAAAAGAAATCATAAGGCAAATAGTGTAAGGCAGCGAGCCATCTGATGATGACTTCTTTGGCTGGCCAATTCCGGGATTTATGGGATGTATACAGAGTAAGAAATCGTCATTAAAGCTTTTTTTTTTTAAGTTTGTTAAGAACATTTATCATTTTAAAGCACATGTACAAACATATGCAATGCTTAAGCCTTTTTTAACGAGCCCCACAAATATGTTTTTATGTTACCCAAATTCCAACCAAAGTTCTTTTCAGTTTCTTGTATCGAACTCAGTTTCTTCATTAAATTAATTATATAATTAAGTAGATTTTTATTTAATATAATGCTTATACAAAATATGTTGTAAATATGTACATATGTACTTATATGAGATGAGGAAAAGGTTAGAAATATCGGCTTCAAATTTGAACTCGGCTCTCGTCGCTTGTCCGCTCTGGCTTGTTCTTTTTCTCGTTGTTTTCGATCGTCCTTTTCACTCGACGTTCTGACCTTATCCTCGTCGTCCTTACTCGTGGCTCTGCCTGCTCGTCTACTCGTTGTTTTTTTTTAGGGAAATTCACATATTAATATGAAGCCTAAAGCTTAATCTTAAAATTTGTAAAAAAGTTTGAATTCCCTAGATTTGTATTCTATAATTTTTATTGTTATTGGACCTCATATTTTTGTTGTATATTTTTTACAATCCCTTCTGGCGACACTTGTTCTCAGTGCGCTCTGCCTCTTTAAGTCCGAAGCCATTTAAGCCGTTAAGGCATTTTCAATTTACATTTCGGTCATTCAATTAGGAGGTGCATAAAATTTAGCTACATAAGTAATGGAAAGCAGCCTCATCATCATCATCATCATCGTCATCAGCAGGAGTGGGGATCGTGGCCATCATCCACGTGATTGCCGGGCGTCGGAGGTCGTCAGTGCCGGCAGCGTCAACATAGTTTGAATTTAATTAAAACCAAAATTAGTAAAACCCAGGGCAGGGCAGAACGCTTCGGTCCGGAGCAGACCGACCAGCCGGAGCAACAGTTACTTGGCGCAGGGATTAGAGCTCCTGCTGTTCCCGCAGCTCCTGCTGCTCATGCTCATGCTGCTGCTCCTTGCCTGGGAAAAGTGCATGTCTGCAGAAAATCGAATCAGCAGCTCAACATCCTCATCCCGAGTCCACGTCCCACGTCCTGGAGCCATCCACCTGGCTGTGAAGCTCGGCGCCGTGCCGAAATATCTGCAACAAAAGCATAAGATGTAGTGCAGCATTTGATGATGAAACGACGTGTTAATTAAGGTCATAATAATTCAACTTAAATTGAAAACTTGCCCCGGCTGGCAACGCAAGGCGGCAGCCCGGTCGCTTTATGGGCCCCAATCCCAGCTGCCGCTGCCACGCTGCCACGCCCACCATTTTCGGGACGGGGCAAGGGCATCCTCAGCCTGCAGGCTAAGCTGATTGCAACAAATTATTTTGCACCTTGGTTGAACTTTCCTTGAGCTGCAGACAGCATGGCGGTGATAAACGAATTTTGTTAGTTTGCTTTGCTTATTTTAAATGGAACTAGGTGGTTGGGTGGCTCGGTGGCCCGGTAGCCCGGTGATGCCGGGATTGGCCGGACGAATGCTCCGCTGGTGGGTGTCCAAGGAACAGGGGCCAATGTTGCCTTTGGTTTTGCATAAACCAGACAACGCATCTAATAAGTTGCAGCTGTCGGTTTCCAACCGCCCCTCCCTGCTCCTCGTTGGAGCACCAGTTGGTGAAAGAAGTTTAAAGTTTTTGCCGGGCTCCGCCTAATGCCTCAAAGTGCAGAGCTGTGTTTGCCATTAAATGTTATTAGTTAAATGATAATTAACAGTTGGAAAACTTGCGAAATATCTCCAACTAATTTGCATAGCCAACTAATTGGCTTAGAGGGTCATTGCTTTTGCTATTTTTCGGCGTAATACCTTCTACACGAAGGAAAGGTATATTTAATTGGACTTTCCACTGGTGAAATGTTAATTAAATACCCAATTTATAACAGATTAATTCGTATTAATTTTACAGACACATTAACAAGTATTATGGTTTAAAGATTAACCCTAATATATTTTCTTTTCTAATTCAATTAGGGATCTTTCATTTTTACTGTGTAAAATCCCGGGGATAGCTTGGTGTGGCGAAGCTCCTCATAATTAACATCCATACACCTGCAGTTTGTCTTCCCTGACATCCTAATTCGAATGCTATTCATAACCCACACATACACACGCATATGTGCACGCAAGGAGCAGTGCAGATCCTTGCCAGCCGCAGGATAGTTTGGCAGCAGCTTCCATGGCGCCCGCACACCTCGGTCCGGAAACTTTTTACTAATTTACATTCATTACACACATTTGCAATAAAACTAGAAACCCAACTCGTACACAAATTCAGGCGCAGGACCTGGGTGAGTGTGTGTGCATGTGAAGGATGCAAGTACATACTCGCACAACTACATTGACATTTTACATGCTTCATTAGCGTGTAAGCGCGGTAATAATGAAATTTCCTTATGGCTGCATTTCCACCTTCACAAGGGGGCGGCTCCTTGGCTCCTGGCTCTCGCTTCCTCCTCCTCCGCCTCCTACTTTTCGCCTGCATATTGATGCAAAGTTTTTGGGGGGCGCAAAACTTGGGGCTACTGGGTAGCTGAACGTCTCTAGCCGCAATTTATGTTGTTTGCTGGCACCTTCGCTCTTAAAGCAGGTTAAAGATGCTGCCTGTCCTTTTGCCTTTTTGGCCGCTGATTGCTCCACTCCGGCAGTACAGAAACAGCGACAGCGACAGACAATGACAATCGAAATTGCTCGGAATTTCGACAATCAAATCAGCCAACAAGACAAACACGAAAACATAAAGCGAAGACATACAAATTTGTCAGCAGTCAGTCAAAAATGAGCAGCGGAAATGATGGCAGCGCTGGCGGAAACGGAACGCGACAAGGTGGATGGCTCCTCCGTTGGGGCGGTGCCTGGCAAGGATCCGGGGCTGGAGCTCTGGAGCTTGAGCTGTAGCTGGAGATGCTGCTGATGGTGGAAAATCAGCTGCACAGCTGATGCCTGTGCCACATGACCTCCCCGTGACTTTTGCCTGCCTGCTGCCTTCTGCCTGCTGTGCTGCTGGCTGAAATTAAAATTGCATTACGGGGCAAGGACAGGGGCGGGCGTACGTATTGGTTCAGATTTGGTTTGGCTTTCGCCTTGGATCGCCTCGTTTCGGTCTGCTGTTGCCCTTGCTGCTGCTGCACACAGAAAATCTAGAACATACACTTGATATTTTTCTATATCATATTATAGTTGCAGTTGAAACTCAGGTTAGGATAAAAATATTATTTTTTGAAGAAATTAAATTTTTTTTGTGATATCACGTGATATCTAAAATAGTACCTGAGACGTCAGACATCTTTAGATTTTTAGATCCCCTATAACATACAGACCCAAATGGTTGGATTATATTTTTCTAGTGACAAGAAAAATTCTGAAGACAATGAAAGGGAAAATAGCCTAAAGAAAAACTAATTACTTAACCATCAAAATGAAATTAGTTACTATGAAACTTTATTTACTTTCCCACACCTACCTTTATAAGACTTTTTAAATTGTAAGGGAAAAATACAATGTTCTAATTTTTCTTTTTGTAAGTTCTCTATTTTCTGTTCTCTCATTTTCACTGTTTAAAGTAAATAGCAAGCTGTATTTCTCATTTTTTGCTCTCTGTACTTTCATGTGTTTGTGCTAGTTCCATAAATATTTCAATATTTGTGCACATTTGAAGCTGCTTAGCCACGCCCACTGCCAACAGACCGGGAAGCAAGTCAGGCAGGAAATAGTTTAATTAAAATTCCTTTGGCAATGTCATTAAGGACATTACATTTTGTAGATGCTGTTGCTGTTGCTGCTGCTGCTGTTGACGCTCCTAAAGGTATTTGGAGAGGCCTGCCAGGACGAAGGACATTTCAATAAGACACGGAGCAGCAGCCAAGCCGGGCAGGGCAGCCAAGGACCAATGAATTTCATTGTTTTCGCATGCAAATTTGCAATGTGCCGAGCCGAACACAAAGCGTGGGGAAAGTCACAAAACACAAAGCAGCAAACAAAAGTTAAACGGGGCGATCCTTTAAAGGGCCATAACGGCATGTAAATTCCTTTAGCACGCCCCATCGATATTGTTTCCCAACGTCGCCCGTCTCCTGCCCGCCAATGATGATGAGAGGTCCCGCTGAAAAGTGGAAAAAACAAGGGCATAAAACCTAAATGCAAATAGCCAAAGGTTCGATGTAAAAAAAAAAAGTGTACACAATGCATATAAAAGAGCAAATAAAAAAAAGAACAACAGCGGAATGAACAAAGAAACGCTGGGAAAACAACAAGATTAAAATGAAAACAATCATGACAATCAGGGACCGCAAATGTCAAATTAAATTATCAATAAATTCCCACCAAAGGAGCCATGCCGGACGCAAATTCGTCCTTGTGCGATGCCACTGGCAATAGCAAGTATACGCCACCGTCGCGCAGCGCGGCATGACCATCACTCCACCCTGACCATCAGGACCATCAGCAGGACCATCATGGCCGGCAGGAGAAAGAGCAGCACGGATGGACATCATCACCACCACCCCCGCCATCGATGGAGGCGTTTGTAGCACATAATGAAATCATTTACAAAATGAAAACAACAGCAGCAGAAGTGGCAGCTACCAAAGGGCACTGTAAAAAAAGTACAAAGTGTCCTTGCGTTAATCTCTTTTAAAAATTATATAGTTAATACTTGAAATGTAATTATTTTCTACAAAGATAACAAATTTTACACTCTGAAGCTTAAATAAAATGTTTATAACCTTTAAAGTCACGGAACTAAATAGTATTTATTCGTCAAGTGCCACATTTACATTTTCCTTTCCTTAGTTAACTTAAGCATAGCTTTTAGACTACATTAAAGAGTTAATACAGTTTTAAAAAGTTATCCAAAGTAAACACTTCTCTAAGCTAATACTTACAAATGGTTTACATTAAAAAAGCTGGTTTAAAATCTACGGAAATAGGTCTGCTTTCATGCATAATGCTGGATTTAATTAATAATGTAATTTAATCAATTTGATTTCAATATTAATTGACATATTTTTAGCAAGGTTGTATTAATCCTTTTTTATAAGCTTGGACACATAAAAAATCCTATTGTCTTTATTATTTCCAATGTTAAACGGCACAAAAGCTTTATTAATTTAATTAAATTACAAATAATAATTCATAGTCTATACATTTTTTTTCCAACTGCAGTGATTGAGACAGCCACCGAAGCGACCGTGTGCGTATTTAGAATGATTTTGCCTTGTGTGTTGTGTGGGATGTGGTTCTCTCTTTCGGATCCCCGATGTCCAGCGTCCCTAGTCCAATGTTCAGTGTCCAATGTCCAATGTCCGTGTCCGTAGCCTGGCATTCCAGAGCACTCGTCACTGGGGTGAAAAACAGAAAACTTTGCACGCCATTGAGCTGACGGCGCTCTGGCAGAGGGAAAAGAAAGGCACACTTGCAAATCATAAAACAACAGACGCGAAGAAAATGTTTTTTAAATCTTCATAAATATTCATTATGGGAGCGAGTGCTGGCCAGGACTGGAGTGGGGCCATGGCAAATAGTTTGGGGGCAGCCAGCAAACTGGGCCTTGGCCACGGCCATTGGACACTGGACGCTGGTCGCTGGATCCTGGCCAGTCCGGCAGGATAAGGCCACTGTGGGCGGTAAGCCTCATTTCGCAGATGGCGGTACAAGAAGTTTGCCAGAAAACAAAAACAGAAACGGCCAAAATAACAATAAACTGGCTCGAGGAGCGTAAGTAAGGAAAAGAAAATGAATTGAGGGCGCATCTCAAGTGTGTGGCGGCCTTGAAGCGTGAAGATGAGGCCCGAGCCGGAGCCCAAGTTCGACTCCGACGCCGACAGTTCATGTCCATGGTCGAGATGGCCAAAATGGCCAAGATGTCCGAAATGGCCGATGGAACAGGACCAGCCCAAAAGAAAAAAAAACAGGCAACTATAAATAACCAGTAACACCGCAGGACAGAATGGGAGACGGCATCAACACAAAGCTGTCAATTAGCAGGGCTTCTTTCGGAATTTTAGAGTTTTTGGAGGAGCAACGTGGTAATAACACTTTAAAGTTTAAACTATCAATGATCTTATGCTTATCAGATCGTTTATAACTTTTACACTCTTATTTAAATCATTATTATCAGTGAAGATGTATTAGATATTTATTTTTGTAGGTAAAATATAATCAAAGTAATATTAAATTTTTAAAAGTATTATAAAAGAACAAAAAATGCACTTTTGTAAAGAAAATAGTTCTAAATTTCAACTAAATTGTAATAAAAGCTTCTTAAAATCGAGGACGTCCTGATTTGTATTGAAATATTCATATTAATTAATTTATTTAATGGGAAATTCAATTATAAATGACATACCATTTACTTAAAATAATCTTTATTGCTGAACTAATCGTACACAGGAAAAAAACAGTTAAAAGTAAATTACTTTACGGATTAACATGAAGTCTAAGAAGGCTCTTTACTTTGAATTGTTAAAACTGAAGAACAATGAAAAGATATGCAAAATAGTTTCAGGAATTGAATTATTCTTTGTAAATTAATTAAAGAGAAAATGTCCTTGCCTGCCTAACAGCAAAGGGAAATTATCACAAAATATTCCACTTAAATCAAAGTCAAGCTTTGAACAGCTTTAAGCTTTTTAATCTTAATGGGATATTTTGTGGCACAGTTCCTCTTCAAATAAGGTTAATATAATTATATCCACTTAGTGGGAGGAAATGTGGTTAATAAGAATACATATAACGTTATCAGGAAATATGTTTAAATTAAAGTTTACATAGTATTCCTTAAATATTTTGAATAATGAAAATTATGAAAAATAGTTTTCTGATTACAATATGTGTTTTATTTTATTATTTTTGATATTAACATTTTTTTTTTTTTTGTCAGCATATGGATTTGCATTAAATTAAATTAAGGAACACAAGATAAATTCCATTATTTTAATCGCTCAAATAAAATATTATGCAAAGTGTTAAACATTTAAGTAATATATTAAATTTAAATTAAACATACCTCACCAATATTTTTTGAGATACCGGATTTGGTTCCCCGGACTGGATTCCACAGCTACCCCAGTATTCTCTCTTAAGTTCCACAAAGGCCACCCCCTCTTCGCCTGGGAAATTCTCTCTTTGCGGGTGGCACACATTTATTGCGGCTGTCAAATCGCCGTAGTGCGAACGGCGAACGAAAAGAGCAGCAGCAGCAGCAACTACCGCTAGTTGCGAAAGCGGCAGCAACAACCACAGCGAGCAGAAGAGGCTGTAATACCAATTATATTGTGCTAGCCGTTCGTTCGTAGTCCTCGCACCCACCCCCCAGCCACCCACTGCACTCGGGTGTGCTCGCCTCGGCTAACTGTTGAATCAACGAGTGGTTGCCGAACTCCGCTTCGGGCGCCTTCGTGCTCCGACCGAGGAGGGAAGCTAACGGTCTTCAGTCCTAAACGAATCGCGCAAGCAGAAGGTTGTGCTCGTCCCACTGCCGACCCAAGAGTAAAATAAATAAAATAAAAATTTGAATAAATTGCCAGAGTTCATCCAAGAGTTATTCGAATAATCTAACCATCGGGAAATCAACTTTGGAAATAATACTCAGTTATCACTGTGGGAAGATTGAAGTATCAAGATCTACGTGATCGAAGTATCTTTGGTAAATCAACTTTTAAATACTGTCAAGGATAGTAAGTGTTACAGATAAAGCTGCAAAAAGCTATAGTGGAAAATAAATTGATCGCATCCCCTTAAATACTGTATTATCACCGTTGAAAATCAAGTTATTGTGCGGGATTAACCGGCAAGGAAATCGCGGCTCGCGGATTTCGGTTCTGATTCGATTTTGCCTCTCGCGTGAACTTTATCGTTACTGGTACCCTTATCGCGCTCTCTCACCGCCACTCGCACTCTCTCGTGAAATTCCATTGTTCCCACACCGCTAGCCAGAATTTTAGCAACTGCTTTCGCAGTGCCGCAATTGTCACTCCCCACGAATTGTGATTAACCGAAAAACAAAGCACGAAAAGCGGAAAGCGACAGCAAGACGAAGATTTTTAATTATATTAAGAGTGAAAAATTCCCGTCACCGCAGAAGCAAACGTAAACAATCAGAAATTAAATATTTAAATATTTGCTCACCGAAAATTGTGCGGCATTTTAAATTAGAACTCCACCAACCGGATAGACCCGTATGCATATTAAAGTGACGTATCCGTATCCTCTGTGTGTCCCCCGGTGATCCAGTGCCGTTCCGAGTGTGTGTTCCAAGCCAAGCGAGCCATAAATAAAGCCAAGCAAACAAATAAACATACGAACAATCGGGTCAAAGTGCTTAGTCAGGCTAAAGGACCCAAAACCCGACAGAATTGTGACCAGTCCTATATTTTCGTGTGAGGTAAGTCCCGTCACCTGTTGAGACTCGAGTCCAGTCCGAGCTGAGCGGAACGGAGTGGAGTGGAGGAGGTCCTTAATACAATTATTCATATGCACATCCAAGTGTATCCCCGTTGACGAGCGGCATTCAGGAAATAAAGCAATTGCACAATTTAATTGCAGGCATTGTTTTTGTTGGTCAATGCTTGGGCTGCATATTAAATGTGCGAGTCGCAATCATTCAGCTGCATAATTAATATAAAATAAAGCTATGCGATTTTCACAATCACTCCGAATTGTTTTTTTTTTTTTATTGGTCGCTGCTTTATTGTTTGTATTTTTTAACAATTAATTAAAAATATGTATGATGTGTTTTCGCACTTCAATTGCTGTCCACGTTCTATTTTATTTCCTTTTCGCAACGAGTTTAATTTTTTCCCATAAATTGTCATCTGGCCGTAGGCTTTGGGCCATGGCAAATTGCAAATTGCAAAAGGTTTGAAACACTGTGTAAAATTGAAGTTTATATAGAAAACAATTATGCGCCAGTTGCAAAAACATTGAGCGGATCTGATTGAATTGGCATAAATCCAAAGGAAAAAGCAAAGCTTTCAATGTGACAATCACAGTTCGTTTACTCGCATAATATGCCAGTCCGGCTTAACCGATTGATATCTCTATAAAATATGGATGGCCACAGGCATTAACATTGATTAACTGGCAGCTTTAATTCTTTAATGAAATACCTTTTCCGAAATAGGGATTTTAGTAATTTGTTTGGACTAGTGCTAGCTCGTAGATATTTAAAGTAATTATTGGGTACCATTTTCCTTAAATTTCTCTACCTCCCATAATATTATGTTTCTGATTTAACCTCGAGAATATTTCCATAGGTCAAAAATCACGTTTAATACATAATTATGCCGCTGGGCAGGGCTCCCCCAACTGTTTCAATGTCTCTGTGAGGTGAAAATTGGTTTTAAAAACATGTATAAATATATGCTTCACACGCACACATCTCTCACTCCAATATATCGGCAACTTTAATTTCCGTTTAAATACTGCGGCCAGCAGTCGGGGCTTAAAAATGAAAGACACATCAATAAATAAGTTCGATACGCCCGCGGAGGCCGCATGGAGGAGCAAACACCCAGGCATATAGTACAATCAACACACTCAGGCACACACAAAGGCATAAATAAGTCAACGCACATAATGGTTAAATAATTAAAGGCGCACGAAAGCCACAGCAATCTCATGGCATAATAGTTAAAGACATTCATATTTATATTTATCGGGCGGGACTCGTCGGTTGGCCTGGATCGACGGCCATTATTCAGGACCCCGAGGAACCCGGATCCCGGATCCCGTTTCCTGCGCCTGGCCTGGCCTGGCCTGGCGCAATTAATTCCCATGCCCCCGAACGGCGCGGGCCAAATGCAATTTAATTTAAGAGCAGGCTAGGCAGGCAACTCTATTAAGTTCCAATTGTTATTCAAAATTCCAAACTCAAACTCTCAGCGCATAGCTCATGCTTTTTGGGGGCGTGTGGGCGTGGCGTGGCTGTTGTGGTAATTGTTTTAAAGCATTCATACATAAATTTGGCTAATTAAACATGACCGCACAGAGCACACACACACACACGCACAAGGCCGGCCATACCAAAATGGTATTACGAAAATATTCCATAATAATGGAATAATGTAAATAGTTGCATCCACCCACGGCTCCCTGGGACTGGGCGACCACAGACAAGCAGCTAGCCAGCCGCTCCATGCATATGGTTGCCTATATTGGCATCGACGGTAATAACAACAGGCATAATTCATAACAATAAAACGAGCCACGAGTTCCATGCACACGCACTGGCTGCAATTGGCTTTAATTCAATTGTCCGTGCATCGATTGGTCCTTGGTTATTACCTGCTACCGCTCCCGATCCCTAGTCGCTGTCCTGGCCTATTCCTGTTCATGTTCCTGCCATTGCCATTGATAAATGCGAAGTCAGGCAGGAGAGCTTTGAACGTTTCAGTTCATTCGCCACACTGGCTGGAATTCATAATTAATTGCCGACATTTAATTACAAATTGTATTTGCCGGATGAGAGATTAATAGACTTGCCAGCTCAGGGCATTGTTGGTTACTTAGTCACTAAGGCAGCACCTCAAGGACACACAAATGTGGGAAAGTAGCAGCAGCCTTACAGATAATCTCGATAATCACAGTGAGATCACATAGAGGTTGACTTAAGCTTCTTGAAGTTATTAATTAGCATTTAAAGGAACTTACAGTTAATGACACTTTTTCTAAAATATAAATTCCAAGAATTAAACTAGTTTGATCCTCTTACTCAAACATTTTCATTTCTCTCTGTTATCCTTGGCTTCCTTTTCTTATATTTCAAATAATCCCCCTACCAAATAAATATGAATTAGCTTTTTTTCGGGCCATTCTCACAGCTCACCTCACCCATTTCACAGTTCATTTTCTTTTCACAATAAAACGCGCACACTCGGAGGTAATATAGTTTTTGCTCTATCCATCCAGGGCTTTCGCCATTTTCAACTATTGACTAATTAAAAAAATAAACGAAAGGAGAGCGGAATCTAGATGCCATAATAAGCAACTACTTCGGCTTCTCCGTCGTTTTCCCTTTCTCTGTGGGGTTCACGGTTCTATTACCCAGTCTCTGTGTGTGTTTGCTTGATGTTAAAATTTCTGGCTAAATGGCAAAGGCAAAATAAGGAATGTCCATGCCTCGTATAAAGAGAGGAGCCGCAGTAGATTTCTCGTATTTTTCCAAATGACCCAATAAATTTGAGCTCATTATGACGCCAAGCCACGCTCTTCTCTTCCCTCCTTTGTTTGTGGCCAGCTGAAATAGCAGAAATAAAAAAAGGAACAGAAATTGTAGAAGCAGCGAGTAAGTAAAATAAATGTGGCAGCAATCGTAGCGCGAGAAGGAAAATAAAAATGAGCCACCAGGCAGCGGCAGCAGGCAGCGGCAGGCAGGGCAGCCCAGGTAATTGCTGTAAGAGGGCCAAGAACCAAGAACCAAGGACCAAGAACCGAGGCAATGAGCGTTGCCTGGCGCATAATGAGCGTGAAAATAGTGAAAATATGAAAACGTCTTCGGGCGGGGAGCATGGGCAAAGAATTACCTGGGGGTAAACACAATCTTTGATTTGCTAATGGCTAATTCTGCTGGCGGTGCAGAAAAGTATGCTCCGATTTCTCTTATTGTCAATATTTTCCAAAGTGGACGTTGGAAATCCAGACGAAGGAAATGCAAGTATAAGAAGTTGACTTTTGATTAAGATTTTAACACGGGATTCAAGGTTTTACGCACGAGAAATTAATTTAGATTTATTGGGAAATATTATTGGGATTTATTTAATATGTAGAAATATTGGATATTCTTATGAATTTTTATTTGTTTTATATTACGAATGAATGAGTAAGAAATGCTCGGAAAATAATAAATAATAATGTATCCTTTCAGTTTTAATTAAAACAAAATCAAAAGAGATTACAATAATTTATTAGCTTAACTTAAATGCAAAATGCTTTCATTAAAGCTTTGATTTTCCTATGCAAATATATAGAAATAGATGTATTGATTCTGCAAATAATATCGGCAATCCCTCACAGATTCTGTTATACATATTTTCTGTGCCAAAGACTGTGGGCTACCTCCTAGAGATTTCTGGGCAGGTGAACTAGGCCGAGCATCCTGAAAATTAATTTCTGCCTCCTGTGTGTATAAATTCACTCTGTGTTTGACGCTTGATTTCACAGTATTTGGCCGGCTTCAAATTATGCTGCAATTTCGGTTAGCCAGGCCCTGCGCTTGACCGAAATCCATGCTTAGGCGCTTTATTAGGGCTAATTAGGATGCCGTTGCAGTTGCCGCCGGAGCTGCCGCAATTTCAGATGGCTAATACCAAGGCCCACACCCTCACAGTCACATTCGCATTCGCATTCACACTCGCAGGCCCAGATGCGACGTATGTTTAGTCATTCGAGTGTGCACATTTGAATAATTAATTTGTGCAGTGGTAATTTACACGTTGGTCGACTGGCTTTTTGGTCGGCATTCGGTTGCGGGGCCGCTGTGAATCGCTCCGAGCCCGGTCTCGGGCTCTCTCCGGTTATTTGATTATTTTGCCAGGGCAATTGCATTCGTTTGGCGGTGGTGGGCAGTGGAGCGGGCTGTGCTGTGACATGGCATATTTATGACATTGGTAATTAAATTTAATTGTTGCACTTCTCTGGCAACGCCCTCATAACTAAGCCCACTAACGTCCTGCGTGCACGCATCCGCGTTTTGGTTTCGAGTATCCTTGGGCCGCTCTTTGCCTTCCTCTTGGCCTCTGCGACTTGTCAACGGGGCATTGGCTTGTGTGTTTTTTATTCGCCGCAATATGTTCTCCTCTCGGTTTTATTGTCGCCCTTGTCCATTATGGTTTGACACACTCTACTTAGCCGCTTTGCGTGCTGCCTCTGATATGATAAGGTTAGTTAGGACCACCAACGGCCGGCCAAATCCTGCGCCGCTTCCAATCCCCCCCTCTTGGCCCGTCGGCCAGTTGTCGGCTTAATTGCAATGCTAAACGCTAAATCATAGCCTCACGTGCACCACGTAATTAGCTTAAATTGTAAGCTGTTGTTATGGAGGGGCACACACTACCTACACACAGGTGTGTGTGAGTGTAAATGCAGGTGAGTGCGTGTTGCTAATTAGCCGCGGGGTCAGTTGCACTCAACAATAAGCCGTTTCCATCTTGGCTGCCACTTTCCATAACAATACAATACAATATGCCATTGTATTGATGAGATATTTCGTTTCATAACTCGTAATTTAGTCACGATTAAGTTTTAGTGAACTAGCTTAGGGGAAAGTGGCACGGCGTATTAAATTCATGGTAAAGTATAGGAAATTTAATTTTTAGCAAACTACAATTTGTTTCACCATTAACTCTAGTAATTTTGTTATTTTTAAATAATTAATTGTATTATTTCGCCTTGCAGTAATTAGATCAATCATTCTAAACCGATTTTAAATTTATTTCTTGCCTAGCTTTAGTAAACGTTTCTCTAACGAAAAATTCCATTTCAATTACTAATTTTGCTTTCATAGCCTAGATTGAAACTCATCAAATACTCTCGGACAGGCAGCCGAAAATATTTGATCTGAAGCATTTGAATTGGCGTTTGTGGTTGGCCATTTATTTGCAGCAAAGTTCATATGACTTGCCAGGCTATATTCAAACATATTGATGGTGAATGACGGATTTTTATTAAAAATGTTTTGGAGCGAAATTAAACAGATATTTCATTTTGATAACACAAAAAACGAAGCTAAAATAATAAAGCTAAAGTAAAGCAAATATTATTTGCATAGTTTCCTTACCATTTAATTCCTGTGAGTGCAAATTACTTATTTAATATATTATTATTTATTATTTAGAGCTAATTTTTCGACTTCACACTATTATTTCCCAAAATGTTTATTTGTTTTTATAATAAGCCATTTATTTTCGATTTAATTAGGATTATTTATTGTTGTATTTTACCTGGCTCATTGTGACCACTATTGTGGCCGACTATCCACTCTGGCGCTCGGCTGTCTAATTGCCTAAGATACACATGGCCAAATAAACAAACAATTTTAGTTTGGCACTAAATGCAGTTTAATTAAGTGAATAAATCGAATGATAAATGAATTGGGCCATAGCTGCCATAAGCACAAATAAGTGTATGTAAATAAATGGGCCGCAACAAGGCCTGAAGGATTCGTTGCGTTGTTCTTTTCAAAGTCAAAACCTGAAAGCGAATACAAATAAAAACGACAACACTTCCTTTATTATTTTTATTTTCGGTTTCGGTTTCGGCTCCGGCTTTGTACCGGGGCATTGCCCGCAGGAGCCCAAATAATTAAATCCAAAAAAAGGGAAAACATAAGAAAGAAACAGTCAACAGTCGGCGGACTTGGAGTAGGAGTCGGGCGATTGCAAGGACAAGTGAAATGGAAAGTGAGGAAATGCCCGCCAGCAGTTTTTGACAGTATCCTTGACTTTTGTTGCCTTTTACTTGGCGTTTTTAAGACCCTCCCAACAAGGAACAACCGCCGACTGCCGACCGCCCACGACCTGCCGCCACCCATCGATGGTAATGAAAAACGCGCCCTTTGTGGGCTCCCTTAATGGGCGCGGGCGTTTTGCCAGAAATGCTTGTCGTGCCCCGGTGTCCCAGTTTTGTGGAAGTAGAAGTGGATGTGGATGTTGCCGCATACCTTGTTGTGCCTTTTATTTTGCGCCATGCGCCGGCAAAAACTTTTTGAGTAAATGTCTTTGTCAGCAGGTGTAGGCAGGCTGGTTTTCCTTCCCTTCTTGCGGGCCTTTCCCTGTGTCCTTGCTGGCGGCAACGACGGCGGCAGCGGCTCCTTGCAGTTTCATTACCCCAAAACAAGAGATTTTTGTTTAAACTTGTTTGAGGAAAAAGGAAAAAGAATACTTTGCATCATTTATGCGGTCTTTTGCCGTTTGAGCTTTTCTGCTTTTTTCTCTGCTATTTTTTTTTCTTGGTTGGCTTTTTGTTTAATGCCGAAAGTTGCTTTTGCCCTTTGGCTGGCTTTTTGGCTCGGCGTCGACCTGTTAAATGTGTTTATTCGAAACACTTGAATTATTTAGACACATTTGACTGGCATTGACTTTGATTAGGCCATACATATTCCATGCATTCATAAAACCTGCTGCTTAGACAGATTTTCAGACGCCGCGGCGTTTTATGGCCTAGGTGAATGGATGGGATGGATGTCCTGGTGGCTGGTGGCTGGTGGCTTTTGGCCAGAGTCAGCATAAAATTTAGCACGCAATTACCAGGCGACAGATAAGTCGATAAGCCGCTGATGAAATGGAATGGCATGGCGTGGCTTCGTGGCTTCGCGTGGAATGAAGCTCATTAAAATGCAACGAAATGTCACCTATCTGAAATTGAAGCGCAATCTTAACGGACCTAACAGCCAATTATAGCAGCAGGGACACGGCGTAAATTCTACGATAAACATCCTCCTCCGACAAGATGAAGAAGAAATAGCCACAATAGGACTTGCTGCTAAATTAGAGTGCAAGCTTGTTAACGACAAAAGATGGTTCATGCAAAGTACACTGAGAAAAGTGCATTAAGAGCACTACATTTTTGTTTTTTTGACATTATTAAAAAACTATATTTTTGCATGAGCTTGGGTATATTTAAGTTTAATGATATATTTGGCATGATATATTAAAACATTTATCTTTAAATAATTTTCTTTCACTGTTTATTAAATATTTTTCATAATTTATTTGCCATTAGGAACACTAAATAAAAGAATCTTAAATAAAATCTTTTTATTCAATCTTAGCTATAAAAGATGAAACCCGTAAACACATAGTTTACCCCTAGATTCTAGTGTTATCTCAGTGTACAAACCACAAAAAATACATACATATTCCGGCTTATTTATGTGCATGCCCTGGCTTTGGGTCATTGGGGGTCACTGCTCCTGCTAAGACGTTTGCATAATACGAGAAAGATTTCTTCGTTTTCGCTCTTTTTCGGTGGGCGTCTGCCTAAGTAGAGTCATATTAAATGGCTAGAGATGGAGATGGAAATGGAGATGGAGATGACGCAGGACGCAGTGCCCTGCGAGGGGCTTACCGGGGCTTCTCTGGTTAACTGCAGAACATAAGCCCCGGCATAGAAAGCGATAAAAATGGCTTGGCTATTGTGTATTGCTGCTGGCTGCTTTCTGCACCATATTGCCAAGTGTTCCTTTCATTCGGGTCTCGCATTGTCTGGGGCCCATGCGTAAAGTGAACAAAAATTGTGGGAAAATTACGTTTGCGAGGGGCCCGAGAGGAAGAGGGAGCGAGCGAGTCCAGAAATCCCGACTTAGCCTATTAGCATTCATATTAAAACGAAAGTGGAGCCATATTGCGTATACGCAGCCATGTACCATGCTCACTGTGTACATTGTCAGAATGTGCGTAGCTCTCCAGCCCCTTCCGCACTTTGCTTACTTGTGTGCGTGCCTCTCTCGCCTAGAATCTGTTATTTCTGGCTTTGTTGTTGCTTTTGGCAGACAGCACTTGGGCAGATTTTGGGATTAACGTGAGCTCATCTGCCCGGCCCCACTCCGCCCCGGAATGGTATACTTGGTGAGCATGGGGAGGAAAAGTTAATTCCTTTTTGAGTAATACGCGCTGTCCTTTGAATAGGCACGAAAATTGCATTCTTTTTTGCCCAATTTTATGCCATTTCTAGGGGGGGGGGTTTTGCAAACTAAGCCCCGTTGTTTACTTTTATTAAAACCGGGAAATTGTTTTGCACAGTCAACTTGTCGCAGGAGGGCATAAATATAGGAGATAAATATAGGGGGGGATATTACCAAAGTCACTAGCGATTTAAGAGCACTATTTAACGTTCTAGGAGGATTTATAGAGTTTTCCGTGATATTTCGGCAAAGTTAAAGCCATCTTTTTTATTATTTTAAACATTCCTTAAATTAAAATCTCAAGGGCTACACTCTCCAATGATCTGAATAGTACGATTGCGGTAATTTTCAGAGGTTATCTGAGAAGGAAACCGCCTAATCGCCTAGACTTAGTTGGAGGCCCAAAACTAACCGCAGACATGGCCAGAAACCGAACCAAATTTTGGCATATCAATGGAAGCGGGTCTCACGCCAAATGGCCAGGACAACAAGCACTTGGCTGGGCTTGACTTGGTTGTTTGCGTGTTTTGCTTAGGTGTCGTCGCTTATGTGGCCTGCCCAGGACACTTAAGGGCACTTTAGATGTGTGTGTGTGTAGCAAAGAGAGAGAGCGTGGGCGAAAGGGGAGAAAAAAGGGAAGAGCGAGCATATGGCAACACAAGGATACAAAGTGGTCAGCGGAGCCATTACAGCGTCAAAAGTGCTTATCTACACAGTTGTTCGGCTGTGGTTGTTGCTGTTGGCCTTGTGGGTGTTGCCATTGTGTCCAAGGCTAAATAATGCGCTTAATAGCGCTTACCCACCTCTAAAGCCAGGATCCCAGATCCCAGATCCCGGATCCTGGACATCACGCTCTGCGTTTTTGCCATTTCTGTGCCCTGCCTTTGTCTTTGTGCCATTAGGCGGACAAACACACATACGAGTACACGCAGTCACGTTTGCCGAGAGCACGGGCCCAGCGATTTGCTCTTGGTGCTTTTGTTGGCTGCCAGCTCGATTAGCATATCAATATGCAGTGTGCACCCAGCTCCCGCAACAGCTAACCCCTCCAAGCCACAGCCCGAGTGGAGTCCCTCTATTCAGAGCCACGCACAAGTGACACATCGTTATGCGGCCTGATAAACATGGGCTCCACCTACTTACAATGCCCCCATATTGCGCATACGGCACGTTGTCAACGTCAAGTGCTCGAGTGCGACAAGAAACTTAATGAAATGAGCGAATTGAATAGTTCGCTGGCGCAGACACTCCTTTCTCGCCCGGGCCGGATATTGGGTTTTATTTTATTATACATATTTCGCCGGCTTTACTTTACTTATTTTCTCTATAATCTGCCTCGGCCGGAGGGGGGATTCTGATTCCGATGCCGTTTCAGGCACTGGTGCACCATCAGGCAGCACATGCCGCCATTTCGCAGCATAATATCAAATTACAATGACTATCCATGTGGATCGTTCGTTGTGCGGGTGGGTGTTGTGTGGGCGGGTGTGCCGCACACACACCTTGTGCGTGTGCCTTGTGTGTTTGTAAACTACTTAATGGTGTGTAAATTTGCCGACGCGCTTCGACGCTGTTCGGTTTCAATTTTGCGGCTGAGAAAAATTAATTTTGTTGTTCGCTTTTTGTTCGCCGCCCACTTTATCTATGCCAGTGTACCTGCGTGTGAGTGTGCGTTGTGTGCTTGTGGCAACACTGCGTATGCGTAATGGATTTGTGCAATTAAACCGAAAACAAGAGCAGCACACACGCATACGAAATTCGATCAAGTCCTGGCTTGCCAGCACAACCAGCTGGCAGTCAGACATTCAGACAATCACTCAGTGACTCAATGTCTAACCTGTTGGCTTAGTTTGAAAAGTTCCAGTCCTCTTCCGGAGCTCTCTGCCTGCATTGTTAGCAAGTTTGGCTTACCCAAACTCCACACTCCCCATAGCGGCTGGGAAGGGAATTCAATTTTAGTCTGACACAGGAATTACATGCAATCCATGTTGACTCCACACTCCATACCAATGCAGACAATACAAAAGCCCGGAGCAGAGGCGATATCCTCCGATACATCCCTGTGCCTGCTTGCCAAAAAACTGTTTACGTACCAAATAAATTTGCCATTAGATGAAGGGGAGAATTTACACGAGCCCCCCGTCCGGAGGAGGGCCGGAGGACATAAACAATGCAGCTGCAAGTCGGCCAAGAAGAGTGACACACACAGGACCAACTCCTGCGGCAAAGGATGGCAAAACAGAAACAGCAGCAGCAGCAGCAAGGATGTCGGTGTCGATAACGCTTGGCGAAAATTTACGATGAGCATACATTGAAATTGTCACTTTGAATCGCAGCAAAGAAGCCGAAAAAGCTGACTATCGGTGCACCTGACTGGTGACTTACACTACGGCGGCAGCTAATGAAATCTCTGAGCCCGGATCTGGAGAAATCCCGCCTGTCGAAATGGAATTCTTTTGCCTTGCACCGTCGCTACTTCATTTGACCATAAATTATCACTTGCCGGAGCACCATCGGTGGGCCCCCGGCGTATACGCTATTTCTTGGCCTGGCACAGCCTCAGATAAATACAAATCAAAGTGGAAAGCGAAAAGCTCTTTCCGTTTCAAGTGTACACATATGTAGCTGAGTATATATTCGGTACCATTCCCGGAGCCAGGACACCAGGACACTGCGGAGGATCGTTTATAATCAGAAGAGCAGAAAATTTCATATTGCCTCAATGGCCCCGACATGTGCACACAGATTTCTCTGTGTGTGTCTGTGCAGAAATCTTTGAACTATGAAAAATTGATATTAGCTAAAAATACTTTCAGTCCTTGTGGCTGCCAGCCCTTTTGTCCTGCCTTCCCCATTGGCCCACTCGCCTTTCTCACAGCCAGTTGGAGTGTGTGCACAATGATTAGACGGACCCGGGTCCGGCACTGGCCACATTGTACAATTTACTCTGATTCCTTCGCCCGGGGAATGCCCCTCTCTCGTGCTGTTCCTGGTCCCCGGGGATGTGTGGGGATACTTCCGTTTTTTTCTTTTTTTGGCTTGCCTTATTTTGGCTGAACTTTATTTAATAAAGCAATTTGCGCTTGGCTGACATTAGTTATTGTTTGAGCCCAGGCCGCAATGTCTGGCTGGCCCAACAGAGATAATTTGTGGAAGCGGGGGTGCTTTTACTTGTACTGGAATGGTAAGGGAAATGGTAAAGAACATGGAATGAGAGGGAGTCTTGTGTTTGCCCTCCAATTGCCACAACTTGTTAAGCAATTAAATTTAATTTGCATGATAAAAAATAAATGAAGACATGCCGCGGCGGGGGTATTAAAGCTACATACTATGTGTATATTTATAGAGCCAGACATCTGGCTTGTGAAGTGCCATTTCCCTTGATTAATGGTGATTAATGGTCAGCTTAAAGTTGACACTGCCAGACGGCACACTGGCAGGTACTCCGTTCAATCCAAAGAGCAGATCAATCAAGCGAGCTGGAAAATATTTTTGGGAGCTAGAAATTTAGCTGCGAATATTTCTATTCCCTGGGAATCACGCACCGCCAATCAAGTCAATTAGTTGCCGGCAACAATTTAAAGAATTTCTATGCGGAATCGCATCTAGCCCCCACAATTCCGCCAACCAACGCCTCTGGCCAGGCCTGCACCTTTCTGCATAACAAATCAATGGGGGGAAAGGAATTTTTTCACGTTGCTAGCTACGTTTTTAAGCTCACATCCGCAACGGTAACGCCTGCGGCTCTACACTTTTTGGCTCGGCTTTTTGCTTTTTGCTTTTGTTGGCCCGTGCCCGTGCGTTTTGCCAAACTGTCAATCAATAGAATTGTTCGCCACTTTTTTCTAGGCCCACCGCAGAACGCAGAATGCTGCCGCTGCCGCTGCTCCTGCTCCTGCTGCCGGTACAAGGACGACCCCAAAAACCGAGCCGAAACGAATCGAACCGAATCGAATCGCGTCCTAGTAGGCAAAATGCATTGTTGCCACTGCCACTGCCATTGCCGTTGCCGTTGCATGTGGCAGCTATGGGCTGAGGCTCTAGGAGCGAGCCGTCAAAGTCAACGTGCATCATGTGGCGTGCGACCGGAGTGAGGCAATGTTATTTTTCGCTTTGTGGCTGCGCTTTGCCCGTTACGACATTTGCACACTGCCGGCAACACAACACGATGAAACCAGCAGAGGAAACACACCAATGAAAAAAAAGAGCCGATGAACACGCTAAGAAAAAGTGCAGAAACGGCGGAAAAAACTGGCCAACAAGTGCCGTTGATCTATGAGGGGTCAGGGCGGGACAGTTGGCCAAGCTGTGTGTCTAAATTTAAGCTTAAAGCCGACTGCAGGCCTGGGCAATTTAAGCCGGCAAGGCTGCACAGGGAGAAATATGTAGAAATCATGACATTGCAGAGTTCTAAAGGGTTAAATTAAATTAAAAAGAAATGTTGCAGATAAAAATCTTAGCAAGAATCAATCAGAGATTATAATAATAATTATTAAACGAGGAACTTAATATGTATTTATTTAAAAATGCAGCCAAAAATACCAAAATATAGTCAAAAGTGTATTTTAAAGGCTCTTGATTCTGGGAAGGATGTTGTATATAAAAGAAACTTTCCCTGGAACATACTTTGAAGGGTATTCTCGTTTCTCTGCGTGCCAGAAAGTATCTTGCTGCTCCTCGAGCCATCAAACTGCTCGTTAACGCTCCAGCAAAGGAGTCATCGCCGATAGAGACAGAAAGTGAGATAGGGGAAGACAGCCAGGGAAGGGATATCAGAGAGAGTGGAGCAGAGAGCAGGATACAGGAAGACGGAGCAGGAGGGCGCCTTGAGGCCGCAGGCTGCGTTCTGCATGCGGCTTTGATTTTTGTCTTTGTTCACGTTTTTGGCCATGTTCGTAGTTGGCCCCAAAAGGCAAAATCAATACATCCCTGTGGCTTGACGGTTTTTTTTTGTGTTTTTTTTGGTGTGTGAGTGTGCTCCTCGGCGTGATTTGCCTTTGCCTTGCCATTTAGCCCTCTCCGCCCGCCCGGAAGTTGCCCGTCTGCCCGGCTCAGGCATGCAGGCATTCATTCCGGCACTCGCTCCGGCACTCGCAATCCTCCGCCTCCTCCTCCTCCTCATGCACTTGGCGAACCGTTCTCCACCTCAGTGGGCTTTGTGTGAATCGGCCGTGATTATGTCTAATAGCTGTCCAAGTCGATCGATGTTCCCTGTACTTGACAGTTGGGCGAGCTCGGGTGCCCAGTCAGCTCCGCTTAAGGGCCTCGGGTTGATCTTTGGCATTTCGACTGATGCATAATAAATGAGCCAGCCACACTTTCGCCTAATCATATAATAATAACTTAAGTAATGGCCAGCATAAATAAATGAATCACTAATGAGCTGAAACTGTTTCCTTTTTCGGCAGCCGCAGAAACGAGCTGCGACGCACTAAAAATGCGCCATTTACGACAATCAAAATGATTAAGTGCGTTCCGGGGGGGCAGGCACATTGCGAAAGTTGCGTATACGCCGCGTTCGCCCTTCGCAGTTTGCTTATGCCAGAACGGCCATAAACACCACAAAAAGGGGTCTGGGTTCTTTGGGTGAAACAAGAAAT
This sequence comes from Drosophila tani, assembly GCA_008042535.1. Lineage (NCBI taxonomy): Eukaryota > Metazoa > Arthropoda > Insecta > Diptera > Drosophilidae > Drosophila > Drosophila tani. The sequence continues at coordinate 152,862 of VNJO01008475.1, forward strand.
ATGACGGGGCTACGTCTGTTTGGCGTTGGCCGGGCTTAAAGCAATTTAAAGCGCTGCACACACACTTCTCGGCCGGAGGCAATTTCGTTAATATTTCCGAGGCGTTCGCGCGCGTCCCAGGCAATGGTATGAACTGTGCGAAGAAAGAAGTTAAAAATACGCTTTAACTGCTACAACAAGTCCCCGGGGAGTGATTAAAATATAATAAATTTCACTTGAAAAACGAAGCAAGACAGCGCGCGGCAGAAGCGGCATAAACCGAAAGGAGATTAAGTGGTTGGCCAGCATAAAAACCGCACATGCAAACCACCCACGCCGCCCCGTGGCCACGCCCACCCATATGGACTCCCGAGGAGGATCCAGCCGGAGTCCGGAGTCGGGAGTCCGTAGTCCGTGGCCCGTGTCCGGGTCCGGATTCGAGGCTTTTTTGGGTCCGGCCAGTGGAGCCGAGCCCACAAAAGTGTGAACATAATTTAACATGCAGCGGCGCGCCAGTTTTTTGGGTTTTTTGGTTTAGACAATGTTCAAGGATTGCCTCGCCTCCTTGGTTGGGTCCTCTACGCGGCCCCTCTTCGCTCACATTCAGCTTTCGCCGCCGCCGCCTCTGTCCGTCAGTTTTGCCGGGGCTTTGAGCCGGGCGTTTGAGTGTTTTGAAGCCTTATGTGAATTTGATTTGCGGCATTTTAATTTATGAACATGTGAAAGAGCCGCCGTCGAGTTACCAAACATTTTGCCAAAAACATTTCCTGAAACAAGTTGCGGTTACACAGCCCCCTTCAAGGGGGCTTCAAGTGGGTCCAGAGCTTCCCTTTTTCCGAGGCAACTCAGTCAGACAGACTGAGACTGGCTTTGCATGGCGAAGCCCCAGCTGACGGCGTCGCTTTTTGTGCTGAATGCCAAATCAAGCAGCTGCCTTTATGTGCTTTAATTTTTGTACTTCTCCGTTTTTTTTTTCGTCGGCCTCCTCGACTTGAGACTTTTTGCCATGGAATTTTCGTTTTCTGGTTTCAGAATTTTTTTGTTTTCCTTTTTTTTGGTTTATTTATCCAGGACTGGCAGTATGTCTATGGTAGTGGGCGTTTTGTCGGGTTATCAGTGCTCGCATAAATCTTTTATCAACCAGTCGCAGCTGTGGGCCTTCGAGCAGGGGGGTTCTGAGTTCTGGGGCTGCTGGGCCCCCTGTTGCTGCTTCCTAATGAATACGCACAAAGTTGCTAATGAAGCAGCGGAGTGGGAGGACGAGGAACTTTCGGCATACACATATGAATACGTATGCAAGGAGGCTGGCAGAAGGACGAAGACGATGGCGAAGGATGCCTTATAGCTGATCTCATGCATATGCGACAGATAGAATAATTATACACTTGGGGCTGGGAATGGGATTAGGAGTGGTTCTGGAGAACAGAAAAGCCGGAGCAGAGGGCGTGCAAACTTTGTCATCATTCTCGTAGCCAAGGAGTGCTTATGGCTGGCTCGGAGTGTGGCCTGCACAAAAATGCTTATGTGATAAATCCACACGAAATATTTATAATGGCAAGTAAATCAGTTTAGAGTCGGAGAAAATTAGATTTCGAGCAATGGCTTAATCTGGAAATGTTATAAAAATGTAGTCAACGAATCGTTTGATAACAAAGATTCGGGCCAAGTCTATTTGCTCAGAGCTCCATTTGCCAAAAACTTATTTATTAAGCATAATTTGCATAAGTTTGCACTTTTATAACTCGCTTTTCCTTAATTGCCTGGGTGGGTGAATTGATTTTGTTTTTATTTCCCTACTTTTTTTTTATTAAGCTTTGTGCATGCTTGCGGGCCACGATTACACTCAAGGCTGCAAGGGAAGCCGCAGGAAATACAGGCAAGCGGAGGCCAGGAGAAGTCAGCGCAGAATGCTTATTGTGGTCGTTACAGAGTCCGAGCCAAGTCCAGGTCCTTGAAGGGGCAGAGAGAAGCAAGTAGCGCCGGCTAATGGTAAATAACGATAAATAGAAAAAAGTAGAAAAGTGCCTTTGGCCCAAGGCAAAGTCAATGACGCACTCCGGGCACTTCAAGGCAGAGCAGCCTCATTGGTAGCTGCAACAAAAGCCAAGTCTAGTGTGCTTAAAGCGTAAAATTGTTTGTTATAAAATTCAATTGCAGCGGCAGTTGCAGTAGCAGTAGCAGTTGCAGTCTCTGTTGCTTTTGCTGTTACTATTTCTTATTTTTTGTTTTGCCCGTGGCCAAATGCAATCAGCTGCATAAGAAATGCCAAAGCTGCAACAGAAACGGCAAAAAAAGAAAGTTCCCAAGTTGAGTTGGCTACTTTTGTCTTGGCCCGAGATTTCCGCCAGTCTAAACTATAAGTATATCGGGGGGCCTTGGCCAGAACTTAGGCTCCTTTTCTCTGCATATCAAATGTGGAGGAAAGGCACAAAATATTTCTTAAGCAAATTGCAAAACTTGAATCTGAATTTAATTTCGCTGAACTCAGCTTTAAGTTTAAGCTTTTACCGCGCGCGAAGATTGAAATATTTTCTTGTTAGTTTTACAATTTCCGTGGCACCTGGCGCCTTCCCGTTTCGCAAATTGTTTGCCGAATATGAACTGCGAAGACAACCCATCCGGTGTGTCGCCAGGCTGATTATGTTATAGCAGTCTGCAATTTGTATGAGAGTGGGTTCCATCAGCGAGTCATGTGGCATATTACCTTTTATGAGGTCTACTTTGAGGTTGTTTTCTGGCCTGGCTCTGGCTGGCACACGCAATCCACTCGAGCGTTCGAGGTGGGTCCCACCACCACCACCACCACCACCCGCTGGCGTCATAAAAGTGCGTAACAAGCGCCACAGGCAACAGGTTGCCAGGCGGCGCTTCTCCGTTCGGTAGTTATATATATATGAGAGCTCAGTCCCCGTCCGCGTCCCCTGCCTGGCTGCTCCTCGTTTGCCAACAAATTGCGCATATCAAATTTACGGAATTGTCGCCGCCATGCGTTGTCTTTCGCCTGCCATCCACCTCTTCCGTGGAAGTGGAAGCGAAAGTGGAGTGGAATTCTCGCCAAGCCTTGGGAAACTAATAGATTCCGTTGCCTTGGCACTCGCACTCGCACACTCCAGCGAGCAGTCTCCGGGCTTTATGGCCAAAGTGTTGGGTAATGGCGGCAAATGGTGGGCGTTGTCAAAGGATCCCGGCTATAGGCGGCTAATGCCGCATTTCTGGCCTCGTTGTCTATATTTTTTTATAAGCGTTTCGCGTGACAAGCGAGTCGGGATTCCGTTCGGAGGGGGCCTGCATTTACATATCCGGGACATTAGAGCCGCCATATTAATGATTTTATAGTGTAATAACGCGTTATCACGCCGTCACTCACACGCTCACAGATATGGCTAATTCATTTGTTCCCAGTTGCTTGTTTCTGTATACATTTTGTACTTTTTGTTTCGGATTTTTCCCAGCTCCGCTTGACTCTGCTCCTGCCCTGACAGTTTGCATTTTGATTGAGTTGTTTCCACATAATTTATGGGGACAGGCCAGCGAAGCGTGTTTGCAAAATGCAAAATGATATTGATATGGATTGGTCTGTGGTCGGTGGAGCCTGGGGAAAGTGCCACACACTCGCACATGCTTGGCCTTTTGGTTCGCTTGTTTTAGCCAATGTCTGGGCATTAATAAACATTTGATTTGTGATTTGTTGCGCTGCATTATGCAAATTGGTGTCGTGCATAAATTGCGCAAATTATTTGCTGTCTGCCGACTTAATTAAATGACAAACTCATTTTTTCGGTAGACCAAGCAGCGGAAAGTAAACAAAGGCCTGCCGCATACAATGCAAAATGGATCCCACATAAAGGCAATAAATGAATAGACCTTAATGAGTCCAATAAATGGCTCGGTCTGTAGCCGGGCTTCTGGAAAAAGATAGGATAAAATTCAATAAATCAATACAAGGTTCGAATATTAATATATACTATATATTCGGCGAGACCGAAAATGTTGTGAGAACACTTTCAGCCGTTGGTAATTGCAACATGGCTCGGGAAGGGGTAGGAGGATATTAAAAGCTCCTAAATGGAACAAGCGGCTAATTACCCCTTTGTTCTTGGTACATTTTTGATATTAAATAGTTATTGCCGAGGTCACTGAGCGTGAATTGACTGTAAAGGATAAAGAGTCTTAAATTAGGTATATGTTTGGTTTTTACATCTTAAGAGATCAAAAAACAGACTGTAATTAGGGGGAAAAAATAATTAAATAATATTGATACTAGTTTTGTATTTAAATTGTTAGAACTAAAGCAATTGTACTTATAGCAGCTACTAAAGACCAAAATAACTGAATTATTATCTCGCTTATGTATCTGAAATCATTAAATCGTTAATAGCATACCTATTAGAATATTAAGTACACTTTTTTCAGTTCCAAATATACTTCCTCGATGGCAAGTGGTCAAACAAAAGGTCAACCTCTGCCCTAATTACTGAAATATTTGCTTAATTAGTTTGATGTTGCTGATAAACGTACTTTACTGTAGTAGAACATAGCCATTACCTAGACTATTTATACCTTTTCTCTTGTGCAATAACGGGACTGTCCGAGAGCAAGAAAGTCTAGTTTATGTAAAAGATAAATATCCTTTCATGGCAGGCTCCCTTCAATCGGCTTGAGTTCTCTTTTTCTCAACTTTCTGCCGCGTTGCCTGGCTACGAGCGTCTGGATTGTTGCCTAATTCTTTCGGCTCCATTCAGTTGGGTCCGCTAATTGCTATAACTTCCACTTTCTGTCATGGAAAGTCCTCTATATATATACACAAAGTATGGTATGTTGATTGCGCTGAAATAAATGAGTTTTCATGCTAACCGAGCAAAAGTTGTGCCAATTATGTTCGCTGGCTGAGGTTCTGAGGTTCCCGCTATCGGGTTGAGCTTTTGGTTCGGATACAAGAGACAGACTCCACTCTGGCCGAAAGTTTTCAGCTTTTGTCGAATTAATATAATGCCATTGCCGCCATTTAGCATAAGAAGCGAGTGAATTGCTTCACAAATTGAATGAAAATTTCCGCCTCTTCATTATACATAATCATTCGGCTAAACAAAGGGCGGGCGGCTCAAAATGCACAAAACTCCATAATCTCAGGCGGGGAAAAGGTGAGGCACTCTTGGCATAGATTTCCTTGCAATTTGATGCGTACATTTCGAGATCGCGGATTTTAGCATTTTGTGAATAAGTTTCCCGGGTCGGGGATTATTACGAAACATTTCTCGCTTTTAATCAGAATCTCTGCCAGGCTGCCAGGATGATAAATGTTCCCCTGTAGCGCTGGGGAGCTGAAAACCAGGTCGGGGTCGAGGTAAAGAAATATTCATAATTCAATGCTTAAACCGCAATTCATGCTATGTTTTTTGGCATCTCCCCCCCTTCAGCTGCCGCTGCCAGTTTAGTTCAGTTTCAGTTCAGCCAACCAGCCAACGAGCCATTCACATTAATATAGCAGTTGTGCAGTTGCTGGCGGGGACTCGGGTCGGGTGGGCTCCTGGTGCGGTTCTGCTGGTGCAGCTTACCTGGGGTAAACCTTAAAAACGCTTTTGCATTTTCATAAATGTTTGGCTTGTGCTGAAAATACACTCCACGCTCCTCCACACTCCTCCACGCTCCACTCTCGGCCCCTTGACAGCCCCTGTTGATCTGCATATTTCACTCGACCCGACAAGCCGACCATGCTTCAGATTTTTTGTTTTTTTCTCACTGCGGCCGGGTATATCCACCTCAATCTCCGCGAAATTGAGAAGGACGGCGCATCCGTCCATTATTCGTGGATCCGTGGTGGTGGCGCTGCAATGAAATTGAAATTAATTTTTAGCGATTGCGGATGCGGCCGCTCGGTTGCCGGCGGTTTTGACACGGCCGCTGATTGAATTGTAAATTTTCTTGACCCCAAAAATTGTTTCAATTACACACACATTTTGCCTGCATTATTTAACACGTTGTATTGAACAATAATAATTGTGCTGGAATTTAATCTCTTGTCGTTTTTAGGCCACATCCAGGCTCTTGTCGTCGCCATTGTCGCATTCATAGCAATTAAAACAGACGTCAGCCAAAGCAAATAGCCATCAGGTAATTAAATTTTCGATAATTTATTTATTTTTTATATCAATTATTACGTTCAATAATAACACTCGACCGTTGAGAGGCGAGGGGCCGAATATAATGAAGAGGGCTTCAGAATTAAATGAGTATTGAGTTTTATACAAAATTTACCACAAATATGCATGGATACACACAGCCAGAGGGGGCTTCTCTGGAGGGTGTGCGAGGTGTTGTGAGTGACAAGTGTGCGGCGCGGGGCGGGACTGAATATTAACATGCAGCCGTATTAAGTGTCTGCAAATCCAATTCGCAAAAGTGAATATTCATGTCAATGTCTCGTTTGTCAGTGGAGTCAGGCCAAAGCCAAAGCCAAAGCGAGGCGGCTGTCAGTTAACAAGGAAATATCATTTAATAAACTCGCAAGGCAGCAGGGCTCAAAACCGAACTAATTGAATGATGGACTGACTCGGAACCGAATCAAAACCAATCTCTGGGCCAAAGCCCTATCATTGCTAATAACTAGCAGATTGCTCACAGATATCGTGTCCGAGCATTGCCCAATTAACCGGCCACAAAGCCTAGCCCTGGAATTCCGTTACAGGGATCCAGAGCTACACTGGGAAAATAAATAATCATAGGTTATGCCAGAAAGTCCAACATTTGCTTCAGTTTTTTTTATGAATCTCACAAGTTTTTGCTGCAATTTAAAACCTTAAACTTCAAAGTTACTTATGGGAACTTTGCTTACTTTTTTGCGAGTGCTGCGTGGCCAGCAGCTTTTGGACGTTTGCCATTATTCATGGCCAGGAAATTGAAATGTTATGTGGCCTCAAAAGTATACCCTAAAATGCCCCAAATATGTGTTGGCCAAAAAGCGCTCAGAGCCCGGACCCGAACAAATGGCCAAAAGTGTCGTTTATCTTGGAAAAGTGGCTTAGCGTCCGACCCTGTCCCTTTTTCTTGGCTAGTTTTTTAGTCTCGACAGAGCGCATATTTTGGACTCGACTTTAATTAGAGGCAGCTGGCAGCGAGTCCCCGGCTATCGCCATCGCTAAACTTTGACCAAGTTTCCGTCTTCTTGTTTGCACTCTCGACCAGAAAGGTCTTGAGCCTGGCTGATTGGCCGACTGGGTACTGACCTCTGGCCCGGTTGGTGTGGCCGTTGTTATTTCGGCTAATTGAAATCGCTTGGCAGGAAACTTAATTATGATTGTCGTTTAGCTTTTGATCTGCTGTCAATTTTGCAAATAACTTAATCACGGCTGTAATTAATAGCCAGACACAAAACGGGCTTAAAGGGGCACAAAAATCTCTTTGCAAATATTTACTCAAGTAGATTGCACTCTTGCTTTAAGCCGGAGAAATTGCTGGCCTCGACAATTAGTTAAATCTATGCAAATATTTTTCCCCTTTGGCCGAGGCACTCGAACAACAATCAGCCAAACAATCATTCAATCCATCCATCGATCAAGAGGGAGCGGCAGCACTGAAATTTGGTCAAACACAAACACAAAAACAAACAAGCCCGAAACGTTGCTAGAGTGCAATTAAGGTTGAGAACTCAAGAGGCGCTTAGGGAGCGGAGCAATTGAGAGCGGAGTCCAATTACCCGGCGATAAAAAAAGAGTCTCCCGACAATGTACACTCCAACTCGCAATTGTATGAAATGTGATCCGAATGGGAGAAAAAAGGGAAGTTTACAGCACGCTGTAGCTGCAGAGAGTGAATGCTCTTTTCTGAGAACTTTTATCACAGAGAGTTGCGATAGAATTAAGCTGTAAAATAAATATATAAAGTATTCCTTTATTTTCTATACATAAAATCTATATTGCAGTTCCCTTTAGCCAGCGAACACTGTGCCATACAGTGGCTCTAATTGCAGTGGTCAATGTGAAGCAATTGAAGAGAGGTTAAGCCGGCAAGTGGATCTCATTGCAGATATAAACTCGTTCGTAATATGTACATTTATGGAATCGTTTTGCGAAAGTGCCGCAATTATAATTCATGACATTCTCTTTAATTAAGGCCGCGAGGAGAAAGAAATGTTCATGCGCAAGAAAACTAATGTCAAGTGCCAGTTGCCATTATTATTATTTCTGCTCTGGCTGGACCTCCGGCGAGAACTATTTACCATCTTTCTCATTTATTTTGCACCTTCTCCACCTGGTTTTCCGGTTACAGCCATCCCACTTTTCCCACTCACCTTTGTTTCAATGTGCTTTACAGTTTTCCAGTTGATTTAGTACGCCGCAATGTTTTTATTAGTTGCGAAATATTTCCACTTTCCACCTTCCTCTTTTCCGTTTTCTTTTTTCGCGCTTTTCCTTCCCCCATTGTCGTTCGTTTGTGGCGCAATTAGTTGTTGTTTTGTGGCTATTTATTTAATTTCTTATTCCCTCCGATTTTGTGTGCCAGCGCAACCATTAATGCCGATTCCAGTTGGTTTGGCGCGTTTTTTGCCGCTGCTTCCACTAATTAAGCTTAGCATTTGACCATTAATCAAATTAGATTCTCGCTTGCCCTTTTTGGGAATGCCCTTCCTGTTGCGTCCTCATAATTCGGGGATTTCGAATTTACCGAATGCCAGTGTGTCTGAGGAGTCGTCTGAAGATGGCTCTGGCACTTAATTAAAAGATTACTTGTTAAAACTTTTGGCAGAAAACTTGATGTGAACATTGCCGGCGACTTGAGGAGACTGCGAGGGCGGGGGCAATGTTTGCTAAAGAACTTTAAATAAATAAAAGGAAATTGCAAAGCAAACACATTTGGGTACAAACACCCCGGCAAACACACACACACACACTCACCGAACACTCTCTTGCACATTGTAGACAAAATGGCAAACGTTGAACTTTGATGATTTATAGCCGGAGCCGGGGCTGGGGACGGGGCAGGCCCTATTTCTATATGGCGGTGGCAGCAACGTTTGCTCAACAGCATTCTTTGTAGCCACTCAAAGTCGACCGAGGCTCGCTCTACTCACACTCGCATAGCACAAACACTAAACTCTCAGTTAGCTACACTCTGCTACAGAGTTTCACATTTAATTTACTACGTGTCACGCATACGCTTGCAACTTGACAAATAGAAGAAAGTCGGGCGGGGGCGGAAGAACCCTGTGGAAGCTGGCAAAACTAAGGGGGAAAAAAATCTGGTCTGGCAAGAATCACACTACACACTCGCACACACAACGTGGCTAGGTAAGATGCTCGATTACGACCACTTTTTCACTGGATTCTGGTTAGAGGAATCCGGATTCAGGATCCCGGAGCCAGCCAGCTCTGCGGCTTTATTTGAAGTCTTTGATTATGTTTTGAGAGCGAGCCGCAGATTACGGTAAATATAAACAAGCTTTTGCTCTCGCTTCCGGTTCCTGTTTTAATGTACTTTTATTCACTCTGCAAAAGTTACTCCTTTTGGCCTGGCCAAACAAAATTTCCAAGTTTAATTTAACGTTAATAATGTTATTTGTGATTTTTATTTAATGTTTCCCCTATTTCCCCTTCCCGACCTTGCTTTTATGCATATTTTTTTATTTTTTGTTTTTCAAGTACATAGCGTCGCATGTGTCACAGAGAAAATAAAAATAAAAAAGAGGCGATGTTCAGAGAGTTTTAGCTGGCTGCCAACTTTGAACTCAAAGCCACTCACACAGACTCATTTAATTATCAAGTTTACTTTGTGCCCCCGAGAGCGTGTGTGTGTGCGGATTTAATTGGTTTTTGATAAAAGTCAGCTAAGCATGCTAATTAATGTGGCTTTGACTTTGAATGCATATGCTCGCCTCCGCCTCTGCAGGTGGAATGGGGCTTATGTTAACTTCTGTTCCGCCAAGTAAAAGCCATCTAATCGGATGCGAGACACTGCAAACAACGGAAAGTGTACAAATATTTTTATTTTCCAGTCCTCAGCGCGCAAAGAACACATGGGGGGAAAAAGTTTTCTCGCCTTCTACTTCCACCCCCATCCCCGTTGCAACTCAACACGACTCAACTTAAATAAATAAATTGTTTGGCTGCATCAAGGATACGTATACGCAGTGTGGCAGCATGTCAACACAATAAATGCGAATGAAAATTGCAGCAAAGTTTTGCTATTTTTGGCACATGATTCCCGGCCAGGGGGGAGGGTGGATGGGCGAGGGAGCGGCGAGGGAGCGGCGTGTAATGTACAAAAAATAAGTCCCCCGTGACCAAGTTGCACCACCGAAACAGCAAAGGCAACAGCAACTGCAAAATAATTAAATTCCAACAAGCAAGTTATAGACCCAAGACTTTTTGCTTGGCTCTTATTGTGTCTTACGACTCTAATTTCATGCAAAATGCTCGTGCCTCTCACCCCTTTGGGCTTGTGTCTGCTCGATGCAGTGGCGTAAGCAAGGAGTTTTTTAAGGGGCCTTGGATATGCGTAGGATTTCATTTATATCACTTTAAAGAACCACTAAAGAGCATTTTTCATAAATATTATTTTATTAATTTTTAATAATGTTGACAATATAAGGGGAAATATAATTTTATTTAATTTTTGAACAGTAACACGATTAGTTTCACATGAAAGGTGAGTTTAATTGCATTAAATATTAATCTAAAAACCTCCACTTTTATTCCCTGAAATATAAGTATCTAAACAGAAAAGTTAGCCCCTGTTCACAGCCCCCTTTAGCCATACGCCACTGGAGTGTGTGTTCTTGATGGCACTGAAAGTTATGCCCTCAACTTATTGCCGCTTTCCGCATTGCTTTTGTTTCGCCCGGCAACCCTGTGTTTGTAGTTCGGTTGGGTTTCTTACGGCTTACGGCTTGTCAGTGGCTCAGTGACTCAGTGGCACGGCGGCTCAGTGGAGCACTGCTGGGAATCATTTCGTTTGCTACTGCTACTGCTCCTCCTGCTGCCTCTGCAGTTTTCTTGCACACGCCGGAAGGAAATGAGCAAAAATGACAAAGTTAACGGATGTGCACAAAACACAACGCACACCCGCTCACACCCAATCGAGGCACCAATATGCCGCCCCCTCTAGCTAGCCTAGGGCTGTCCTGCCCAGGGGCTGCCCAATGCACTTGCACAGGATCAGGATCAGCAGCAGGATATGTGTGCGGAAAGTACAAAATTTTACATGCATTTGATTTATGTTTCGCCAGCTCCCGTCCGTTCTGCGTCTGGGAACTTTTGCCACGCCCTGCCGCCCTTGTCATTGGGCCAACTCCCCTGGTGGGATCGGCCCCACGCCCCTGTGCTGCTTGCTGCTGGCAAGTAAGCAAATCATAGCCTACATTTCCGCTGTTGTTTATTTGAGAACATTTCTCTTCCTTCTGTCTTCTGCCTTTGCTGCTGCTGCTACTTTTTCGGTTTCTGTTCCTTTCGACTGCTCTGGGGAGTTCACTTCACTTCGCATCTCTTTCAAGTAAAAAGTTTTTTGTCTCTTGCACATTTTTCCCATGAATTTCCACAGGATGAAAAAAGGGCGAAGCGTTGTCATGTTTGGCTAATATGCAATTGTCTCAGCAAAGCTGAAAAAATTTATGTCACCCGGGAGAGAATGGGCCCACCCTCGGCAATTGACTTGAAAGAGTATCGACCAGCCGAAGGACTTTTTAATAAATGAAGTGTTTTGCCGAATCAACGCTTAACGTAACCCCGTTTGGGATGCCGAAGGAGAGGGTCGAGCACCTTTTCAAAGGCGGACAAATTAAATTATATTGGCCGCCCCCTTTTTCCGCTTGTTTTGTGCTCCAGTCCTGTTCGGTTTTTTGGTTTCGTTTGTTTTCTGTCCCCTTTTGTTGGTTCACGTTTTGAAAATTTCATTTATCAACGGCATTCCCATTGCTCGATCCCAGTCCGAGCTGCGAGTTCCGCAGCCCCCGTTCTCATGGCTTCCCACTTGCCTCCCGGCCATCCCGTGTCAACAGGCAATTATTATAAAAGCCTGGAGTGGGTCAGGACCCGACTCAGCGACTCTATGGGATTCCGGTTATGGCAAGGCTTCTGGGCCCCGGTACACGGGGTCAGGTACGCTGGTCCTATGCTAAACGCCTTGCCACTGAAAAATGTGGCTTTAAATTGCATGAAATCATCGCCACATTCCACAAGTAATGAAATTAGTGCAAACAAAGCAACAAATGCGTGGCGGGGCCAACGACTTTTCTCAACAAGCGCTATCGAGGCCAATTAGATTAGCGGGGCCAAAACGAAACAAAGCGAAATGGAAAAAGTACAAATTAAAACCGAACCGAACAACAGAAAGCTATAAAATGTGGCTGCCAAGTGGATAAACAGATACTGTGTTTATGCGAAGTCTAGTTGGCAAAATCATCGTAAAAGCTCCTTCATGAATTCGACTTGAGCACGAAAATTGTCTATGAATTTGAACTAATGGCAAAGCATTTCATTTCATAATTGGGTGAACGTTGTTGCCGCAATTAATGTGACCAAATCTATATTTGTATCACCTTTAATCGAGTGCGGTCACACTACTCGTTATCGATATTTAAAGATAAGTCAAAGCATTAAAAAAGAGTCAAGAAATCATTAGATTTTGGAAATATTTAAGAGATCAAAGCCCATAAATAGAAAGCCCGTTTCTCTCCGATTTTGCAATTTTCATTTAAGAAAATTTTGGTTTTTAGTGTCAACGAATTTTAAAAAAATTTCCGGTTACCATTATGACCTGCCACTATCGGTTGATGAACTTTGTGCTGCAGTTGCTTACGGCGGTGACTCAGATTGGCATCTTCGAGGTATCGGGGCCAGTAACGTATCTCCCATTGTCCACCAGGTTATCGAGATTGTGGCCCTTTGGTTACTCATCCTGCTCCTGTTCTCCCACTGCGTCCTGGGCGAGGAGTACGGGATATCGGTGTGGCTGTTCCTGTTCTTCCTACCGGGCATTACCCTGCAGAGTGTGATGCTTGCCCTGTTCCGGCTGTGCTGCCGCACCGTGGGCCTCGATCCAATTGTGCGTATTTACCGACTTCGGCGGGTGATGTGTGCCCAATGAGTGTTTTCCGCAGGCGATGCTGTTCAATCTAGCCAGCGGCGTAGTGTGCATAGCCACCGCCGTCACCCTGCTCCTGGCCTCGGTGATGCACTGCGGCAACGAGTTCGCCTACATGTTCTTCGTGTCCAGCTCCTTGGGCTTCATCGCCGGCATTCTGCACTTGGTGAACGCGTGCGTGTGCAACGCTTTCATGCCCATCAGCGAATGGTATTTATTGAAAAAGTGCCAGTTGACTTAATGATCCCTTTATTTCCCAATCGCGCCGCAGGATCTACCCTAAGCCCTCGAAAAAGCAGAGAGCGAAGGCAGAAAAGTACCGAATGAGACACAGGACACGTGAATATAGTTAACTGAAACGCGATTTTGTAGAGATATTCATACCAAACAAAGTATGTTAAGTATAATATTGTTTATATAATACAAATATTATGGTGAAGCTTTCTCTTTCCTGATAACCTAAGAGTTACATTTTTAAAGTATTTTAAACTTCATATTTGCCAAACACTGTTACCTATTAATTAAAATGTAAGCAAGCCACTCGAATGTCTGCCTTCTGAGCAATTAAATTCCCTAAAACCCAACAAGCATCCTTGCCAGCCTTTTGGGAAGCAGACTGTAATAACATGCGATCGAATTAATTGCATCCATTTGGCTATAATTTAAATAGACTTTAATTCGCCCTTAAACGCTTTCCACGGCTGAGTGGCTGGCAGACGGCCAGACAGGGGCAGCCAAAACAGTTTGGAAACACAAACCCAGTCCCAGGGTTTGACCCAGACAAACCCAGTCCCAAATTAAACACGGACTGGACTCTTTGCGCCGATTGTTGGCTATTGTTATTTGTTATCGTTTCTGGGACTTGGACTTGGCCGCCGTCTGGCCAGCGGTCATAATCAATATTATTCGGCGACCTTTGCGTGTTAACAGCCTAAATACTGGAGCCCCTGTCGACAGCCACATGGATTGTTTGGTGATTTTTGGGGGAAAGGGCATTGGATTGCTCTGGGCACCTTTCATTTGCGCAGCAAGAAATCAATAAATTGCTTTCAGAACAGTCCTCAAAGCGCCCAGAGAGCTCTGTCAAGAGCCCCATTGATACACGTAGTAGTTGCACTCGCATAATGAAAGGACTCACACTTCAATCAATGCGGAGTGACAAACATGGATGGCATTTTATTCGCAATTCGCAATTCGCAATTCACAGTTCGCATTTCATATTCGCATATTCATAAGCATAAGAGATTTACGTGATGCAATGGCAATCAAATGGAGAGACAGCCACTCCTTTTAGCCAACTGACAATCACTAATACAAGCAATCACAGGAGCTGCCAGCAAATGAATAGCGAACGAGTCGCAACTGCAACAGCTGCCATGTAAATCTTTGAGATGGGAATCATGATGCTCATGATGATGCGCGAATGTTGATGATACTGGCGGTTTGAGGATGGTGTCAGTCAATTGCTGCCTCTGATGAATGCAAACTAGCTGACAGCCCCACACCCGGAGCACTGAATCCGAATATATATAAATCTATATATACAGCCGCGTGGCAGTTGGTTTCATTTGATGACTTTGATGCGCCCGGGAAATTCGCATAAATGTTAAAGCGATGCAACCTACTCACCCCCATTTCCTGCTCACAGCGGAGACCTGTGAAATGCCGGTAAAAGGTTTTACGGCCCGAAGACCGTAATGAAGCCCCAACTTAATTAAAGACCCGCTCGCCTGATTAACTGCCGACCCGGCTGATTGCAGCACTTGGTGGCCTAATTAAGAGAGTAGTGCCGATATCATAAATGCCAGATTTTGAGAGCCTATCCCAGGGTGTTGTAAAGTTCCATTCGTCAGGGGAACAAATGACAAAAGCAGCAGCATACAAATGTAAAAATATTTGGCACTTCAAAGTGCTGCTGCCACTGCTGCTGCTGCTGCTGCCAGACAAATACGACAAACGTTGAAGAGTCATTTACCAGGAGTGCCGAGCTGCAACAATAACTAAAACAATGCTGCTAGTGCTTCTCGTACGTCCTATGTAGTCCGTGGTCCGTAGTGGTGCTGGCTTGAAAAATGGCGGCAAATGCAGGCAAACTAAGGCGAACGCAGACGGCATTCCGTATACGCCGTGTGTGCCGTCCTCGCTGCTGGGCGCAAACAAAGAGCTGCTGGATGATGAGCAGGCAATCGGAATGAAACCAAGCACTAGAAGTGACTAACACGAGGAGTGGGGCCTGGAGTGGGAGTGGAAGTGGGAGTAACTGCCTGACTGACTGTCTGTCAGCTCAACTGGAGATGGAGCACGTCAAAGGGCTGGAAAATCGTGGAGGCCAACGCGTTGGCGTTGACGACAATTGCACAATTCATAATAGCCAACATGACACCCCACTAACGCACATGCTGGCGCAGCCGAGCTAACCAGTTGGAGAGCCAGCTTCCCGGAGATCGCCATTAAATAGTGGAAACTGTTGCATGTAACTAAGGCTAACACTGGGAAAAAATGTGTCCTACAGTTGCTTGAAATATAAAAAAAAAGGTCAATAAATAAAAAATAATACTTAATAATAGAAGAGTATTAAGGCCTCTAGAGTACGAGGGAATTACTATAATTTTGTTAAGATATTAGAATGTTTTAAAGGTAATACTTCACTCTGTAGTTACCCCAGTGTAGAGCCTGTAAAGTGCCATAGATTGTGAAAAGTTCAGAGTCGTTGTTCAGTTGTTTATTTCCTCACTGCTCACAACACTTTCACTAATGTGCGGGAGTCGAGTGCGTTTGCCTGGAGATTGCTTATTGCATTCCTCTTGGTACGAAGGGCAACCAGAGAGAGAGCTGAAACAGGAGCTAAGGCAGGAGCTGGACCGCAGAACGGAGTCGATGGGCCAGGTCTCGGAAACAGGGCCAGGGCCAAGTGCTGTAAATGATTGTGGTAATAAGCATTATGCACAGACCGGCGTCCAACATGTCCGTCAGTCAGTCAGTCAGTCAGTTGGTTGGTTGGTTAGACAGTTGGAGGAGCAGACGGACAGACAGGCGAGAGCGAGTCTCTCTTCTCTCTCGTCAGCGTCAAATTAGGTTGGACACTGGGCATTAGCTGGCTGTCCGGGACCTTCGCCCGGGCGTCCAGTGTCCAGCGTCCTTTGCCCTTTGCCCTCGCCAGTGACAGCAGCTCAACTATTTGCTTTGATGGCAGCTCCTGGCTGCTCGGCTTTGATTTAAATCGCAAATTGGTTTGGTTAGCGAAAGGTAAATAAATCGAGGCAAAGATTATCTTTGTTTGCATTCCAGCTGTGGCCAGCCTTTGATGTGACCAAGCCAGTCAGCCAACTCGGGATTAAGAAAGCCAATGAAGAATTCGCACATTTCCTCCTTCTCCATAACCCCAAAAAGGACACACTCAGTCGTACAAAGCATCCGGCCAAGTGTGTCTAATGTGTCCTTAAAGGGTTGATTCAGGCCGAAACACTGGCCTTTTACGATGATTGATATCGGTGTTGGTCCTCATAAATGGAGCAATTGGCAGAGGGAAATTATAATTAATAAAAGGGGCTTGTTCTCCCGACGTTGACCGGCTGTAATTGCTGGAAATTAGTTGAGTAAAGTTGCCAACGATTGCCTTAGGCCACTGACCAGAGTAGTCCGGAGGCCAGGTCCAGGGCCAGCAAATAAAAAGGCCGTAAAAAGATCGTAAAAGCGGCATTAAAACCTCTGAGCAACAACTCAAATATTAGCTTAAATGCAATACACATTAAATTACTCGTAGCAACAATAAAAGCGTACGAATAAAACAGATTTTCTGCTAGTAAAACAATAAAAAAGAGCAGACACTCACACGAGCACAGGCTGGCAAGGATGGATGGTATTTTGGGCAGGACACGAGCCCAAAATCATCTCCGAAAGCGACTGGATGTGCGAAAAGTGTGGGACCTGGGGGTGGCAAGGAGCTGACACAAATTGAGCAAAGATGAGTTTTTAATTCGATTTCCCGGACCGAACCCTTAACGGGAGGAGGGACGTGTTCGGGTTGCTTTCAATATATGTCAAAGCAAATTTAAAAGCTACGAAATTGTCAAGGGGCACGCGTTGAAATATGAACGCCAAATGCGAGAAATAAGAAAATTGTATTTGCGAGACAAGTGGCATCATAAACATATCGCCTCGACCGGCCTCATTTTGAATTCTTGGGCCCAGCTCCGTGTCCCGTGTCCAGAGTCCGAGGGCGAAATTCAATTTAATAAAAGGGAAAGCAGCCGGCAGGCGGAAGGGAAAAACTGACACAGGCTAAGGGACACACACACAGACCGGATTTTCTCCCAATTTTTCTTTTCGGGCAGCCAGGAGAGGCTCTCTCTGTGGCAACGCGAATGAAGCGAATTTCAGGTTGCTTCTTTTTTCCCGGCCACGTTTACGGTTACGGTTTTGTGCTCTGCTATGCTGTGCTGTGTTATTTTGCGTAAAAGTTTAGTTAAGAACATTTTTCGGGGCGCCCAACCTGGAGTGGCCGGCCGCACAACGACGTTAATATTGTTCGTGATGAAGCCTGAAATGGAGACACTACGAAACCATCTTGATGATGATTACCTCCATGATAATGATGGCTGGAGGTTGATGTCGTTGCTGATGGGGATGGGACTGGAGATGAGACGAGTGCCTGGACAGACTGAAACAAAATATGGGAAACTCTTAATTAAATTTGAGTTCATTTATAATAAGCGCTCGAGCTGGCAGGAGACTGACAGCAGGCTTTTCTGAGAAACCCGGGGAATCTCTGGCATGCAGTTAGAAAAAATCCTGGATTTCCGCGAATAAATTCGAGATGAATTTTGCATTAAAGTTTTATTGGGAAAGGAACTTGCTTATATCTTGAAGTCATCTGATATTTTTTTAGCTTATCGAATTAATTATTTATTTAGTTTGTTGTTTCCAGTATTTATTACCGAACCCTTTTCTTGGTTAATTTAAAATTTCCTTTACGCTTCATTTGGGTTGGAAATATCCTACTCTAATCCTTGTGTATGTTCCGGTTCCTGATGCTATATAAGGTCTCCCATTAGTTGCGCCCATAAGTGGGGCCACACATGGCTGGGTCCTTCAAGGAGAGAGGGGATGAGGCCTTGATGGCAACCGATAAAGTTTGTAATTGTTTCATTTCCAGGATTTAAATTGCAAATATGAGTTTTGTGTCTTCGGCGGCCGGCGGGGTACTAAATTATGTCAAATGGCGAACACGCGTTCGGGTGTTCCCCTGTCCCGGCCCCAGAAGAACTGACTTCATTACGGGTTCCGGCTCCTGTCCCCCATTCCGAGCGCCCAAATCCTAAGGCCCAACCCAAGACCCGGCAAACAGCAGAGCGTCGCACAGTAGATTTAACCTAATTAAGAATGTTCAACAGGACACAATGCTTCGAATACAAATGAAATGCCAGGGAAAGTGGGAGTGTTGGGGGTTGGAAATAGGAGGCGTGGGCCGTGGGTAGGGGTAGGTCGTGGGATCTAAGCACCCCGACAGGCTGCGCAAAATGAATGAGCTGCCGAGCAAATCTGCTGTCGTGTTTTCGCTTCCAGAGAAAGGTTGGCTGCAGGGTTACACGGCTTTGTTGCCGCTGCCTTGCGTATTTTTTTCTCCTCTTTTTTTGCTGTTGTTGTGTAGCTGCTGCTGGCAAGACGAATGTTAATTCTATTTAAGCATACACACAGAGACACACACACACACCCCGGTTCCTGGGAAGGCGAAGGAGAAACAAGCTGCTGCCGCCGGCGCCTTTGGCATTCAAAGTCACAAAGATTGTCAGCGTTTTCATTTTAATTCAAACAAATGTTACTAATGTTGTCATTGTTGTTGCCGCTTTTTCAGCTTGCCGCGTGGCTTGTTGAATATTTTATCGTTTGACTTGACGCCTTGGCAACATTTGGCTCCATCATTTCACCCGCCAAAAATCCTTTCTCGTCACTCGCTAATGGGCTTAGACCCCAGCCAGCCGACAGCCTGGGATCCTGGGAGCTTCGCCCTTCGGTTTCGGTCTTCAATTTACAATTTGCATATTTGGCAATATTTTGATGGCTTGATTAAAAACCAGTTTGTAGGAAATATGGCGCATAGTCCGGCGCCCGCGCGCACTGCCCATCGCTGGTGCGAAAATATTTATGCAACTGCAAAATGCTCTGTATTAAAAGTGTGAAAACAATGACAGGGATGGGCCCGCAACATGCAACAACTGGCTGCGAAAATATTATCTTTATTGTTATTTTTATTATTTTTATTTCTTCGGCTACGGTTGTTGTGCGTGATGTTTTTTGTTTCATCTGCTTTTTCCTCGCTTCATATTTATATTCTGTTGTTTTCCTTTTTTTTTTTTTTTTGTTAACTCCCAACAACCCAGGTGTGCTGGCAACTTTTCCAGGATTGAAGGAGCGAGGGAATCGGTGACAATTGTCCCTGCATTCATTTTTTTCGTTCCTGTTGGGTTTTACCTTCTGTTTTGCGTTCGGTTAGTCCTGTTCCTGTTCCTGCTCTTGCTCCAGCTCGTGTCCCTTCCTGTTTTGTGTTCTTTGGCAACATTTGCTTAAACAGCGCCAGCAATTTGCACACTATTGCCATTGTCCTGGATGGCCAGCGAAGGATATCTTTCATCTTTGGCATGAATTTAAATTGCTTTATGAGTGCAAATTGTGCTCAGCTTGTGGGCGAGTGGATGCCAGCAAAATTATGCGGATCCTGCAAATTTGCGACGGAACAAAGCTGTTTAAAGCGAATATTAAGCTTTGCCCAGGACCATGGGGTCGCCAATGGAATGTAATGTCCGCTGAGGGATGAACTATGTTATGGATCAGAATTTAAGATATTTTCTGAGAACCTCCTTGTCTTGGGCTTATTTGTGGTGAATTTGAAGGTTGTAGAACTTGTATCTTTCAAAGTACTGATGCAGTTAATAGTTTAAGGAGTTTAATTGGAAAGACAAACTTTATATGGGCTAAAAATAAAACAAAATAATTAAAGATTATATTAATAAACTGTTGGGAGTACAATCTCCCAACAAACACTCCATCTGGGGCCAAGAAAAAATATGTTTAGGTCTATTTCTGCACACTTGACCAGTTTCCGGCAAAGGCATTAATGGGAAGCGTAAAAAAAATCCTCTGAAATATGAAACGCCAAAGTCTGGCAACTGTGAAGATTGTTTATCGATTGAATTCTTTCCAGTCAGACTGGGTTTTCCCCCTTTTTTTTTTTGGTTACTTCAATTGAACGAAATCCAATTAGCTTTTCTGTGTGTGCTTATCAAGGCGTTTACATTTACTCCGGCAACAATGCCGGGAGCGGTGGTAACCGTCGAAATAGTATCCTCCGCAGGATCTTTTCGCCTCCTTCGCCGTCCTTCTCGCCGACAAGTGATGAACTGGCTGGGCAAAGAGACAAAACAAAAGCAAAGAGCTGTCGGCGTTACAAAAAATGAAACAAACTGAAAAAAGCGGCGAAATTTTTGTGCTCGGCTTGCAGAGTGAATATGGCCCTGGCCTATCTATATATATATACGTGTGTGTTGTCTGCGACTGTCAGTGTCATCGCAACTTCACTGTAACTGCAACTGCAACCAACTGTGGCCAACACACACACACACTCACACACGCCAGGCACACTCGCGCACATAGTGCCGCTTCCGGTTGCATATCTCTTAACGCTTCGTTTATTTAGTTTTGCGCGCTGTTTTTCTGCCTCATTTTTTCACACTGGGACCCACACGGTGTATACTTATTGTTGGGCAATTTCCAGCCAGAAGCCAGAAGAGAAACGTTTCGGGTTTCGAAAGCCGCCAACAACATTAGCAAGTCAAACAAAATTTTTGTTTGCCCAGCAAGCAGCTGGTGAGCAAACAGCAAAAAAAAATACGATGGAAAATAATTTGAAGCAAATTTTAATTAATGCCGGCAGCAATGCCAGCGGACGCAGACAGACAAAGCGAAAGCCAAGGGGAGGAAGGATATTCCGCCAGACCGGCTCGAGGGCGGAGTTAACCGCATAGCAACATTTGGACAGGACCAGGACGAGAACGAGGACGAGGACATCGTCAGCAGCCCACCAGACCGCAACACCGTGTAAATCCCTTTATCAAATTAATGAGCTCATTAAAATTCGTTTAGCAATTACAGTTTTAACAATTTCCGGCCCCCACCCACCCACCAACCAGCATCAATATGCTCCCAACCCAAATGAGAGTTCTGGAATATGCTGAGCCAGGAATCGCACAGGTGGCGACTCCAGGACGCCAGGACGTCAGACCTGCACGTGCGCAGTGTCGCCAGTCCTGGGGGCTGGGTGCCCGCTCGGTCGGCCTATATTATATCCATAAAAATCATAATAAACTCTGAAGTGAAATTTTTTGCCGCCAAGATTGTTATATACTCTCTTTCGGCGGAGGAGCTGTGCTTGTGCCGGGCTGTTAATAGCGGAATCGTGTGGCCGGGAAATAAAAGGGCATAAAAATGCTTTAAAAGTAATAATAATTGCGTTTAGCCTTGTTCGCTCACCATCCGGCATCTTGGAGCCTGTCCCGGCTCCTGCTCTCCACTAGGTAACAGTTCCAGCTGCTCAATCGCGGGTGAAACAATAAAACGAAATAGCAATGTAATAATTTATGATGGCATCATTAAAAGCAACAAACGGTGAGCTGCGAAACTTTTGCCATTCGAAAGTATTAGAAGCTGTTGCCGCCGGGCTGGATTTTGGGTGGCCTGCCTTCGACAGCTCTTGGCAACGCTCCACTGCCTTCGCTCTGGCTCGGCTTCGGCTGGAGTGTAATAAAAATGTTATTATTTCATTTTATTTATTATGCTTTTTACGGAATTTATGACGTGCGCATGTTTTGATTCATTTTTCAAAAACTGTTTGTAATTTTCATAAAAATGTCGGCCGCGTGCGACCAATGCAAATCCGCCTCCGGCAGGGCCGAGGGATAGGACCAGGGAAAGTGAAAGGAAAGGAAAACTTCAAGTCCATCCATACGGCAAATGATTAATTGGACGTTGTGGCAAATGCACATAAACCATAACTGACAAATTTCTTTTTTATTTGGCATCCGGCTTGGATACAAAAGTGTGTTTCGCCCACTTTACACGCACCCCGGTCTCCCTTTTCCTGTCTTGGTGCGTTCCTTTGTGTATATGTGTGTGCGCTGGGTCCTTTTCATTGTTCCTTTGTTGCTTGGCGCTATTGATTTTTCATCCTAAGGCCGCGGCCGGTCCTGCCGCTTGCTGGCTTTGTATTATTTTGCCATTTATTGTACATTATGCAGGCGACTAATATTGACATTATCTGTTCGCAGTCGAGCCCTGCTTCCTTTGTCGCTCTGTCACTTGAATCAAAGGCGTAAATCCGTTTTTTTTATCGTCCTCCCTGTCGCTTCCCTTTAATACCCTGACAGCGGGTACTATAATTTGGCTTGGAATATCCATAAAGAAGCTAGATTTAGCTCTTGTTTTGTTCAGGGAATGTAAGAGTCAAAAGAATAACTCATATATTTTAATAATATTTTACTGAAGATATCTACAGAAGGAGTTTATTTAAATTAAATAAATAAACTATAGTTTTAAGAGAAAATCTCACAAGTCTGCCTTTTCTGTGGCTTGTCACATCGAACTTCCCGAATCCTTGAGTTGCAATCAATAAATTCTGTAAATATTTAAGCCTTCTTTGTACCGACAAAACGTGTAAAGGCCCAGCATGGCGGCCCGGATCCCTTCTTAAGCGACATTCATCCAGCCATTGGGCCAGGGAATGTTGATTGTTTCTTTCGGTCCTCCGAGAGCAGGGGATCCTTATTCACTGGCCCTCTTACATTCCGTTTGCGAGAACCCGTTGCCACCTCATCCTTTTTGCCGGGCAATTTATGATATTTATTTGATGCCCTGACATATGGCCAGCGTTTTGTGTGCTCATCTATCCAGCAATTCCCCGGCTGTTGACCCCGCCCAGTCGGTGCGCCGAGGGTCGAGGGTCATACATCAACTGTCTGCGTGCGTAGATTGCAGTCGCAACGGCCGTGCATATGTGTTGGTGTCACAGCAGTCCTGGCACTGGCACTGGCAAAAAATTGCATTATTTGTTTTTCCACGTTGTTAGGTACATATAGTTCCCCGTTAGCTGCTTTGTCTGGGCGCTGACATCGCATGACTATGCATTTCATTTGATATGACGATATGGCGATGCTGCCCCAGCTCCACCTCCTGCTCCGGCTCCTGCCCTCCGCACACACAATGATGAATTATTGTGCCAAAGGTGACTTTCATTATTCCCTCTGCAGTTCTCATATCCCTCTGCAGCAGCGGGAGCGTATCTATGCAGAAAATTGAATTCCAGATATCCTGGACCCAGGGACCCCCCTGTATAGCCCTGTACAGCCGTATACTGCCATGTCACCCTCTGCGTTTCAGGTCTGCAAATTGATTGTATGGATTTAATATTAAGGATTAGACATCAACGCACATCTGAGAGCAATCCCCGGCACTCCATTGGGGTCATGCATCATTCGGGAGGGGCGTTCTGTGTGGGCGTGTCTGGCAAATAAATGAAATTGCGCCTTCACCCATATATCACATCAGTGTATTCCCAACAAAATGTATGTGTTTCTCTCTCAATTTCTACTTCATGAGCATAAATTGCATTTTGCGCAATTTTCCATTTCCATTTTACTTAAAAACCGGCAAGGAATCGAGGCGAGGCACAAGCTAGGCCATGTTTTTTCAATATATCTATCTGTTGTGTGCTTCCATTTTTCTTGGGTTTATTTTTATAGTTTATTCCTATGTAGTTTGCTCTGCTGATATTTTTGTTTTCATTTTTGGCCTTTGCAATTTGCAGAGGGAATCGCCGCAAAAGGCAATTTTCTATAGTCTTTCCTGGCTGCAAGTTTTATATGGCGGAACCTGTGTATCTGCTGTACACAGAGAAAAATTAAATATTTTCATAAATATTTAGTAATATTTTTGAATTAGTTTATTTTTATTCAGACTTAAGTAATAAAACCTCTGAATTATTAACTCTCCAAAGGAAATTGTGTATAATCATTGTCTTTTACTTCTTATAAATTATTGTAAATTTGAGATAGGTTATCTATTAATATTTTATTTAAATTTGAATTAGTACCCTTTTTATAAAGGCTTCTAGATTTCAAATAAAAATACTTTAATTCGGTTAGCTTAACATGTTTTCAGTGATATATATTTCCTTTTTATTTGTTATTCGGCAAAGCAAGCTCACAATTTCTTTAGGAAGCATACATCAAATAGTTCCCCAAATCAAGATTCCATTCTTGAATAGATCTTTTCCCAGTGGACACACATAAACACACTGTCTAACCGCTTAGATGTTAAGGAAAATTGAATTTTTAAAAACTGTCCTGGCAGCAGCAGACTAAGGCGGAAATATGAAAGCTCCTAGCCAGCCCAGTCCCAACCCAGAGCAAAACGCTTTGCTAAACCCAAAAAAAAAAAAATAACAAAATAGAAATAAAAATAAAAATAAATAAAATAGGAAAGGAAAAAAAACACACATGTTGCTGGGATGCACATCATCAGCTTGTTCTTGTCGACGTCGAGCAAAATCGATCCAGCTGCGAATCCTTTCGCCTTTTGCCATTTTTAGTTTGTTGTCTGCGCTGTCTCGCAGTTTATTTGGTTTGCCAATCCCATCCAGCTCCGGCATCCACACACTCGCACTGGCAGTTGGATTTTGTTTAATTCGTTGTCAGAAATATGGGTCCATTGTCTGTTGCCGCTGCATTAGACTTCGCCCCTAATATTCGCAGCAATTTGTTAACCAAGTTCTCGCTCATTTCCCCCTTTCCTCTGGCCCGTCGTCCTGGGCTCCATTTTGTTTTGCACTTTTTCAATTTATTCTCATGATGCTCGCTCGCTTTTGTTGCATATTTCATTTGCCGCCTTTTAGTTATAGCCATTGTTGTGCGCCATGTAAAATATTCAACATATTTTGCAAGTTGATTTTGTTTTTATTTCTATTTGAGCAGCGACGGCGGGAAAACAATAAAGGCAGTGATAATAAAAAATGAATTTCACATGCGGGTTAGACAGCGCGGTGGGTGGGGGGCGGCCACTGGAGTTGCAATTGTTGCAGTAATAGTTTTTGACGCTGTCAAAGCATCCTGCCACTCGCGTTAAAGTAAATATTATTGAAGATTAAAACTTTAGTATCTTTCTAAGCGATAATCATTGTCGCAAAAAATAGCTGAGCTTTGGCATTGCATTTTTATGATATTTAAAGGGGTTTATACTGTACCCTCCCAAAATCAGTGCTGTATTGTTAGGCAGTCCCTAATAATTAATCCATCAACACATTACAAAAATCCACTATTTTATGTCAATTATTTATTTCTGGTTTAACTTCTAAAATACGAGATAATCGGATTTTGCCAAAGCCAACTTTGTCGCTATTATTTTGACCGCAGATTTAATTGTTAAATCCTGATTTCTCGCATTCTAGTTGAATTAAATTTTAAAATAAAAGTGAGTTAAATTGGTAATATAATGGTGATTAATTTAGTTAAAGGGATTTCCTCTGCAGAATCACATTCCCTGTTTGACAAAGCAATTTCCTTGTCCCAATGCTAATAGTTAGCTCAATTTCCAGCCGAGAGAGAGAGCCAAAAACACAGCGTTAGCCCATCTGGTGTTAGCAATTCTGCTTTGTCAAATCTGCCAGGGCAGCCCTTACTCAATTATGCCTCAAGTTCCGTTTCATTAAATACGCTTTTGTGCACTACAGCCCCCAAACAAAATGCCAGCACACACACACACGCAGGCTTTGTGTGTTGCAGTGGGAAAAGTTGCACAACAACAAGGCGGCAGCTGCTGGCGGCTACCGAACTACCAAACATGGGCCTATGGCCAACACCCACACACACTCACACTCGCTCGGGCTCTTCAGGCTTCTTCAGCTCCTCAGCCCCCGCACACTGCACTTAAAATGCAAACGGGCGTAAAATTTTAATTGAGCCTTATACACTTTGCCCTTATAAGTATGCAAAGGTTTATTTTTTGTTTGTACTGCTGCCCCTTTGAGTGCGTGTGTGTGTGTGTGTGTGTGTGGACACTTAATGCGGCAGCAACCTTGAAACCCCCTTCCCCGCTCTGGCATATGTACATATATGCATGCATCCTGGGCCAATAGAAACCAATTTGCGAAAACAACAAGAACAATGGCAACAACAGCCAAAAGGACATCAATCAGTGGGCAATAGAATGCGCACAAGGACCTTGTATCCCTACGCAGATACAGCTGCAGTCGAGGCAATAGGACCAATCAGCTTGCGAGTAATTTTAAAATGTGTTTTTGATGTCTCAGAGAGTTTAGGACAAGAAATATCGATTTGCTGTTGATTTTTTAACAAAGCCATGGATTATACGTTTTAGTAAACCCTGAAGCCTTTGTCTGGTAATAAAACCCTTTATACTTCTCAGCTCTATCACTGGACCCTTGCCTGTAGTTTATACGCATATATATAGAGGCGTATGCAAAATTGTTTTGCATTGCACCAGCAGCTGGCATTGCCATTGTTTTTATCGCCGCTGTCGTCACAGGGCTCCACCCACTGCGACCCACTGGAAAAAGTGCGCATCAATTATTTATATTGAATATTGTGCCTTCGATTAGACTACGTCTGTTGGCCATCCAGGGCAAACTTGGCAATGCATGACAAGTGGGCCAAGAACGAGGGCAAGGGCTCACGGAATTAGGTCCTAGTCGGGGGCGAGGAAGAGCGTGAATAACGACTGCAGACACACTTTCATTTTTACCCAGAATTGCACTCGAATCGTGCCAGTTATTGCATTCTGTAAATATTTGCGGAGGGCGATGGTTTGAGTGGTTTGCCGGCTGGTCTGGGGGAAAAAGAAAAGTTGTCAAGTCCTCAGCGTCATATGTCTTTCAGCATAAATGTCATTTCGATACTTTGCACAAAGGATTCTCGTGCGGATGTTTTTTTCCTCTTATTTTTTTTATTTGCCGTTTTCCCCTCTATTTGCCTATGCTGGCTGGAGTGCGGGGAACAGCATGTGGGTGCGGTGCGGTGTCCTTGTCAGGTTCACGCATGAATTGCTACTTACAAACCAGGACTTTGCAGCATTGCCGGATGCGTAAATTGAATTTTGCGGTAAAGTGCAAATTGGTTAGTCAACGATCGGGCTTTAGTCGGGGACTTTAGCCAGTCTAGGGACTCGCCATGATTATAGTACGGCCAGCAGGATAGTCTGCAATTTAAGACGTCGCTGTGCTGCATTCAATTTGGCGGCGTATTAAGTTTTCAAGCTGCAGCTTGAAACTTGATAAATAAATTACTCGGCAGTCCGACAGTCCGGCCTTACACTTTGCACATTTTCCAGAATTATTGCAGTCAATTGACGCGCTCCGTTCGCCGAGACTCCCAGACACTGCGATTTGCAGTTTTCATTGGGTCTGCTTTTTTATGCTCCGCCATTGCCATCGCCATCGCATTTCTCTCCAATTGCAAGAAAATATTTTCATTTCTTAGGGATTCTCGCAGCTCGCAGACGAAAGCGGAGTCCGGGACTCCAGGTCGATGCGTCACAGTGTCGAGGATTGCTTTGCCTTGCCCGGACGGACGAAGGGACAAGCTCTCCGGGTCTGCAGCCATCACTTGGCCGTACTTTATTGGCCCGGCAAAAGTTTTGTGCCGTCACTCGAGCCGGAGTCTGGGCGATTTAAGTTTCACGGAGCAACAGCATCGGATTCCTCTCGACTCCGGCAACAGCTAGTGGCACGGCCAGAGCTCAGCTCAGCTCAACCAGCCGGCTGACTTTGACTGACGGGTACGGCTAATGCTAATGCCAATGCCCCTGGACTGAAGCCGGAGCTAAAGCCAGAGACAGAGCCGGGCCAGAGCCAGAGCCGAAGCCCAAGCGAAGCCGGGGCTAACGGCCCAAGTTGGTCCGGTGCAATAGTTGCGCCATTGATTTAGCTAAAGGAAAATTGATTTAATGCCATAATTCAGTGTCCGACCCGACTAGAATGTGCCAACTGACTTTCAATCAATTTGACGCATAATTCCTGATGGATTTAATCGTAATTGATGATTGATTGCCGTCTGCCTCCAAGCAGGAGGCACGAGGCACGAGGCTCTCGAGAGCTTCACCCCTGCTCTCTTTTGCCTGCGAGGCAACGGGGCGTATGCGTAACGCAGCAACGCGAAGAACACTTTTGGCAGCCGTTTGGCCCTAATACTTTGTAATTTATTTTCGCTTAGCTTAATCGAACTACTGGCTGCTCGGCTACCTGGCCCAGCTGATACAGCCAGCAATGGTCTTTTCATTGAGTTGCCTCACATAAATCAATGTCAGGCGAGAGAAACTACAGATTGAGCAGGAGCCGAGAAGCTAAGAGCAGGGGAGCAAAAGGAGCGACAGGATATCCCGCTGACATGGCACTGTGGTCTACATCAAAGCCGGCTTGGTCCACGTATTTTTTAATTTTAATCAAATGCACGACACCCCGCCCCCGCCGCTCGCTGCTTGCTCCCCTGAAATGTCTGGCTGCCTTTTATTTGACTTGGCCATTTCAATTGCCGAGCAATTCCTTAATGGCTTGCCCGGCCCCCCCCCCCACTCGGTGCTGTCCTTAGATGTAAATAAAAATGCATTGCACTGCCATTTCCTGTGAAAGCCAAAAGCATTTGATGTAACTCATTTCAGCTTATGCAGCGGCCACGTGACGACGACATTTTCTCTTCTCCCACCAGCACCCTCCCTCCCATTTGTTGCTCTATTTGTATTTGCATTTGCATTTGTGTTTGTGGGAGGGCTTCCCTTTTTTATATACCCCGGCACTCGTAGAGTTCAGCAATATATTGTATTCGTGCATGTTTATGCAACGGGCCAAAGGAAACCGATCCCTTAAGGCTGGTCCAGCTGAGGTAAAAATAATATCAACGTTTGGATAGTTATAGTTTATTATTTTATAAAGTAAACTTATCAATAAAAGCTTAGATAATGAATACATTTTAAAAGAATTTGGTAAAATGTTAGCTAGTTTATACAGTAATTACTTTTTTATAATTTGGAATTTAGCATACATTTTAGCAGAATATGAACTATGAATGCACTGTAATATTAATGATTCCAACCAATATAATAAACTTTTAAGCGAACGCACTATTTTGCATCTTTGAATTTATTATTATATTTTGTGTTATGAATTATTTTCTGGTAAAACATAGGTAAACATGTATTAGGTCAGGACTATTTGGTTAAGAACACTGGAATCCTAAAAAACACTGTAATTCCTGGGTATCCCATAGTCGCCTTCTTTTAGCATTACATCCGCTTTTATAATGTTAAGCTTTCCTCGTTTTTTGTGGCCCTGCAACGGCTTTTATATGTTTTTCTTCACCAAAGCTGTGTGAAATCAATGGAAGCTGTTTCAGTCAGCCGTCGCCGTCCTCTGCTGTGTGCCCTGCATTCGTGGCGAGATGTGAAAACTGAAGCGGAAAACTGCCCCTCGACTGGCCGCGCCTTCGCTCTCTTGCGTCAGTGTCTGAGTCTGTGATTGCGCAAAGTGCGGCGTTGTCCTGGGCGATGCGAAAACGTTTTATTTAAATATGTATACGTATGGTGTGGTGTGCTGTGGTGTACGTGTGTACGCAAATATGTATATATTCGGGGGCAAGTGTGTGTGTGCGTGGTGGCAGGTAAACCGTAACGGTTTAAATCTGCTTGTCCAACACTCCGGCTTCCGCTTCGCACCGCTCCGCTCCTCATCGCTCCGCTGTGGCACTTCAGCGGCCCCGTATTTGTGTCAGTTCCGTGCAGATCGCTTACATTTGGCATAAAAAGGGCTGCCAACAAAAACAGGAGGGGGGAAAACAAGCAGCAGGACATGTTAAAAACAGTTTTATGCACTGCCAGAACGAGTTGGAATAAAATAAATATGCTGGCTGACTGCCTCAACGGGTGGGACCCGGCTCCTGGTCCTGGTCCTCGTTCTGGAGCTGGAGCTGGGGCCGGGTCCTGGAAAACGCAAAAGTGCCCACGCTTCAATGCGTGTATCTGTCGCTTTAAAAAGTGATTTTTACAAGCCACACTCACTGGCAGTCACTTAATGACACCGACACATGTACAGACTACAGTCGTCCTCCTCCACCTCATATGCTGAAAAATCAACCAGGCATCGTAAAGTACACAGAAAAAGCCATCGTTCCTTTTTTTGGCTGAATAGCCAAGTAAGCTAAGCTGCTGAATTGAATACAAACCGACTGAACTGGACTGAACTGCCGATTTGCAATTTTCGGGATTTTCGGCCAAAGGGTTTCGGGTTAATGAATGAGTCTGAATCGAATCTCTCCGATTTCGGTGTTATATTTTCTTTGAATGTTTGCTTATGCTGCCTGCTGCCTGCTACCTGCTGCCGCCTGCAATTGATGGTGATTGAATTTTTTGATTGATCGTTTGATTGATTGAACAAGCCGAAAACGGGCCGTAAGGTTAAAAACTAATACAAAAAACTAACAGCAGTCATGGCAACGGGGCGCAAATCCTGCGAAGCGGCTTAATTGAAATGCGGCACGGTTAAAAAGTGCCGTAGAAACTCCGGCGGCCTAAAAACGGCTCCTGTGGGGGCTCCTGGGTAGATGCGGTGTTTTGCCCACCTTCGGGGAATACTTGCAATTACGCTAAAAGCAATTCCCGGCCAAGCTCCGCTCCTTTCTTCGCTTCCGCAAAGAGTTAGCCCAGACTCGAGCTCAAATTCAACGCAACCCTTAGCCTTTGGCTCACACAGACACGGGCACAGCCACAGCCGCAGCAACACGAGCGGGCAAACAAACACATTTGCCACGTCTAATACAGGCCCACAAATTTTTATTTAAAGCACTTTACCGGGATCGTGTTTCTTTCGCCGCTCTCGTTTTTTTTTTGTACACGGTATTTATATAGTTCCAGAGAAGTCCTGTTTTCGGGTAATAGAAAGAGTAGCTCTTCTAGACTTCTTAAATAAAATATATATTATTAACAAGTTGCATATTATGAAAGTTCCTATGATAGAATTCACTTATAGTGCTTATAAAACAACCTAATAAGGTGTGTGCATATATAAAAAAATATATATCAAGGCCATCAGGTAACTCTTGGTCGGGACCCTCTTCTTAAACGTTTTCTTTTTCTATCCGAGTGTCGTACAATCAACTTAAACTAAGATTACAAGCGCCGTCCCGCTAAGCTCCAGAAAAATGTGTGCCAGCGACCGGAGCGGAGTCCTGCGAGTGGTTGGGGCTTGGGGGCTGGGGACTGGGTGGCGAATCCGCAAAACCACTCACGGCAGACAGACGACTCCTGCATCCGCATCCCCTCGAGCTGTACGCATGCTATTTGTATTTAAAATGGGATTTACCTGGGGTTTTGTCACTTCTTTTAGCGGGGCTTTTAATTTGATTTAATGCGTCTACGCGTGCCGCCTCTGTGAAACCTCCTCCACTCCTTTTGGAGACAACGACTGTGTGTTGGCCTGGCCCAGGGCAAATGTGATAGGCGCGCTGTTGTTGTTGGCCATTTGTGCGAATTAAGTTTTTGGCGCCTCGAAGTGTAGGCAAGACAGGGAAGCCGCCGAACCACCGAACCACCCCCGCAATCAGGCAACCAACGCAACCACCGACGCTGCCACAATGCCCCTGTGAATTGGGCGAGTGAAAACTTGTGTCGGAAAACTTGCCGTGCGGCGGGAAACTATGTACAAACTCAATTGCAAATGTACGAGAGGCAGCCAACATGCTGTTGTTGTTTGGGTAAAAATGCAAATTAATTTTCCGCAGGCTTTTCGCTGCGTTCCCATTAAATATGAGTGCTCTGCAACTCTGCGGTGCGGCGAGGTGGTCTGTATTTTTGGTTTATGTAAATCTTGGATCTGCCATCTAGCTCCTCATCCTGCTCCGCATCCGCGTGCCGGCATTCGGTGCACATCAAAGACTGGCAAGAACACTTTCGCTAGCGGCTAGACTTTGAACTTGGGACTCGGGAATGGATCCGGGGTCGGGGGGTCTCGACGAAAAGGAAATCGAGTTGGGAACGGACTGGCTGGAGTCCTTGCTCTCGGCTCAGCCGCAATTAAAACAGATTTCTTGTTTACGATGTCCTTGGCGAATTTGTAAATCAATTCTATGCGTATTTTAAGCAATTAATTTTCCTGAATTTTAATTGACTTTGCCATCGGCCTCCCCTGGCTCCGACTGCCTCTTTGTTTGTTTGTTTATTTGCTTGTTCTCCCTCAACTTGCTCCAGTTGGCCCACAAAATTGGTAGTAGTTGTGTAACGGATATGTTTCCTTTGCGGTCTGGTTAAATTGATTTTAAAGCTAAGCAGAGTGCATGTGTACTTAGGTCATGTGTGCTGGCAGTTTAGTTCGTTCTAATCCCTCTTCAACTCCTGACAGCTTGCTGAATTTCTACTCACCAACGTGACCTCAGAAAGTGATAGCTTTGCCGCCTGAAAAGAGGAGAATACTTAATTTTGAACAAGCATTTCATTATCTAATTAATGTATTAGAATGAATAGAATACATAAACGCATTATGTCAAATACAAGAGGTGGCCCACTAATGATGTAAATATTATGTTACGTGTATTAATTCAACATAATTTGCACTACATTTCCCTAGTTGCCAAGGGATTTCTATGAATTTTCTTTGTTTCCCTTAATCTTTCTTCAATCTGTCGGCAATATTCAGTTGATTGACAAAGGTGACCACAGTAAAAGCCAGTTTTGCAACCTAAAATAGAGTGAAACATATATAGCTGCAAGAAAAATTTTTAGGACTTCAGGTATACTTTAATATTTGAGCTCGTATAGATTGGGAAAATAGAACCCGCGGTGAAAGCAATTGGTTTCTGAGAGCTTTGCAGGAAATATACAAGAGTAGTTTTGTATCTGCGACTTGCGTTCAACCAGTTTGAGTGAAATATGGCCATCTCCAGATGCTCACAATCTGACCTTATCAGGTCACACACGTAACAGAATGGAAAGGTCTGCGCCGCCGCTCCGGTTATAAAGAGCGCTGTGGCCAGACCTGTCCAGATATCGGCAAAGAGCAGGTTGATCGCAGACAGGCCCAAGCAAAGGCCGACTATCAAGAATTGGACGAAGATAGTGCGAGCGATGACGGGACGAATCACTTCCGCATATCTAAAACCAAAGGAATACAGTAAATATATATAAGGAACTCCCTTGTCATTGATTACTCCTTGATGAGCTTGTGATCCTGAATGCAATTGATTAAATCCTCCTGGTTTTCCACCTCGTTCTTGTCGGGATCCGTGCAAAGTCGCTCCACTCGCAGCCGCAGAAGTTTGAGGTGAACCCTCAGGATCAGGCCATATAGCAGCGGGTATATGTCGCTAATCACAGATTGGGTGGTCGCAAACAGCATGAGCAGGGTCTCGTGGATGGCTGCCAACCAGAAACTCTGCCTACTCTGCC
This sequence comes from Drosophila tani, assembly GCA_008042535.1. Lineage (NCBI taxonomy): Eukaryota > Metazoa > Arthropoda > Insecta > Diptera > Drosophilidae > Drosophila > Drosophila tani. The sequence goes on from VNJO01008475.1 coordinate 186,402, forward strand.
GCCAGTCCACGAAGGGATTATAGATGCTCCACGGCAGGTGTCCCACTGCAGCAGCCGACAGGAAGGTGGATAAGGTATAGCAGGTGTAGATCATCTGGTAGATCAGATAGGCCTTGTTGCAGTGGACGACCCAGCGATGCACCTCCATACGCTCTGCTAGACGAGAGCACCGCTTGTCCAACTCGCCCAGCAGCTCCTTGGCCTTGGTAAATCGCCAAATGTATAGGTTAAAGAACAACGCCTTGAACGGCAGTGAAACGGTATCGAAGAACATCTGAAGCACTGACAGCAACTCGCTGGGCTTGAAATTCTTAATATCTCTTGCGATGCTAATGCTGATTCCGATCGGCAGGTATATAACGCTCCATGTAACTATGAAAACGGTCACAATATGATATAAGCCCTTGTATTTCCGAGGAGACCTCCAGCCCATGAAGAACATTCCGTACTCAAAGTACTGAAAAGCCTCCGGCGAGGTCAGCAGATTCGAGGGAGTCGGCTCTCGCAAATAGTTGAAAATCATTATTGCACTCAGATCTCTTTGAAACTGAAGAGGGGTTTCCAGTGCAGTCGGCATTTATACCAGCCAGGATATGGACTTTTCACAAAAGGTAGAGATAGTAAATTGAATATAATTGACTGCGAAACTGAGCCAAGCCGCCTACGCAGAATAATAAATTATGCCCTAACTATTGGTTTGGTAAATGTCACTTTTGCGTGGCCACAACAAAGGATATTATTTGTTGAATCTTTTATTGTACCGGAGCATTGGCGATGGTAGCTTTTTCCTTGGATTATACTACTAAATCAAGGGTATAACAACATGTCGTAGATATAAAAATGCAGCCTTTGATCCGGATAACAAAGCGTGCCTGACTTCCAGAGAGTCCTCTGTAAGAAATCCGAGAAAAGGATTTACCGTGATTTATCAAAATTTTCTCAGAGATTTTTATACTTCAATACGTTGATGGCAACGTCCTTTTGATGACAACTGGTACTTCAGGGTTCTTACGCTCACAATTTTTCCCCAACAGAAAATTAGCAGCATATTGCAGTTCAAATGTGCGGTTTTTCTTCTTAGTGTATATATTGGGCTTTGATTTTCTACCTAGTATAATTTCTTTTGGTGTATTCTGGATTTTCTTCTTTTTTTGTTGCATTGCTTGATTTTAGCTTGGACCAAGAGGCGCGTGTGCAGTATACTGTTTGTGGATAATTTTCTTTATTTTGACTGGCATAACATTTTCTAATTTAATCTAATCATTTTACAATATTCAATTTATTAAATTACAAGAGGTTGCACACTAATTAAGTAAGTATTACATTGCAGTTATTTGATTAAATGTTTATAACATGTTCCAAATTTTCAAAGAGTTGCTCTAAGCTTTTTTTATTCAACTAATCTCCCTTCAATCTATCCGCAATATTCAGTTTATTGGCAAAGGTGACCACAGTAAAAGCCAGTTTTGCAACCTAAAAAGGAGAAAAATTATGAAAATTTAATCATAATTCGTGGGAATTAAAGCTTACACGTATATTTGAGCTCGTAGAGATTGGGAAAATAGAACCAGCGGTGAAAGCAATAGGATTCTGAGAACTTTGCAGGAAATATAAAAGGGAAGTTTTGTATCTGCGACTTGCGTTCAACCAGTTGGAGTGAAATATGGCCATCTCCAGATGTTCACAGTCTGACTTTATCAGGTCACACACGTAACAGAATGGAAAGGTCTGCGCCATCAAGGCGATTATATAGACCGCTGTGGCCAGACCTGCCCAAATGTCGGCAAAGAGCAGGTGGATCATAGACAGGCCCAAGCAAAGCCCGATCAGCAGGAACTGGACGAAGATTGTAAGCGAGATCACGGGGCGAATCATTTCCGCAAATCTGAAACCAATGAAATGTGACAAAAACTTAATTAAAACTCCCTTTGATTACTCCTTGATGAGCTTGTGATCCTGGATGCAGTTAATCAAGTCTTCATGGTTCTCCACCTCGCTCTTTTCGGGATCCGTGCAAAGTCGCTCCACTCGCAGCCGCAGCAGTTTGATGTGAACCCTCAGATTCAGGCCATATAGCAGCGGGTATATGTCGCTCATCAGGGTTTGGGTCACCGCAAACATCACGAGAAGGTTCTCGTGAATGGCAGCTATCCAGAAGCTCTGCTTACTCTGCCGCCAGTCCACAAAAGGATTGTATATGCTCCACGGCAAGTGTCCCGCTGCAGCAGCCGACAGGAAGGTGGCAATGCTGTAGCAGGTGTAGATCAGCTGGTAGACTAGATAGGCCTTGTTGCACTGGACGACCCTGCGATGCACCTCCATACGCTCCTCGAGACGCGAGCACCGTTTGTCCAACTCGCCCAGCAGCTCCTTGGCCTTGTAAAATCGCCAAACAAAAATGTTAAAGAACAGCACCTTGAACGGCAGTCCGACGACGTTAAAAAACGCCTGAAGCACTGACAGCAATTCGCTGGGCTTGAAATTCTTAATTTCCATTGCCATGCTAATGCCGATTCCGATCGGCAGGTATATAACGCTCCATGCAGTTAAGAAAGCGGCCACTATAAGGTAGGGGATCCTGAACTTCTTGGGAGTGCACCAGCCCATGAAGAACATTCCGTACTCAAAGTACTGAAAGGCCTCCGGCGAGGTAAGTAGATTCGAGGGAGTCGGCTCTCGCAAATAGTTGAATATCATTATTGCACTCGAATCCTTTCGTAACTGAAGAGGGGTCTCAAGTGCAGTCGGTATTTATACCTGCCAGGATATGTATATTTCCAAAAGGGGGAAATTGTAAATTGAATATAATTGACTGTGAAACTCAGTCAAGGTGCCTACGCACAGCAATCAATTGTCCCCCAACAATCCGTTAGGTAATAGTTACTTTTGTGTGGCCACAACAAAGGATATTAGTTGATGAATGCTTGATGATACTGGATTATCGCCGATGGCTGCATTTCTCATGAATTCCTTGAAAGGGATTACTTCAAACAAGGCCTAATAACATGCCGTAGAGGAACCATCAAGCCTTCGATATTTCGACTTCCGGAGAGTCCTCTGTTAGAGATCCGAGAAAAAATTATTTTTAAAATTCCAATTTAATTGATTTTGTACATCAAAACTGTGTCAGGATGTTTTTATTAACTGTCTTTTCTATATTGTGTATTTAGTTTAGTTTAGGTTTAATTTACAACTCGATTTGTTTTGTTACTTGTCTTTTCGTGTTGCGCCCTCGTTCTAAACTGATCTGCTGATGTGTGCTTAAGTGAAAGTATTGCCCCTAAATAATTTTTTTTTATATTGAATGGCAATTCATTTTCTAGTGAATGCATTACAATAAATAAAATAGAGATATAATAAATTCTAAGAGGTTGCACAATACTGACCTAAATATTATTTGCATTGTAGGTGCCTTAGGTTTGCTATGAATTTTTTCTGGTTTCCCTTAACCTTTCTTAAATCTGTCGCCAATATTCAGTTGATTGACAAAGGTGACCACAGTAAAAGCCAGTTTTGCAACCTAAAAAGGAGAAAATTCGGAAATTTGAATAAAAATTCGTGGTATTCGTGGGAAACCTACATTTATATTTGAGCTCGTGGAGATTGGGAAAATAGAACCAGCGGTGAAAGCAATAGATTTCTGGGCGCTTTGAAGAAAATAAATAAGAGTAGTTTTGTATCTGCGACTTGCGTTCAACCAATTGGAGTGAAATATGGCCATCTCCAGATCTGCACAGTCTGACTTTATCAAGTCACAAACATAACAGAATGGAAAGGACTGCGCCATCAGACCAACTATATAGACCGCTGTGGCCAGACCTGTCCAGATATCGGCAAAGAGCAGGTGGATCATAGACAGGCCCAGGCAAATGCCGATCAGCAGGAACTGGACGAAGATAGTGCGAGCGATGACGGGACGAATCATTTCCGCATATCTGAAACCAATAATTTGTGATTAATATTTACTAAAAACGCCCTTATTATTGATTACTCTTTGGTGAGCTTGTGTTCCTGGATGCAATTGATCAAATCCTCCTGGTTTTCCTCATCGCTCTTGTCGGGATCTGTGCAAAGTCTTTCCACTCGCCGCCGCAGCAGTTTGATATGTACCCTCAGAATCAGGCCATATATCAGCGGGTATATGTCGCTCATCATGGTTTGGGTCGTCGCAAACAGCAAAAGCAGGGTCTCGTGGACGGCAGCTATCCAGAAGCTCTGCCTACTCTGCCGCCAGTCCACGAAGGGATTGTAGACGTTCCACGGCAAGTGTCCCGCTGCAGCAGCCGACAGAAAGGTGCACATGGTATAGCTGGAGTAAATCAGCTGGTAGACTAGATAGGCCCTGTTGCAGACGACGACCAAGCGGTGCACCTCGATGCGCTCTGCTAGACGAGAGCACCGCTTGTCCAACTCGCCCAGCAGCTCCTTGGCCTTGTTAAATCGCCAGATATAAAACTTAAAGAACATCATCTTGATCGGCAGTCCGCAGGCATTGAAGAACATCTGAAACACTGACAGCAATTCGCTGAGCTCCAAAATCTTAATATCTCTTGCCATGCTAATGCTGAGCCCGATCGGCAGGTATATAACGCTCCATGCAGTTAATAAAGTGGCCACAATATGGTAGGGGATCCTGTACTTCTTGGGAGTGGACCAGCCCATGAAGAACATTCCGTACTCAAAGTACTGAAAAGCCTCAGCCGAGGTCAGCAGACTTGAAGGAGTTGGTTCTCGCAAGTAGGTGAAAGTCATTTTTGCACTCAAATCTCTTCGATACTAAGGTGGAGAATCGAGTGACCTCGGTATTTATACTAGCCAGCTTTCGAATTTTCTTGCTATTGCAACCACAAAAGGGGGTAATTATACCCCGTACCCATAGGGTACAAGAGTATTATAAGTTAGTGCCAAAATGAGAATGTAAGTAACAGGCAAAAGGAGGCATTTTTGACCCCATAAAGTAAATATATTCTTGATCATAAAATAATTATATAGGCATTGGCGGACGTTTTCTAAAAATTGGGGTAAAATCGGATGATAAATATGGGAGTTATTAACAATAAAGTTTCTGTGTATGTTTCTTCTTCTTGCTGAAGCTACGTACTCAGACACGCGAAAAGTGTTCCGAAGCATTGAGACAAAACGAGAGGGGACAATAGTCACCCTCAATATTTTAATTTTTCCATGTTCTTTGGCTATTTAATTTCTCCCACACCGGGTACCGGGTATCTCACAGTCGGGCACACCCGACTGTAGCTTTCCCACTTGTTATTAATTGACTGTGAAACTGAGTCAAGCAGCCTACGCACAGTAATCAATTGTCCCTTAACTATCGGTTAGGTAAATGTTACTATTGTGTGGCCACAACAAAGGATTTTAATGGATGAATCTTTTATGATACTGGAACAACGGCGGTGGCTGCTTTTCTCAGGGATTCCTTGAAAGAAACTACTAAAGCAAGGAACTAACAACATGTCTCAGAGATAAAAATCCAGCCTCTGATCTGAACTTCATATCGTGTCTGACTTTCAGAGAGTCCTTGTTGGAGATCCGGCAGTCAGAAAAGGATTCATTAAAGATTCCAATTTTATTCATTTCTTTCATACAAACAAACATTGTTTTAAAGAAACAAACAAGCGCGTGTGCGGCGGCGATATAATTTGTGTATTGTTTCTGGATAATTTTCTTTATTTTGACTGACATAACATTTTCTAATGGATCTATTACAATAAATAGAATAGCGATATATTAAATATCAACAAATTGCACACTAATTAAGTAAATATTATTTGCATTGTAGTTATTTGATTAAATAATCTTAACATTTCCTAGTTGCCAAAGTCTTGCTCTGGGTTTCTTTGTTTCCACTAATCTCTCTCCAATCTGTCGCCAATATTCAGTTGTTTGACAAAGGTGACCACAGTAAAAGCCAGTTTTGCAACCTGAAAAGGAGGTAATTATATAATTTGAAGCAAAATTGTTGGCATTTGAAGCCTACACTTATATTTGAGCTCGTGGAAATTGGGAAAATAGAACCAGCGGTGAAAGCAATGGGTTCCTGAGAGCTTTGCAGGAAATATAGAAGGGAAGTTTTGTATCTGCGACTTGCGTTCAACCAGTTGGAGTGAAATATGGCCATCTCCAGAAGTTCACAGTCTGACTTTATCATGTCACAAACATAACAGAATGGAAAGGTCTGTAAAATCAGGCCGACTATATAGGCAGCTGTGGCCAGACCTGTCCAAATGTCGGCAAAGAGCAGGTGGATCATAGACAGGCCTAAGCAAAGGCCGATCAGAAGAAACTGGACGAAGATAGTGAGGGAGATGACGGGACGAATCATTTCCGCATATCTAAAACCAAGGAAACATGATAAATATTTAATAGGAACTCCCTTATCATTGATTACTCTTTGATGAGCTTGTGATCCTGGATGCAATTGATTAAATCCTCCTGGTTATCCGCATCGCTCTTGTCGGGATCTGTGCAAAGTCGCTCCACTCGCAGCCGCAGCAGTTTGAGGTGTACCCTCAGGATCAGGCCATATAGCAGCGGGTATATGTCGCTCATCAGGGTTTGAGTCACCGCAAACAACATGAGCATGTTCTCGTGGACGGCTGCTATCCAGAAGCTTTGCTTACTATGCCGCCAGTTCACAAAAGGATTGTATATGCTCCACGGCAAGTGTCCCGCTGCAGCAGCCGACAGGAAGGTAGAAACGCTGTAGCAGGTGTAGATCATCTGGTAGATTAGATAGGCCTTGTTGCAGTGGACGACCCTGCGATGCACCTCCATACGCTCGTCGAGACGAGAGCAGCGCTTGTCCAACTCGCCCAGCAGCTCCTTGACCTTGTAAAATCGCCAGATATATAATTTAAAGCACAGCACCTTGAACGGAAGTCCCATTGCATTAAAAAACGCCTGAAGCACTGACAGCAATTCGCTGGGCTTGAAATTCTCAAGTTCCATTGCCATGCTAATGGCGATTCCGACCGGCAGGTATACAACGCTCCATGCAGTTAAGAAAGCGGCCACAATAAGGTAGGGGATCCTGTACTTCTTGGGAGTGCACCAGCCCATGAAGAACATTCCGTACTCAAAGTACTGAAAGGCCTCCGGCGAGGTAAGTAGATTCGAGGGAGTCGGTTTTCGCAAATAGTTGAATATCATTATTGCACTCGAATCCTTTCGTAACTGAAGAGGGGTCTCAAGTGCAGTCGGTATTTATACCAGGCGGGATTCGGGCATTTTGAAGCATTTCGATAATTGCGACCACAAAAGGGGGAAATTGTAAATTGAATTTAATTGACTGTGAAACTGAGTCAAGCGGCGTACGCACAGTAATCAATTGTCCCCTAACTATCGGTTAGGTAAATGTTACTTTTGTGTGGCCACAACGAAGGATTTTAATTGTTGAATTACTGATGAAACTGGAACATCAACGCTGGTTGCTTTCTCAGGGCTTTCTTGAAGGAAACTACTGAAACGAGGGACAGGCTGTTGCATTTCTGAGAGCCTTCGATTCGGAATTCAAGTCGTTCCAGGGAATTCTCTGCTAGAGATCCGACACTCCGAAAAGGATTAATTAAAAATTCCAATTTAATTGATTTCCTACTTCCCAACAAACAACGAACAGTAATCAATTATCATATAACTATACGTGTTCTTTTCATGGACTATAATTTTCTGAATTCTCGATACTGTAATCACCTGCATTTCTTATTTGCCTTGCTTTCCGCACTTTTTCCGTCGAGGCGTTACCATAAAGTGGGGAATAGTTCTCCTTACAAGCAAAGCACAGACCATTTAGATGTAAATGTCTTTGCCGCATGATTAATACATGTGTGTCTATGCTCTTAGCATATACGTTCATTGCGTAGCCGACATGGGTGCCGTGCCCCGTGTCCCGTGCAGCACAATGCCAGCCATTGTCTGACTTGCGTCCTCGGCAGACGCGTGTGTTCAAGTTAATTTATAGACTTATCAACACTTAATCACCGGAAAAATGGCATAGCGCATGTGTAAAACGCACACAGCGCCACGCATGTTGATTACGGCGCTGTCTTTGCTCGTATTTCACCCGGAGATGAAGTCAGAGGCAGAGGCAGAAGCAGCGCCATATCCATATCCATATCCAGATCCAGAGACAGAGGCTTAATAGTTGTTAGTTAGTTGTGCGTGCAGACTGTTGCTCTCCGTAACGCTTCGCATTTGCCGTAATTTATACTTTATAGCCCTGGCCAGATATGAAAAGTCCCGCACACATTCGCACGCATCGCTGTAGCATAATATCGGGGGCTATATTTTTTCAGCCGCTGCTCAACATGTTGACTTTTATGCCGCTTTCTGCGGCTGCCAAGTCAACTGTGGTCAGACCCAGCCCCTGATATTTATGCGTGCATATAAATAACAGGGTCTCCGACTTTCCCTCTGTAGCTGTAGCTGTAACTGTGACGGGGGCTTATGTTATTAGATTTACTGCGGGCGGTGGGTGCTGCAGATGCTGCTGCTGATGCGGTCATAAAAAGGCAGACATTCAAATAAACCGCAAAGAGTTGACTGCATAATTAAAGCGGAACACGACGACCTTCAATCATGCCAAGACCGGGCGAAAGTTCATTAAACTGGCTGCTTTCAGTCATCTATCTGTCCAATAAGTGGTAGGCGGGATCCTGGCAATTGGCCGGGACAATTGTGAGCCATATGAGCGGCATATGTGCCACGTTTGTTGATTCCAAACACACTCTCGGCTTGCACTGGGAAAAAATAAGGTGGAAACTTGGCTGAGATATTTTTCTTGTGTTTCTTGTGTTTCAATGTAGATTCTTATTTATTTCGTCGATTTCTGTTCTAGTTTACTTTCCAATGTATTTGGTTTCGTTCTTGTCATCGTCGTGTAACCGTAATCTTCCTTTTTACTTAATCCTAATTTAATTTAATCTCGGCGGAATCTTAACATCAAAATGCTAAATGCTTTACAAAATGCTAAATTCTAAATGCTTTACACTATGCAAAGTACTTATTCAATCAAAGCTATAGATAGTTGTACAGAGGTTGATATATTTTTATCCTGGGACTCAGGCATAAAATGCAATATGAATATTATCTAAAGATAGAAGCTTCCCTTTTCATCCTCTGGAATATAATTTTACTTGCAGTGCAGTCCTAATGATTGCAACAACGTGACGCATCAACGTTTTCTGTTTCGCACAATTTTGTTTGGTGTATTGTGGATTTTTCTCCGCTTTTTTTTTGGCATTGCTCGATCTGAGCCGCGTTGAGCTTTATTGTTGGCCATTTGGACAAACAGGCGCGTGTGCGGCCGCGCCATATGTGTGCTTAAGTGAAAGGCGCCGCCTGATGAAGTATTGTTTCTGGATCATAAACTGATTTGCCTAAAAGCGTGTCTGGGCCTCGCTCCTACGTGCTCGGCATTCGGTTTTCCGGTCTGGCTTGCGGACACCTTATTACATTTTTGCGCCCCTAAACGTGTGCTAATTGCTTTTGAGTGGAAACCTCATAACCAGCGTCCACTCAGCCAGAAGAGCCGTGTTACGGACCTCGGTTTTGCTGGCCAGCACACACACACATACACAGAGACCCGGAGCCATTAAAAATTGATTTATTTTTAATTATCAGTGACGTGCGGCGCAATAATAAATAAACGTGGAAATTTATTGCAACGTCAAAAGCGACGGCCGGCAAGCGTCGACCTCAACAATAGCGTGCGTGGGTGGTTGCCGTCTACAACTCCGGTCAAATTAATAGGTCTCCGAAAATATTCAGTGAAAAGAGTTCAATTCAAGTATTGTCCGATGGATTGTATGCCATTAAAATAAAAATTTATTTAAAGACTATCGGTAAAATGAAACTATTTTGTTTTTAGGGTTTAAATAAAACGTAATACAAGCAAGAAAACCACTTTCTTATGCAAAAAGATTTTTTTAAATGGCATGAATGAGATTATTTTTAATTAAATGAAACACTTAAGCTGTCTATTGTTAATTGTTACTTAAATTAGTTGCCTTAGAACGGTTTTTTCTCTCCTGTTGCACTTTCTGCGTAATATTAGTTACGGCTTTGTTCCCCAATACCTGCAAGCTAAGTTTGCTCTATGTTTGCTCTGACGAAAATATTATATTCCTGTTGCTATTACTTTGCCCATAACTTTATTCACTCGCCCGTATCTGCATTTATGTTGGGCTTTTCGCAAAATATTTAGAATACTGCAAGGGGGAGGATGGCCTGGTGGCTGAACATACATTCCAATAACAACCAGGAAAATCGAGTTGCTGGCATATTTTACAAACACTTTGCTAATGTTGGCGCTTGTCTAACATATTTTCAGCTGCCTCCGATGATGATGTTGCCGGGTGTGGCTGCATACAGCTCCTATTATTATTATTATTATTATTGCAGCTGTCGCTCATGCCGAAATGCGAGCAAAAATGCGGCAAAAATTCTATTATCATAGCCATTGTCGCGCCGGGCATATGACAACCGCTTGACCAACACAACGTTGTCACGAGGCGAACATTTTACTAATTTATTAACTAAGCCAATGCCGATGGACGAAACGCAAACGAGCCAAATATTTGTCAGACTTTCTGTGGTGCCATACCGCCCGGATACCGCATTTTGTTAATGTGAGCCTTCGGCAAGCATTCCTTCGGCTGGTATCCTGTGAAATGTCAGCAGCCCTGCGCTGCCCGGTGTCCTGTTTAAAATGAAATTTTTGGAAATTTGAGATTTCTAATGCCATTTCACCCACACGTCAGTGGCTCGTTTTGCAATTTGCAGTCGCCGGCAAGGACCGCACCCATTGTGGTTGCCCCTTTTTGTGGCCTGACGCGTTTAATGAATTTTTCATGTCATCAGCGTTGTACTGCTGACCAGTGCCGGGCCCCACTTTCAATTATTCACCACCCACGGCCCCAACTTTGAATGGTCGCTTTCAACTGTACTTACCGCACGGCAATTCAAATCAATTTTTGATTTGCCAGATATACATACATTTTTTATTCATACGGCCAAGGAAATCGCTGTTTTTGCATGCGAAAAATTGTAAATTTATTTTCAGCAAACGACGGTTCTCTTTTTTTTTTCGTTCTATGGCTACAGGGTAGCCAGTAGGGTGTGTTGGGTTCCAGGGTGTTGAAGGTATATTTACGAAATTTAAACCTGTTTGTATCTCGTAATCTTTTTATGCTGTAAACGGAGTTAATGTCATTGAGCCAGCTGGTAATCCGTAGTCGAGTCCCACTTTCGGAGTGCCTTTATGCTCTATTTATGCGAGTTCTGTTCACTGGCACTATCTACATTGCATTCGCTGATGAGCTGGACACGCCGGGCTATATATTTTATTCACATGCCAGTTTTTGCTGCTACGCGGTAATTGATACGCTAAACTGCATAACGCAGATTATGACGTTAACAGGGAAATGGCCGAATGAATCGCTGCCTGGAACGAGCATGGACAGTGCAACAAAGGAAACATTGAAATATTTAATAGAGGAAAAAGTGACAACGATGATTATTGTTGCTATTATTGTTATTGTGCTGTGCATTAAATTTGCATGCTATCATGTAGTTATGCATTCGCTCGAATTTAATTATTCACATTATCTGCTAATTTTTAAAATAATTCTGATTATTTTATGCTCTTTTTGCCGGCTGTGTGGAATTTAATATGCCAACTCCTACGTAGCTAATATATGTGTGTGCGTGGCGGGGTGTAAAAAGTTTGAAAAGCAATTTAAAAATGAAATTTATGAATTGTGTGCGCATAAAATGCAAAAGCAGAGCGAGCCGAGCGGCTAAGCAAAGCGTAGAAATGGCAATTGCTTCTATTGCCAGAAGGTAATTAGAATTCATGACACGCTTATGAAATATCACACATACGCAGTGTGGCAAAGACGCTCGCTCTGGCTCTGGTTCCCTCTTGCCTTCTGACTCTCTTTCTTTCTTCTCACACTCTTTTGATTTACGATTTTCAAATACACAAGCATACGCACACAGCCGAAGCCACGAGGATGGCAGCAATGCAAAGTAATTTATGACAATGCCCTGGCCACAAAAACTGCGAATTGCAATCAAAGCCAAAAATGGCTAAGGCCAGGCCAGAAGCTCATATAAATGTCAGGACGCTAACGATGGATGCGAATCTGCCCCCGGGAGCTGCTCTGCAGATGCATTAGTCGGCCACTTTGAGTCATGGAGTGTCAGCTATATCTGTAGCTCTCCACTGAGCCAAAAAATAAATCATTTTGTATTGAGGCAAGAAAAGGGTTTGATATCTCCCTAGATTTCTAATTTAATGAATTATTTAACTCAAGATTTTATTTAGAAATTTATGAATCCGTTAGAGATATTTTTTTTTGGAGAAATATCCAGCTTAGAGTGTAGGTATTGAGTCTAAATCACGAAAAATTAATGTAAAATTTAAAAAAGTCAATTTACAACCATTTTTTTTTACTTTAAATACAATTTCTGAGTCCCTATTTAGTCGGATTCCCTTTCATGAAGTTCTGCTTTGATGATTTCTCAGTGCATCCTTATCTTTGACTCTTTCTTGTCACTCAGACTCCTGTCTCCTTTGGTCCTCAAGATGCATTTGGGTCTGTTGCCCGGCTAAGCCAAGCTGGAACTCCAATGAGGCAGCCGGGCAGGAAAAATACAAGGCAGTAGTTGTTGCCTCCGTACAACTTTGGCATATAAAATGGGTTCGCTATGTAGGTTGCGCCGTGTATTTTAATGGCGTGAAGTCAGCGGCGCGTAAATAAAAAAAATATAAAAAAATGGCAGCGGAACGTAGAAACATCATGAGGCATCTTAATAAATTACTTTGGGGATTTTGGTGCACAATTTTTAATATTGTCGGGCCGCGGCCCAGACAGCGCCACATCGTTACACGTATAGTACAGTACACACCCCCACGGAGTGGCATAGGGGTGCGGAGCTGGGGGCCACGACAGTTGCTTGACATTTCGAGTTTAATGAAATTTATGCAATTTTTCTTATTTGCCAAATGCACTGCGGCATTCACAGCTCGCCCGCTGCGTCAGCAACACGCCAAAGTGCAATGCATCAAGCGGGTGGCCTTTGCACATCGGCGGGGTGGTGCCTGCTTAGATATAGACAGTCCTGACAGCTCGAGTTAGCAGGAAGGTGCACAGGGCGAATAGGTTCGCCTTGGTTCAAGGAAGTTATATTTATTTTGGGCGGAAATATGTTGATTTCTATGGGTAACCAGGGTGTATGGCGAAAATAATCATACTTCGGATTCCTGGTTATTAATTTCCTTGGTTAAACGCAGTCCGAGGCTCGAATTTAAAGCCAAAAGCTGGCCGCGCAAGTAGGTACTTGTTGCCAAAGTTCATAAAGGTGGCCCCTCCTCGCCTAATGATGATTATTTCTAGTTCATTTTCATTTAGCGCCATTCTCCACTTTTCTTTTTTGTTTCTTGTTTCCTCTTTGGCATTCTAGCTACTGACAATAAGGCCGGGACAAAGGAGCAGAGGGGTAGATCCGACGACATTATATTTTCATTGTTGGTCAGCCAAGCGCAAAGGCTTCGACGAGGGCGAACGGGCGGACTCGGGAGCCATTTCCCGCTGCCTCTGTTTTCTGGCTTATGCTTTCAACGGATTTTGGCTTGGTTGCCGCACAAAATGAAACAGAATGTCGTCGGAGTGTCATTTGGCTTCGAAAGGACGAAGGGCGAAAGGAAGTGCAGCTTCCAGGGGATATTGGCGGGCGTAGAAGCGCCTAATGTGCTCTCCGAGCTGCTAAAGACTCGGCAGTCGAGTTAATGAAACCAATAAATTAATTTTAATGATTGCATAGACACACACATACACTCTCAACGACAAATAAAGAGGAAGAGGATACAGTGAAGCGTGCAGTTTGCTGCGTCAGGAGCTTCCTCTCCGTCACCCACTCCCTCTCGGCCGCTCGACTGCTCCTTGGGCGTGGCACTCGCCATAAGTAATTGACAAAATCTTAATTAGTCCTTGGCATGTCCATTGAATGGCTTCTGTTGGTTGTCGAGTTTAATTAGCGTTAAATATTTGCAGCGTCTTGAGTTTAATCAAATTAAAAATACCCGCCCGTTGCTCGGACAAAAATCAATGCCCTTGCACGCTAGACCGCCAATCAATTAGACGTTTAATCAAATTTTCATTAACCTTTCGAGCGATTTCCGTTTGGGCCAATTAAAAAGAGGCCCAGGTTCGATTGTGGCCCACAGTGTCGGCTTAATCATTTTAGCGCATTAAACTCGAACACACGTACACTCATCCCGTAGTCCTGGAGTCCTACCGATGTCCTGGCAGCCCTCTGGGCGCCGGAGTGTTGCTTGCATGGAAAACAAACCGTAATCAGTTGAAGAGTTGAGTGCGCTCAAGAATTTCCACTTGCACTTGCCAACGGCCACTTGGAGCTATAAACTGTGAAGAGCTCTTCCGGCTACCAGCAGAGCACCAGCAGCATCCGGATCCGGATGAGGCAGCTGCCCCATCGAGTGTCCTTGAAATCGAATACAGCTGCTGTTCCAGCTCCTGCACAGAGGGAAAAAATCACTATCTCCCTTGCAGAAAAACAACATGCTATCGATTCAAAGCACTTGTGTTCTTCTAAACACGAGAGAATGGCATCAATTAGGATTCAATAAGGATTTTTAATTATTCTCCAGGAACTTTTACTCTTGAGGCAAAGTCCTTCGACTAAAGTCTTCATTTTTATATCGATTTATTATGCAATTCGATTAGATTCATGTATTTGTAAGTCTTCAACGAGATTAGTTTTCAGCCAATTAGCCAAGATTAATGTTCAGTTTATTTTAAAGCAAATTTAAAGCTTAAACTCTATACCGAGGGTTTTTTTTTCCCAAGTGTAATGATTTGTATGCGCTTGTGGCTGAGTGTCCTGTTATCCCCTTGGCAGTTTTGAGTGACTGTCGACGGACTGTGAGGCCAGAAAAATGGTGCATAAATCAGAGAGCAAGTGCATCGACATTTATGCGTCTGGCCAAAGTTGCTTTAATTAAAGTTTGGCTTAAGCCGGGTCAATGGGGGAAAATGAGAGATGTGACATCGATTGCCCTGGCAACCTTTGGCCCGCTCATCGGTCGGTCTGGTCCTGCGTTACTGTTTCCGCAACAGGACAGATGATGACTCGTTTTTGTGCCAGGGTCTCCAGGATATGCGGATATGCGGATATTCCGTGGGCCGCCGTTGTCAAAGTGTCAAAGTGTAATCATGCTTTGTGCGGAGAGGCTTAAATTAAATTAATTGACGGCCACTTGAAGTAAATTAAACTGGGGCCGTAAGCTTTTATTTCAGCCGCCGCCGTCCTGTGTTGCCAACGCCAATGTCCTGCCATTAAAGAGATTACAAAGGGTCAAAGGGATAGCTGCGATTGCTCATAATTGCGCGACGCCTGCGGCCAGCCATCGAATGCTTCTCCGGCTCCTTTGGCTCCCTTTGCTCCTTTTGCGCTACTGTTTCCTTTATTTCTGTGGTCCGGTCCGGTCCGGAGTCCTTGTTGCAAAAGTGTCATTTGCGTTGACTACTATTCAGATACTGTGACAGAGCATTTGGATGGCAAACTAATTAAATTTTGCCGTCTGCGACTCGGTGACGTTGTGACTTGCTGCGCCGGATATGGGCAGCCAAATTGGCGCCGCAAATTGGTAATTACCCCGGCCGAAGTGCATGTCAAACACGTAAAAAGGCGGCGGAGAGCGGCAAAGAAAACTACTCGTGCCATCCCGTCTAGCTTCCAGCTACCATCTCTGAACAATGTGCAATTAGCCAACGACAACTGAAGCTGCGCTGCAGCACCACTACACTCTGACTTCGAATGCACTGCGAACAAACTGGTGATAGAACTGGAAAATACAGGAGTTTTATTTAAGAAGGTATTAAAGGTATTGGAACTCTAGGTTATACTTATGGTGCTACTTTACCTCTTTTTAATAGATTTACGTCAAAGTGTCTAGTTCTTGGTACCATTCTTTTGATGAGGTTTTGTGCTTTGTATAATTTAAAAATTTATAATTTAAGTAATCTATAATTGTTCAGCTCTCTAGATTCACCCAAGTAAAGTAGAACAAAAACAAAAATAGTAAAAAGACTGTTGTGAACTTGGTGGTGAAAGAGCTTGGGTTTGGAAAAAGCTGAGATCCTCTAGTTGTTGGCCGGCGGCGAAGGTGGTGGCGAGCCTTCCGGGTTGTGGCCATCGTGGCCGTTTGCTGGCTTCTTGGGGAACAGCGGTCCCCAGGAACGGGAACATACGGCGATCACCATAATCATGAACACCATAACGTTACCGGTGTTGAGGCCTGTGCAGGGTTGGCACTGGCGTAGAAATTCCATGAAGTCCTCCATTGTATCCATTGTATTTAAACTTGAGCTTTTGAGGCGAACTGAAGCGTATTCTCGATTTATATAATGTAGAATTTCAATGCTTTAAGAGACAGCAAAGACAGAACTAATACAGACCTAGGAGATTGGGGTGAAATGTAGTACTGAGCCTACTTAGCTTATCAATATTTCAAGACAAATCCCTTAAGCATTTTTGCTTTTCTCTCTCTGTATAAAACTACAATTGCATCCACACGCTACTGCGGCGATGACAATCAAGCAAACGATGCCATCGTCCACGCAAAGCAGCTGACGACGCGTGTCCTCGATGTCCTTGCTGTGTGGGTTTGTGTATTTTGGCGGGTGTGTGTTTCTGTGTGCTTCTGTGTGTGGTGTGTAGATGGCCTTTGGCCGCCTTGTGGGCGAGGGCGTGGTCAGCTGCAGTGGAGCTGCCTAATTACTTGTAAGTTGGCGAATTTGCGGCATGGCGTTTTCGGGGCCCAGCAACTAAATTGAATTTGACGTGCCGGCAAGCGGTCAATTGCTAACGAGTCGCACCGCCATCCTGCGCCGCCGTCCTGGAACGCCACCAGATCACCAGGCACCAGAGCACCGCCGGAAGGTTACTGAGACGGTCGGATGACGTCGCGTGTCCGTCGTTTCCTGTTTCCTGTGGCACCGCAACTTGCTGATTGCCAGCGTGTAATTATTTTTTAAGCACTTTGTCTGCTCGAGAAATTAGACCTAACTAAGCCAATCTCTTTTATTTCATTTCGAGGGGGGTTTTTTTTGTCCGGCATTTTTTTTCGCCTGCATTTGAATAGCGTGAGGGGAGGGGGTTGAAGAAGGACGATGAGGATGGGAGCAAAAGGGAGCCGGCAGATTTGGCTTTTGGGTCACACACGGCGGTCGGGAATCCTTGGCGCGTATATCCTCTTGTTGCTTGGCTTTCATTTTTCGGTTGCTTTGTCCAATTAGCAACTGTTTCGGGGGCTACGATTTCATTTCTTTTATTGTGCTCGTTATCCTTTTTATTTTGTTCGCCGTCGCTGTTGCTGTTGTCTCTCCACTCGGCTTCAACTTGTGCAAATTTGATATCCTTGTTACAGCAAATTGTTGTACAATTATTCTGGCTTCGCCGTTCCACGGGAACCCCTTGTGTCGGAGGAGAAAACCTCTTTAATTCGACCATCGACCATCGACCAAATCGAATCGAATCATATTTATATGCTCCACAAAACGTCAGGGTTCAGTTCTCGCCCTCCCCTCATTGCCATTGTCCTGCGCCAATATTGTCGCCCTTTCGATTATTTATGATCTTTACTTTGCAGCGAGTGCTCCCCACGGGCCTGTGGCCAAGTTTTAGTAGTCATCGTCATCGGCTCGGCTCGGCTCGGTAATAAATTTATGCTTTTTTATTTCCTCCTGTCATAATTTTACCCTCAAATACGCAGACAGAGATGGAGGGTGGCGATAGCAAAATGCTTGGCATTCCCGACTCGGCTCACTCCTTTCACTTCCTTACTTCATTCTCTCCTTCGTCTCCCCTTTTTCCCTTCTTGGCAGGAGCAGGGAGGTCTGTCTAGAAATTTTCCAATTGATAAATTATTTTATGGCAAATACACAAATTTCCTCATACGCACCCTAAACTCCTCCAGTGTGTGCGTGCGGTTTTGCGGCCTGGTTTTTCGATTCTCATTTGGTGGCTCAGCCCGGCTCGAAGATATCTGTGTCCTGCGCATAAAAGCCGTATATCGTACTGCTTTGGGTTCGCAATATCCTTGTGTACTTTTGCGTATTTCCTGCTGGCCGAGCGGTCACTCATTGCTCGGCTCGTCATCATCATCATCGCTCCTTCGAGTCGTCCCTACTCCCTAGCCCGGCTTCTGGTTCTTATTTTTTGTTAGGGCCCCGAATACATAAAATCAATCATGTTTCTTCGCCGCCCCTCCCTTCGGCCATCTTTATCAATATTTTCCCTGCCTGGGCCTTTCATCAAAATTTGTTGCTTCGCTTGTTTTTTGCTGGTATTTTTTGTCTCGGTTTTTTTCCATACCTCCATACCTATGTCTTGGCCGAGTCTTCGCCGAGAAAAGAAAAACAAATTCGAGTCGATTTATAAAGCATTTAAGTTGCTTTTGCTTTCACTTTGGGCGACTCACGACTCGGTGCCCTTATAAATATGCTACATTTATTTTAATAGAATTGTTTATGAGCCTCATATTGGCAGCGTTCGTGGGCATTCTGCGGGCTCCGAAATGCGCAACTGCCAAAACATGTTAAGTAGAGAAATGGTAATAAAAAAAATATTAAATAAAAAACAAAGAAAGCACCGAATAAAAAGCGAGAAAAACTCATACAGGAATGGCGGAAAAACCGCGCCAAATCAAAGACAACAAATCCGAAATGCGCACACAATATTTTGCGGGATTATTTCAGTTGGCTTGCTGTCACTGCAGGCAAGGGGGTGCGGGGGGCGCATAGAGTCCTGTGCACTATCCTGCGGAGACTAAAAGTTCGGGCTACGATCCAAATTTCTGTTAATTTGGCAGCTTGTCCTGCGTTGGCATTTTGTTTTTTGCCTGCCTGCCTGCCTGCCTGCCTGCCTGACTGCCGTCGTTTATATTTTTTTACGCTCTGCTTGAGTTTTATTCGCCTGTGGAAAAAAACGTCCAAGAAGAGCAGTTCGAATATATACGGATGTTCGCATGTGCACAGAGGAAAAGGGAAATTTTTATTTTATTTTCTTAATACAAGTAAATTAGAGCATGGAATAGGATATTTATGGACAGGAAAAACTAGATGTGAAAGATTTATTATTTACTATATAGAGAGAAAAGAATACGACTTTGTTTTATTATTATTACTGATCTGTGAGAGATTATATTTACTATTTACCGCCTAAATAAATTCTATTTACTCCAGAATACAAGATCTTAATATAGGGAAAACTAAGAACTGTTTATAATTGGTTTTTAAAAATGGGAAATTTCTGGGAAGAGTTCTAGTTCTGTTTCTTTCACTGTCTCAATGACTTATCTTATTCCCACTCCAAGTGTAAAAAAAATCTCATTTAATTTCCCATTTCTTCCTGTGTACCAGGACATATCTCGCTCTTGGTCGCCTCTATTCTGTGTGCAGATATGCAAAACGCTGTGCGCACATAAATTTCAGTGCTGGGCCACGCTTATTTGCATAGGAATTATGTATTTGGGCACGGCGGCTTAGCTGCATTACACAGGACACCAGCACATAGATCCTGGAGCACACACACACACATAGTACAGAGTAGGGGACTCTCTGTGGTCATGCTGAAAACTAACGCATATCGTTTTCCTTGTATTTTGCAGCTATAAATTTGCAACGCCCCGGGAAAATGCATTGCAGCAAAACAAGCAATTAAAGCAGTGCAGCCCCGCAACCACGAACCGAACCTGTAGTATCCTGCCGCCTGCCGCCTGCTGTGCTAAAAACCTATTTTGAATAATTAAAATTCCGTAAGTGCTGCAGTCGAAGACGTCGACAAAGGAGAAGTGGAAGCGGCGCTCCAAGTCGAAGGAAACCCAATCCGAGAACGAGAACGGTAACGGGAACGAAAAGAAGCCTGGGCTCCCTCTTGCCCGCAACACAATCTGCGGCCTGCAAATTCGTGTGCAGCAATGAAATAATTAATTCAATGCACCTCACTAAGCCGGCGAGCAGCAGCAGAAGCAGCAGCATTGCTTATAAATTCGAGAGTCCCTGTCTCAGCCACATCCACTGCAACTGCCCCAACAGCGAGCCCGGCAAAATGGCCGCAGGAGCGAGGATAATTAGCCAGCCAGGACATATCCGCGATCAGCGGCAGGCACCCATGAGGAGCCTGTACCACACCCTGCTCCTGGCCATCGCGGTGGTGGCGCTGCACTTCGAGAGCGGTAAGTTCAGCCAAAGAATATCCATCTATCTTTAAGGAGTCTATCTTGAGCTGGCAGTGCAGCATGTTTGAGTATTTTCTAGCTAGCTGTGGCCTTTGGGAATTTTTAGAGAATGTTTTTTAACATAAATATAATGATATGAAATATTTAATAATAATAATAAGGCCTTAGAAAAATTCAAAGTTATTCAAAGATTTAATGGGTCTGATATAAGATCTAGTCTTCAAGGCAACTTTACTAGGAAAGAAGGGCAAAAGTTCCCCAACACAGTTACCTTGGCCAGCTCTGATCCCAGGCTTGGGAGGCCGAGCCCTTGGCAATTGCAAATTCAATCGCGTGCGCGAATGCGAAGAGGGCCAAGTCAATCAGCGGGCCCGGGCCCGGCTTGGCCCAGCCAGGCCGCAAAGCCATTCAATTGACAAAGCCACAAATTGCGGGCGGGCGTTCGCTCGATGACGGAGCTTTGTCGGCCGGCGAATTAATCTCACGGATGAATATTTCAAAGCGAAACTTGAGCAATTAATTTCGCTAATTGCTTTTCTTCGCCTCGTTTTTGTCTAGGGCCAGTCCTCGTCCTCTTAGGCCGGGCCCTTGCATTTAAATGTCCGGCAGTGGGTGCATTTCAAGGACTCAACTTTTGCCTGTGCATAAACCCAATCTGACATTTATGCGAATGTCCACGGAATCAAATAAGAGTAATGACATTGCACGCAAAGGGAGCAGGGAGCAGGCAGCAGGATGCAGAAACCACCAGCCTCCGCCTCCGTCCGATGTCTTGGGAGCTGGCCGAGTTCCTTGACAGAGAGCAGCACTGTGGCAGTGCAATGTCCTTTGGCTACTCAAACATTCCAGTGGCTATTAGTATTCATATCTTGACTGAACTAAACTGAAAGCTTAAATTCCTCTGGCCATTCGCCATTCGCCCTTCTTTTGTGGCGCTCCTGGACTGGTTTGGGATTCCGTTTTTATCTGCCAAGCGTTTGCATGAATTTTCATTTCGTGCTAGAATTGTTGAAAAAGATGCAATTAAATTTTAGGGCCAGGGGTGTCAGCAGCAAAGAAGATGCAGATGAACGTGGTCCCGGACGCAGAGACGAATGCGAGAAATATAGTACGTACTACGAATATATATGTATATATAGCTACGTATTTAGAGCGAGCGCGCAAAAAACTCGGCACGATTTTCCCAAGTCCCTGACAGTGTCTCAGTTGAGTTTTTCCATCCCTCCATCCTCCACTCCTCGCCGTCCGTGCGCTCCTCTGCGGCTGCAGCTGCCGTCAGTGGCAAGAACGCATTATTAATTTATTTTTCAACTTGCTAGATGAATAAGCAAAGAGCAAAAATGCTCCTCGAACGCCACTTCGGATGCAGCCAAGCTGAATTTCCCAATTTAAGCGACGTCTCGACTGGTTCCCCTTTCCGGCACTTCCTGGATTTGAATCCGAATCCGAATCCGAATGCGCTTCAGTGCTCCATTGTCGGGTCATTTTGCATGCAGCTTTGGCACAACCAAAGGATGGGTTAACTGGCGGTGGCGGCGGCTGTGGGGGCAACGTGTTTCGAACGGACTTCAATCTGCTGTCCATCACTGTCTTCGATCGTGCCTCGACCGGCACCGCAAGGAAATAAAATCCAAAAGTGAATAATGAACCGCAAATAACTTTACTTTGTCTCGAGGACTCCCCGCTTGGCCCGCTTTGGCTTCCGCTCCTGTACCAGTTGCTCCTGCTGCTGTTTTTCAATTGCTGCAGGACGTTTGTCTGGATCTGGAGCTGGATCTGGATGGATGGAGAACTGAACAGAAGCTGCCGCCACTGCGAGTGTCAGTAACAATTAGTTTGGCTTGTAGTCCAGTTAACAGACATCCCAGCTCCGGACCGCTCCCTCAAATATTTGCATTTGCTTTTGCGGTTCTCCGACAGTTGCAGTCAATTCCCGCCCTCTTCCTTTTTTCTATAAACTCTCGTGTTTCGGGGTTTTGCGTTTTTGCACCGCATCCTTGCACAATTAATGAAGTGCAAAGCGCTCGGATAGAGTTCCCGTGTTCCCGTATCCTTCATCTTCATTAATGCTGAATATATATTGTGACATAAATCACACAATCAAATTATCTGCTTCCCCCGGGGCCTCGGGGGAGCATCAGAGTCCCGGACTCGGATTCAGCTGTCCGACTCAACTAATCAACTTGACATAGGTAAGCGAAAACTTTAACCCAAAAACTTTCGATACGAAACTTGCTGCCGCCCCGAGTTGCCTGCGAAGATAACACTTGGCTTGGCTGCGAGTGAGTAAGTGAAATTTATTAACTGCACGGACCACAACCTAAATGCAAATAAATCAGACATCAGTGCGAAACTTCCTTGGCATAAACAAAGGCCAAAAAGGATATCGGGAGCAGAGCCGGCGGCAAGTGAGGCGGAAAAGTTGCAAATGTTTATGGGGGCGGCAGGGGGAAAAGCAAAACAAAAAACCGCAAAAAGGATATTGACGTGTGACGAGACCGGGCCGAGGATGGGAATGTTTCGAGAGGCTCTTGAGGCAACGCCGGAGTCTGAGTGGGTGCTCTCCTCCATCCATCAACCCCTTCCCAAGCCCATTTCCAGTCTTTTTTTTTCCCACTTTTCCGCCTGGCTTAGGTGCGGCGGTGTCAAGTATTTGCACTTGAATTGCGCGCTAAGCAAAATTTACGCGCATTTGCTTGTGCGACTTCAGAGAATTCGCCCGGCGCGTTCGCTCGCAGCTCAAGTGAAAATCGATGGGGCGATGCCTACATCAACACACTGAAATAAATCAATAAGATTAATCATCAGTTCAATAAAACCATTTGCACATCAAAAGGCTCTTCGAAAAGTACATATTACATATGTATTTAAATTGAACCTATATTAGCATTAACAACATTAAACGAGCCAAGTTCCTGCAAACTATTTTTAATTTTAATAAAATTCATGATGGAAATTAAATTGATGCCTTCTATAACTGGAAATTGTATTAGAAAACTGTCTTAAAATATTTCAAGAATCCAGTTCTACTTGGTTGAATATTTATTTGTATTACAGTAGTTTAAGCAAAACTCTAGCTTATCCCTTTCATTTTGCCGAAACTCACAAATTCTGGATTTCAAGACCGTATCAAAGGAAGACTGTATTTTTTTATTCATGTGTACCCTTGGCGATGTTGGCATTGTTGCTTGGCCACAATGTTTTCTTTTCCGCCTCCGTTTCGCCTGGCTTTTTATTGGTTTCCTTCGCCTCCTCCTCCTTTTTCCGTGTTGTTTGATTTGGCTGTTGTCCTGCTTCTGGTGTCATGAGCAAAGGAGCATTTGAGCAAACAAACTAGACCTGCCAACACACACACACAGACGGACTTCTGTGGATGGCAACGGGAACGGGGACACTCGAAGCCTTCATCCCGAGCACATATTGCTTCATCTCCCTACGTGAGATGATGTCGGAACAGGCATCACAACTGTCGACAACATCAACGTCAACGCCATCATCTCAGCCAGCTCTGGGCCTGCTCCAGCTACAGCTCCAGATCCAGATCCAGCTGCTTCCTTGTTCCATATCCCATCTCCATATTCCACTCGCCTGCGTCATTATGGGCTTCGTCTGGCACTTCACAAAAATGCACACAAAATCCTCAACTTTATCTCGTCAATAACTTAAGTGGCAGCCAGGGCTCTCGGCTCCTGTGGCCCCCCACAGTTTTAGTCAGTTTATTTTGGCCCCGCTCTACACACAAAGAAATTCCCCAAAAATAAGGGAGTGTTCTTGGAGTCGAGATAAAGTTATCCGAGAATAAGACTTGATTAATAAAATATAAGATATATCAGAGAAGCTAGAAGTATTCTTAAAGGCTTTACTTATTTTCTCTCAGTGCCATTTGTTGCCGTCTGTGACTTCGATCTATGCCTTTTCCCTTTTGCCACACTCGTTTATTGGTAAAAATTTGCTCCTACCCAGTTTGGCACGTACTGCGGTTGCAGTGGCAAAAGGCTTGCAAATGATTATTTTATTGGCAATTAAATCATAAACATAAAAGCAAGCCGCACAAATCCACCGAAGGTCTGGCAGGGCGATGAGGTTGACATGCTGTAAGGAGTGAAATTTTATTGCCATGAATGTCAGGAGCCAACATTAGTCACAGAAGAAGGCAGACACTCTCCTCCCCCTTCCGCGCCAGCGATTCCGGTTTATTGCAGCATTTAATGCCAGAGATGGAATCGCACTCAAACGCAGACGGACGCAATGTGCCGCTTATGGGCCATCCAGTGCATGTGTGTGTGTGTTACCAACAAAAAAGCAGACTCGGTAACAGAAGAACTGGCTGAGGCTGGCCACAGGGGGAAACTTGTTGCAAGGTCCTTTGACGCCAAGGCCAGGGCAACATCTGTGGGCCAGGATCATAATCATCGTCGGGGTGATATTAAAAAGTTACGCTGCAAATGAAGAAATTGTGTTGGCCCTATAAACGTGTCTGCAAAGTTGGCCATCGCTTTGAGCCGGCTAACTGGCCTGATTGAATTGCCAGCGACTGCTAATGGCAGCAGCGGAAACCACTTAGCCGGATCCCAGTAGCGGACCATATTTAATTTGTGTGCAAATGCTTGGCAAACAGGTTTCTAATAAAATAAAGTGACTCTTTCTCTGGAGCAGGAACTTCATTACATTCCGTGCCGGCTTAAACCAGAAAGCCATTTCATTAGGGCACTCGCCTAATGCTCCGGCCAACTGACGAGCTGGCGCAATTTTAATTTCCAGCGCATTGGCATTGGCTTTGTCAGCTCTCGAGCGGAGCACTTCAAGCAAATTGACATGGACTCGGACTCGTCGCAGGATCCAGATCTGGCTGCTGGACCTCTACCTACTTTTTGGGATTGTGTTTTTTCCGGCCGCATATAAAATATGAAAAAGGCCACAACACAAAAACATTGCTTAGTGCAGGTTGCTGGGACACTGCTGCAGCTGAAACAGTGGCAACAATGAGGATGCACTGCGGGCTACTTGTGGCCCGGACTCTGGTCTCTGGGTGAGTGTCCTCCGACAGCCGACATGCTGCCAAAGGAGGTTAAAATATTTTTGCAGCTTTATCTTCAGACATTTGTCGGGTCGTCGGACGAGCAGGGCAAGAGCGAGCAGGGAGGATGTCGTAATGCAGCGCCGGGATTTAACTGACAGTGAGTGCAGCTCACAGGCCACTCCAGGACCTTCCAGCTCCCAACTCCCACGCCCGTTGGGCAAACAGATTGCCCGCTCCTTCGCCCGGCTACCTTGTCGAGAGCCCAGGGGAGGTGGCCATTTTACGGCTGCCCTGCAGTTGGCTGGGAACCATTCAGCTGGCGAACCTGTGCAAGGACAAGACTGCACTTTCCGGGGGTGGCCAGCAAATGCTTCAAATTAATTTCACCGCATGGGGAAATTGCCCGGCATTGTTTGGGCCCGGCATCAGGCATCAGGCATCAGGAAGCCGTAAATCAGGGCCCGGCACAAAGGACTCGGTTTCGTACTGGGATCTCGCATCCATGTTGTTTCCCTGTTGGGGCGTTCCTCATTTGCCTGACTGTTTGCTCTCGCCGGCGCTTATCGGCGTCTAATCTCTTTATGATAAAATGTTTATATTGGCGACAATATCAAAGGCACAGTCGTCGGTGGTGGCTGCCCATAAATTCCCTGGGCACCGCAAACAGCCCGGGAAAGTTTCCACTTCGCCATATGAAAGATAAATTCACGGATAAGAAGTTTGTGAAAAGCGGATTGTGTGTACAAGCTAATTTAAGTTCGAGGCCAGCTGTCGCACAAAGCGTCCTGGCCTGGCCTGGCTCTGGCTCTCCAGCGTTCAGACCTGGCCCAAAAGGAGCTACGAGGAGACGGAGACGGAGACGGAGGGCGGCGCAGCTGTTGTCCAACCGCAGCAGGCGAGGCGACTTTATTATTATTATCCCCGGCGCAAAGTGGCAATGGGCGGCTCAGGACAGGACCGAGTTTTCGCCAGCGACATTTGTCCAGCTGCTTCATTTCATATTCAGGAGATACTTTTTCCATCATTACGATTTGCGCTGCGATTCGAGGCTGTATGAAAAAGCGAGAAATCACAAAAGTGGGCATGCTCTGGAATTAGGAGTCCTAGGAATGTTGCCTGCCTTTCATACCATATATTTTCCGACAGGTATATTCTCCTACAACTCACCGTTACCATTATTTAATTTTAGATACGCGCTCATTGCTATTGATTTCCGAAAAAAGTGTCATTTTATCCGTTTTTAATTGAGCTTAAAAGATTTTGCCAATTAAAAAGAATATGCGTTTCGACATTCCTGTCATTCTGATTATTTTTTGCGGCCATTCTCCATTTTGCCTGCCACAAATTGCGTTAAAAATTTGAACAATTTAAAGCTCATCTAAAAGTATATGAAAAATGTATGGTATAGAAAAAAAGAGTTTGGTTTTTCAAAATGGTTTTTAATAGGCATAAGGAAGAGCATTCAAAGTGTCGTCGCCTGTTTTTAAGCACTCCCTGCTGTTGTGTGCTTTTTTTTCATGCCACGGCTCCTCAGTTATTTTTCATTTTTCTTTATGCTCGCAAAGTTGCGACTGGTGGAAAATAAAGAATAAAAAAATGGAAAACAAAAACATAAAAAAAAGAATAAAAGAAAACACAAAAGACGAGCGCAAAGTTTTTCGGCCTCGCA
Source organism: Drosophila tani (assembly GCA_008042535.1). Lineage (NCBI taxonomy): Eukaryota > Metazoa > Arthropoda > Insecta > Diptera > Drosophilidae > Drosophila > Drosophila tani. Next base: position 213,372 of record VNJO01008475.1, read on the forward strand.
GGCTGCTGAAGCTGAAGCTGAAGAACTGGCGAAGTCCGACTTCGACTTTGGTTGACAGATGATAACGCGGGGCCAGTGGGCTGCAGGATGCAGGACGCGGGCTGGAACTCGATGGCTGCCTGGATGATCTGCTGGGAGAGGCGCACGCCTCATCAGCAGCTCATCAACGACAGCGTCTAAAATTTCACATTTTTTGCCGGAATACTTTCTGCGCGCCCCATGTGCCCCCGGGCAACTTTGTGCGCGCGTCTGCGTTTAAATGACTTTAAGAATACATAACAAAGTTTTTAAATTATTTCTCAAGTTGAGGCTAAAATGAAATTATAAAGGGATTTTCGCCAGCGGACTGCAGCTGACGGCCTCGGCCTCGGCGTTTGCTTCGTCTCCCCATCTCTCGGCTTATTAACATTGGAAACTCATTAATATTGTATTTTCTTTCCTCTTTTTTTCCAGCTTTTTCTTCTCCTTTATTTTCCTGGGCTCACCCCTGGCCAGAGCCGGTAGTGGACTTAACTCGTTCATAAAAGTTTGGCAAATTTCATTGCATTAATTTGGCGCGCAGGTGTCAGCTCCGGTGTCAGGACACAAACGCACAAAGTGTCAAATAAATCAAACAGTTTTGTGGAAGGGTCGAGCACCGGGCGCCGTCCAGCTCGGGATCGGGTTCGCAGCTCGGGGGATTCGGGGCGGGGTTTGCAAGTTTAATGAGTCGTGCCCGGCCATACGATGGCATTGGATTGATGCAGGGGACGGAGGGCTAAGGTCCTGGTCCTCGAATCGGTCACACTCCTGGCTGGGAACAATTGCAACAGATTTGACAAATACGACGCATGTTTTATTTATTTGTCTGCCCTTCGACACGGCCCTGGGACTATCCACACTGAGAATAAATGGGTTTTACTTGGGAATGTTTGAAAATAAAAATGTAATTGTTTTGGTGATTTTATTAAGAGATTCTTAACTTTCTAAGGATTAATAAATATAAATTTTTAAGGGAAGATTTTACTACTTGTTCCTAGTCCTTAGAAGATTTTTTATTTGAGTAATATTCCATATATTAGGTTTATATCTTAATTTTCTATTACCGTTTAGATATTTTTTTAGGTCGTAACATTCTCCCAGTTTTTAAGAATTTTTTCACCGTGCCGGATTCTGTGTGCCGTGTTTGGTTTACTAATTTCCTGCTGCAAATATTTGCCGAGCGTCCGAGCCGGGTGACAATTGCTGCATTCGAGTGCCCCAGTGCCGGCCCAGCCGGGTCACCGGTGGTGGTGGTGGCCGTTCCCATATGGCGGCACTTCATGATATTGACATTAAGTGCAACGAGGGCGCATTGCAACCCCTAAGCCCCTCGAGTCGCAATCCAAACCCCGTTCCCTGGTCCCGGAATCATGAGCAGCCCAGAGCTCGTCTGTCTTGTGCGGGGGTGCTCGATGTCATCGGGCGTTGATGTGACAAGGCTGCCGTGAAATGATATACGCATTGTCCTTGCAGGGACTCGCCTAGTCATGCTCCTCAGATCCTTAGCGCCTCGAAATCGGCGGGCCTAATGAACCATAACGCTTTATCGCCGTTTGTCGTGTCGTCGAGGGGTCCTTGTCATCCTGCGAAAGTGTGCGATTGGGATTTAATTTGATTGCTTGTATCTGTGTGGGGTTGCCGATGCGTGCGAGCGAGTGTGAGTGAGTGTGAGTGCGGCCTTATCCTGTGATTTACTGTGTTATTTGGTCTTACTTTGTTTTACCGCTTATTGCTTATTACTTTCTCCACACTCGAGCCTTCGAGCCCGTCTGGGTGCGGCTTTACTTTTTTATTTCCTCCGTTTATTTTTTTTCGCAACCCCCTGTCGGGCATTAGCGCGGCGATGACAAAAAACTCATGCTAAATCCTTTCTGCATTGATTGATAAAGTGCCTTATGCGAGGATTAAGGCGACATTGATTTACTATGCCTTCGGCTTACTCGCACTCTTTGTTGCGAATTTCCTTTATAACAGTTTATTGGAAGGGGTAGGTAGGTGGGGCATTTCAGCTAATTGTCCAACAATCTGGTGTGATTCCCGGCCACCCCTCGTTGCCTCATTAAAGTTGTCCATGGGGCAAGTTCTGACCCCAAAGAGGGGCAGTTGAAAAGTTGAAAAATGGGGGCAACACGGCAGAAGTGCCCACACCAGCCAAGAGGTGTTACATTTTATTTGAAAAGTTTCCCTGCATAAATATTGTCAGCTCTTCGAGGTCCTGTAGGTGTTGCTGTAGCTGCTGTTGCTGCCGCTGCATTGTGTTGGCCATGGCCATCGGATTGTGAAACCCAGTTGGTTTGGCTCAGACCTGGCCTTGTTGTGCCCCATTCTGTTCCGCTCCGGTTTGTTCTGTGGCTGTGTCAATTAACGCCTAAGTTGTAAACAAATTTCGCCCAGTGGCCCGCTGCACTCATAAATTGCAGTTAGAAGATGGCAGTGAAAGTTTGCCGGGTCCACAAAGGGGCCTCTCCTACGCTCCTCCGCCTTCGCTCGGTGTAGTATCCGCAGGACCAAGTTTGCAAGTGTTAGCCAAAGTATGCTTTAGCTAAATGCTGTTAGGTGGCAGTTGCTGTTTACTTCCGACTTGGCGTTGGCCTGATTAATTAGCTGGAGGTTCTTGACAAATTTCCAGTTTGCACTGCAAATTGAGCGGGATTTTCTTAGGAAGGATACTACAGCACGTGGCGCTTATCATATTTTCCTCCTCAATGGGGTGGTGGCTCAATCAGCCCCTAATCCCTGGGAAAAGCCACTTGCCAGTTGATCCCTAAGCTCGGGCAGCTATCTCATTTCGACCCCGGCTGCAGCTTGCCACAGAAATGACCAATTAACTAAGGATGCCCCGGCCTTATCCCGGCTCAAAGAAATGGGTTCCTTCCTCCCCCACTCCCATTCCGGGGGAATGGCCAGGAGTCACAAAACTTTGACACTGGCTGGCGAGAATTTTAAATCAAATCGGAAGAGAGATTATATTGCAAATAATACTTATGAACTTATTATCTTGTTTGTGTTTCCAGTCTCCCTCCCTCCTATATCGAAATATATATATATTTAGTTATAGAGACAGCCGCTTGGCATGCAGAACACGAGTCAGCCAGATATCCGTGCTCGCTGCGAGCTGGGATAGAAATTTAAGCCATAACTTGGCCAAGCGCAGACTTTGGCTTCGATATTGGTATTGGATTTTGATTTTGTTTCTGCGGCCAGCAAGTCCTGCCAGTCCTACCAGTCCTTACCGTTTCCCTTAGCCCGTAGTCCTCGAGTTCTCCATTGTGCCAACTTCGATGTTTATTCGGTGCGGTACAAACTCCGTAAATAAATTCCAACAAAATTGTATAACAATACACCAAACGGGCCTCCAGGGTAAATACGAGGTTTTGGGATAAACGCGCTCACCAGACCAGAGACCGTAGCATATGGTGGCGGTCGACTGGGGAGCTGGGAGGGATTTCCAATAGTATTTGCGACTTGACGTGCCCATAACAATGAAACCGAAGGGCAGAAAGGGTGAGACCGGCTGACAGTTGGCAGATAGACAAACATTTCAGCGCCTTGAGAACTCGTTCAGCTTTAAGTTCCCGGCCAGAAATTATAAAAGAGCCGCTGGTAATTGTGCGTTGCTTTCGGTCGCTTTCCGTGTACTTAATCCAATAAGGCAACAACGGTTTTCTTAAGTAATTTGCTGCCCCCCGCCCAGCGCTCAGCGCCTTTGTTGGGCCGTTTAGTCTGGCAAATAGCAAACAATTTTACCCAACTGCCGACCCCGGGCCGGGATTCCCGCAATCCACTTTTGCAGCTAGGAACTCGTAGCCCGGAACTCGGAGCTGGGAGCTGGGTGCTCTTAACTCCGGCCAGCTCGGCATAGTTGCGTCAAGTATTTTTCAGCTTTTGTTTGTACGCCCGGCTGGCGGTTGCCATTGTTGGATAGAGAACAGCTCCGGGCCCCCAATCGGATCCAAGCGGATCCCCATCCGCACTTCGCATCGCTTCGTTGCAGCGCCGGCGAACTGCCTTTAAGCGAATCAATCAAATGTCGGTTTTAATATAAAAGCTTAATTGGAAAATTTGAAGCTGCAACTTTTTCCAAACTCTCATTAAGAAATTATTCAATTTTTCCCAGCACCGCCTCCCTCTCCCTCTCCACCCCTGGGGAGTTCGCATAAAAGTGAAGTGCATGGAAAGAAAGACAACAAATAGTTTTCAGTTATCGACGGAGGAGGACTCGCGCCGACTCTTCGGTCTCGCTCGGCTCGACTTTTATTATTGCCTTTTTATTGCGTATTAATTTTGCGTGCTTAATTTGCCAGCGCTCCTTTGTGTGCGGGGGAGTGGCACTTGGGAGGGCGTAGGCGCCCTGCCACGCCCTCTTACTCGCCTGTTGTTCCTCGCGCGGTTTCCGGCGGCGCTAAGGGCCTGGCTTGTAATTGGCGATGTTGCCTCCGCCGCGCTACCCTTGCTGCTCATTTTAATGGCAAGAAATTGAATTTTAATTAGTAACGAGGAATCTGTTACGCATCAGTTTGTATTTAATTTAATTTCTTAATTAAAATGCGTGAGCATGTCGGCATAAAAACCAACGGCTGGCTGTCCCTTTGCCTTGCCCTCTCCCCGCGGAGCAGAAAAACAGAAAAATAATGGCAACTGCAAAATATTTCCATTTTAATGCTGAGCCGAGACAAGTGTTATGTTTTTCAACTCGACTCAGCTGGATACGGGCGACAAGTGCCCTTTCATGTTGGCTAATTGTTGGCTTTCAGCTCGGTGTTTGGCCAAGGCCATTTTGGGCGGCCAAACACTGGGGATGGACATGGAAATCGGGCTTACTGGCAGACGCGTTAAATATTCAGGCGAATCCGACCAAAACCTGCCTGCTGTACTTCTAATAAAATCCCATTTCACTGCCTTAAAGTGCTACCATATTTATAGGGACACCCAATTCGGCTGCTCAGCTATGCCCAAGGACTACTGGCTGTCGGCTGACTTGGAGGCGCCAAGTTGGAGCAAACATAGGGAGAAATATTAAAGTTTTACAAGTGCTAAGTATGTTTTGATAATAATCAGATATCGGGAAATTATATAGATTTTTTAATAAAAAACAAAAAGTATTCTTAAACCATGAAATACATTTTTCTTTTATCTCTAAAAATTACCTTTAAATTTATATGTATTATTCTTGGAGCTTATAGTAATTTCTCAGTAATTTTTTATACCTGATCTTTGTGATGAAAAATAATCCAGAAAATATTTATATGAATTTTCCCCCAGTGCACCTTTTCCCTTCGCTAAAACTGTCTTCTCCCTACATTACTTTCAGCTTTAAGTTTTTTGCAGCCAGCATTTCGGCGACTTGCACTGATTTGGTGAAGCTCTGGAAATTCACTTGTTCTAGGAGGGCAAAAAATAGAAACTAAAAGGGGAATCCTGGCACTCGCCGAGTCAGCTACTCAGCGGGGAAAAAATGTGCCAGCCACATACATAATACACGTATCTTGGTGTCTGGGACAGCTGAGTTTCTTTTGCTGCGGTTCCCATAAAATGCATAAATTATACGGCGTTTATGCCGCCGTCCCTCTGCGTGTCCTTGTCGTTTTTGGCCAGGACAACTGCATTTGGGGGTATGTGTTGGGCTGCTCCCGGCTGCTGTGACAGGTGGATAGTGCATTGCAACTGGCGCAGTGGAGACCGAGCCGCTTACACCCAGCTCCACGCACAACATACAAATTAGGGTTAATTAACTTTGCTTTTTAGACCGACTTGAAGGTGTTCCGGGCAGGGCAGAGCAGGGAGACCGACCAAAAGCGAAAATCAGGTTATGCCAAGCACTTGAATTCCCCCAGATATCTTGCCACTCTGCGGTTCCGTTCGGTTCTTGGCTCCACATCTGGCCTGGTCCTGGTCCTAGTCCTGGTTGGGTCTCTGTTCCAGGCTGAAGCTGCAGTGTGTTGCAGTTTTGTGACGCCAACTTTGTTTGCCAAACTTTTTATTGGCACATATCCCCTCCAGCTGGGCTGGAGCTCTGTGTCCTCTGCTGCCGTGTTCGGTGGCAACGAACTGGGCCAAAATTAAAATGTGCATTGTTTACGCTCTGGATCGTCCCGCTCGCTGGTGGCCTGTCTTTGAGTTCGGCAACACGACATTTGCATACGGGGCTCCTGTGGGCTCCGGCTCCGGGACGCGTCTGCGGATTGTTTGTGTTTTTAAATCCGCACACTTGACGCGCTTCGTGCCAGCGAAAACATGCGCTAAAGTGAGCACTTGTCGGGGATTTTCCACTAGGAAGAAATCTGAGAAAATTTTGCGATATGTTTCGGTTTGTTTTCCCAACGAATGGGGCTTAAAATATTGGGTAGATGGGATTAAAATTAATTCTTTTATCCATATAACTTGTATAGTTTTAAACGCAACATTTTAACTGAGAGCAAAATACTCCTTATAAGAGCTTCGTTGGTAATCCAGCTAATAGTTAATACTATAGTAAATAATGCAGTTTAAAAAATGTAAAGTAATAGTATATTATTACGACTTTCTCTCAATGCAACCGCTAAGTGACGATGCGCTCGAACCAAAAATCGACAAGTGCTCTCCACACACACAGGGAAGGTCGGAAGTGCTGTCAATACCATACATATAGGTCGGATATATATCTCATCCGCCGGTGGCTCCGCAATTTGTGCTCGCATTAGCCGCGTGCTCCGATGGCGAATTATACTCTTGAGCGTCATTTAACAGAGAAGACGATAAATTAAATTACCCGGCCACCAACGACAGCCAACAAATTTGGACTTTCCTTTTGCGGCCAGGCGAGGCCTCGGTCCTTAACCGCTTTTCCCCTCCCATCCGAAACACACACCCGGAACCCCCGAATCCCTCGTAATCTCCGTGACTTCGGGGCTAAAGTCATAAGTAAGATCTACACACTTGATAAGCGTTGGGAACTCAACATCCGAGACGAGCATTTCTGAAACACTAACTCACACAAATAGACACGTACGAGTGTGCGAGTGTGTGCACACACATACACACACATTCCTTTATTTCCAGCCACCACACTCACACTCTCACATATATACCGACATCCGGCAGCATTTCCGCTTTATTTTTGGCACTGACTGCCAACGTATTCCAATTCATTTGTTTTTCCCTCTGCCTTTTAACTGCCCTCCCGACCGACCGAAGGACTCCGACTCCGACTCCTCGTCCTTGTCCGTCGGCGATGGGGGTGGATCAGCCATGCCACTATATCCTATTCACAGGCACTTGGCATATAAAGGAGGGCCAGCCGGCATAAAGAATTTATAACTTCGATTTTACACTAAATACTAATAAATTAAATTGTTTTTTATTTCTCAATAAATTTTTATTATTCTGCTACTTTTATACTTCATTTCGCCCCGGCCTTGTGCCATGGAAGGTGTCGATTTAATGGCCCAGACGCGTTTGATTCGCTCCCGCCCAGCTCCTTTGCTCCTTGTGCGTCCTGCGTCCTTGTTGCCTGCTCGTTGGAGGGATTTAAGGTCAATTTTTGATTTCCGCTCTCAAATTGCTCAACGCACACGCATCCGCATCCGCATCCGATTTGCACTCGCATCTCGGGTGTAAATGTGTGTATCTGTATCTGGATCTGAATCAGAATCAGAGACCGGAATCGGGATCTGTGTATCTGGAATGGCTGTGTTCGTTCGTTCGGCTCGGGTGTGTGTGGGCGTGTGGGAGTAAAGGCTCTGAGCGGTGAAACTTTGATTTGTTTTTCGTGCTTCATTTGATTCGAGTTGAAACGCTCGTAGTTTCGGACGAGGGCCGTTTAATGAGTTGACGCTTTGAATATGAAAAGTTTGCCAGCACATTTCCTTAAGCTTTTGGGAATTTATTGCGCCGCTTTTAGTGTGATTGCTAATTTGTAATTTACGCAGTCAGTCCACGGCCGCCTTTTACTACTCTCCGAACGTTCTCAGATGCTCGCGAAAGTCCGTGTGGCCTGAGGTAATTTTTCCGGCTGCGAATCCGGGCAAGAGTTTCACCCGGGGCCAAATGGCCGTAAGTGATTCATTTGACGCGGCACTACCGGGATGGATGGGATGCTGGGAGCTGGGTTCCGCTTTGTTGCACGTAGGTCATCAGCAAATAATAAACATAAACAGTTTATTGTCGGCGCTGGCTAATAAAACCGGGAATGGGCCTCATAAAATTACGCACTGAGGCTCAAGTGCAGGGCATTAAAGCGGCACCCTGGACACTTGTCTGACCCAGACCCCGGACATTTGTAGGTGCTTAACCCGGAATGGCCCGGCAATTGGTCTGGGCCATCTTTGAACTTTGGGCCAAGAACTAGCCCATAAGCCCGAACACGCGCCACATCCGTTTTTCATTTCGATTTGCATAAGTCGGGAATGGATTTACCCCACCGTTGTCTCTGCTCTCCCTCTTTTATTTTTTTGGTTTTTCTGATATAAATTTAGCAAAGCGCTGGCAACAAAATTTTACGCTGTTTACACAGTGAAGTACGCATAAAAGTGACGCTTATGAACAAGTTGACAGCGCGTCGCTCCCCAGAGTCGGTTTTAAAAGTCGTAAACATGCACAACTAACAGATTTATTTATATGCGGCATAAAAATGCACGAAGCCGGGCCAGGGCACCGACTGCGTCAGCAGCAGCATCGACTCTCGACTCGCGACTCGGCAGGAGCATCAACGGCACACGACACACCAGCAACACAAAGGCTTCACCGCTTGCCAGGCTTCCCAGCTTCCCAGGTTCCCAGCTTTCCCGCTTTTCCCGCCTTCCTCGCCAACGAAAAGCTAACCAAACGAAGCGCATCGAAACACTCGCGTATAATAAAATTGGCTGTGAAAGTGTTTCAGGCAACTGGGATAAAAACGTAATCCGCGCCGAGTAAAAGCCAAATGACTAACAGAAATGGAAAAGCGTAAGCAGAAACGTGGCAGCTTGGGTGCAGCCTCCCGGGAGGGGATCTGCTCCAGCTCCAGCTTTAGCACAGGCTACGGCTATGGCTCCTTGTCATTGACAGGCTGCGAGTGGGCTACAAAAATCTTAAACTGACTTAAAAAGCATAAAAAGCGAACAACGGCGCCGGCAGACGAACGACAACTTGGCTGGCATGTCAAGCGCTTTGGCAGAATTTAAAGCAAGGTCCCAGCTGGCAAACTACCCTGGAACCCAGCACCCTTAACCCAGCCACCATCCTTACACCCAACCTCGGCTTGTTGGCGCTGTTAACTTAATGGTGACAAGTGTCAAAACAGGGAACAGCGAACACTCCAGCTCCGGGTCAGGTCTCTCCCCCCGATTCGATTGCCTTTCGCCTTTTCGCCACATTGGGTAAATCGCCTTAAATCGCACATTTCAATCTTTTTAACGAACCTTATCGATATTGCCGGGAATAGGCCCCCGCCACGCAATATGCTAATGAGATAATTTCTGGGAGGGCGCGACACGAGCACGGAAGGCCCCTATACTCAGTCCCATCCCATCCCCCGAATAGCAATGCTAATGGGTTTTTGCATGCCCAATAAGGGAAAACAATGGAGAGTGGAAAAACAAGAAAAGGAAAATCCAATCCATAGATCATCTGCCCCGGCATAAACTATGGGGATATCGTGAAATTTGTATGTGCTATGTTGACGCTGCATGTTGTTCCCGTAAACACGCACATATGGCGGCGGTAGTTCGATGTCCTGCGTCCTGCGTTCAGGGTTCTGGCTGTTGGGTTCTGGGTTCCGGGACGGAACGCAACTAACAATTTTTACTACTGCAAATTTACGACACAAGGCAAACAATTCGCCAAATGAAATTCCTGCGGAAAAGCATACAAAAAGAAAGAAAAACATACGGAAATCGAGAGAGCGCCAGTTCGGTTGCTAAGAGAGTGGGCGGGACAGATGTTATTGTAATTTATGCATACACATTTTTGTTCTATAAATTCCATTACGCTTTTTTGTCGTCGCATATTTATTTTATAAATTGTGGCGAAATGTGGAAAATGATTTGGCACCGCACCGTAAAATGACTGGCCCCGGCCTGAAAGGTTCATAAAAATATATCAAATATAAGCGCATAAAATCGCATGCTCGTATAATATTTGTGTTGCATTTTGCCGTGGCCAAAGGAAATCTCGATTACTTTTTCAACTAGCTATCCGGCAAATTGATTGAACGGCGAATAATGTATGTGGAACGTGAAATGGTCGCTTTATTGCATTAGCAACAGTTTGCCAGGACATTCCAGGGATCCTGAAACGCGTTACGCTCGTCATCTTTGCCATCATCTTTAGAGTCATTAACATTGCCAGCCATCCGTGGCCATCGAGCATTACTCTCCGCCGGCTCCCTAACCCCTCTCTTAGCCGTGATGCCTCGACATCTGCGGTAAGTGGCACTACCTTCCCCCGCCATCCCCGCATCCGCAGGCTCACCCTCATCCTGGCCCGCATCCACGTCCACAGCGCCTCCATCCAGTTACCAGTTCTGTGGCCAACTAATGAGACTTTGCTGTTTGAGCGCGTGCAGACAGGAAAAGGTCCTTTGTAATTGCCATATGTGGTAATGGCCGTAATTGGTTTTCCTTTTAGAGATTTAGTGACTTTTGTATTGGCGGACATTGCGCCATCGTCATTGCCTCGCAGGACACCGTAAGAAACATTACATAAATCGAGGATATTATTTCAAATAAATCACAGGTCCTACTTTAATTTTATTGATATTAGCCAGCTTGAATTGTGTGTGAAAAGAAGAGGGAATCTCAAGTCCTTTAACTAGCAAAGCCTTACTTTAAGTAATAAATACATTAACTATGATTGTTAAATGCTTTAATTAGGAAACTAAGAAATTATCTTAAGAAGAGTCCATATTAACTTGCAGAAAGATAGGATAATTAGCCCAATTCCTGAATAAGCTCTAATTAATTAAGAAAAAACTCCTCCCGAGGCACATCACACCGATCTAGATCGGGCTTTCTCTCGGTGCACTCCCGCCTGCCGAGTTTCATTAAATCTTGGCGAGTCTTAAATGTCGCTCGGTGACAAACAGGGAATTCGTTTTAGCCATTAGCCAGCGGGCTAACAAGTTAACAAGCGCCAAAGTCGCCAAGTCTAACACGTGACTTCGTGTCATTTGCAGAAATTCGGCGACTCGCTGAGGAAAAGGTCGCCTGCCAGGAGCATTCTGCAGCTTGAGCCGCCGCCACTGTCTGTCGATATACTATATTTATGTACACGAAGTGTCGTGCTTTATTTCCCCCCGACTCGACTTGGTAATTAGATGAATTATGAAAAGAGTTCGTCATGTGGGGAGGCATATTCCCTTTTCTGTGTCAAGGTTTCGCCGGCACACACACACGCGCACGCACACAGGACATTCCTTGCTGCCTGACGGAAGCGGAAGCATTTGCATTCAACTTCATAGAGCGCCCAAAAGTATGCCAAGTAAACGTTGCTCGGGCTTCCTTGAAGCGCCTTTGTTACCTCCTTTCCCTGCTGAGCCGAGGTCTTAAAGTGAAACAGAGTCCTGGAGAATCTGGAAAAGGACAGCCAGTGAAATTCACAATTTTATTTTTAATTGAATTTGACTTTCTTTTATTGCCCTTGTCGTAATTGTTTCTCGACAGTGTCCTCGTCGAATGCTCCGTGCGATTAAATTAATTGCCAAACTTGGGGCAGAAAACAAAAATTAATGTATGAAATATGCTACTTCAACAATTTGTCGGAAGCCCCAACAAAAGCACCTAGAAATTGAATTATAAGAGCACTCCATAAAAGCTCCTAGCCATGCTTGCCTATATATATATATATATATTCCAGATATAAATATAGAAATGCAGAAGGCATTTCAGGGCCGGGTGGCACATTGTTTGGGAATTTTTGACTTTGCTCCCTACAATTTGTACAGCCAAGCGCTTCGAGTGCCTGGCTGCGGCAATGTCCTTGCCATCGACATCTCAAGCCCCACCTCCATCTCGCTCGGCACTCTGTTAGGCAAAATCTAATAAAATTCAATAGAATTAATTTAATTTCGAGTTCTTCAAGTGCAGAGGTCAGGAGAACGCTGGAGCTAAGGCTAAAGCCAGGACGACGTGCCTGCGTGCATAAGTATGTCTGTCTGTCGACTTAAAAAATGGAAAGGCAAGGCGGAGCTGAGCGGAGCGAAAGATGAAAAACAATACAAAGAGCCGGCTTGAGAGTAATTTGCGGCGGTGTTGCAGAAAAACCTGTAGGCGCTTTGCATTGCCATAGCCATAGACCAAAGCGGGTAGAGTCGGTTAACACACACAACACCCACACAATCGAGCACACATGACACTGAGATAATAAGATACAAGCATGACTTAAGCATATCCTACTTACTAACATTTATAAATATTGTAAAAACCTGCCGAGCACATATATATCTTCTGCTTTAAATATAATCTTATTCTCGAGGTTTTCTTGCACTTGATACTTCATTTCCCTCAGTGCACATACCACACATGCTCGCAAAGCAATTGCCATTGTCTGACTGGGTTGGCCACGGTGTTTTTGGTCTATTCGGCTTGGCTGGCTTGGGGTCTTGTCTGAGCCGGCTGAAAGCGTAAAAGCAAATTGAAAATTTAACCTCAGGTTAAAAGCGTTAGCGACAGTTGAGTTTAACGGCATTACGGCCGTGCTAAGCTGTCGGTTACACACACGCTCCCCAGACATTGCCTGGAGTTCTAAGCCAACGCCCACGCCCACGCCCATGCCCACCGATGCTCGCGTATTCTTGGCCATGTTCTCCATTTTGTCTCGGCCCGGCGGCTGTGAATGTGTTTTGCAATTGCTGTTTGGCTTTTTGCTTAGGCGGCAGCTGCTTTAATGCCAAAATCGTGTAGTTCATTACGCAGCTACAACCGAAATGACAGCCACAGATACACAGAGGCAGCGACAGATACAGCTACAGCCACAGCCACAGACAGAGCTACGCACACCGAACACGCCGAGATACATGCTGAAAATACGCTATAAATTTCAAGAGCCATCAAGATGATTACTTCCTGCCATGGCACATAAAAAATAAGTTGCAGCTCGCAAAATAAACAACTAACTATGGCACTAAAACTTGCTCATATCCTGAGCACATCCGCTTTGCGAGAAACGCATATGAGTGGAGAGGCTCAGGACGAGGACGAAAAGCGAAACCGAAGCCGAGGCTGTAGCTGAAGCTAAAGCAGAACCAGACCGAAAGGCAGTCTGAGGCCGAGACTTCCTGGAGCGGGAATTATCACATAAATCACTGGCAGGAGCAGCAAACTGGAGGCGAGAAACAATGCGCAGCTCGGCAAGGCCAACTTACAAAAGAACAACATTAAAAGTTTTGCAATCGCGTAATGAGAATCTGCTTTAAAACTTGCGACAGCCGGCAACAGCTACAGCAACAGCTACAGCAACAGCTACAGCTCCAACTACAACTACAACTACAGGGACTGGCTCACGTAAATAGCCGAGTATCTGAGAGTTGAAACTTAATTGACGCAAAATGTACACCGTCTCACGCACGTCTTGCCTCGCAATTAAGCCCGGCATCCAGGTACGTCAGGTAGAGATTCCCGGGGAGGAAGCGGGGGAGTTTAACTGGCTGCCCAGTTTCTGTAAATAATGCACGTAGCGTGCAGTTGCAGTTGCCGGTGCAGTTGCAGTTGCACCTGGTCGGGGATAAACTTTTATTTACTGTAAAATTCAATTTAGTTTTTATTTCGGCAGCAGCAGCAGCAGCAGTTCCGGGGCCAGGCAGATAATTAAATGCAAAATATTTGATATTTATTTCGAGGCTTATGCAAATGGAGTCTTGAGCCGCAAGATAGTAAAAGTTTGCAGGCATTTCCCCAGCGCTCATTACAATATTTGCATACACTTATTTCGGTCGCAACTAAGTTTTGCTCCGGCTTCTGCCTGCCCGCCTTTGCCAGTTGATAAAACGTCTCGCTCACGCAAGTTTGTAGCATGGAAATCGAGGAAATCGAGGGAAAATCGGGGAAAATCGAGGAGCTAGAGGGAGTAGTCGTGGCGAGTGGCAAGTCGAGAGTATCAATATCAATAAAAATCACACTTTGCAACTTGAGCGATAAATTCAAAGTGCCATTCCGATACTTTAATCCCAGGGACATAATGTCAGCCTGATGACGACGTGATTTCATGCAAAGCATGTAGCCAGGAGAGCCCAACAAGCGCCGGCCAGAGACCCGCCATGAAACCCAAGGACTGTAAACAATTGCCCGGGTCGTCTAAACAACGCCCCAGTTTGGAAAGTGGGGGAAGTGGAAACGGGTCACGGAAAAAGGGAAAACTGCAGAGGAAAGCTGGAAAATAAAAAGTGCTGCGGCGGCGTCGGCTACGACTCGGCTGCTAGGCCGAGAAAACGGAGCAGAAAAAATGTGGCCCAATAAAATCAAACAGCAGACGTGATGCCATAGCCGAGGCCGATGTCGATGTCGATGGCCATGTCGATGTCGATCCCGATGCAAAGTGCGAGAGAATCAATTGTGTGTTGACATTTTTATCAGCACCCTTGGAGCAGTGCGTGCATGGGCATCTCGTAAACTGAAATATTCGAGGAGTTCGCAGTTTCGAGGTGGGAGCAAGGAGCCGGGAGCCGGGAGCCAGCGGCCAGGAGCAGGCAGCTCAAATCAGTGCCAGGAGAGATGGCCCTGACAATGTTGACCCTTTTTTGCGCTAGATCAAACGTGCCCGGCCCGGGGCTGATAGCTTCGTTAGATGAAAGGTGCGACCCGCCTGAATTATACATGTAAACGCACAGGCTCGATGGAAGGGAGCATGTGTGCACAGAGAAAATTTATTCCTTGAGATGGTACATTTTTTAAGGTCTGAAAAAATGTAATAAACTTCCAGAAATAAGTTAGAGAATATTGTTTTTATTTCCACTTTAGTCTGTGTATTTATTTCTGTATATATTTAAACTTTGGTTGTATTTTAAATCAATTTATTTAATTATAAAAATATTTTATATAACATTTTCAAATTTTTTATTCTTTAAAAACAATTTCTCTGGGTGCACCTATGAAATTACTTTAAAATAAACTTAAGACCTTTTGTGTGAATTCCAAGAACGCAGGAATTTCAAGTCAAGCTTCCTGTTTTTATGTTAGTTTTTACTCTCAACATTTTCCCTCAGTGTGCGCGTGCGACAGTTGTAAGTTGTTTATGGCGATTGGCCTGCGTTGCCTTTATGCTAATGCCGCTGCTGTGCGTGTGTCCCACGTGGCGTATGCGTGTTCTGCCTTTCAAGTTTGATTGGGTTCGGCGGTGGCAGAATCTGGCGAAGATGCCGATGCTGATGGAACTTCTGTCAAGGCAACCGTTTAATTGTGCATCATAAGCCGCTTACTTAATTATGGTGTTCGGCTCCTGGCGTAATTAAAGGCGGAGTAGTTGGATTGCTGCCGTGTCTAGCCGAACGAAATGAATAAAATTATCGCACACACAGGCCCAGGCGAGCACAAAGCCGTTTCCAGTAACTACTTGGAGCACACCGAAATGAGACGATCTGAGTGTGTGTGTCTGTACAGGGAGAAAAATCAGGAATCAGGAGTCAGAACTGAAAAATACCGGATGGAAATAGAAGGTTCCTAAGACAATGACTTTATATAGGGGTAAAAATAAGGAGAAACCATTTGTATAGCTTTATATATTAAAAAGAAATATTCCAAGGTCAAAGCTAGAGTTCTTGGTTAAGATTTCCTACAAAATCAATATGTCACTGGTATAAATCAATATAATATCCTCTCAAATCAAGAATATCCTCATCTCAATAGTCCTTCTCTCAGTGCTTGTATTGAGGAGTGTCTGTTGTTTGTGTGTCTGTCCTGACAACCGCTGTGCGTGCCGGGGTATTAGTGTCAAAGGCAACCATTGACAGGTCGAGCTCATCAGCCTGGCGAAGAGGTTGAGCTGGGAGCTGGGAGCTGGGAGCCTGGGAACTTGAGAGCTGCGGCGAACACAAGCGATGCTGATTGCTGGCGATGCCGCCGATTGTTGCCACCGCCTGTGGTTGCCGTAAACTTAACAGCAAACAATTATACACACACGCTGCAAGCCCACACACTCGCACACACACACACACACTTGAACAGTGGGAAAACAGCCGCAGGATTTGCCATCTCCTCTTGCACACACACACGCACACACACTCGCTCGGCGTTGTTGTCCTTGTAACACTTAAAATTTAGCACCAAGGCTGTTTGTTTGCTTATCTCACTTGGCATCTGATTCCCCATCCGCCCCGTAATCCCGCGCATCATCTCATTTGCGTCTGTGCCTGCCACTCTCACTCTCTCACTCACTCCGCCTGCTGGCACTTTAAGTCTAGTTTGCCAACTATTACGACATTGCTGCGTAATTAATTTCCCCCCACGGCACCCCTAGCCCCCCTCGGCATTTTCCCATTCGCATTCGCATTCCCTTTCCCTTTCCCATTCCCGACGGGCACTGCACTCTCTGGCCTGCACTCGCTATGGGCTTTGTCCGTGTGACATTACAAGGTTAATTTCAGCTTAATGTCACCGGGCGACTAAGTTATGTGGCCACTTAAATTCCAAGCGGCATCATTGTCAGCCTTAACCCCTTGCCGCCCCCTTGCACTTGGCCCTGTCGCATTTTTCATACATTTTCCATGCATTTTTGCTTTGTCTGCCGGCTCTAGCTCGGGCCTTTGTTGAAGTATTTAAATGGTTTGCCTGTCCATAAAAAATGCACCATGTCCTTGCACGCTGACACACTATCATACTTTGTACTAGATAGAGTCCTGGGCCTGTGTGTGTCACAGGGAGGCCCGCATGCGGAGCTTATTGGCCCCATTCGAGGTGCAGGAGCTTTAAGAGCCCTCGCTCGGTCGGTCGATTTTCATACAGTTTATGCAATCAGTCACACATACGGTAAACTGCCATTGATATCGGCCGGCAGCATCTGAGTGGATGGCCGGGTTTTCCCAGCTTTTCCAGCTTTCCCCGGACCGGACCGGACCAGACAGGACAGGTCACACACACACATAACACATTTCGTCCACAATTCCGCTCGCCTAATCCGATTTGTTTCTCTTTGTGCGTTGTTTTCGCCTTTGTTGCTGTTGTGGTTGCCGCCGCCATTGCTGTTGCTTCTGCTTTTTCACACTTTATGCATTCTGTTTCGCACACAAACACACCAGCACACACACACGTGCATTCTGCAACATACCGCAGCTCCTGTTGGCTAAAACACAGCGAAACAATGCGGCAGCTGAAACAAAAAGCCAGTTAGCGAGTCAACAGCCAGCGGAAGGACGAACGGACGAGCGGACAACGGGAAAAAAGGCGAACGGACGGACAGGCAGGAATCGCATTATATACGACATATATACGTAGGTACATATACGGCTGAGGGGGAATCGTATTTACGCGAGCGGCACCGCGCGAACCGCACTGATGAAAAGCCGGGAAAAACCTGGAAAAACCTCCTAATTAAGTTGACCCCAGCTCCTCGCTCCTCGCTCATCGCTCCTTTGCACTTTTTCCTCCATTTTCGGGCACTGCATTGCGAACCGAAAATTAGGCCACGAACCCCGACTCCATGGCTGAGTTCGTGCTCGAGTTTTTCCCACCATTTTCTTGCCTTTTACCCACACACACACACACCGCCAGCGACTAGAAAGTGTAATACATATTTTTGTGTGTATGCAGGTAGGAAAATTTGCATATACGCATTTTTCAAGCGATGCAGAATTTCCCGGCTGCTAGCAAATCGTTAGCTACATGTCCGGTGAGTTCTCGCTTTTTGCTCAGCGATTTCTGAGGCAATTTATTTTGCATTCTGGCCTAGACCTCCAGGGTGGCAAATGGGCAAACAAAGAGCGAAAGAAAGAGTCCCCTGCAGCAGGTTTAAAGCTTTTGCTTTGTTCTTTTTGTTTTAATTTTTCCTCCACGCTCTCTTTTGTGTTTTTTGTGTTTCTTTTTTTTTTTTGCGTTTTGTGTTCCAGCTCACGAAACTTTCTCCGCTGCACGTGCAGCATGTCACATTTTCCATCGCACTCGACTGAATTAAACGGGGCTTCGAGAGAATTGTGCTTGTGCAAAAGTTGAGCATGCCACGGCTGTGAGAATTGTGTGAATTTCATTTGACGCCACCTCGAAAATTACAAAAATTTCATTTGACACGCAGAAATATTTAATATGCACAAGCAAAGGAGCACCGAATGGGAACTGGGAGGTGGGTGCTGGAAGCTGGAATAAAGGCAGCCCGACGGCAGTGTCCTTGCCTGAAAGTCATGATATATTCAAATTCATTTCGTTGCGCATTAAACGGCAAACAAATAGCATGAATTTGCAGCATTTCAGTCGGAATTCGGCGACATCCCACTGTTCTCACTTCCGGCATCGCCCTGCATAAATTATCGGCGAGGGAGGGCCGTGGCCGACGGCCGTTTGCAGATTTTTATCATTTTGTTTACCGAATTCAATTTCAGTTTTATCGCATGCAATTTGCATGCTGCCTGCTGTCCATTTTGACATCATGATTGATGTCCTATGCCGGCGACAGTCAATTATCGTCAATCACTTGGCTACAAAACAGCAGACGAAAAACTGGGTGGAAAACGAAGAAAAGCATCTACTTCCGCCGCTTTCTCTACGCTGACTTGCAGCATTACTCATAAGCATACGCACGTTACGTATACGCACCGTTGGCAGTCAGACAGGCAGGAATTCGGTAATAACTTTGATTACTCAATCTGCCCGGCAGGCAGGCAGGAAAGAAACAACACTTTAAGCACTTAAAGCCAGCCCCTGCTCTGCTATCGCGAAATTGAAATCATTGCCGTCATTTGGAAACCATTACGTATGATATATGCGCTAATCTGATATGCAGGCTTCCCCCCGGAACGCACAAACAAACACTCGCAGAGCGCACACCCAAATCGAGTGAATAAAAGTGTCACCGAGAGCGGCAACAACAATCAGAAAATACAATTTATACACGGAGCCCTGCACAAAGGACCCACGAAAAGGCGCTGCTGCTGCCGCCGGCGAAAGGCAAACTAAACTCGTTGTCCTTGCCACGAAGGATGTGTGTGCATGCAACACACTCGCTAAGTAGCTGGCGGATTGGAGTGGAGTGGATGGCGGATGTGGAATGGGGAATGGAGGCGGCGGTGGCGGCTCCGGCGCGTGATCCTGCGAAAAGGTTGCCCGGGCAATTGAGTGTGAAAATTTTGTAGGCATAAGCGGAGCACCAAGAGGTTGACTAATGCACGAGCAGGCACTCAACTGCCGTGTCGAAGCCTCCCTGGCAGCTCGAGACCGTGCCCGAGCCCGATTCCGGGCCCTCTTCCCGGCCAGAAGTTGCTCTGACAGCTTATGAGCCAGGTCAAAGGACGGCCAGGTGGCGGGAATATGACGGAGAAGCAGGGGCAGAGGCCGCGACAGGCAACGAAGCCGTCGACAAGTCAATAAATATGCTCCCAGATATTCATGGGCGACATGTGCTCGAAACCGAAATCCGTAACGGGGAAAAAGGCCGGGCTTAATCACGTGGCGACGGCTCTCGTATGTAGCTTGTTACGTCTAATGCCGAGGGTCCTGCCAGACGTCAGAGCATTGACATTGATTTGTTTTTCGTCCTGCCGTCCCGCCGTCCTGATGAGTCCGCTCCGCGTCCCTGCGTCTCACTTATTCCGAGGATTGTAATACGCTTTTGATTCGCCCGAAATTCCATTTTTCACAATTTAATGCGCATTTCGCTACGTGTTGTCGTCACCGGGGCCATCTGGAACGTGCCCGGAGCCACTGGGCCCGGAAGGCACGCAGGGCCAGGCTCCGTCTGCGACGACTCTGGCCCACATCTATCATAGCCAGGGCATTTGTCACGTGAGGGACAACGTGATTTCATTTTCCTGTCGCCATAAAGGTGACACATTGCATTCGTCCTGCTCCATTTGTTGTGTATTAGTCTAAGTACGAGTGCCTCTCAGAGACAGGATTCAGCTTCTGTTTCTGTTTATATTTTCCTTTGGCTTTGAGTATCTCCTTTGCTGCTTTAAATGATCTCCGCCTGAAATGTGTGGCAGAAAAGCACTCGCAATTTATTCGGCGGTCGAGCGAGGAGCGTTCCATTGATTTTCATGGCGCAGGCTGGCTAACATGTTGTTAAACCGCAGCAACGCGAGCAAACAAATTGCCCACAGCAGTTGGCCAAAAATTGTTCAACATAACTTCAGATTTTATGGCCCACATGTGTGCGAAAAGGAGGTCGTCGGCGGCGGAGGAGCATGTGGGCATTCATTGTGGGTTCAGTGGTGCGGTGGGCGCCAGAGTTTACTATCAGTTGGCCGGCGTGGCTGTGAAATTAGCGCTCCAGTGCTTCTCCGCGATTCCTACTAACCTTCTCCTACTCCCGCCAACCTGGCCAACAGTAGTTGTTACCGTGCTCACCTCCCCGGCCTGCGCTCGTTCGACTTGTTCGCCGTCTTTTGCGGCTTGGCCAAGTTTCATGTCAAAAGTGCACTCCATGAATATTTCACTTGCAATCACATTGTTTTCCCGCTAACTTTTTAGATTGTTTTAACATGTGGCGGAAGTGGGCGTGGCCGGCCGAGGGAGTGGCACGTAGCACGCTGCAACAACAGTATCAAACTTTGGTTTTCACTCAATTTTGGCAATGCTTGCCACACAAACTTGCCGCCCACCGCTAACGTTCCGAAGCAGTTCGCTTCGAAAATTTCAGGTCCTTGCAGGCAGAGAATTAAACTATATTAAACAAGATTTTTTGGAGAATTTAAAATTTAATTATATAATTTTTAGGAAATAAATCACAAGAGTTTAAACTACAGCTTTCTATACATTTTTTGAATCCCTAGTTTCCTGATATCTAACAAATCCCCGAATTCTTTCTGTGTGCCCTTGTATGTCTTGCTGCACTTTCATGTGTGTGCTGAGGTAATCCTTGATTCCCTTGTGCTAAATTTGCCAGTTCAGTTCGGTTTCCTAACGTTGCCCTTTGTGCTCGGCACGTTAATAGTGCCTGGAGCTCCCTGCTCCGGGTTTCAGCTTTCAGGTTCGCCCTGCCGAAATATGGGAGATTTATGCAGACGTCTGGCCAGCCAAGACGAAGGCCACTTTGGCAGCAGGAGTAGCCGCTCAAGAGAAGTGTTACGTGCTGGCCCCTCCAACTACCAACTGCCAACTGGCAACTGCCATGAATTGCACCTGCTTAGATCTGCTCCTTCGCCGCTCTATCATGGGATTGCACCGGCTTAAAGTTTGCCCGAGCTGTCAGTAGTTTTCCAGCGCTCAGCGCGCCGTTTAATGAATTTCCCCTTTTTTTTGTTGTCCCTTTGTTTGTCCTTTTGCTCGAGTCCTGCTCGCTGCACGGATGCTCGCAAGTGCTCGGCAAGCTGCTCCAGCGCCGTTTCATTTGTCGCAGTTGCGGAAAAAAGCACACGGCACCGGAGCGCCGTCCAGGTGCGTCCCTGAGCCGAGCTCTCGAAATTACAGCGGCAGCTGGAGCAGCTGTTGCTGGAACAACGAACTACGAACACTTTCTATATTTTATGCACTTTGCGTGCTACCAAATTTGGCCATTTTTTTGTTGCCTAGTCTCCCCGGGCTCCGCCTGGCTGGGCTGGGCGGGCACTGCGGAATGCAAAATGCAAAATGCAAACAGCAGACTGCAAACTGCAAACACTTTTGACGAAGGTCAGCGGGCGCTGGGCAGAAGGGGACCCTTCGACGTTAAACTAAAAAAACTTGTTCGATAATTTTCTACTCAAATTGAATATTTGCAACTGTATATGTGAGGCAAACTTTTCTTATTCTCTGCGAATAACTTTAATGGAAAAACTTTGAATATCAAACCGCAAAAACAAAAAATCGTGGCCGACCAGCGCAGGAGCGGAGGATCTGAAGAGCGGTGGGGAGAGGGCCTCGGGCCCAGAATGGGCACTAAAATTGGAAAATTGAAATTGAATTGTGGACACACACACACAGAGACAGCCGCTGACCAGACACAAACAGAAAACTTGCAGCTCGAACTCGACTTTCGGTTCGATTCGATTCGGTTCGGTTCAATGAGTTCATATTCACCTCTGGGGAGCGGAGAAGGAGAATAAAAATTAAATCAAATAAATATGCAGGATATATGGTCCTGCGGCACGTGTGGCTACAAATGAGGGGCGAGTCCTCGGGGACATTTGCTGCGGATCAGTGCCCAAGTGGCACAAAGTCATTGGGTTTATTAGCACTCGAGTGCCAAGTCCCAAGACAACAGAGCACTGGCAGAGCCGGGCCGGAAACCCTTCCGTGGAGGAACTTGCCTCTGATGTCGCTGACATTATTTCGTTATTATCCGCATCAAGGACTCGATTGACAGGAGCACAGGCACGTGCTGCCAACGCCTTTATCCGCCTTGCGAAAATATTGTCGCAGCCAACGAGCCTGGCTCGGAGCTAACCTACAAAAGAAATTATATTTACCAGCCCAGGAAGATCCAAAGCAAAACAAAACAAAACACAGATAGGCGGCGGCCTCACAAGTTAGGTCACAGGATGGGGAAAAAAGCCAAGGAGTAGAAAAAACAGCAAAGGAATCAAATAAAATGCCAGCGACATGGCATCGAGGGTCGTGCCAAGTCCTGTGTCGTCCTGACAGCCTCCACTCCTCGCAAGTGCGTGCTGCTGACTTCTGGCCTTGCCCACCTATTTTTTGTGCCGACTCCAGAGAGCTCCCCTATTTCCCCCTCTGCTTTGCCGAATGTTTCCGCAGCAGATAAATACAACATTTGACACTTCATTATTGTGCCCGCAGCGTAATCGAATCAATTCAATTCCAGGTCCTTGGCCGGCCAAGTCAGGCCTTGTCATGGTGTCAAAAGTGCTAGGTCCTCGCCCGCATCCGGATCCGCTTTCGCATCCGCATCCGCAGGACCCTCACCCCCCGTTCATTGTTCGCCGAGAGCCCCAAGGCTCAAGGCAGCTTGCCCTGTTGACACATTCGCTTAAACGTATTAAATTGTTTGCCGTCGCCTTTTGGCATCGACGGACCTCGTTGGCGGAGCTTTTGTAGCTGACGCACAGTTTTTCCAGCTTTTCCTTGGTTTTTTTTTCTGCCGGGCCAGGCCGGCACTCGGGGATCCTTGATGGCGCTCCGTTTACTTTTGCGTGCGGAAGTGCGCCCAGCGCAGTCGTATCTGTATCCGCATTTGGCCCTGTCACACTAAAAGTAATCGATTACCTTGTTACCGGATATGAGCGTATCCGTTCAGGGCCTCGGAGCCCCTCAGAGCCCACGGAGCCCCAAAATGATGGGTGTGTGCGGCGTTTAATTGAGTTTAATTGGGGCTGGCCGCAATGCCTGGCTATTTATGCAATAATCATTGTTTAATTACAAAACCAAATAAATACTCTAATACTCCTGGCATGCACACCCGGGCCTTTGATGCGGTCACCGTGGGGCTGAATAAATTATGCAAGACACGAGTGGCCTAATACTCCAAATTCTCCGCATGTGTGTGCGTTCCAACAATTGAATTAATTCAGGGCTCAGTGGAGAGCACTGGCCCAAAAGTATGCTTAAATATTTAAGTGCATTTTAACACTTTACACACGCACACACACACGTCAGGGAGGGGAAAGGAAACGGAAAAGATGCAGACACACACAGCCACACAGGCAGATTGACATATAAAATTGATTAGCAAATCAACAGCAAGTGCATTAAATTATTTCCCCATCCATCGCAGTCCTCTGACGGCCGTGCGTAAATTTGTCAACTTTCATTGGATGGGCATAATAAAACGCACTTTATGAACTCTGTCCGACATCTGACAAATATTCTTAAATGCACTAAACCAATTAGCCACACACATGGCCAGGATCCGGCCGATGTCCTGAGAGCCAGAGTGTGTGTGTGTACACAGTCCCGACATGTCGAGCATGTCCGGGTCCGAGTGTGCGCCTGTCGGAGGCGAGTAATAATATTTTGAGTAATTTACTTTATATTTTGTGGGAAAATACCCAAAGACATTTGATATTAAAAGTCTGTCTCTCCTTTGCAGTGTCCGCCCAGAGCCTGATGACCAAGAACGAGCCCATGTTCATATCACGTTCGGAGACATTCAAATTTATCACCGGCGAGACAATAGTGCTGCCCTGCGAGGTGGCCAACACGGGTAAGTAAAGGGAAATGAGGAAATGCGGAAATGGGGAAATGTAGGAATGGGGAAAGGAAAGCCAAGGAAAAATCCCATTTTCCATTGGGGCAGCATACCGACACGACCAGGTTCGCCCACGCAGTTTGCATTTAAATGCTGTGGTCGAAGGCTCTGCCATACAAATAATTAAGCCGACATTATGCGATGCCCACAACTATGCATTAATCCCCGGGCCAGGACTAAATTTCAGCTCCCTGCTTACTGTCCGGCAAATTCTCTGGCAGCCCCGACCGCAGAAAAACAGGACCAGCGGTCAAATCGGACATCGTACATCGGACTTCGGCCGTCGGCGAGTGGCATCCGTCCAAGACATGTGTAGTGGTCACGGCGTTTTTGCTGCGGTCTTCCGCTCCACTCAAGTCCTGGCATCTGAGCGCTGCTCCGGCCAGCGTGTCCGTGTACGTTTTTCAATTTAAATGCGGTCGTGTGTGCGAGATTATTTGTACATAACAAGGATTTAGCATAAGCAACAGCATGCGAGGATGTGAAATGTGGGAGGAATAAGACCGGACAGCGCCGCCCAAGACGGTCAAAACTTGCGCCACCACTCGTCGTCGTCGTGGACAAAATGCTACATAAAAACTCGGACCCAAGACACTTGGGGCACATTTTATGGGTACACAGAGAAAGAGAACTTTTTATGATTGCTTTGAAATATAATTAAAGTATATCCGAATTTTTAAGATTTCTTTTATTTAAATAATTGTTTTTCTAAGTGCTTTGCTTACTTTTATTTATTATTACCTGTAATACGGTATTATTTCGATTAAAAAGTTCAATATCTTGGGTACTTTCTCGCCGTGTACTCATGTCCTTCCTTTTCCACACACACTTGTACATATGTATCCGCTTATGTAGACACATATGTGCTGGCAAAGTCTGCGGTCGGAGTATCCGTTCATAAGAAAAGGAAATACAGAACAAAGAATTTCATTTGCGTTTCTCATGCACTTGATTGCCTCTGACAAGGACGAACTCTGCAACTTCGACGAGGACGAAGACGAGCGCCAAGTCTAAGACCAAGACCAAGACGAGGACGCTGACGAGGACTGGGACGAAGTCGGAGCTGGCAACGCAGACGATGCGATACATAGACAATTTCTGCAACAAAATTATAGCTGCGGGCATTTGGGTACTAATAATAAAAAAGCAGGGCAGAGAGCAGAAAATACCGGAGTGAAGCTCAAGAAAGTAAATACAGAAAGGAGGCAGCCCAGGACGAGGAAAATAAATTGCCTGGGCGTTGGTTTAGTCTGCAGTTCCCCAGTTCCCCAGTTTGTCCCCTCGGCTAAGGCCAGGCACATTATGCTAATAAAGTGCCCATACGACAATTTCATTACTGCCATTGCCGCTCGGCTCGCGGCTTAGACGCGTCCTTAAACGGAATAATTAAAAACGAAGCCGCGCCGCGATTTCTTGCTTTTTAATAACGCATGCTTTATGGGCATGAAATATGATTAGGAGCGATTCGAAATCCAGCGATTTGCGGGTGCAGGTGAGCCGGAACGCATCCCCTTTTATGGCTGCGCACATAAAGTGTAAAAAATAATTGATAGAATTTTTAAAACCGCACTAAAACGACGAGAAACTCTGCAACGGCACTTTGTACAATTTATGCGCATTTTCATTCCGTTTTATGGATGCAAACTCGTAAAATTCGAACGGAGAAATAACGAACGAATCACACAAAGGCGAGTCGGAGTGCCGGAGCGCGTGTGTGAGCATTTCCATATTATATGAAAATGCCTTTAAACACTTATTACGCAGCTTTGCACCCCGAAAGAGTAATCTTTCAGCTCGAGTGCTCCGGGGAATCGGGACTGCGATAGTCGTGTCTGGATGCGAGCACTGAAACACTGAAACATCTCATCATTATCATTTCATTTGAATTTTTATTTGCTCTCCAATGTCTGGCACGCAAAGTCTGTTTATTCCATTGTCTGCTCTCCGTTGTCTGTTTTTCTGTTTGTTTTCACTCCTGTTTTCCCCATGGCAGCAGCAGAACGGCTGGAAAGAAACCTCCTAGAGTGGAAATACTTGAACTCGGCTATAACAATTTGCAGAGAGAAAAAAACCAAATATTTCTTTGATCATAAGAGGGAATGAGTCTGTCCGTAATTCTGTCAAAGCGTAATTATAATACCTGTTTCTCAGTTCCTCAGGTTTGTGTACAATATGCCGCCCCCCGACCAGTCACCCGTCCAGTCAAAGGATGAGCCGGTGTCCTGGCAAAGAAAGCAAACAAAGGCAGGTGACAGAGTGTTCTTTTGGATCAGTTTAGGCCTCGGACGTTTGCTTAGGCCAATTTGCATGTTAATCCCTAGGCTCTGTCTGTGCCTTTTGAAGCGAGTAAATATTATTATATAATTTATGCTTGTAAACTTGCAGATTCTTAAAACTTTCACAAACATATATGGCAGAGAGAAGGCAAGCCCACTTAATCCCTGGTCAAATCCGATTTAATTTCCCCTCATAATATTTGCATTAAAAATGCTGCTGCGCTCGTTACACTGTTGCCATTTTTAAGCTTTTTCAAATCGGCTAATTAATTGCTCTGGCCATTTTATCCACTGCTCAACTTGTCTGCATGCAAAGCCCTGTATGCCGCCGACTGGCCAGTGTGTCGTGTGAATTTTTCATTGCGGTTTCCCGGCAACAGCAACACAGCCCAAGTAAGGCAAACAACACACAGCCAGAGCCAGAGCAAAAACATTTAACAACTGGCAAACTGGCTGTAACGGGCTGTGACTGTAAACTCGAACGCAATAAAATTCAAAACACAAAAACCCCGTCATTGCGGCCATACAAACGCTCATTACGCTTTGATGGAGCGTCGGCGCTTGAAACTATTACTATTACTGGGACTGGCTACGGCTCTGGCTCTGGCTCTGGCTACTGCTGCAGTTACCCGGCGAACGAACGGAAATGGAATCGTACCGCAAAAGTTGAAGTTGTGCAAACAGCAGAACGGACCACTTGACTCCGGACTCCGGACTCGCCGCGGTACAGCGGAGGCAACAAAGTTTCAATATTAATGCCATTTACAGTTCTAATTTCGCTTTTTACGTACACACACGCACACTTAACACACTCGGGCAAACACTGGCAAAGTTTAGCAAGAAGTTTCAGATAGGTCCGGCCCCCCGTAGCCTGCCTGCTTGTGGCGGCTTAGCCGCAACATCGTTTATCTTCGGGGGTCATCATCTTATAATATTGGCCTTTCCGACATGCAATAAATTGCGCTCAGACAAACAACATGTCCGTTGGCCGGCCTTTGGTCCGTCGCTGCTAGGCTGCTTGCCTGCCAGCCACACTGTGAGAAAATCCAGCTCAAGGCGGCGGCGGTGGCGGCGGCAAGGGGCGGAATGGCGATGGCTGGCATATTGCGCATACGCACCGTATGCCCAGAGCAAACACACAAAGGCGCTGCTGCAACAATGCGAGCATTGGCCATATTTGAATTGGTTCTGTGTGTGTTTGTTTGTATGTTTGGCTGCCTAGTGTATGTGTGTTTGTATCTCTGTCACTGGGTGAAGAGTAGAAAACTAAAAGTTGGCTTTCGGCTGTAAACAATGAACCGGCGGCTCTCTGCAGCAGGACGTGTGGTCGGCCATTTGTCCAGGAGGCCGTGTTTATATGAGCCCAGCGAGGATGAGCCCGACATACAGAGACCGAAATGCTTTTACCGAGTTTCCGCCCCATGCCAGCCACTCGTTCATCCTCATCCGCTTTGCCCGCATTCCCCGCTCTTCCGCTCTTCCGCTTTTCCGCTTGCCGCTCGCTTAACGGCGCAATTGTTTGCATGTATTGTTGTCGTAATGCCTAGCCTGTCCCGCCCCCTTTTCCCTCTCCACCCCTTGAACTACTGTGCTGTGTGTGTGTGTGTGTGTGTGCGTTTCTATTTAGTTTAGAACACTTAAACCGGAAATTGAGGCGTTTCGTGTTTTGCTTGTTTTCGTTAGATTGTTGTTATTTTAGTTAACAATTTATTTAGTTGCAGCCGGCAGTGGCACACACATGAACCAGGCTCCTTATTTATGTGTGCCGTGCATCGGACAAGAGTCCAGAGTCCTGAGTCCTGAAACCCAAGTCGTGCTGTCCTGATTCTTGGCTCGCTGAGAGCAGGAGCCTGCTGAATGGTGTCTGCAGAATAATTATTTTCATACTCCGCTTAGAGTTCAATCCTCAAGAAATTTCTTCAAGTAAAATCTTTAAATTTAAGGGCTACAGTTCCTAGCCCATTTTTATAGGTGTGGATATAATATTTCTGTAAATATTTTATAAGCCAACTGACAGGCCCAAAACACAAAGCTGCCAATTAGTCGAAACTCGTTGAAATTAACCAATCGTGTGCTTTTTGGATTCCCCAAACGAAACCAAAATAATTGACAGTCTGAAATTGCACAGTGCCCTTCGACTTGGGCAATTTTGAAGCCTCTGCTCAATTTCCATATTCCTGCGCAAAAATTCGACTTGGCAATGCACCAGCATTGCCAACCGACTGACGCTGCTTCATTCATAACTCAATCAGGCGGCTAATATGATATGACTGCACATCGCCAGCACGTATAGTCCGGACGTATGCACACTCCGTTCGTCCTCCCTCTAATTCCTAAGCAGACTGCATGCGAGGAGTGGGAGTTCGTGGCGCAAAGCCCACAACTCAATGCCCTCGCACCTCGTCGCCCCAAAGAATTATACTTTCCGTTCTCTGCCGAGTCTCTCGGGCCTGCGACCACAACACCTCCTTCTCCTGGCAAATCCGCCACCGCCTCCACCTGCTCTACCTCCTTTTAGGGCACGCTAACGACAGCAGGTGGTGCTCGTTTATTTATTTGTTTTTGCAGTGCACAGCGCCTGCATTGGCTGCCTTTCAGGTTTTCAGCCTTACAGCCTGGCAGCCCGGCAGCCTGGCAGCCTCGGAGCTCGTACCTTGGCTTGTTGATGTTGTTGAACTCATTGCAAATAAATACGCTTTTTGAATGCGCATGTAAATGACTTCATAAGCATTTTATTACGGCCCAGCCAACTCGGGCTGAGCTCCTGCTGCACTCGCACTCGCAACCGGTTGGGTCCTGGAACTGGAACTGGTGCTTGGTGCTTGGTGCATGTCCTGGTGTGTGCTCCTGGTGTGTTTGCTTACGGGGTAAAATCAATTTGAGAACGCACAAGTCGCCTTCAAACAGCTGAGGCCAAGATAATGGCTCTAAAGTCGGAGACTTTCATTAAATAGATAGAATAATAATCATAAGTTAAAGGATAACATAGCACTTCTGACTTAATTAACTTAAATACTCCATTTCAAGGCTCAAATAAATGTGGGAAAAAGTTTACTTACTCAATAGGCAGCACTGAGTAATCACTTCTATTAACTTGAGCCCAGCTGTTTATAATTTGCCAGCACTTTTGATTTTTTCGGCAGCAGAAGAGCACACTTAGTCATCGATGGTGGGCAAAATTGTTTTAATTTTTAATGAACGCCGCTCACTGGCGCCGAAACACGGAAGTCATACATCATTAGTAGCAAATCCGGTAGCTTCAATACACATTTTCAATACTTCCACTTCCAGTGGCACATCCACCCACTGCCCCTGCTCCTGTTCCAGCTCCTGCCGCCCCTCCTTGTTCCGAGCTCTGCACGCGCACGGAAATTTACATCGAGGAACTCACATAAATTGAAAAAGGAATCACAATTAATGAGTTCGATGAATACGCCATTGCCAATGGGCTGCCGTACGTGAATGAGTGCTGGAGTCTACACATTAGGATGGACCCTAAGTTTGTGGGTGGAATTAAAATAATAATAATGAAATTACAATGAGGCTTAATTAAAAAAGAATTTAGGATATGCCTAAGGTATTTTAATCTAGTTTGGAATAGGTATTTTCATTTTATTACGACTTTTTAATGTAATGAGAATTACTTCATTATTTATGTTAATTTATATTTTAAATATTTGTTTTAGAGACTTTAAATAAATTTAAAAAATAAACCAAGTTACTTATTTTATGAGAAAAAGTAGGCCTTACTTACATCAGCTAATAACTAACAGTGGTCCACCCTAGCTTAGATGTGTTCACATGTGTCTGGCTGGCATCCTTCCGCTAGCATCGTGGCAGCCTGCTGGCACTGCTCCTGCGGCTCCTGCTCCTGCCAAAGCTGCTGAAAGCATCCTGGTGTCTCTGACTGCCTCTCATTCTGGCATATGATTGCAAATGCCGCACATTAGCGGATATCAAGTGGGTGTTACTGAGTGCCTGTCTGACTCTCATCCAGTGTTGTTCCTGCCGCCTGTCTGCGGTTTATATTCCACTCTGGATCTCGATGTGGCTCTGGCTGCGCGTGTGTGTGCTCTCGGGTCCATGCCAAATTGAATTTCTAGCCTTTTTAGATCCTTTGAAGCGGCCCGTAATTGAGTCATTTGAATTCTGACTTTTCAATTTGCGCTGCCAATGCAATGCAGCCACTCGAATCCGCCATTCGATTTAATAACTCTCGAGCACAAATTATCAATTATGATTCCCCGTACTGATTTCGACATTCGACATTCCATTTGCAGACTCGTACGTTGTGGCCTGGAAGCGCGGCATTGCCATACTGACCGCCGGCTCCGTAAAGGTAACGCCCGATCCTCGCGTCCGCCTGGTCAACGGATTCAACCTGCAGATCCGCGACGCCCTGCCCACGGATGCTGGCGACTACATCTGCCAGATTGCCACCATGGATCCGCGCGAAATCACCCACACGGTCGAGATACTAGGTGAGTACTATGAGGATTTACACAATATATAGACTGCTCACAAATTTGTGAAGGACTTTTCGGCACTTTGGCATTGTTATGCAAAGTTCCAATCTGCCGGATTGACGTTCCATGGGATTTTTATGGGCGAAATTTATGCGGCTGGCTCAAATCACTTGGGCCCCATTGTTAGGCCTCATCATTCGGGCACGGGGCAGGCACCTCTCCTTCGGCTGAAAGGCTGTTGTGTGTTGGTCAAATTAACATATCCTTACGTCCTGAGTGCCTAGTGCTTAGTGCTTTATGCGTCCGGGCCACTCAAATATGCAAAGTAGGTTTGCCTGCAATTTGGCCGCTTTACGGCCAAAGATTCAATAGAGAGTGGAATTTTTGAAGCGGCGAAAAAATCAAAACTAATCTGCCATTTTGCCCCGGAATCGCTGTTCATCCCCCTGCCCAGCCGCCCAGCCTGCATCCCCATCCCTATCCCCCGGAGAAGCCGGCTAGAGCGGATGCAAATTGCTGCTCCTTTGGCTCTGCTTCAGCTCGGTTCGACTATTTCCGGAAGCGGAGACCGGGAGAACCGGAGACGGAGACCCGGAGAGGTCGCCTAACAAGCTCACGACTCCGGCCGGGCTTTGAGCTTTGTTTCTTTCCCAGCTCCCTTTTCTTCGGCCGGGCTTCTAATCAGCAATGATGAATAATTTACATATATTTCCCCCCAATTACAATGTTGCCCTTTATTTGCATACGCCTCCCTCTGTGTGCGTGTGTGTCTGTGCGT
The DNA here is from genome assembly GCA_008042535.1 of Drosophila tani. Lineage (NCBI taxonomy): Eukaryota > Metazoa > Arthropoda > Insecta > Diptera > Drosophilidae > Drosophila > Drosophila tani. The sequence goes on from VNJO01008475.1 coordinate 245,129, forward strand.
TTGAGCAACGCCTTTTAGCCAGGCTAACACTTGCCTTTAACTGCTCCACGACGAGTCCTGGCCATGCGATTGCGAGTGTGTGTGCGGTGCATGCAAATTGCGATACAATTCCCCAAATCTCCAAAGTGCCCCTTCTCGCTCCCGCTCTCTCACTGTTCCTGTCTCTGTCTCTGTCTGTATCTGTATCTGTATTTGTGCGCGATTGAAAACTAGTTTTATTGCCAAATTTAAGGCGCTTTAAACACAGATGTATGGATTATTCGCTTGAGCATTATTTCCGAGCAGAGGCCGGCCTATAAAAAATGCGTATTTATTTTAGCAGCCGCAACTTTTTTCATTTGTCATTGAAACTTGGTCCTGGTACTGGCTTGTGGTCCTGCCACCAGCTCCTTTTGCCAGCTCCACTCGCTTTTCTGGGCGTCGCCGCAGGCAAACATTAAACGGAAAACTCCTTGGGTGCGGGGAAGGCAGCCACGATGACGACAAAGTGAGGGAGAGTGAGCGGGAAAAAAGTCGATTATTGAAAAGTTTTGTTTATTTTATGTGTTTATTATGCGCTCCGTTTGCCAAATAATGATCATGGCCAGAAATATTTCGTTTATTGAACTTTCGCAGCGCACGTAAATTTCTCGCCCGGCTTTTGTTGCTCCTGCTGCCCCCCAATCCCCAATCCCCATTATTGTCAAAGGAGAAAACAGGGAAAATAATGCGCTGTCGAAGTTTTTATAGGCCCAGCAGCAGACACGGTCGGACAGCAGCCCTGCCAGCACCCGGCCCCCTCCGAAAAATCAGAAATCCAAACCGAACCCGACTCGCACCCAATCCTGTCCTGGGACCCGGCCGAACCCCCGAAAAACCCAGCGTATTCGTATATAAATTTCATAAAGTTTGCCGCTCTCTGGCATCTCGGCTTGGCAGTTTTTACGAGCGTAAATTACTTTCAGTTTGGCTCACACTAAAGATGAAAAAATAATGTGCGCCACTGCCAAAGTTTTGCACTTGGCCGGCGTAGCACTTACAAAGACATTAGCCCGGCGATGGCCAAAAAATGGAGCAGCCTCCGTCGCCGAACTGCGCCGGATCTGCCCGTGGGCAAGGGCAAAACAATGGGCCAAAGTTTGCCCGTTGACAAATCTTTTAATATGGCCCGGGCATTAATATCTGCCCTCTCTCTATCTTCAATAATTGGAGGAACAGCCATCTGGACAGGCAGTGTCCCGGGACATCTGCCACTCACCTAGCTGGGGCTCTAACCAGCGGGCCTTTAATATTTGATGAGTCCGCCAAGGTTGCTATCTGTTGGCCAAGCGCAAACAGGGGGAAGCTGGCCAAGGGCCGGGCCGGAATCTGTGTCAAGGACTTGAAAGCATTTTCATCCATTTAACCCCGCAGAATGCAGCTGTAGCGGCAAGCATTATTCATATGACGTTTAATAAAACCAATTAGGCTTCGACATGCCCATCCACAATCCATCCATTAGCCGGTGGCAGGCTGTCGCCACTCGGTGGGGTTTGGGTTGGGGTTATGGTTATGGTGTCGCTAGGGGTATGGGACTGCCATTGTGGTGGGATTCTCCTCACCCAAATCCAACCGCAAAACATTATGTTGTGCGGTCGGGCGTTGCGGCAATTTGCACATTTTTATCACGGCCATCGAAGTGCTTTTTAAATGCACTTTTCGCGCGTGACTTTAATGCGCTTCGCCCCGAAATCGAAATCGGAATCGAAATCGGATTGCCTCTAGTTCAAATCAATTGCAATTAGCGGCGTAATTACAGGACCTGTCGACGACCGCAAAGGTGCAAGGCAAGGGCTCTACTTAAAGTATCGATAACAATGGCATCATCGAACCGGAAACCATAATTATTGCACCGACCGTGTGCGGTTTGGCATAGAGAATGAAGCCGGTGGCCGTGATTTATATGCACAATATGCCAAAACAACTGGTCACGGACACGGCAAGGGAGTGGAGCGGAAGTGGCCACATCAGACGGAGACGGAGACGGATGCCGGGATGCTGGGACAGGTGTGGGGACAGGGCGGCATTTAATTATGGCCAGCACAATGGGCGGCACAACAATGTTTGTACAATAACAAAGGATGCTGCAGCAGGAGAGCTGAGCCGAGTGAGCTGAGGTGTGTCATAATTATATGCCACAAGGACGATAAACAAGTGCTGGGCACACACGAAGCCAAGGAGTTGCAGCTCCTTGGGTGAAAGCCGAGACAAATTACCAACAGGACACTTGGCCAGAAGTGAGCCCACAATTAAATGCTAGGCAGCCGCCTAAGTTCTGGCACTACCAAACTTTATCGGCTGCAACAGAATATGGATTTAAATTACTTAACGCAGACATGCCCGAAGTTTCTGCCCGCCCACAATCCGGCGCTCTTAAACTTTAAGCCAGCTCGCAGGCAAAGCAATATGTGTGTGGGTTCATTGGGTGGCTCACTGTGCAACTTTGGAGGCCGCAAAACCAGGGCCAGAAGTTGAGGCAACCAGACCAGACCAGCCGTGGATGCCTCGGAATCAATATGAAACAAACTCTGTCAAAACTGGCCGCAACCGCCGCTCCAGCTCCAGCTCCCTCTGCCTCTCCCGCTCCGCATCCAGATACTGCGGCCTCTGCGGCAAGTGCTTTGAAAGAGCTGCTTATTAAAATTTTTGCCAGCTGCCCGCAAGCCATCGAACCGAGGCGCACATCGTCAGTCTGGAAGATTGAGACCCATTAAGTAGTCGTCATCTGCATGACATTACATGCCGCAATCCACGTATTACAAGCCGCACACTCGAAATCAATTTCAGTCCCGGGTATTGAGTATTAAAAGAGCTTTGGCCCCCGGCCCCTGGCCCAGGCCACCAGTCGCCCATCGCCCGCAATGGAGACATATTTATTGAATTCAATATGCGAGTATACAAAGCGTGAGAATATTGGGAATATTCCAAGCGCACACTCACGCTCACACTCGCAGCAGCCTGCAACTTCATTGCCGAGTCCTTGCCGAGTCCTTTTGCTGCGCCTTTTGCCGGGCTCATGATTTATTACACTCTAATGCATATTTTGTGGCTGCAGGCGGACAGAGCACTCCACACTCGAGGCAAGTGCACAGGGAGAAAATATAGGGGATTTTAGGGAAATATAAATTACCAGAAATCTGATTATTATTTGGTAATGGGAATTGGTTTCAGGAATTCCTAAGCAAAGATTTATATAACAATTGTAGATTTTAAGGTTAGATGTTAGATGTTTCGAATTCTATGTGTTACAGGGATGACCTTAGGGATCATGATCATGAGGAAATTCATGAGGAGCAGAGCAGTGAGAGATTGTACTTGCTTCCAATTCCACCTGGAAGTTGTACATATTTCAGGAAAAAAGGGTAGTTTTCCATACGGCTTCTATTTTCTCCCTGTGCAGGCATGACCTATGAGCTGTGAGCTGTTTGTGCGCCCCTCAGTGATCAATTGTAATTTTCTTTCGAATGCAAATATCCTTGGGAGAGCACGGGTAGTATGAGAGGGATGCGAGCTGAGCAGCCATCCTGGCTGGGCTTATTTGTTTTGGCCAGAGCCATCGCATATATTATTTGATATATTGCAAATCGTATGTGTTTTGAAAGAATTGCATCAATAACACATGTTTGTGGGGCCACTCGCCTGGCTGAGTCTGTGATAATTTGATTGGGACCTAATCAGAGATGAACCCCTTTGCGGTGGCGCCCCTGTGGATATGGAAGTGTCTCTGGCCTCTTGGTTTATTGAGCTGTTGATACTGCCACTTAAATGTGGCTATTTCTGAAGGGAAAAGAAAATATAAGCACATGGCCTCAATTTACGGGCAAGCCAAATGAACGAGAGAATTCCCCGAGAGCTTAAACAAAACAAAAACCCAGAGAGAAGTGGAGACAAAAAGAAAAGTAAGCACAGAATCACAAACTCTGACGGCAAACAACACAGCCGCAAAAAAAAAACAAAGACCAACTGCCACTCGGTAGTGGGCCCAAAATAAAGAAAAACAAAAAATATAATAATGCATAAGAAATGTCCATAAAATGGAATGAAGCCATAGCCATCGACTGGAGCGGCCGCTGCCATTGTCCTTGATTTAGCCGCCGCACAGCGGACATAATTTTTAACAGCTGTAAAATAATGCCGCCGCAAGTATAAATAAGCGCCGGTCCCGAATTAAATCAAACTATGCCCCAGCGGGGTCAGAGCGGGGTCGAGATCGGGTCCAAGTCCGAGTCGGAGACGCGTAAACGCCGTTTTCCCCCATTCAATTTGCATTCGGGGCGCATTTATTTATTCAAATTGTGTGATGTCCTTGCCGGGCCCACTTTGCATACATTTCGATGGTGGACTTCAGGACGACGGGGACACTGGGACCGGACCCCGGTTTGTTTGGCCGTTTCTAATGTGTTTTTTCTCTCTTCTTCTCTGTTTATTTGCCCGACAGTGCCACCGAGGATTCATCACATTAGCACCGGCGGACATTTGCAAGTCAAGAAGGGCTCGTCGGTGCGCATCGAGTGCTCGGCCACGGGTAATCCAATGCCGAATGTGACTTGGAGCCGCAAAAATAATATTTTGCCCAACGGTAAGATTGTGCATAAGTGCCAGGACCCGAAGGATGCCAGGCAGCCGAACAAAAAACCAAACAACCGAGCGACCAAGCGACCAGAGGCCACGCAAATTAAAATCATAAGGAGCAACAATGGACGGGCCAAAGTAAATGAATACAGTCGTAAAAGAAACTTTAAACAATTTCCATAAAAATGGAAAGTCAAAGAAATTATATTCCGCGCCGCGGCTTCGTCCTTGCTGCTCCTTTTGTTGTTATTAAATATAATGTGTGTGTGTGTGTTTGCCGGTTGCGGCTGTGGCTGCCTGGTGACCTCGCGGTGAAGGAGCGACTCCTCCGGCCGGACATCACTGTCACTTGGCCGCACGTTGATTCCCCGTAATTGGCCCTGTCATTTCTTGGGCTCCGGCTTCTGGACTGCCGGACTCCCCCACTCTCGGCATTTTTATTGAGTTGCATTTTTCATTCCGTTCTCCGTTCCAGGCGAGGAGAAGCTCCACTCGCACGTCCTCTCCATCGAGAATGTGGATCGGCACAAGGGCGGCGTCTACATATGCACGGCCAACAACCGCGTCGGCCAGCCCGCTTCCAGCCAGGTCGTGCTCCATGTCCTGTGTAAGTATGGCACTTGTTTCCGCATCGGTACACTTGGGGAATAATCATTAAAGAACTTTTGAAAGTTCGGCTTATTACCCGATTTAGAAAATATAAATAGGGGCCCAAACAATGGAGATATAAATTTAAGAGCACTCCAAGAAAATATGTTATTTCAGTATAATTACTTAATCGTAAAGATGACATCAAACAGCACACTAAAAATAGGATATACTTCATCAGTACAAACCAGAACACAATTTATAAGTTAAAAAAAGAATATTCCTGGAATATGCAACCAGTATTTTTAGAAATTCTACACAACTTTTAAAATAGGCTTTAGTACTTATACTATTCATCGCAATTGAACTTTAAAGTGTACTCGCCACAATGCCAGCGAAACGAATTAATTTTTTTCCCCGAACGCCACTGTGCCGCGGAGTTCGACTGTCAGTTCAATTTATGTCAAATCTGATTTCGATTTCGAACGGGTATTGACTTTTAACGCTCTCGCTTGCAGTCGAGTGGATGATGATGGAGCCCCGACCGTGGCCGTCGAGGGGATGGGGATGATGCGGGGCCACGTACATGCTCCGACCGCAGAGCGGGAATGCTTTTATTACATTTACACACTTACCGACATTTATTGGTTGACTGGCAATTATTGAAATGCCTTGCGGGTACTACCGGGCTTTCTGACATTTATTAAGAATTTATATGTAATTTTGATGGGAGTCGTCGCTGGGCCTTCCCGGGGGCGCTGGCCGCCATTACATGTGCTAATTACACGGCTCCCATCACTATTTACACTTTCTGGCGGGGCCACGATGGCCGATGGCTGGCGGGGCCATTTGGCCGCTACGCCATTGATTTTTCGCGTTCATGTTATTAACTAATTTCTTAACGTTCTTCCCCCGCACAGTCTCGCCAGAAATCTCCGTGGAGCGTCCCGTGGTCTTCTCCGGCGAAGGGCGCGAGGCCACGCTGGTCTGCATCGTCCATGGCGAAACACAGCCCGAGGTATGTTTTAATTAAATTTCGTACATAAATTTTCATTATCGCGCTTGCTCACTTGGAAACACACGATGCCACACAGCGGCAGCCCCAGCAGATACACAAATGGATGACCAAAGATATATCCCGGCGATAGATTTAGCCGGCATTCCTGACCAAGTCCGACTCCGCCTCCTACTCCGACTCCATTGTTTGGCAGATGGCTGCTGCCACAACGCATTAATTAAAAGTCTACAAAGGCAAATTGAAGTGCACTACAAAGTGCAGATGAGGGCTGAGAGATAAGACGCCGGGCATAATTTTAATCAAACATCGCTCACAATAGTCCTACGAAAAAGAGAAAGACAGCAGCCTCTGCGTCCTGGTGCCATTGCATTTTCGAATACGACTTTTTCTGTAGTAATTTCGACTTCACTTTTAGCCGGCTCTCGCTCTCCTTCTCTGCTGGTGTTTATTTTTGTGCTTTGCGCCTTTTGTCGACATTTAAATTAATACGCTCGGCTATAATTCAAAGTAAAATTGCGGAAGTTGCCAAAGCGGAAGTGAGAAGCGGCGAGCTACCGAGAAAAAAACGCAAGAGAAATGCCAAAGAACTAAAAAGGAAAGCCCAAAATGACATGGCGTACACACAGGCGAGAAAAGGAGAGCACAAAAAACAGGGAGAGCACTAGGGTGACCCTTTATGAATCAGATTTATAATTACAAAATTATTCTAAACGGGTTTTTATGGACTTCCCATAATATTATCTACTTGGTAATTACTCAAAAGACTTTAACTAAATCATCCTGCAATCAGAAACTAAAATAATAAATTACCTAAGCCCTAAATCTCCTGAGAATTCTTAAGAATTAATTTATATTCCTACTTTTGTAGAGAATAATAACCACCAAGTGTTTGTAGCCAACTCTGAACCCACTACATATCCTTAAATATCCCAAATGTGGCCACTTTAATTCAATTCCCTTTGAAGACCCATCTAGGAAGGCCTTAAGAGCCGCAATTATGTAAGAGCCTGTGATCCTGATCCACCCTAACGTGCTCAGAGGAAACCCAAATAATGACTTGCAACCGCAAATGTCAATGCTTAAAATTATACAGCTCCCGTTTCATTTCACTTTGTTTCGTTTCATTTTGGCCAGCTCCGTGATAAGTCAGTGACTGCTGCTCCGGCCCCGGACCGTTCCCCGAATTCCGACAGGGCATTAAGTTTTTATGCTATTTAATTTTTAACATTTTTTGTGTGTTGTGTGCTGGCCCCTCGTTTTGTGGCCGCAAAGAGTTGACTGCCTTCCAACGAACGGCGTAACTATTTATTTGCCAGCTAGCTGCAGCTTTTTATTTGCTCTGTCCGACACATTTCATTATAGTCCGGGGCTCCCTGGGGCCCGCCCCTGTCCCCGTTACGAGCTGGGGCCCCTGCTGCTGCTGCTGGTGGCCCATCCCCTCTTGGCCATCTCGGCATTAACGTCAACGCCTCCTGCTTTGCATTGTGCATGCCATCGCCATCGCCATCGTCGTTCGAGGGAGCCTTTGGGGCGGCGAGGCGTGGCATTTAGTAGTCTTTGGGAATGGCATTTCCGCATGCAATTTTTACATTTGCCTTCCACTCTCCTCTTGCCGGCTGCAGTTCGTCATTTTCCCTTCATTCATTTTACTTTTTGTTTCAATTTTATTTGTATTCCTGCAGCTAAGTGTATACAATTTAACGCTTTCCTTTGGGTTTTGGCTTTATAACGAGCCTCAAAGTACTTTCGACTGTGCCGCGAGTTTCAGATTTTTTCCCGAGTTTTTCGGCTCAAATGTTAATAGGGAATTCATTCGTATGCCACATATCTGTGGAATTTTTTAGATGTGTCACACAGGCAGAATCCAAACAAAGGTGCAAACCGATGGCCGGCTAATGAACTAATGAGTCCTGATGGGCTGTTGATATGCCATTCAGTTGGTGGCCATTGTCCTGCGACAGCGTGCATTTTTAATTATGTCTTGTCAACGAACTGGAGCCACTTGCATGCGGAAAAACCGCAAATCAGGGCCTACGGGGGCCGCATATTAATTATTGAGAGCGAGCGCGCGTTGAGGGCTGCTCTAAACACACACACATTCGCAGACATGGCACTTATGTGCATATTTACATATTAATTACGCATTGCACCACAAGCCCAAGTCTGGCGTATTCATAATCCATTGATATTGTCGATTTGATGCATAATGAATATCATAAACAAGCACTAAGCTGCGCCCATACCTCCATTACCCATTACCCCGCAAAGACCCCGTTCCCCCGCAAGGACACGAGGATAACAGGACACGGGGCGCTAGGACAGCAACAAAGTCATTAGAGCAATTGTCATTAACATGAGCGACGGCAATGAGACAACATCATTATCAACGTCATCGGGCGGCGGCATTGTCAACGATGTTGTCGCCGTCATCGATGTCGGACGCATTAAACATGCAGCAGCATTTGACAGAGCCATCAACGTCAGCAGCTAACAGCATTAATGGGCGTCCGCCTGGACAGCAACTGTTCCCTAATACCAACGCCCACCCACCAGGCACACCCATATCACACACACACACACACAGCGCCACCCCCAACAACAAGGACCCTTGAACCGGACTGATGATGAGCTTTCATCGCTCGTCAGCTAGCCCAGTGATTGCAGCCATGCCCGCTACTATGGCTTTTAATTATTTTGCAAATTAATTTCCAAATTGGTAATTTTCTTCACATTTACACACACTCAAACAACACACACACAGCGCCCGTGGGCCGTAATGAGTTTTTGTGCCGGGACCGGGACGAAGGACTGCAAGTTAGCCTATTGGCCCGATCCGAAATGAGATGTTTAGATGGCGCAAAATTGCGACATAATTACAGGACTCGTCGGGCTGGAAATTGCTTGCCGGCAACGTCACGAAAACTACCAGATATATCGCATACATTTAAAGTGGGTATTTATCGGGAAGATGTCAAGGGGATTAAGGTAGGCAGAACTTGAAATAACGTAGGGGAACCAAAAATAAACACTTACTTAGTATAGAGGCTTAAATAGAAGGACTTCTGTTAAAGATTGATAAAATCTGCGATTCCTTAAAGGAGTATTTTTTTTATAAACAATAAAGACACACATTATTGTACTTTATCCATATTTAGTCCTGAAATATTTTTGGTTTTGTTTACTTAAAGATTCTTCTTCTTATTTCTTTAACAAATAAAATCTAATTCCAAGCACTTGCGATAACTCATAATGAGCGAATAAACTTGCAAGTCCCTCTTGAGAGTCTGTAAAGTTTCAAGTGATTGCCGGATTATTGACTTAATAGCGCTGCCACTCTAAACTGCTGTTAAACTGCCGTAATTAATTACGGCCAAGTTATTTATTGTCATTATCTAATATCTATTAGCATTCCCTGGCCGGCAACTTTGGGGAGCAGCTGGCCCAGAGTCCTGGCCAATTGGTGTAGGCAACAACTTAAGTCAAACTGTGGCCATTAACAGCGACACCAGTGCCACCAACCAACACCACCGAGCATCAGCAACTCCGGCTTCACACGCAACTCTCGTGTGTGTTCGTGCTGGCGTGCCAACGCTACGTATGCGTAATTCCCACATGCCTCTTGCAATTATTTGTTGTTTCCCTTTTTCCTTGGCGCGTTTTCACTCGCAGCTGCCACACACACACACACTGACACGGACACGAACAGCCATCTAACAACACTCTTCCTCTGGCAATTTCCGCTGTGCCAGCGAACGAAGGTATTGCATAATAGATTGCCAGCCAGGACGAAAGGGAAGGAGGAGCTGGAGTGGGCGAGAGTTGGCTGCGGCACGCATACTCTTTTCTTCCTTTTGGCTGATTAGTGTTGATTGGTATTTCTCGCTTTGCTGCTCATCAATGCTAATTTTTCGCCGCTTCTCCATCTCATTGTGCTTTGTTTTGCTTCGGGAGCTTCAAAGTTTGCCAAGTTTCTTGTTCTTGCTCCTGTTCTTCCTCCTGTTCATGTTCTCGTTTCGCCCCGATTCGATTCGTTTCCTTTCTCTTGTTCACGTGCCCCGCCGAAAGAAAGCATTTGAAAATTAAGCACAAGTGCAAAAGATTGATTGGCGCAACATTTGCGTGGATCTATTAATGAAGTGCACACAGACCGGCGGCCAATCAATCGCCCCGCAGCTGGACCTGGGAGGCGAGCTTCGCTAATAACAACATGGCAGTGTGTGGAGCAATTAATTCGCTTAGCCATCTTCGGCCGGCGGGTGAAAATATTAAATAAAATAATTTCTGGCCATTTTTCTGCCACGTCAACACTTACGCTTCGTTACGCACGGTTGAGTTGAGGCAGTGCCAGCGATGATAATAGCGACTGCTGATCCAGAGGCCAGACTAGAGCTTAAATGAAGGCAGGAGGCTGGAGGAGGAGCCATGAAAAACGCAAACATCAACAGTTCGGACAAATAACGGCGCAAAAACGAAACATTTATGGCACGACGGCATAACTGTAACTGCACACGTACGGGGGGACACGGCCACGGCTACGACCAATGGGTGGAAATGTCTGAGCGTGTTTGTGTTTGTGAGTGGAAAATATGACAACACATACGCACTGCTGACAGCCATTTTAATGGAATGTGCGGCCAAAACACCGCCGCCGGCGCTAACTAATCTCACCCGGGGAGCAGCAAATAAATACTAGACTTGAAAATAGAAATAGAAGCGCCATAGATAGCCCGGCTATGGCTAACCCCCTATCCCTTCCCCAGTCCTCTAATTTTTTCATCTATTTGTTTTAATATCTCTGCGCCTTTGTGGGGACTGGAGATTGGATTTTGGTATGTGCGTCATGGCATGGCAGAGCACCTGCTGCCGCTGCTCCTGCTGTGTCCCCTCCGCCGCCCGTATCCCCCTGTTAATTCGTGCGTTCTGTCCTTGCTTATCTGGCGACTGCGGCCCGTATCCTCGCCTATCCTGGCGTATCCCGGCGTATCCTGTCTGCGAACTGTCAGGGCGGCGACAGGCCGGCGCTGCAGTGACTCGCGCGCCCAATTCATTTACAAAACACGCACAGCCCGGCTGTCAGTCCTTGTAGTTCGCATCCGAACCACGTGGCGTCGGGTCCTTTTGCGGGATATGTTTGCACAGGACTCGACTCGGATTCGGCTACGGCTACGGACCCCGATTCGGGCGCACTTGACACACAAAACATGTTGTCGAATGTTGGCTGAAAATATGTAACAAACAAATAGAGACAAACAATGCGGAATCGAAGATGAATTTCATGCGAGGGCTGTGGAAGGGAAAAAAAATCTGATGGAAAATCAATAGCCATCGGCGGGCACGTCGATCTGGTTTTCAATTTCAACAGGAATTACGCTTAATTGACGCTCAAGTGACAGCCGCACGGAGTGGAGCTGGAGGCGGCTGAGGAAGTCGAAGTGGAAGTACTCGCCGCAAATCGTCTTAACTTTTGCCCCCCATCTCATGCCCATGCCCCTGCTTAAACCCAAACCCAATCACGCACACTCGCCAGCCAGTTGGCAACTCGTGCTCGCCTCGATTGACCAAGTTTTCAATTATTTACAGGTAATTTGGTTCAAAGACACCATGCAGCTGGATACCACGGAGCGGCACATCATGGAGACGCGGGGATCGCGGCACACGCTGATTATACGCAAAGTGCATCCGCAGGACTTCGGCAACTACTCCTGTGTGGCCGAGAACCAGCTGGGCAAGGCACGCAAGACCCTCCAGTTGAGCGGAAAACCGAACGTTGCCGTTTTTAATTCACCGCCAATCAGTCAGTACAAGGACAGGTAAGTGGAACTTGAGTTCGAGGGGGAGTGGGGGTTCTCCTTTCGACACGTGCCGGGTTGTGTCTTCCTAATTACGAGACCAAGGGGCCATTCACTACTCGATGATGGGGCTTTAAATGCAAAATCCGTGGCAAGTGTCCGGTTTTCAAAGCTGATTGGACATTGGACTGTGCCCAGAGATGATGCACTGCGCCACCCCCCCACTGGGCAACTTTATTAGATTCATTCCGTTGACTGACATGGCAACCGAGCGACGGACAGCCCTTCGGGTCGCAGTGCTTATACGTAACGTATGAAACTTTTAATTGGATTAGCTGTCATCAAACACACACGCACACACACTCGCCTCTTAAGTGGGCAGACAAAGAGCACAGAGACAGGGGCACAGAGACTGGGAGGGAAGGCAGTCAGCCAAGCGACAAACAAGCTCACATCTCATGTCACACTCGAACCAAATGGCAGAACGACAGCTAGATAGGTTTACTGGGCCGGGAAGTGGAGCTGCCACCAGTGCCACCTTTCAATAATTCAACCCGAATTGAATCCAATAATCTGCGAACATTTTCAAGCTGGGGCCTGGCTGGGGTCTGGCTGGGGTCTGGCTGAGGGGAGAAGCCATTATAATTTGGGCCAGAGCCATATTGCGCATACGCCCCGTTAGTGCGAGCATAAAGCAACTCTGCAAAAAGCAACTAACCGAGCGGCGGCCATGTCAACTTTTGCGCTGATTTCATTCCATTTCATTTGGTTTGATCCGCTCCCGCTGCCTCTGCCGGAAACTGGTGCCGGCAATTAAGCTACCAAAAAGCCGGAGCACACAAAGTACCAAAAGCGTTGCTGGCGCCAGTCGCCGGCTCTTCAATTGTTAATAATCATTTTTATTGCCAACGTTAGTTTTATGCTGTATGCGAAAACTTTTCTGATTGGCGTTTTATGTTTTTATTGTGACCAGGGCCAGGGCCCAGACTTCAAGTTATTAGTTCGCATGGCCCAATAATCATGTAGAATACATCGAGAGCAAAACAAATAACGGCAGCCGTGCCGGCAAAACAGGAAGGCCCAAGGACCTCTGTTTACGGGCTCCCAGGCTAGCAGGCTCGCAGCCTCCCTCTTCATCCCCTGGCTGATTAGCATTCAAATTGTGTGCCGACTTTATCGCAAAGCAATGAACTTGCGCCTTTGTAATGGCGAATTGCGACATCCCGGGGAACGAGGATGGGGCCACCTAATTAGTTGTTTACTCGAGCAGCTCCACTGGAGTGTGGCCATAAATAACTTTGTCCATCAGCAGCTCTTCCGACTAATGAGCTGCTCCGCCAGCTTTAAGCTCCGCATCCCCAAGGGGGAACCTTTAAGATAGCGGGGCCAATGGCCAAAAATGCATTTAAGCAGACCCTTCTCGGCGACTGGCTGGCTCCCTAATCACGGCATGGCACAATGCACCGGGCACAAGTCGGGGGACCGACCGGTCATATAACTTCATTTACACTTGAGCTGAGAATGTGGCAGGACTGTTGGCTTTTCGGTTGAATGGACGCATTGTGCGAGCAGCTCCTGGACGCGGGCGGCGGTGGCAGCTGGGCAAACAAGGAGCCAATAACAAAGGAGCAAGCGGGTATTATGTTAAGACTGCAGCACCAGCAGCAGCAGCAGAGGCAGCAGCAGCAGCAGCCCCGGCAACAATGCAGCAGCGAGTTGGCTCATACGCAGTATCTTAACCCGGCCATTGTCGTCGGCCACGTTGCCATTGATTACGATGTTGTTGTCATTCGGAGAGTTGGCGGTCCTGCTGCAGCTCCTGCTTCCCAGTGCTGACAGGTCGAAAACAGGACAAATCGAGCGAAAAAACAGGGAAGAAAAAGCTGTTGCGATAAATAAAAACAAATAATGTTGAAAAGAATTTTCGTTTAAAGAAAATTAAACTCTTAAGCGTTAAAGTTGTATTTATCCTAAATTTTAAATATTTTAACTATCAAAAATAAATACTGAAGGAACACAGATTGACAGAACCCCCAAAAAACCGATAAATCTGACCATAAAAAAGACATTGTGGCAGCCCTGCCGCTCCTGCCTTGGCTTTAGCTACTTTTCCCGCTTTTGTTGCTGCTGACGTGACTAAAGCTTGCGTGTTTGCCTTAACTGCAGCAGCAGCAGCAACAGCGGCAGCAGCTCTCAATGGAGAATTTAACAATTACATATTGATTGGAAGCGCCTCGGAATAAATCCCCCGCCAACTGTTGCACGCAAAAGTTGGCGATAACCACTAACCCATGGCATATTCTCTCCCCCCCTTTGCAGATACAACATCTCGTGGTCCGTGGACTCGCACACACCCATCGAGGAGTACAAGTTGTCCTTCCGCAAGCTGCCGCAAGGACACGAGGTCGTTGGCAATGCCATCGACTCGCCCTCCTCCTCCACGTCGCTCTCCTCGTCCTCCTCGCTCTCCTCCTCGCAGATGTACGGCTCCGGACTGCACTCGCATCGCTCTGGCACTGGCAGCAGCAGCATGGGCGGACTCGGAGTCGGTCTCGGACTGTCTGGCGGTGGCAGCTACGCCGGCTACGGCAGCGTGATGCACTGGGGCCACAACGACTGGCGCAACGTCGTCCTGCCGGCCATTCCCCTATCGCACCACTACTCTCAGGGCATGAGCTACATGGTGCGCGGCCTGGATCCCGACCAGCACTACGAGGCCACCGTACAGTCCAGGTGGGTGAATACTGAACACAGAAAGCAGTTCCAGTTGCAGACAATAAAGGCAATTGTTTGTGTCAGAATTAAAGCGACAAGAGGCGCACAGTGGCCTTAAGAGTGGTATTTTTAGGGAATTTTAATAAATGAAAGAGATAATTGCAGTCCCATTTAACCAATGCTTAACAATAATGCTAGCCAACTATGTTAATTTATATATATCTTAAAGTTATAGCTGTCAACTCCACTGTTCGCCGCTAATTTGGCCACTCGAGTTATTATTTATGGCCGCAGAACAGTGGAACTGTCAGCGCCGGTGCATCCGGCTCGGCTCATTAGCCACCATTTGCATATTAATACTGGCTAATGTTCCCGAGCTGCATAATTAATACAGAGAATGCGTATCAATTGCAGGAATCGTTACGGCTGGAGCGATTTGACCAACAGCTTTGTCTTCTCCACATCATCGAATGGTAAGTGCCAGCGTTACGATACTCTATTAAATTCTTTTTTAAGTAGATACTGTTTTAGGGTATCACTTTCTCGGCTAGCCGAGGATCAACCGAATCCTTATTGGTTTGTTTGTCTTCTGTTGCTGGCCGCTGGCATAATAATTTCGAATTATGCGCTGTTTTCGCTGATAATCTGCAAAAATCACAGTCACGAAGCTGCAGCAGCCAAACAAACAAACAGATAAAGAAAAAATCAACTCAAAATCGCTTTGTATCGCAGCCCGCGGAAAATATGCTCGGGCTGTCATAACTTAATGCTGTTAAATTTATTACTGAAGAGGGCCAAGTGAAGCGTGAAGTGAACACGTCGTAGTCTCTCGCTTCAGCCATAATACTGCACTCCCACTTGCACATGCACAGCATGTCAGTTAAATTACACATTTTTTGTGCACTCTCAGGTGGAAATCGGGTTTTATGGCGGCCTCTGGGCTTTAATGAGTTCCCTTTTCGATCAGATGAAGCATACCTAATTGGGAGTATTATTTCTCCCCAAAATACAACACTTTTCACTCGAAAATTCACTCAATAAACACGATGGACGCCAAATAACTCTCTAAGCACTCACATCAAGTATACGCCACGTTGTCAGTTAATTTGAGGAAACGCCTGAATGCATCTGCATGTGCGTGTGCACAACTAATTGATGGCAAGTTCGGGGCCACCAGGGTTGACTCTGCATAATGAGAGTGAAAAACCAAATGGGAGCACAAGACACTCGCTAATTGGATGCTGGAGGAGGTCCTGCCCTCCACAAGCCACCTTCGTCGCGGCAAGACATAAACAAAGAGCCAGGTGGGTTGGGTAGACCGTAGACCTCCTAAATGCGCACTCGAAATCCATTTATATGCAAAACTATTGTTGCATTGCATACGGAATTTCTGCGGCGAAAACGGGTCCGCCAGAAAAGCGATTTTCCATGCAAATGACGCACATTTGTCGGTGCCAGCAACGGCTCCGTCTCTGGCTGGAGATCCAGGACCAGGACCAGGACCAGAACCAGAACCAGATCCTGTGTCTTGCCATCTTTTGGCTGCCATGCGAAATGCATGCAAATGCAAATAGTGCACAGTTCAATGCCGCTGCTGAGGCTGTTGCAGTTACGCTGATGGGTCTGCTGCCACGTTGCCTTGCAAACAAACGCATAAATATGCAGTGGCAACGGCAACGGCAACGGCAACAGCAATAAAAACAATAACAAAAGCCAAAAGAAATATGCAATAAACACGCACATGGTGAGTGAGATACTCGCACAGAATCGTCCTGCGCGAAGCGGCGAAAATTTAATAAAGCAAAACGTGAATGCCGCACAGAGAATGGCGCCACTCCCGGACGGGAAAGGACAGGACAGGAAGGTTGGAAGGTATCGATGTCGCCTGGCAAGACGTGTTGCTTTTGACGGGCTGCAGTCAGACACGTATCCGTATCCGTAAGATGCTCCGCACAAAGCTCTTTCAGCGAACTTCATTACGCGCGCCATTGAAATGCGAACTTCCAACGGTTCGCCATCGAAGCGCAACTTTGCTTGGCGGCAATTTATGGCCGGGCTTTGTGCTAATGGAAATGACTTTATTATATTTTCGAAACGCAAACAATTTACGCAATTAGTGGCCGAGCATGCAATGCAATAATAACCGCAGCCGCAGCAGCAGCAGCAACAACATCGAGGTGCAATCCAGCAAAGCGGCAACTAATGAGCCTCGAGTGTCATAACTACAACTGCAGCCCTGGCACAATAACAGTAACGGTAACGCCAAAGGACGACAATCGTCCTAGCAGATACCGTTACGACCCAAACACTCACACACACAACAGAGCCAGAGACACTGGCCAAAGAGGAGGAGACCGCAAGTTCATTTACCCGGGCTACGTGTCCTCGGGTCCAGGACTCCAGCCAGCATTTGTGGCCACCGAGAGAAAAAGGAAAATGCCAATTGAGGGGAAGACAGAGAGGCAGCCACAGGACCTTCGGACATTTAGGAATATGACAGGCTTTCCACAGGTAGACACATTCGTGCTGGAAATGACATTTGCGAAAACACTGCACTTTTACTGCTTCCTCCGAGTGTACAAACTCAACAAGTTCATGTTAAGTTGGGGGCTCTAAGAGGAGAGAGTACTGCTATCCGGGACAAGGTTTCATAATAAGGAAAGAACTTTACGATTTTTCTATAATTACATGTTTTAAATCTTAATACTAACTTTGTAGATTTAAATAGAATATAATTCAATCGCTTAAATATCAAGAACCAGCGGGATATCCGCTTATCCAACTCAAAAGTACCATATTAGCCTGGCTGGGTGTGGGTCAGCCTAAAGACACCCAAAGGGCATATCAACTTCGATTTTCCCTCGCCATATTATCCACATTCTGAATGGCCTCCAAGTGCATTTAATTTTTACGAGTCCTCGTCCTCGTCCTCCTCGATGTTATCCTGGCTGCCATTGTTTCTGTTGCCACTGTCATAGCCGTTGTCGCTCGATGCGTAAGGATGAGGGAGGAGCTCGGAATAGACTCCAGGTATGCAGCTATTTACATCATAGAGCTCAGTTATAGTAACGACGGCAGAGCACGCGGATACCGGTCCCGGTCAGGGGTCAGGGGGCACGGACCGGGGCACATAGAGACATAAAAAATAATGCATTTTATGCACGCGAAAAAATACTCGACATAAAGCAAAAAAAGAAGTTAAATAAAATTACAACATAAAGTGCGGCAACGAGTGTTCCTTCGTTCTGTTTGCACTGGTGTGTGCTGTGTGTGTTGGGCGGACTGGAAGGAATATCAGAAAATGAAAGACTCGTTGAAAGTTGCGTAAAACTTGCTGAAACTGCCAACTGAGGAGCGCTGCAATAACAGCAACTACTGCAACACTAACAGCAATAGCAGCAGCAGCAGCAGCAACAGCAGCAGCGGCAGCAGCAACAAGGCGAGGCATTCAAACGATGACAAAGTGGACCCTCACTGCATGTCCCTTAGAATGCGTCGCCGCTGCTGGCACCGAGCGTCTGCTCGAAACTTTCAATTTACTCGTCCTAGTCGACGGCCATCGTATCCTCGGATCCAGCTCCTCCGCCTTCCGCCTTCCCTGTGCGTTTGAAGCTTTTGTGTTGCCGGCGGGAATACTTTAGCCGAGGCCCCGCAACAACTCCAGCAACTGCAGCAGCGTCATCGCTTTTTTTCGCCTCCATTTTTTGTTTGCCGGCATGTAAGTTGCAAAGTTTGCCAAGACACACGTATATATGTATGTAGCCAGGAGAATGGCGAAAAAAAATGAAGGCAAAATGAGGCAAGAGACGGCCAGAGAGGGCCAGAGACGGCAGAAGTAGAAGTTTTGTAGTGGCAGCATAACAAGCACTGGCAAAAATAGCACCGCGCTCAGTTGCAAGATGTGTAATGCGAATTCTCCACGTGAATGTTATGTTTATGTAAAGTGCAGGTCCCACAATGCCATCCCAACACCAAGGAGCAAGGATCCTCCAGCAGACAGAGACAGAGAGAAACAGAGTTTCTTTGCCGCAAGTGCTGAGTGCTCGTCGGGCACAAAGGAATGCGAAACTGCATTATATGGGAGCTAAGCCGTGGCTTTAATCAGGGCTTTAAGGGTCGTCGGGCCCACCGAACCCACTTGACCAGGGAAAAAACAACATCCAGATATAATGGAGGGCCAAATCCGTGCGGTCAGCTCCAAACGAGGGACGAGCTGCGAGTGCGTATGAAGCGCTGTTGAAATGTTGCTGCTGCTGGCAAAAAACTTGAAAATCCGCGGTGAGGCGGCCGCAGAGCTCTTCGCGAATCTCTAATAAACTGTCGGCCCGGGCACCTGTCCCCGGGGCCAATGCCAATGCCAATCCTAGTCCTAGTCCCGTCATGCCAACTGTGCGAAAAATCGGATTTGCCTTCCGTACTTACAGACACCAGCAACAACAGACGCGACATCAGCAACATCAACATCGCTACACTGGGCAAAATAACATCAACAGCAAAGAAACCTCTTATCAAAATTAAAGACAATAACTAGTTTTATTATCAGGAGTCATAATCCTTTCCTAGTTGCTTTAGAAATTCTTACATTTTATGCTTTATAGCTCTTAAATTTTTTGTTCTGTGCATCAAAAGCAACAAATCCATGTCGATTCCATTTGGCAATTTGTATTTGTTGTCGCACCGCAATGCTATTACGTGAAGAGAGCCCGAGCACGAGCGGTGGCAGAGCCAAATCCGGACAGGTGCCGAAAGCCGGACCCTCGTAGCCTCGAATCGCCGGTGCCTGGACCACGGCCACGCCACTGCGGCGACATCGATGGCGGGAACGCTTATTTAGCTGCACAAACGAGAAATCACAAGTGACGTTACGGGTTTGTGCCGCCAACCGCAAGCAATAAAAGTCGCAACGACAGCCGATGAAAGTGCAGCAATGGTAGGGGCAGCGGTAGCGGGATCGGACCGCATTAGCCGGACAGCCACATGGTCACGGGTCCAGCTGCATTCTCCATCTTCTGCAGCATCACGGGTCCGGTCCGTGGTTGGGTCTGTTTTCATTACAAAATTGCCAACGTTTGCCGGCACCGCAATTGACAATTTGCTTTTATTTTATGTTGACAGTTGGGGAATTTATATGGTAATGCCCCCCAGTGTGTGTGTGTGTGTGTGTGTGCCGGCGGCCATTTTTCTTAGTCGCTTAGCCGCCACGCAGAGGCTAAATGGCCAAATGAATGGCCCAAGGCTGGAATGTTTGCGTTTAGAAACACAATCCAAGCTGATCATATCCAAGCAGACACACCTTAATCAAACAGACTGGGAAGCATATATTTATCCTGGCAAAAATTAGAGTAAACATTTCAAGGGAGAAAACTTTGTAAAGAGATTTTCATTTTGTAGTTTTAAAGCGGGTGAAGTCTTAAGGATTTCTTTAAGAAGTTTTATATAAGCTACCTTAATTCTTTCATGATCATTAATTTGAAAATTTGCTAATAATCTTTGATGGGAGCTGGCTGGAAAACACTACCTTAAGACTCCTCTTACAAATAATCCTCTTTTTTCTTCAGGCAAACTTAAATGAAAAATGTATGCCAATAAAATGCCAATTTCCTGACTTTTTCCAAGCAAGTAAATAAGTTTTTCCCCCAAGGTATCTTGTAACTTGTACAAACTCTTTATTATGTGCAAGGAAATAAATCTGTATACAGCTCGCTTATGGCAAATATTCGAGTATATATCTGAAAATTAAAGGTGTCATGTTCCGAGGCGTTGGCAGCCCAGATGCCTCAATAGATAAGCTGTCCCGGTTGCTGGGCAAACATGTGTGCAACATGCAACCTACATTGATATCACGTCCGCCATCCTCTCGGCGCTGGGCACTGGGCACTCGGCACTCGATGTTGCCTGTCCATTCAGAGTGTCAGCAATCACGGGCGGGGGCGGTTGCTCTCGAGATCTGTGCGCCTTAGATATGGCAGCTAACTGGATGTCCGACTGTCCGGCTGGCAGGCTGAGGGGCCATCATATTTATAAGTTTGGCTCGCAGCGCCTGCGACTCGTGACAGGCGGCATCGATAAAGAAGTCAATGTCCCTGGCAGCCAGGATGTTTCATTAAAATCGAGGGACAGCACTGATATATGCAGGAGCTTATCGAAGGGCTGTGCCTTCGTTTACGGGTGTTTACAGAGTCCGGCTCGCTTTTGAATCGCGCTCCGCTGGCCAAATGCTCATTTGTCATTATTGACAGATGCAGCACGTTGCCGTTTTAATTGGCGGCCTTAACGAAATGAGCTGCCTGCCGAGAAACGACCTCGTTGCAGACTTTCCTCCTGGCCACCCACTTGATTGGCCATCTGCATCCGCATCTGCACTCGCAGTCGCCTGCGCAAAAGTAAATCCTTCTGATTGCAGATTGCACTTTAAGCGTTAATGATTTATTTGCCCGCATGGATTTGATTTAAATGTCGAGGCCGATGTCCTTAATAGTAGTAGTAGCAGCACCATAAGCCTTAAGCCTTAAGCCCTATCGATAGCACCTCCTTACTCTCTCGACTATCCTAACTTTCAACGACTGCTCCACGTACTAATTGCAGATGGGCCTGTCGATCTGTCAACCTTTTTGAATCACGGTCTGTCAGGTTAGTCCCGCTCTAACTCTCCCTCACTCTATCTCTCTCTATTTTATCCCTCTTTCTCTCTCTCTCTCTCTCTTACTCTCTGTCTCTGTCTCTATCTGTAACTGTATCTCTGTATCTGTACCTCTTTGCATGTTTTCATCCGCATGATATTTATTTTATAAAACCCCTGTACATACACAGCGCAATATTTGCGCTAAGCTGGCCTGAAAAAATAAAGAATAAGAAATTAAAATTGGATATCCCCTGAATATATGTATATATATATATATCGAGTGTAGTCGAGTGCATATGCGTTTGTCCGTGCCAATAGTTTACCAACTATTTGGCGTGCCATTTCAATGCTCGATCAACAACAGAGGAGAACGGAAAACAAGTTTTAATGTCCGTTTAGATGGCAGGTGTGCGGCTGTGCGGGTGTGTGCCAGTCCGGAGGTGTGCATGTGTGTGTCCCTATGAAAAAATAAAAATATAGGGGAATTTCGTCCATTTCAATCTGTTGACTTGCATGCCCAACCAATTTGTTTTATGGCCACGGCCCGATGGATATGGAAATGCATACATTGCGCCGGATTCTATGTACCTTTATTTATTGGAGATTGAAGCGGCGTGCCCGAGCGGATTATTAAAAGCGGTTTCCATCTATCTTAATTGCAGATAACGAGATGCGGGACCTGAGCGTCACCTTCTACGGCAGCAGTGCCATCAACCGGCAGAAACTGGGCCTCCTGGCCCTGAGCTCGGCCACCCTGGCCCTAAGTCTGCTCGTGGCCTAATCACCTTGTTCTTCTTCGATCTGAGCCACGAATTTCTTCGCCAACACAGCACTTTGACTTCAACCTCGAATTGGGGACGCAATGGAAGGTCGACCGACGTCTACTCACAACTCTAGTCTAGTCGTAACTGGTAGCATAAGAGATGATCTATATATAAATATATATATATATAAATGCATAAGCGTAATTACAAGCATTCGCGCTACGATTTCTCATTGTTCGATTCGAATTTCTCAAGCAAAAAGCGAAAAGGAAACCAATTTCGAGTTTAGTGAATTAACCACACAACGGAAAACGGAACCATACATTACACATGTAACAATCAATGTAAAAGAGCATGCAACTGTTCAAACTAGGACCCCTAAAGCATACTGCCATACTGCCATGCATACTGCATAGCACACACACTCCCTCTCCTCCTTCACGCAGACCATTACAGGCACCCA
The DNA here is from genome assembly GCA_008042535.1 of Drosophila tani. Classification (NCBI taxonomy): domain Eukaryota; kingdom Metazoa; phylum Arthropoda; class Insecta; order Diptera; family Drosophilidae; genus Drosophila; species Drosophila tani. Next base: position 267,678 of record VNJO01008475.1, read on the forward strand.
GACCCGTGTACATAGATTTTATTGCATACTTTTAGGTATAAACTGCACCAAAGAAAGAGTCACTCGACGAGAAAAAACACACACCATTAACTTATAAATAGTAAGTACCCGAGGTAGTTGAGGCTAGAGTGGCCACAGAGGATCATTCGTAGCGTTATGCAGATAGTTAATTTAATAAATACATAAATGCATTAACTAATTATCGGATACCAGCCATTGCCGCACTCACCCACGCAGCAGCGCAGCTTAGGCGAAATTCAGATGAACAAATCGAGGATTCTTTAAACTAATTTGCGGCATTCCAGGCATCACGCATTTGCATTTCCGATGGCTTAAAGCAGACGGCGTTTTTCTAGCTTTTTGCAATTTGTATGTATGTAGCAGCTAAGTAGCTTAATTGACCGCATAAATGCAATTAAATTAGTCGACAAACCTATTGATTTGGTATGTAAATTAATCCACTGCAAGCGGAGCCAGGGCCACACACAAAGCGGCAGCAAGTAGAGGAAACTTTTGCTTTGGATTGCAATTAGAGCATAAGTGTAAATAAATATCGATCGAGAGGATCGGAGCAGGATTGCGGATCAGCAGGACTCGCAGCAGTAATAAATATGAATATGAATACCCACTTAATCTCGTACACCGAACAGGGTGCGGCCAAGGTTGTTTTATGTAAATATATTGCACCGCAGTCATTCGAATCTCGAATCTCATGATAGCTAATGATAGGTACTTACAGTTCGATACTCGTCTTGTTGCTTCACCACGCAAAACGGCACCTTTCGTGTTTGGTTCTCCGGCACCCTGTATTATCCTTTTTAGCATTCCGAAACCCACACCGAAGGTCAGGCAGAAGATGCCCTTTCGATGCATTCAGACACACACACACACTCGCTAGAAGATAAGTGAATATTGTATTGAGATTAAAGCGAAAGCGACGCATAAGTGTATAGGAAAATAACGTAAATTGATTTCCGAATAAAGCCATATACAAGATACACATTCAGCTTTTATAGAACCTAATAAATCGGTCGAGATAACAAAGAGTATATGTGTAATTAATACAATTGGCCGCAAGAGCGTTAAGGGAATTACCGTAAAATTATCATTTACGTTCGTGTGTATGTATATTGATGTGTAACACTTACAAGCGATACAATTATTATAAAATAAACGAAGATCCCCTTCCCAACCCCTTAATAAACTCAACCCAATCCCCACGATTCCCACGCAAAGTTGCTTTGGTCCGGCGACTGGAGCCCATCGATAAGTTAGCTAAATTATGATATCGGTACTCAGTATATATATGTACACCTGGATATATAGAGATTGAGCGAGCCGTTACTCGTGTGTGTAATTTACAGCTTAGTTATAGTTTATATAGTTATCCTATTTTGTTAGTGCAACAAATACCAAATACCAAATACCAGATACCAAATCGAGACACGGGATGTGCGTGTACAATTCTACTTTAAAGTAATAATAATACTAACCTACAGCAGACATCTTCGGTATTGAATGTATATGTGACTAGAAACGTATGTGTATGTATATTTGATTATTTTGTAAAATTTTTCAAAAACTATAAATAAAGTCTATATTACCATATAAATGTAAACCCGAAGGCTTCAACCTTTTCCGTGTTCTGTTTTCTCATAATTTATGCATCCCTTTCAGCCGTCATTTTTCTACCTCACGTCAATGATGCTCATCAGGCCCACTTGGGGGATTGGAGGATTGCCGGATTGGAGGAGTCCTTCTCCGGAGACATTGGCCTGTCTGCAGCATAAACACACACATCGAGATGCATCTGCAGATGGTGGCGCGACTTGGGCACAGTATCTATTCAGCTGTCGAGTGCTCGTAGCTCGTAGCTCGGAGGAGCCCGCAGTTGCGTAAATGCAAACTTGGTTTATTTTATTTACTCCATCCAGTTGTCATAGCCCAATGCAGGCGGCTCACCTTTTGTGTGTTGCCCCGTGATGGCTGTGTAGACATTTAAGTGAGCCGGCAGAGTTGACGACCCATCACCCATCTCCCATTCAGAGCCACATCCACATCCACATCCACATCTGCCATCCGGCGCCGCACATGATGGAATGGAAATGAAAATGGAAAAGTTTTCAGGCTGCCAGAGATTGGAGTAGCTCCTGCGACTGCGACTACGATGTTACACAAGCTCTGTTCTGCCGTTCTGCTGTTCGAGGAAAAACTTTAAATGGGAAATTTGACAGACAGACATAACGGTATTTTAAATGCGATCCGAATCACATGTGCGTCCTGGCCTCTCTGCCGCATTGTGTGGCCATCAGCAGCTCAGCTCAGCCGGGCGATACGTTATGTGTTTGTCAGCCAGGAAACTCCTCCTGTTTACCTATTCCAAATCTATTCCATTCATTCCGGAAGGATATGGGAAGTTGGCTGATGGGCGGCAGGCGGCAGGCGGCAAATTGAAAAGTTCAGCTAATGAAAGCATTAAATAACCTTAAAAATAATATATATAATTTCCCCAAAAGCGGAATAAAGTGAACAAATTCCGAGAGCCCGGACCGGGGAAATTGCAAGGTGCAAATGGCATGAAATTACCGCAAAGAACTGGCGACCCGAAATGTCTTTCGCCGCCGTGCCTGCCCAGAAACGAAAGCGAATGTGCAAGTGAGTTTGGCCAGGGGAAGGGCGGGCCCAGAACAAAACCCAAACAAGGCCCGAATCCTGCACACGTACGTACAGAATGTGCCCATGTGCCCATGTGCTTCTGTGCGTGTGTGCACCTCATTTCCGGCCATTGTTTTCGTCCCGAACACGAGTGTGCCTGCATGCCAGCCTGCCTGCCTGCCAGGACCTGGATTTGGCACACACAAAAAAAATATTTGCAAACTCCAAAGAAATCTAAAATAAAATAAGCTGGTTTCAGGGTATTTTAGGCCAAAATTCTCTAGAATTTCGCTCACGGAAGTACTTATACTTACTTTATTTTAAGGAATTTCTTTCAGTGCCTTGGTTCTGCTGCAACTTCTGGTTCTGGGTGCTGCTCTCAATGCCATTCTCGTTGCCGTAGTCGTGCCCGTTCTACTTCCTGTTGTCGTTTGGCTGCTGTTTTCACGTTATGAGCTACTTGTTGTCCCGGGTACCGTCTCTGCCTCTGCCCCACCGCACTCACACAGAGACAACTGCGGATCCATAGGCCTGCCTGCGTGTGTGTGTGACATGTTTACATAAAGTCCTTTACCGCTTCTAATGCATTATGGCAACAACACGAACGCCACTCGACGCTGCTTGTATTTATCGTATGTGCCTGCCCCGGAGCCTCTGCCTCTGCCAGGCTAGTTGAATGCGACAAGCGGTAACAGCAGAAGCAGCAGCTCCGGCACCGGCACAGGTGGAAATTTCACAGATACAGACACGGCGAAAGACCAACAAAGCCACACACACACTCACTTGCTCACCTACTCACGGCGCCGCATAAATATTTGCATACGATATTTATTATGCTAAAAATAAGCCAAGATTTAAAAAGCGACGACGTCGCAGCCGGCGAAATAAGGCCAACTTGGCTAAGAGGGAGAAACAGGCGCATAATGAAGGCGAGCCGGGAAAAAAACAAATGTCATGACGACTCTCACAGCGACTCTGGCAGCCTTCACACCTGGCTTTCGCTTTAGCATTCGCCATCCGCCATTCGACTTTCGCCATTCGCTATTCCCCTTTGTGCCACCGGAAGTGGGTCACGTATGCACCTTAGTCTCCCGGCCAAGACAAAGCGAAGCTGCCTGTAATTAAGCCCGCTTCCAAATGGGCTTGGCAAGTGCCTGTGCCGGATGCGGAGCCAAGGAACGGAGAGAGTGGAGGGACTCGAGCCACCTGGCAAATTAACTTAAATTTTAAAAGCTTAATTCGCTTGCCGCCTAAGACGCCTGTAATGCGTTTAGCAATAGGCAGGGCATTTGCATGCTTTTAGCCGCATCCAAACGAGAAATAAGGCAGCAGAGCCGAGCTCGAGCTGGGATGGAAAACAAAGGCTAAGGATGAAAAGTGCCTGGCTGGTAAATCCATTTTGCCGACAAGGGCCGCCCACGGGATGCCTGACTAGCTAACTGGCAGTCTGGCATGGCATGCCATTCTGGCTGTGCGTGTAACAAGTGCCACTCAAAAGGCCGGCTGGAAACAATGAAGGCGAAAAGCGAAAAGCAAAAAGCACTTAATAGGCTGCCACAGCGCCGTTGACATGGCCATTTATATGCCGCAACTTGGCAACGTTTTTAATTCATAATGCACAGGAGGAAGGCAGCGGTGGCGGTGGAGCTATGACGTGGCCCCTGCTCGGGAACAGGAACAGGATGTTGACTGCCGCCGGCAAACTTTGCGACACTCGCCTCTAATCCGAGCAGGATGCTGTCCGCCGGCTGAGTGTTGGCTGTCACCGCGGTCTCGTCTCATCTCATCTCCTCCTGACAGGCCACTGGATGCCGTCGCCGGCAGTCTGGCCGCTGGATTCCCTGGTTCAATAGCTGAAATTGATTCCATTTTCGTATCGGATCCAGATCAATCTCTGTTCATTGGGCCGCCAGCGCCGTGTCAGCGCTTGGGCTCGAAATTTGAATACAAATATTTCGCGAATATAGCAAAATGTCAAACTGTATGTCAGCCTGTCAGCTATGCCGAGTCTGCAATGATTCCAAAATTTTAAGAATTTTAAGGCAGAAAGCCTTTCTATTCAGGCTGCTCAGTAATGATAGGATCTAAATAAGCCCGGCCTGAATGGCCAGACCGACCACTTTGTTAGTTGCCATTTTATTCTTGACATTGTTGCTGGAACCTTTCTTGTGCCAAGTCCGGCTCATGACGGACGTTGCGCCTTTGTTTGCGCTTTAAATTGGGACAGCGCTACGTATACGTAATATCATTTATAAATACGCCTAACAACAGGCCCCATACGTATTGATGTGCAGCTAATGCGACCCCAGAGGATGACTGGCCAGCAGCGCCGGGAGCGCTAACGAGCTGTGCCTTGGCTGCAATTGTTGCCAGAGCTGAATGCCAAAGCAAATAGCAGCTGAGGGGCAACTGAAACTAAAGTCAAATGCAGCAAAGAGCAAAAAAGGAATGATAAAAAACGAGGCAGGAGCGAGCGTACAACAAATGGCAAGTTTGGTCGGCGCCAGGGACACCGAGGGGCGAGGGGGCGGCACCGACCGGCAGCAGCCAAATCAGAAAATCCGATTTGCATGGATTTGTTGGTTTCTTTTGTTGCCGTAGAGTATCCTTGCCACTGACGCCAATGCTGTGTTGCCGCTATTATGCTGCACAGAATTGTTGCTGTTGACTTTGTTATTTTTTCTTAATGTCTGCTCAATGAAAAAACGGCTCTGCCACCGAACCAGCTCCTCGTCCTCCTCCGTGGCCTCTACAGCCACTGGCATCGCCTTCGGTACCCGCTGAATTTTGTGTTTGTTTGTTTGTTTCTGCTAAATTGTGTTTTCCCTGTTCATTCATTCGTTTGGCTTTCCCATCCGTTTTCTGCTTCTGTTCTGTTCTCTGCTGCTGCGGAATTTTTCAGTGATTTTACATGTAAGCATCCTTGTGAGCTCTGTGGCATGTCCACAATTGAGGCAACCACTACGGCGAACGCTTGCCAGGACAAGCTTGCCCTCACCTCTTCGCCCGCATCCTCTCTCGTCCTCGTTCCCTCATCGCCATCGTCCATCTCGAAGCCCTGTCCGATTTTATATGTTTACCCCGCTTACAATTCGGTCCGCTGTGTTTCCCTTTTGTGCCACCGGAATTCGCCGAGTCCTAGGGTATATTGTCTTCGTCCAGATAAAGACATTTTGTAGTATAAATTCAGCATTGTCTGGCAGAAAATTAGAGGCACTATATGTAACATAGTCCAAAGGATACAACGATTCTCTGTCAGCTTCTCTTAAAAACTGAGAGATGAAGAATGAATTGCTCAATATCCTTCAAAGCATTCTCTCCATATCCCGTAGGATATATTTAATTTAAAATCTGTTTCTATGACAACATAGCTATGAGAGTGGTATCAATTATGAACTCCAAATAACGCTTTAAGCAGCTCCACTTTATCCCCCGAGCTCCACTTAAAACCCATCAATTGTTGGGTAGTCCTCGGTCGTTTCCACACTATAAGTGTAGCATTTTTTCCACATTTTTCTGAGGGCAATTCCCGTGGAGTAAGCGTCAACGAAGTTGTCGTTTTGGACTGCTACATCCACCGATGGCCGGGGGGAGTCGGAATCGAAGTGCCCACCTTCAGATCCACGTACGAGTTCCCTTACTCCTTATCCAGTTGCCAATTGTTCGTTTCTATTGCACACTGTTGCTCACAGGAAGTGCCTGTTTGTGTGTGCGTGGGGTGTCCTACAAGGATTTCCCATGTACAATAACGTAATCTACATAATTTTCTTTCAGTTTGGTTTCTCTCATGTCTCCCATGTCAACATATCCCACACCGTTTTTCAATTTTTGTGGCCAGCATTTGACTTTGGTTTGTCCTTGCCGAGGACCAGCTCACTTGTTGCCCATCGCCCACACATCCTGCTGCCGCCCACTGCTGAGTGGTGTCCTTCGGTGTCCTGCCCCCTGCCTACCCCTGCCTGCGCCACTCTGCCAGCTCTTCTGCCAGTTTCTGCCTCTGCATGTGCCCCCATGTAGCAGCATGTGTTCGCCTTCCGGCAGCAGTTGCAGGAGAGCACTGAAAAGCACGAAAAGAACGGAAAGGAGCCCGGTTAGTGGTTGCAGCTGACCCGTGCTCCAGTCACGGTCCACTTCCCGGCAATCGCATTATTATGCGGGACATTGTGGCCGGCTCTCGGCGCTGCCATAACAACAACTGCGGCGCCAACTTTGCACACACGGCCGAAGCCATAATCCATCATAAGTTAAAATGCCTAACCCATTTGCAGCAAAGATCGCAGCAACTCGGAAGCTCGGAAACTCGGCTGTGTGGCCATTGTTCGCCGGCTCAACTCGGCCCACTTCGCTGGCCAATTGTTGATGGAAATCCATTTCATTTTACGAGTAACATGCTGGCCAGCGGCCGCAATTAGTGCACATCCAGCAGGGAGCGCTTACTTGCCTCGGGAGCCTCCTCTGTCTGCTCCCTCCTGTTGCTCGACTCCGGGTCAGCCGGAGGAGACTCCGGGTGACCGAGTGACTGGCCGACTGGCTGCCCGGCTGTCAAGCGCTTGTTGTCACAGAGCCTCCAAGTCCCTGGCACATGGCATGCATGCAACGTCGTCGAGTCCTGGGCCTGGCCATAGCCATCGCATCGCCGCCACCATCGTGGTATCTGGACGTTGTCAGGCAGCTGCCAGCTGAAGTGGCATTAACTTCTCCGTTTCTGCCTCTCACCCGGGCTCACTCCGTTCCCGTTCCCAGTTTAACAGATTCCGGTGCCGGTGCCGGGCTTACGTTTTAATACTTATTTCTATTCCATTGTTTTTGCCAGGCTTTAATTTTCCTGGATTTTGCCAGACCCGCACGCCAGGAGTAAATCAAGTGATTCGTTGTTCAGGCTGCTAAGTGGAAACTTGATTAATTAAAATCCTTGTTGAAGGCAGAAATCGATCACTAAGAGGGCTCTTGGTTATGAGTGTGCTTGCCCGAGAATGTTGTGGAAATTATTGTGAGAAATATATATTAAATATTTTAAGTTCCTGCCAGGGCTTGAATAATTACAGCTGAATGTATTTATTTCGATCAGATGCAGGCTGAAGTATTCCAGAATATTATTCAATTGAAACTCACAGCCTAGGAAGCTGCATATATAATTGGTTTTGTATTTCCCAGTTGAGCTGAATAATATTATTTTTAATTCAAATTTCAGGTACCTGCTCCCCCCTTGTGTTTGAGGATTTGATGGCAAATCGCTCTATTTAGCCGCTGCGCAAATTGCACACTTGGCCCTACGAGAGAATGTGGACCACGGCTAACAAAGTGCCACAATTTTCTAATTACCGACGTCGTGTGTGCGGCACGCAAGCCGGGAGTATGCAACAAGCGCCAAACTGCTGCATTAAATTAATTGAAAAATCCGAAAAGTAAATAAAGCCGGGCCAAGAAGGCACCGAGTGCGGTGCAGAGTGCAGAATAAGGAAATTCAGTGCACGACAAAATCGAATAAACAGCGAACAGCGCTGGCCGGGGATTCAGGTCGCCTCCGCACATGCAACTGCCAAGTGGCAGGCGCAATCCCACTCGAACCCGGTGGACTTTGGGGCTCCATTCGCAGGGACGTGAGGTCGTGGGCCCGACCTCGTTCATTAATCAAAACAATTAACGAGTCCGCATTTGCGCGACATTTCCTTTTTTTGTCAAGTACCCGAGGCGGTCGCCCTCACGTAGCCCCAAAAATAATGAGCAGACATATTTAGCGCCCCGACATTATGGACTGGAAATCTACGAGGACATGGGTTCACTTCTCTCTGTTTCTCGGTGCCCCGACCAGGGTCGATGGGGATCCGCAAAAACCATAACAATAACCAATTTGTCAAGCACATTGACCACATCCACAAATTCTGGCCACGCCCCCCGCCCCCGGGAGCCACCCCTTTCCGAAATGGCTCCGTTTCGCCACGCCGTGCCACTTATGGCAGGAAAACATAAATTTCATGCCAAGGAGCAGTTCTGCCACATCCCGGGCATAAAAAGCTCTGCGTTCAGGTCCTCCTCCGGCTGCTACTCCTCCTCCTCCACCGATTTCCGGTTATGAGAAATGGCTGCTGATGTCAGAGCTGCATTTCCCGTTCAACTTAATTTCTGCGGTCCACTTTGGTGAGCCAATAATCTTCTTTGCTCTTGCGAATAGCCCCGGCACAGAGATATATCACAATCTCCACAGCAGGAAAACTCGGTTTTGTGGCCAAAGCCTGGCCAGATAAGACTTATCCCCGTATCCGAGCTGATTCCAGCTTGAGTCGCTGGGAATCACTTCTGGCTGTTGTATATTCTCGCTTAAAGTGGACCTGCGCTGGTAAAATGTATACACAATAATGTATGCAAGATACTCTGAAGCAACATTACTCATACGCACTGTTGTCTTTGGTACAAACTCCTATATTCCTACAAATTCCAGTCCTGAAATCAATTATCTATATTAGGCACTAGTAAATATTATTCCAGTTTCAAAGTGCTTTAGAGCTGAGAGTTTATAAACACATGCTAAATGTTCGTGCAACATTTAAGGTTTAATCGAAAATCTATAAAAAAAAATATACAAAGCTATTAAATTGTATTTACATTTTTGTCAAACGTTATAGCCATTTGTAATCTAATATTTTCCCTGGAATTTTCCATAAAAAAGTCCCATAACTCCTTGCCACCCCCCAACAGCCATTCAAGGGCGTTGAAATTTAATTCTCAACTTATTCAGATCCACCCTGATATACCTGAACATGTGGAATTAATTTTAAACGAAATTCGTACACATTTCGCACACATTATTCGGTGGAAACCAGGTCCTGCATCCTTGCACTCCCACACACACACACAGCTTGATTGCAGTTGATAATCAAAGAAAGCGGGCAGGACAGCGTCTGCTGGTTACCGACAACTGCCACCGAAGTGGCGGAGCAAGCGGCTCGGCAGTGTCCTGGCCGGGCCCTGGCCTTATCCCGTTGTCCTGCTGCTGTCCGCTTCGTTTATGCAACAATTAAAATTCGCAATGAGCGTGATTGTAAATTAAAAGAGATAAAAAAATATGTCACATGTGCGGGCTGTTGGTTTTTGGCCGAATGAAATATGCGGCGGACTTTTATTTATGATTTCCGTTGATAAATACGCCGATCTGCAACGCCGGTGCATGTGAGCAAACAAAGGGCGGAACCGAAAAAGTTATCGAAAGCATGCAACATGGCGGAGGTAAGATTGCGAGACTGGGTGTGGGTGTGGGTGTGCGCTTCCTGTTGCATTTTTTAGCAGCTGCACCTCGGCACCTGCAATTAACTGGCCCACAGCACTTAGTCGGCAACTAAGTTGGCCCGCGCCGCATCTGCAGATGCAGCGATGTCCTTGCGAGCCCTGCATCTGATGGCCGACGGCGGGTCGTTTCCTTAACTTTTAATTATTTTCGCGAAATGCGAAAACGGGAATTGCATTTCGACGCAGCTCAAGACACGAATGCCGAAATGCGAAACTGCATTTTGCCATTGCTCCGATGGCCTGCTCTGGCTCCGGCTCCGTCTCCGGCTCCCTTCTGGCGTTTATTTTATTTACCCAGCGCCATGCAATCTCGACTTGCAGCCTTGTAAATCAGTCAGTCAGAGCCGGGTGCCAAGGTGAGGGGTAAGCCTTGCTCCTGCTCCTGCTCCTACCAGCATATTTGTTTTGTTGTAAATCACAAGGAGCAACAACGAAGCGAAAATGTTGCCTGCTGCTGCTGCTGGGTCGCATCCACGTCCAAGTCCACCACTACACATGCCACTTTACACCCAACGCAAACACGATTTTCATTTGTATGGCACACACCAGGAGGAGCAAGGAGGGGGGTGCCTCCTGTGTTATTTATGCAGACCCTATACCTCTCTATCTCCCTGCCACGCCCCTTTGCCATCGAAGGCAGCGCGGATTGCTTGTTTCTCGTTTTGCCATATTTTTTCTTTTGCCGCCGCCGTCGTTGCCGTTGCCGTTGCCATTGCCGCTGCCGCTGCCGCCTCTGCTGCTGTTGCTGTTTAACAAAGCGCATAAATTCGCTTGCAACTGTGTCCTCAGGGTTGCTGGGTTGGTCAGGGGTGGTGTCCAGGGGCTGCCCCCCGCTGATCAGCCCCGCAAAGTGTTCGTTTCGGCTTGCTGCGCTTTCTCATCTGCCCTTCGCCTGTTCGGAGGGTCCTTTTTTTGCGCGCTCCGGCTCTGGTTTGTTTGTTTGCCAGTGAGCTGGTCAAAACGATTTTTGCCTTGGCTCGTTGGCAGCAGGCGGCCCCTCTCTGGCCCAGCTCCAACCCCTGCTTTAACCATATGCAAAATGTACTTTTTCTTGCTTTCCTGTTGCCTTGGTTGTTTTTGCCCCTTATCTGCGCCCAGTTTGCGTTGGAGCTGGAGCTCTAGCTGTTGCCCTCGCTAAATATAATAAAAAATAACGCTTGCAACTTAATCTCTGACAGCTCGTTACCCGTTTGCATGAGCACGATATTCATGAGCTGCTAAGCTCGAGTTACAGTTACTTGGCCAGCGCACCACCAAATCGCTCAATCGCCGGGCCAACGGGCCAACTTACCATCTTACCAACGCCACCGCGGCGAGTATTTGTCACAGATTGCCATTGGGTTTCACCTGACGCTCGACGCTCGACACTCGGGGATTTTGGTAACAATATTATTTTTTTCAGCACAAAAACACATGATATCCGAGAAGATTATTATAGAGAAACGTTTCTGAGAACTCCTTTTACTTATATTTAATGGTGCTTTGCATCATCTTCTTTTAAATATTAAACAGGATTATTTGTGAGCTACATTTTATGATAATAAATAATAGAGAAAATGTATTTAAGGTTCAGGTTGTAAATTTATTATAACAAATCCTTTAATACCACTAATTATTCCGTTTTTATCATCCAAGATCGAGTGTCCTCAAGTCCTATTTCAATATTTTTTTAAAATTAAATTCTAGTTTTTAATGTTATTTATAAATTACTCACGGAAGAAGAAAACTTCTAAAATTAAATAGGAGTATCTGTAAGCTAGTTTTTATGATAATAAATTTAAGAGTAAATTCCTTTAAGAGCTACATAGGTTTTTTTATAATAATAAATCCTTCAATGTCACTATTTATTCTCCTTTTGTCATAGGTAAATGTAACATTCAAGTTTTCTATGACTTTCATAATTAATTCAAAGGAAATCAGCAACATGCACCTATTTTTCTGCCCCCCAGAGTGCGATAACCTATTTAAGGAAGTTTATTTATGCATTTCCACGCTTCTGCAGTTCCGTGTGACTTTGACATTTCGATTGAGTTACCAGGGCTTAAACCGCAGGGCGGGCGTGTAATTCGAGGAGGGTCGAGTCCGGGTCGGGAGCCATTTAATTTATATAATTATCAGCGCTGGAAGCGCCAAAGGGTTCAGCTGTGCACCCGATAAGCGACTTTCAGTTGAGACCTGACACTCGCTCCACGGGCGGTTCCCGATAAGGCTCACACGCACACGGCCGCACACACACACAGACGTGCAATTAGCACTGGCCAAAGCGCACACACGTGCGTATTTGGCACACCCCGCACCGCCCGGGGAGCCCAGGGAGCCCCGCATCCCGGCGGCCATTACGCATTCATTGGTCCGCGGGGACTTCATTGTTGCGGGCAGCAGCTGCGTGCTGCCAAAACCAAATGAGCAATTGACTGCTGCCGCCGCACCCAGGACCCCACCCGAAGGCATCGCATCCCCCATTCGCCCACCCACCACTGACCCTACCCTCAGCCCCAGCGAAATGGCCCTCGCTCCCGTTGTTCCCATTATCTCGTGGCGTTTTAATGTGTCGGTTTGTAAATAATTGCAAAAAACACATAAATTATGTATTTTAATTTACATTTATTCTGCGCGTATTTTCAATGAAACTGTTACTTGGCCGCAGCTCGGACCCGGCCGACAACAATGTTAATTTATTGTTGCATTCCCGATTCTTCCGCCCTGACATTAAATAATTGTGCATTTATATGATTTAATTTGTGGCCACTGGCCAACGAGGGCAGGATATGGCAAGGACGAGAGGAGCCCTGACTAATTGCAAGAGCCACGGCTGCGCTCCATGGTGTCACACATCCCGGACCAGGACCCGGCTCGGCTCAGCTCGGTTCGATTCGGTTTGGATCGGGGTTACTGGGTTACCAGCAGATCGGGTGCTCGACCGCAGCTGGAAAGGAGGATGCACTTCCATTAAAAGGGGCTTAAAAGTTTGAGAAATCAAAAACCAAAGAATAACTTTCACAAAAATAATTCCTTGAACTTTAATAAAATTTTAAAGAAGCTAATTAGTAACATTAAATAGTAACAAATTTAAAATAAAAACTCTTCCCCCAATTCTCTCCAGTGTAAGCTGGTAAGGCCACAGCAGCAAGGCCGAAATATATCAATATGTGGATGCTGCAACGTGGGAGTGTACAAATAAATAGATGATGAATGTGCAACCGCAAAGGCTTTCCTCCTGCATCCACATCCAGCTCAGCCGGGGCAAGCGGGCGTGGTGTCTGTGTCGGATTTAATTTGGATATTCGGACGGAATTGCCGGCGTGCTTGAGCTGGGCGGACCACAGCTGCAGATTAGCTCGGCATTTAGCACTGGCCGACGATACGTCGTCTCAGGCGGATCAATCGAGCGTCAGGAGGCGGGAAATGAAGCGTGTCGGGCCGGGCTCAGGACGATGATGTCCTGAAGGAGCAGTGGCAAAATTACTTACAAACAAATAGGTATAAGTGCAAAGTTTCTCAACAATTTTTCTCAGCGCCACCGCCGCTGACGCCGCCGCCACCGCCGCTCCGCTGTTGGCACATGTAAGCCGTGGCGGCAAAGGCAAAAGTCGTTAAAAGTTTATGAAAGTCAAACAGAGGAACGTGCTGAATGGCAGAGCCAACAAGAGGAGACCAGGGCCAGCCAGGACTCGGGCGAAGTCGAAGACGAAGACGAACCAGCAGCTAAAAAGAATGAAGACCAGAAATTTTTATAAAATAACTAAGCGCAACGAAACGTGGCCCGATGGTCAGCGCAAGTTCCGCCCGGACGGCCATGTCGTCTATGTCGATGTCCATGTCCCTGCTGATTATGTTCCCTCCAAGGCCAGCTCGACGAAACTGCTTTTCAGCTTTTTTCCCAGCACAGCTCCGATTTGATGTGCGCTTTTTTTTGAGTCCTCCAAGTATCCCAGTATCATATATCCTTTATTAAAGAGAAATGTATATTTTAAACAGAAAATGTTTCGAACCAGATGGATTTTAAATATGCTGAAAATGTGCAACGACAATAAGCCCCACACAATCTGCAATAGCAGCTGCCTTGAATGCCGGCAACTAAGTTAAATATGAATTTTTCCTAGTTCTTGTTAAGCGGATTACAAATTATTTGTCACTAGTTTATTTTCTGTTATTCAATATTCATTTGAGTAAATATATTTAATAATTTAAGCCCATTTATATAATAGTGTATGTATTTTCCTTTCTATATTCAATTAGTTTTTATTCCATTAACACAATTAGGTGAATAAATACTTTAAACAAATATTATACTTAAAAGAGCTTTGGGAAATTGTAATGAATTCTTAATGAAACTATTATTTTTTTACATTACAGGTCATGTCGCAGTCGCTACCACCATGTCTGACTTTAGTTTTTAGTGGCTCGCCTTGGAAATGTTTGCCATTTTTTATATTGCGCCGCAAATGCTGTCATCCCACGATGGCAAACAACAATGACTCGTCGGGGGCTTGAGTATGCTGTCAAGCGCCATTTTCCGCTTGCAAAATGATTTGATGGCAGCGGCATATCCGCTTCGAGTCGTCCTCGTCTTGGCCGTTTCCGGACCAATCCCAATCCATGCCCGAGACCAGGTTCGTTCCGCGCTGGTTGCTGGTTGCTGCATGCCACATAATCTTTCATATTGTGCTACTGCCAAGTCGCTCTTTGCATTATAACTCCGGCTGAGGATGGCCAGATGATGAGTGGTGGTCCGGTGGCCCGGCATTACCAATTTGTGCTTCCAACTTTGTATTTAACTTTTGGCCCACGGCCTTCTTGGCCATCAATGTCTCCACCTGGACCAGGGACCTGGAACTCGGGACCCGGGACTCGGGACTCTGGGGTTGGAGCCCCAGACTTTTCGAGGGCCGCACCCATTTTAATTTGAACTGTCAAAGCCGTGCGTCGGAATCATAAATTTTATTAAGCGCAACCGAGCGGCCATTTTGGCCACTGACCCTGCTTACGGGTATCCGTGTCCGCATCCGTCCTCGTCCCTCATCCGCCCATCTATTAGCCGGACTGCACGGTTTAATAAAAAAGTTTCGGCGTCGCTTAAGTGGATCGCCTGGCGGGCCAAGGGGCGGCGGTGGCGATGGCGCCGAGGTTGCGGTTAATACACAAGCATGCATATATATGTATATATATATTTATAAACCTATAGGTGCTCCGCCTTTTTTGTAAACTTTTTTAATGCAGCCATTTTATGGAGGCGGCAAAGGATGAGGGCTGCTATCTGGTAACTGGCAACTGGAAGCTGGAAGTTCGGCCGCCTTCTAATAGAGTCGTAATAACTTCATCATTATTGACGCATAAAACAAAATTTATTTATGCTCGCCGGGCGCTTTTCGCTTTTGCTTTCATGCTTTTGCTTTTGCTGTTGCTTTTGCTTTAATGCAGACAAAATAAATGCCTTTATGCGTGTGTCTCGTCGCCGCTCCCGAAACGATTTCCTTTCCTTCGAAACGGCACGGTACGGCACGCCCCCTGCTCGGTAGGCTGGATTTTATGGAATATTTTTGGGGAATTTTTTATTCCTTTACGCATTTAATGAACTATGATGAGGGTCCCGGGCCGGATCCCTTACTCGTTGGCCCCGACACCCAATTCCCCAGTTCCCATGGCATCGAAATCAGCACCCTTTTCGATTTTATTGAACTTTTTTTATTAACTTTCGCATCAGTCGCAATTTATTGCCCTTTTGGCCAAAAGGAGGAGGTTTTCGTTTCGTCCTGTCTTAATGATAATTTCCCAGAGTTTTTTCTTTTTTGGCGGAGGCTCAGGGAAGATGGGCGAAAATGTTTGGTAATTGCAAGGGAGCAGCGTGGAAATTGTGGGCTTTACTTATGCATATTTCAGCGGCGTCACACCCATAGGTGGGCGCCATAAATTGCCAGGTGGATCCAGGCCAGGACATGGCGGGTTTAGGGCAAAACGAAACAAAAGCTCCCAACAAGACAAACTTAACTAACTGTGAAATTTCTTATTGTGATTGCGTTTGTCATTGCGTTAGTTTACAACTCTGCACACCTGTACCTGGCTGCAGCTCGCACCAAACACCTCACACCCAACACCTCACACGCACATACTGGCGTCGCACGCCACAACTTTCCAAGGAGTAGCTGCAGCGCTCAAAGACATTGACTGCACATCTCTAAGTTATGAAAATCTGTGCGGGAATTCTCTTAGCTAAAGCGCATTGAACTGTGCAAATTGCGAGCAATTTAATTTTTTTTCGCTCTCCGTTCGTTTTTCTCCGTCAAAATCAGCTAGCAGGGAAGCAGGGTGCACAGGGAGAAAAGGTGGGTGGTTTTACTTTAAATATCCCTTGAAGAATTTCTAAACCTTTTAAGGTAAAGTTCCAAGAAATCCTTAATTGCTCTTAGGTAATTGTTAAATAAAATACCTAATGAAGCTATATCTATTTCTTCTTCTGAAGCATTCAAAACCCATTGACCTTTTTTTTCTGTGCAGCGTCTAGTGTCTCGTTTTTCCTATTCCATATCCCCGATTCCGATTCCCGTATCCGGGCAACATCCTATTGGCCCGTTGGCCCACCTCTCACGCAGCTGCCCCGCGGGAGGTTGCGAAAACTTTGCGTAATACCAAAAAGTGCTGGCAGCACATTTCGAGTGCAAACTTTATATTAGAGTTGAAGTGCCACACACACACCCAGCACACACGCAGCTCGCACACACACACACGCATAGTGGGTCTGGCAAGTAAGTAGAAAAGTGGCAAAAGTGCAAGTACGTGGCTTGGCTTGCCTCACAGAGGCGCCCCAAACCCTGTCACCCCCGCGTTATTTATGAGTTGCGTATGCTATAACGAACTGCAGCGCGCAGCAAAGCGCAGTGCAGCACAAAAGCGCAGCAGCACAAAGCAATGCGCCAATATGACAACGACAACTGCGAGAGGAGCTGCTGCTGGCTGAAAAGTCCTGCAAGGAGCCACCGACCGGTCCTTGCAATTACAGAGCACAAGTCATCGACTTGGGCGAAAGTTCAGCCAACTTATGATACTCGACAGCGATTCTCTGCTCAGTCTCCTTGGCTTGCGTTCTTTTTTTAGTGTTCTTGCATACTTTTCCCGGTAATTCGAAAATATTGCGAATTTCCCCCAGCTGCATTTAACTCTCTCGCGGGTCGCAGGTAGTTGTCACGGCAACGGGTGGCCGTTGCGCCACCAACTACACTCGTAGTTGGACGCGGCGATGAAGTTGCCTTTGCATTGGCACCTACTTTGCACTCCCTCCGCCCACCGCCCACTGCCGCCCGTCCTTTGACACGCTAGCTTGCGTTTTAAAGAAATTAATACACTTTCCGGCAGTCGCCCGCCCAGCGCTTTTACCTTATTGCCCGCGTCGTTAGCCTTTGTTAAAACCCGCCCACTCTGCCTTGCAGTTAGCATATGGCACACATGAACACTGAGGAAAATGTGGGAAGTAATTGAATAAATTGTAATTATCGATGTATTAATTTCGTATAGTTAAGTGCAACTTATTTCCATTAAAATGGGATTCAAGGCAAGCCATTGAAATAAGAGTTAAGGAAATAGCTTCATTGATTTATATTTATTTTGTATTTATTTTAAAGTTAGACTGATAACTAGTTTTGCTTTATTTCAAAAATTTATATTAAGCTTATTTCTTTTCCCTAATCAAATTTTTATATTATTTCTAAGTATAAAATGTGTTAAAAGAATGGTTAGATATAGGAACTAAATATAATTCACCTGGGGTTTGAGCAACATTTTTCAGAATCATTGCAAGTTGGCAGACTAAGTCATGACTCTGATAACTATAATAAATATAAAGTAAAGCTATAAATGTGATAGGCCTTGATAAAATGTATATTTATTCGCTTTACCTGGTTATATAATAATTTATTATATACATTTTAATTGCCCTCAAGAACTAGTTTTTAAATTTTATTATGATTGCATGTGAACTAAGAACTAGCATGGAGCTTGCTAATTTTAGGATAAGGGTAATATAATTTAATAACTAACCATTTTATGATCATACATCCGACTTGATTATATGAATTTTTTATATAATAACCCCTTTACAGCTGTTTCTTGCCATGTATTAAGTATTTCCCTTCACCGTTCGTGTTGCGTTTGTGCTCAGCGATTTGGCTTCGGAACGTGCGAATTTAATTGCATAATTTCAGATTTATTTTTTATCCAACTGCTGGTTGTCCGCCCGCAACACCCGCTCCTGCTGCCTGTCATCGCCACTTGGCCGCGGGCTGTTCCTTAATGGGCGAGAACAAACCGTTAGCTACTTGCCATAATAACGGGTTACGGGCAAGTCAATAAAAATAAAAATGAATTTGCAAATTGTGCGCATTTAATGAGTTCCACATGTGCGTTTTTAATTAATAACAAAGCGGGCTCACACACATGTACATGTACATATATAAGCCAGCACACACAGACAGGCAGTCATGAGCCAGCAGGAAGCGCCGCTGGTTTATTAAAATAATTTCCCGTTGCGATTTCCCTCCAGGATGCACAATTGCATTGTTCCCGAAAGCCAAATGTTCCGCTTAGCTAAATCCGAGCGCGTTGTCCATATTAAATATTGGATATATTGGATTACTGGGGCTAATTACGGCTCGCCTGAATGTGCAATATCTGCGAGCGCTCTATTCCCCATCCCCGTCCTGACCATATTTTTTGGCCCGCCAAATCAAAGCAAATTTAATCATGTTAATATAATTACTAAAAATTAAGCCATAATCAACACACACGCACAGGGGCACACACCGCACACACACTCGGCCCAAGTAAACACCTGCCAGCTAACGGCAAATGGCAAACAACAAGGACTCGTAAGCAGCAAGGAGTAAGCAGTGAGGGAATGGAATGGAACATAACACCAAAACGACCCAAATTATTTTTAATTCCCCGCAGGATAAGCGCACACGAAATGAGCAGGCTGGCGCTCCTCCAGAGGCCTCGACTTGCCTCAGCTACAGCTGCAATTTATCCTGGTTCAGGAGCGGGGGCGCCAAAGCCGCGTGCTGCGCATATTAACGAAATGATTATGGAATTCATAATTACGCACACACCCGCCCGCACACACGGCCATGTTGGTCCCATTGTGTATTGTAAAATGCGTCAACACATTTGCCAGCCGACGGCAATGGCAGCGGTCCCAGCGGAGGACGTCGTCAGACACCGCAGCGCAGCGTAGCGCAGCGTAGCGCAGTGAGTCTGAGGCATACCGGGGGCCCACATGGCGCATACGCAATTTCCAATGCCTTGGCTGCTCAAATATTTGACGCATACAGAGCGTGATTAAATTAAATGCCTCGACCCTCGATCCTCGACCCGGGGTCTGGGCCTGGGCCCGGTTCGATTCAATGGGATTCGGGAGCTGGCGACACAACTAATTAAAAACGCCCAACAATGCGACGTGACCGGGGCCGTGAAAGGAATTTGTTGTGCCCGAAATTCGATTGCCAATGCGATGCGATGCGAGGTCATCGACCAGCTGACCAGTGTCCAAATATGTGCTCTCCTCGTGCCCGTGCCTGGGCTGTGTGTGCGTAATGAACTGGCCGAGCCCTGCCGCATAATGCGATTATTGTCCCTGGCATATCTGGGCTGTGGCCCGGATAATTCAATAAATTGCAATGCCATGCTGTTAACTCGCCCCCGGGGCATTCGCCGGGATGCCAAATCAAATGCACTTAACTAAACTAAATGTGGCCGCAGTCGCTGCTCGCTGCTCCCTCCGCCGCCGCTCCTCAAAGTAGGCAACGATTTGCTCACCGCATAAATTTCGCTTGAGTGGAAAAGGGAAATTGTTAAAAGGGACAGCCCAAAACGAAACGATTCTCTCCTCCGCCCCATCTGAAGCTGGAAAACTTTTTTAAGTTAATTGAAATTCGGCCAGGATGCCCGAAGGGAAACCAACTGCTGGACAGACACTACGGCAAAAGGTTTGAACTCTAGTTTGCGTTTGATCAGGACTGGGATTGCCGCCCATTCGGTGGGGATATTTATGGGCGTGCGTAGGCCTCGAAAGGCGGATGGACTTGTTGAATGGCCCACGAATATGTTTGCCACCAGGTTCCGGGATATCTTGCTCCATGAGCAAAACAGTTTAGACCCAGCCCGGACCGGGCAATGTGCTTAAGTCTCATTTATTTTTCATGGCCTGGCCTATAAAAATTGTAATTTCATTACCACCGACAGGCGGTTACGCCGAAGGTGGCTCCCGAGTAGCAAGTGCAAAATTGAAACACACTTGAAAAATGAAGGTGCCCGGCAAAACAACCACAACTCTCACTTGTCTGCTGGTCGCTCCTGCGGATCCCGCTGCTCCTGCTTCTGCTCCTGCTGGCCTTTTTATGAATTTTTAAAAATGTTGCTGTTTTGGCGGCGGCCGGCGCTGATTTCGCAGTCATGGGCAGCCGTGTGGCCACAGGACCCAAATGCCCGGCCACTTGTTAGCTATTTTACGTTCCCACAACTGCCAGAGTGTGTGTGTGGGGGGTGGGTGTGTGTGTGGCCAAGGTACTTAACTTAAATGGCATATACACTCCTTCACTTGGCCCGGCCAGTCGACATCAATTTAAATTGAATTTTCACTTACCTGAGGACGAGGGTTCTTGGTTCCTGGTCCTGGGACCGAGTCCTTTGGTATGCAGCCCAGACACCCGGCAATTTACGTCCTGAATTAGTCTAATGTAAAATTTAAACCTTAACTTTGGCATTTCCTTTTCGGTTTCGGTTTCGCCTGCGGCTGCGGCTGCTCATCTCTTGCCGCTGCTGGCCAGTGAACGGGGTTGAGCTCCTAATTGATTAGGCCCGACATTTAATTAGCAGCGAATATTTTTGTGCCATTGCGGCCTGGCTTCTGAGCACATTCATCATGCTTTGATGGCTCGGGCAGGTCCCTCGTCGTCATCGTCCTGCTCCTCCCGCCTCCCGCTCCAATGCCACCAATTATGCTAATTAAAGGTGCCGTCAGCGGAGGCGGAAAGCTTGGGCTCAACAATGCGCGCAAAATGTCTCCGTTTATGGCCGGCCAGGGGTTAAGGGTGGCTCTATTTTTAAACGGCAAATTGAAGGGGCTTAAAAAAGGGCTAACTAGCTGGGCGATGGGCGATGGGCGGGTCAATTGACAGGGCGTAATTATCAAAATATGTAGCGAGGCCGAGCTACCTTCTGGAATTGACAAATTAACATAAGAATGGTTAGCCAAGTGAGCAGCAGCAAAGGAAAGGGATAACGCTTGCGGGCAGGCAAGGACTCGGAGGCAAATCCCAATTGCCGCATATCTTAAGCCCCCAGGCGGTAACGAACCTGTTGATGAATCAAACACGATGTTCAAATTCCGGCCCGGAGTGGGCGTGTCCTTGCACAATGTCTGCCTGCGTCTGCTTAACGCTTGCTGCACTAATTCAATTAAATATTTGTCTTTGTAGTTTGTACCCCAGCCGAGGAATAGGACGAACCGAGGGCCAGGAAATATGACGAGGGCATCCAGACCGAGACCCAAGCCCCGAGCCCCCAAGAAGACAAAGAGAAAGCCAAGGCTGCCGGCTGGGGATAAACAGCTCACCGTAGTGGGTCTTCGTCTCTGTCTCCCTGTCTCCCCTACCGTCGCGGCTCGTCTCCGGGATAATGCAAATATTGTCGGGAGCGAGCGGAGCTTTCACTCAAAAAGCGAGAGCAGCCCTGGCGGCTGGCGCTGGCGGCTGGAAGGAATGAATTTATTGCTTTTGGGAATTTTCCACTTGATGGCATTTAATGCGATTTAGTATTTAAATGAAGCAGCTCCGGAGCCGGAGCAGGAGTTGGAATGGGACAACAAAGACGATAAACTCATTCGGGCGCATTAAATTAATCTCGGCCGAGGCAGCGGCAGCAGCGACTTATTATACATCCCCGATAATTCCATGTCCTTGCAGAAAGGACTCGGGCAATTGGTGCACGGCCGGAATAGTTTTCGCTGATTGAAAATCGCATCGGTCACACACGAGTGCAGCTTTAACCCCCCACTTCCCCGGGAGTGCAGCTCTTAACCCATCACCGACTGACAGAGCAATCTAAAATGTTTTGCTCGCTGCACAAGAGCAGCTCCTCCGATTACCGACGGGTTTCGGGTTCGAATTCGGTTTCAGTTTCAGCTTCAAACTGGAAATCCCCACACAGATAGCCAGATTTGCCGATTTAAAGTAAATACTTCAGTAATTGCCTTGTTTTTGCCGTGATTTTTATTATTATCGGATAGTGTAGCATGACAATATGTTAGTTGAATAAATAAATAAATAATTGGTGTATCGTAAAAAGTGTAAAGTGCATAAATCTAGCTGCCAGGCAACGTCCTAATTATATGTGGATATGCGTATAAATATATTTTCATAAACGGTAACTGTTCTATTTGGTTAACAAATAAGCCAAGCGGCCAATTGGCCGTTGCATAATTCAATTAGTTAATGCAAATAGAAGCAAATATAATTGACTTTCCATAATTTCAGCGCTCGGCCAGCTAGGGGCCAGCGAATAAATATTAAAATTAACTTAAACTCGCTACCCGTCACATACTCGAAACTAGAGAACATTATGCACGAATTATGCTAATTGCGGATAATCAAAACAAAGTGAAACAAACTATGTCTAAATCGAACCACCACCGGGTACAGAATAAATAATTGACATCGATCTAACGCAAATCGGACGAGGTCGAAAGGTTTTTAACTTTTTTGCGTTTTGCGGAAGAGAAAAAACTTTCAAGGGAAACCTAGGGCTAATCGAGAGGGTCCTTAACACTATCATTAACAATTGTTCGCTTATTAAGTTGTTCATAGAACTTACTTTTGATATATCATAGATATATGGTTCCTAAAATTACCTCGACACCTTCATGCTGCCAGCGCAGGATGCTCCCTGTGCGGCGGAGGACTCCGGAGGCTGCGCCCTTTTCTAGGCCAATTTCGCCACGGACTACTAATGGCGGGCCAGCTCCAGAGGGTGCTCCTCCGCATTAACCATAGGACTATGGCCAGGAAACGGACATCCTGCGCACGGACAGGCAGCAGTTGAATAAAGATGTCGCCGGTAAGTCAAACATGCGCTGTGCAGCCGCTTGACCAGCTGCAGGGCGGGACGATCGGTCGCGGTGAATCGTGAGGGGATGATGGGGGATAGGGGGGTCACTTAAAACCCTGCCCCGGCGAACTTACCTTCGCCAGCGGGCGCGGGTTTGAGCCTTACACTAGAGCCAAACTTAATCGCTGCACGAACTTACCTTCGTGCCTAACAAGATTGCGTGTGGGGGTCGGGAGTATGTACAAGAGCGGCGACTAGAACCCGCTAGGCCCACAAGGCTAGCCGGGCATAGTCAGCGGGATTCGGGGACAGGTGGGTCGGGTGCTGGGTCCTCCACTTACAACTAGCTTTAAATAGGGGTCTCCTCCTTGACCATTACTGGCTGTAGGGGTGGCAGAACTGGTAGACCAGCCGCTGCGACCGCTCCGTCTTCTTCATGATGCCCTTCTTGTAGTACTGTCGGATGGAGCGGGACAGCTTGTCGTAGTTCATGGCCGGCCGGTTCTTGCGCCGGCCCCACAGCTTGGCCACCCGCACCGAGTCCTCGATCTTGAAGATGCCCTTGCTGCGATCGATCCACCGAATGGCCGTGCCATTCACCTGCGGTGAGGCGAGAAGCTCCTTGAGGAACTGCCACAGGTGGATGTGGGATCCGCCACCGCCGCCAGTGCGTCCTCCGCTGGAACGCTTCGGCGTTGGTGCAGCGCCAGAAGTGGTCGCTGGAGCGGCTGGCGAGGTGGAGCTACTGGTCAGAGGTGTCACTGCAGGCTCCGCGTCCATGTCCTCGTCATCTGAAGGAAGGAAAGAATTCAATACGTAAGTAAGACATTTTTGATGAATTAATTATAAAGGATTTCCAGGAGATGAAGAGCTCTTATTTTGTTTAAAATTGGTATAATTAAATTAATTTCAAAAAGGCAAGTCTCAAAGTTTTGAAAATAATTAAAAATCATGTTAAAATTGTTCCTATTTTTACTTTTCATGTCACAAAAGACTCACCTTCGCTGTCCTCGTTGTAGTCCAGGTCCAAATTAGGCATCGCATAGCTGGCTGGCCACAGATCGGTCTGCTGCTGGTGGCCGGGCTGGTCGGCGTAGGCCATCTTCCATATCTCCAGCTGGGCGTGCAGTGTGCTGCCGCTCTGTGGAAATCGAGGGGGCGAAAGGAAAGGAGGAAAGCCGAAAGTGAGACATTGCGAATGGGCACAGAGCCTTAATCCTGGCCAGATCTCAATCTAGACGGTATATCAATTGAAAATTCTTTGGCTATCCAAAGTGCATAAATTATCCCCCAGTCTCCTGAAGCTGCACCACAACAACAACAAGAGGCAAGAGGCAACGACGC
Source organism: Drosophila tani (assembly GCA_008042535.1). NCBI lineage: Eukaryota > Metazoa > Arthropoda > Insecta > Diptera > Drosophilidae > Drosophila > Drosophila tani. The sequence continues at coordinate 292,053 of VNJO01008475.1, forward strand.
AGACATCGACGACGACTTACTTTCACCTTGCAATGTCGTTGCTGGTCGTTGGCTCAGTTCGAGTGCTGCCAGTCCCCCTCTCTCCCCAGTCATCTGAGCTCTGCGGCGATGGCTCGTAATCATCCATCCAAGTGCTGCAGTTTCACCAAACAACCTTCACACATTCTTTCACCTTTACAGCCATGACCACGGTTACTAATTTTGTTGCTTTTTCGACTGCTCTCCGATTTCGTTGGCTTTTGTCATTCGCTCGCCTGCTGCCGCGCACGTTCGTTGCCTAAGTCTTTTGTTTTCTTTTTTTCTGTCGCTGCACTCTCCTCAGAGACAGTGGCAGTGGCAGCGGCAGCTAACGAGCCTAAGCGAATGTAATCATTGATATATTTTTGGCAAATGGGAGAGCACATGCTCGGTGGCTGGCTGCAGAGCTGCTGAGCTGGGATGTGGAGTAGTTTTAGATGCCGCCAGCTCTGCCTAATTGCTGGCAACAGGTTTCGGGGTCTGAGGCTGTGGATTTTGGAGTCTTGAGTCGAGTCTTAAGCTTTGCGTTTTGCGTTTTGCTTTCTGATTTTTGATTCCGAATGGGCTTGTAAGCTCGCTCGCAGCCGTAGTCGCTGCCATGACGTCAACGCCAGTTACGAAACTTGTTTCGTTTTAGTTTTCGTTTCATTTCGCTTCGTTTTGATTCGTTTTGTTTTGCTCTTTGTTGTCTTTTGCCTTTGCCTTTTCTTTATCTGTTTCTTTTACCTCCATTTCCATTCCATTTCGCCCCGTACGCGAAATTCAATTCAATCGCGGGGCCTCTCTGTATGGAATGGCTCACTGGCTCTTTGCCGTTGCCTTTGCTTTTGGCCATTTGCATTGTGTTATTGTTTTATGCGTCGTGCCCCATTGGCTATTGGCTAGATTGGATTTTGTAATAGGCCCAACTATTTTGGCACTCGCCCAGTTAAGTCATGTGTTTGTTTTGACGCACATAATGAAATTAATTACGATTCAACCCAATTCCTAATGTTTTCTTTGACAAAATATCAAGACTTAGTCATAAGCTCTTCGCTAAAAAATCTAGGTGGTCTTGATTTCATGTTTTGGGAACTTTAGCGAATGACTCACAATGATATGTGCTAAAAAATAATTATTAATAACTGATAAGTAACCTGCTTTGAATCCTAGCCCAAGAAACTGTACGTAAACCCAAGCTATAAAATATCTGCCATTGGAATTTCAAGACTTCTGCAAGCCAGCTAAAAATGGCAGTCTCTAGAGATTTCTATGACACCTTTCGGTGGCGCGTCTGTGACTGACTCTTGGACTCACCTCGGGCAATCGGCGCACGAATTCCTCCTCGCTGAGTAATGTCAATGCTGAGCCGTCTTCGCAGAACTGCAGCTCCAAGTCGGCCACCGGCGGCAGTCGGAACTGGGCCAAGGTGGACCGAAGCCATGCGTGTACTTGGGCGGGCGACCAGCCATTTGGATCTATGGAAAGTCCAAGTCTAAATTATAGAAAACCCCACTGAAACTAAGGAGACCTTCGACTCACCCTGCGATATCTGCAGCTCCGCGCAGATGGCGTCCGCCTCCCGCTTGGCATGTTCCAGCGCCAGCGAAATGACTGGCTCAAAGTCCCCGCGCACCTCGGCCAAGCCGCCGATGAAAGATTCCAGAGCCAGCGGCTTCAGGTTGTGCCGCTTCTGGAAGCTGGTGTCCTCCAGGCACTCGCGCAGCAGCTGATGATCGGGCTTGGTGTCCGGCTGGTTCGGCTGGCCGCTCTGGAGGCTCTGCTGCTGCAGCAGCGAGTTCAGGTCGATCAGGCTCTCGATGTCCGCGTCGAAGGGCTCGGCCTTGATGCTCTCCCCGCAGGCGGACCGCGGCGATGGGGTCTCGCAGTTGGACTCTGGCGGCGAGGGCGGCAAGATGTGCAGCTCCTGCTTGATGCTGGCCGCCTCCAGCGAGGGCGAGGGGCTGTTCAGGCTATCGTAGCTGCCGCCTAGTCTCCCGAATCCGTAGGCAGCGAACTCCGACTGCAGCGGACTCGACTGGGGCGAGGGATATGCGCTGTGCGGATAGGCGGGCGGCGGGATCAGCTGGTGGCTGGATCTGGAGGTGGGATAAGGCTGCTGCTGCTGCTGCTGTTGGTGGTGTGGCTGGCTCTCCCAGGCGCACTCGACCTTGATCTGGGGCGCGTTGTACTGGAAGACGGTGGTGGGAATGGGGGCGGGGGCGGATTCCTGCGGCAGCAGCGACAGGTCAAAGTTATCCGCATAGGCTGAGTACTGGTCCGGCGGCGTCTGGGCCTGGAACTGCTGTGGCTTCAGCTGCAGACTGTGCGGCATCTGTGGAGAAAGAAAGAAAGTGGTAGCCAAGATAAGTACACTGAAAAAAGTCGGGTTTTTAGACCTAAAAGAAGTCAATTTATTTTACTTTATTATCTATTTTATTGAATTTATTTACTTGAAGATATATTGATGTTTAAAGTATTTCCAAATTGTGTTTTCTTTTGACAAAAATGTAACTATTTTCCCTTTCAAACAAATACTAAAATCCTACTGACCAAATAGTATTTATCTTTAACCTCAGATCAAATCTCGTATTTCTCTCTGTGCACCTACAAGAATTGGAGTTTTTTGTTAAAGATAAAAGAGGGACAGGCCAGCAGTGGCCGCTAATTGAAAATCTAAACACTGGAGGCGCCATCTTGCCGAAGCCCCACTAATTATCAGACGATCTGAGATGCCAAATCGCGGCCACCTGTCTTAATTATCACGCCCATGAAAGTTAATTAGTTTTATTTCTCCAGTTGGCTTCCAGTTGGAATTTGCGCATGTGTGGCCGCCTTTCTAATTCGTACTCGCAGCAGCACACCTACCTGACCAGGTACCAGGGTATGGAAATTTTTCGGACTCGGTTCGGTATCGGATGCTTAGTCTGATTCTGATTCGGTTCTGATGGAACCTTAGGGTGCCTAACCTTAGATTTCCAAGGCGGTGGTCCCACGGCAAGAGCAAGAGGCGTACTAAGCTCCAAGTGGCATTGATTTTCTCATTTATCAAGCTGCGAGTTGGGCTGTGACGCCACAGAGCGAGCGAACACCTTCTGTGCTTGCCTGCAAAAAAACCCAGAACCCACGGACCGTCGTCGGGGGGTGTGCTTTTTACGAGCGGCCAAACAATGACTAGATCGAAATCAAAGCGTTCTCCGTCGCTCTCACATACATTGCTGTACTTCACCAGCCTCCCACTCTCTTCGCCGTCACTATCCTCTCTCGCTTGTTGGTTTTTATTAGTTGTGAATACCCTAGAAAGGGTTATTACGGGTTGGAAAATAAGTTTGCCACGTTTTGCCGACCCTGTAAGGTTTTTTCTTTAAAAAAGTTTGTAAATAAGTGAAATTATTCATCTCTTTATTTCCTAGATTTTATATCAGCCTAGATGGGAATAAAACATCACTAATTCTGTTTACAGAATGAATGAATGAATAAATAACCCTAGTCCTAATGTATCCAGGGAAAATGTCTATAAAAAGTCCTAGATCTTTTCAAAGCATTTAAAGATAATTTCTTTTATTCTTTTCTCAATATAAATTTAAGGGTACCGTTTATTTTTTACTACTAAACTCAACTCTCCATTTTTAAAATAAGTAATTTAAACTTAACTTATGTATATCCCCTAAAAACAACGGCTTCAAAGGGTACTTAGAGCTAGACCCTCCGTAACTGGCCGTAATTTATTACTTATTTTTCTTATTTATTTGCACAGCGTCATAAAAGAAGGCAATGCTAATGCGGCCCCCGAATGCGCTACCAATTTGTACCTCCGAGAAACTGGTTTTTCATTAAGCAACCGAATGCAGGGAGCTGTACCTGTGTCACCTGGGACCTGGAGTGGCGGAGGGGTTCCTCTGAATATTGCATATTGCTATGCGCTGTGTGCTTATTATTAATAAAACAGCTCATACTGGATTTTCCGACAAGCACTGTCAGCGACAGCGCAGGGGGAGTGGGGTGTTGTGTTATTATTGGCTGGGCGACGACGCCATAATTCTAACTAGTCACGATGTTATTACAATTTCTGTGTTTTAATTGTTCGACAACGGGGCGTATGAGTGATTTCAGTTCGCTGTTCGCTTTTCTCGCCTGCCCGCTAATTGCAAGCGCAAACATTTCGATTTCGCTAAAGCAGCAGCCCCAGTACTCGGTGATTACCTTGCGTAATATGCATATTATTAGAGCGATATCTAAACCTCGCACATCGCCGTGTGCTTCACCCAAGTTGGAGTCTGGAAATCTGTTGGAGGCACCCCAAGGAAAACCGAGGACAAGGATGATTCAGCAGCTGCAGCCAATGACTCAGTCGACGGGCCATAAAAAAATGGTGATTGCTGGACAAAAACTGCATAATAAATCGAGCGGCTACGGACCATTTATGGACCATTAAGGGCGGGACAGGCAGCAAAAAAGTCGGCTAGTTATTGCTAGGTATTACACTGTTTCCCCGAAATATTCTTAAAAAATATAAACTATTTGCTTATCACATTTTATGGCCATTAACTGACCCCCATAAATCGACCTCAAAAAGGTCTTGCTGAGGCCGAAAGCTCTTCTAAATAGATAATGCAAAATAATGCCAATATATGTGCGTTCCCATCTCGGGGCAATAAATGCGGACTAAAATTTGCATTTCTTACGGAAACTTTTGATTTATTCTCTACCCCCAGACAATGCCGGGCCCACATCCTCGCAGCTGGGCGAATTAGATCACTCGGGTTATTCCAGTCTCGCTCTATGGATTTCCTGCTGTTCCGAGACGGACGAACAAAGATCTGAATCATGTGGCGTACTCGTAAATTTTAATTAAATCTCGTTCTACAAAAACCGAACGGAGAACCAGCAATTCTGACAGAATCGGAGTTCCCAGCACCGCCGCCGAGGAAGGCGAGGGAGATGGAGACAAAAGGCATTTTTTGCGGCGCTTTTAAGCCAAACGCTTTCGGCCGGTAATATTTCATTGGCGTGTCCGACATCGGGCGGCTGTCAATAAACGCTTTTGTTTCGGGATCGGGACTGGGCCTCTAAATCGAATAAATGTATATATATAGATAGTATTGACATGTCGACGTGTGTAGCAATAGCACCCACCCAATCCACGTCACAAATTGCTTGTTTTGTGTTTGTTATCGATCACCAAGCGTTTGGTGTCAGCGGAACAATGAGCCCGGCAGCAATTAGGATTTGGCATGGCTCTCTCTCTCTATGGCCAAGTGGCTGTCAGGTGTTGCTGGTATTTTTAGAAAAACCACAGGGCCATAATAGCCGGCGGTTCTATTTTTAAAGTAATTTACAAAAGGCACAAAACTGATACGACTCTCAGGGTGTGTGGGTGGGACAGGGAAATACGGTGTGTGTGTGTTTGGGTTCTGGGCTTTCCACCTGCCGGCAAACAGGATACATTGGCCAAGAATCGCACACACTCAGCACTCACTCGATTCGATGGAAGCTCTTATCGCGGAAAACGATCGCCTGACTAACTAATAACCATATTCATTTACATCTCAGATAGAAGGAACGACATTCATATGTTGGCCGCATTTCGGCTGACACGCACTGGCACCAAAGGCATATTGAAGTGAATTCCAATTAAATTATGGCAAAAATGCCATAACGTCAAAGCTGACTCATTTCAAATAAATCGAATATGCCGAAATTATTAAAATTCCAGCAGGCCGATAAAAACTCATTTTCCAGCAATAACAAAAGACAAAGCCGAATATCCGAATCTAAACAAAAGACAAACCAAAATAAAACCAGAGCAGCGATGGATGCTGAAATCGGAGATGGAGATGAAGCTGGAGATGTAGATGAAGTCGAAGTTAAGGCAAACATTTTGCCGGACTGTCAAAATCAGTGGCAGATTTGATTTCCCTTTTGCGCCAACAAATTGAAAAACCCTTACCCAAATTAGCAACAATAATATTTGGACAGAGAGAGAGAGAGAGAGGAGAGCGCAGAGTGCGAAAGCACAAAGTAATAAATTGAAAATATCTGGCTCCGGCCGAGGCCACAAAAAGCTGAAGTGAAAAACAAGTTTTATGATTTTTGTGGCTGGCCAACTCAAACGAAATTCATTAGAACAAGTCGAAGCCACTGTCAAGAATGTGGCATATTTATTTACAAACACACACGCTCTCGCCTGTGTCTGTGTCTAATAATAAAATCAAGTTTACGTTTTAAGAACGACAAAAGCATTATTAAAAGCTGCGATCAGATAGCACTCAGCTCATTGTCTCGTACCGCAGATAATAAATGGAACGAATGAAATGGCCAACGCCTAAGGCGCGCTCACGACCGATCTATATAGATACACTTAACAAGATCTTACAGGGGCGCGCCCAGGCCCCTTAGACAAAGGAAACCTTGGTACAGAACTCTGGCTCAGAGTCAGAATCAGAATCAGAATCGGACACGGACAAAAGGTTGGAGTGAAGGGTAGCTGCAACTGCAGCCTCGGAGGCCTTGAGCGCTGACATGATGTTGAGTTATGGCCAGGTGATATTTAAATTAATTTATATGTATCTTTGGACTAAATAAACAAACTATGCTAATGCCACGCTCGGTCCCAACAACCTCTCAGGTGTTCGTTCGTTCAGCTGCCTGCGACTGGCGACAATTGTCAGTTAATCTGTTCTAATCGCATTATGGCAATGGAGCTGGCAAAAGCCACGCGGAGCGGCCAGAGACCGAAGCCGTCGTCTTAACCCATCCCGCCTTAACCCCCTCTGGCCGATGCGCAAGCGCAAATTGTTTGTTTAATGAATGTTCGCTCTATTCGCGCGCTTAGGGATTGGATACTACAAATGGGCTGGTGTTAGAGGGGCAGCAAGGGGTTATGGCCATGTTGAAGTGCGCTGTCAACAGCAAAAGCATATACTCACAGTTGCAGAGACACAGGGAGAAAATCAGGGGCTTTAGAGAAGCATATTGTGCTTATAAACACAAATATACACATAAAAAAATAACATAATCAAGATTATTTCTTTGATAGATAAGTAAATTCAACAACGAAAATAAATCTAACATTGACTGCGGTTAAAAAAAATGGTTAAATTGTAGAAAATGAATCTTGAAAATTAAGAATGATAATTCGTTCGATTTTTTATTCCTTTTGTAAGAAACGTTCTCAAATGAAACCCATATTTATTTTTATATAAAGATTTTCCTTCAGCTAAAATTTATCTTATTAAATTCTTATATTCTCTCTCTCCGTGTACAGATACAGTCCCAGACAGCGACAGCAAGATAGAGATACTCTGGCAAATCCCCCGCCGGTATCCACGTACAATCTACGGGCGCTTGGATGCGTGGGTTAAGCTGTCAAAGAGACAAGACTTATTTCTGCTTATTTTTACATGGCTCGCCTCTGCCCCTGCCCCTGGCTCTGCCTCTGCCTGTGTCTCTGCCTTCTGTTTCACTCATTATTCCGTATCTGAGTATCTGTATCTGGGAGCCTTTGTTTGTGCATGGCGTATCTGTGCGCTTGGCAGTTTGGCGTTGGTTTTTAGCCACTTCGTGACGGGGCAATTGTGAGTGCAGTTCTTGCCGTTCTTAGCTATTTGCATTGCATTTAATTGTCGACATTTCATGCTAGATAAATGGCTGCCGGCAAGGTTAATAAATATCTCGGTCTCGGGTCTCGACTCTGGCTGAAAGGGTGCCACATTTCAATTATGCTGGCGGGCCGGCTGCCTGCCTGTCTGCTTAATATGCAAAATATCTGTAGTAAGTGCAACTGTAATGCTCCAGAATGTTCCTATGTTCCGGCTCATCGATGGAGTTGTGGCTGCCGTGGGAAGCCAGGGCAAAATTAATTAACACAAACCCCTCGTTTTGAGTGAAGACTTAATCGAGCCAAAGATTCTCCCCCACATTAACCTGTCCGAGCGAGCCTGATGGACACGCCAGACACACACCCACCTGGGACGGGAGGAGCGTCTAGGAATGGCCAGAAATGGCCAGGAATGCGCTTTCGTCTAGGCACTGGGTTCGGTCTGCCTGCAGATCCAATACAATCCCAGCCAATCCGATCCAATCCCTTTTGCGCTCATTATGCACTGCACGCACTGACAATTATTCCGAACAAAAGACGTTGCGAAGCCAACTCGTTTCAATTTGCATAAAAGCCAGGCGAGATTCCAAGCCGAAGCCGAAGCCGCAAGACAGGAGCCGCAACCACATTTGAGCCAAGCCAAGAAGGTTCGAGCCACACCCAAAAGGTGATTATTATTGTATAATCGGTTTGATTGATAACCAGCCCTTGGGCCAAGGCAATTCTGTGGCAGAGAGTGCCATTCCAGATGGATACAAAGACGGGAAACGCAATGGAACGGAGAGAGGCTCCGAGGAAAACCTGACAAGCTCAAGCTGAAGTATTTATGTCATGTCGAGTTTTCCTCAACGGCAAGTACGACGGCGGGCTTAGCGTGGCTGAGCTGCGAAAGCGGCTTGCATTTATAATTGCTGGCAGTAGTATTTATTTTATTATGTCCATAAATATAATGAGACATGAGCGAGGCTGTGGTGCATTTCTAAACGCTCTTCGCTGTGAGCTCCGAGCAGTTGGGAAAAGCGCGAGAAGCATAAGCCGCTTTAGCTTCAACGAAGACACATTTCCATCAAATCAATCAAAAATGGTAAATACAAGTTTTTTCTGTATTTTCTTTTATTGCAATGCTGCTGCTGCTGCTGCTTCTGCTGGCAGCGACAAACGTCAAAGACATATGGAGCCTAAGTAGGTCCAGCAAAAAGTATCTGCTGGATTGGAATGCACTTTCCGAGTGAAATGCCGGGCCGACATGGCCAGCAGCTCTTACTATATGTACACTGTTTGTATTTGTGCTACTGTTTGTTGTCATGCCATAGTTGACAATCATTTAGAATCACTTCTTGCAAAATGAAAGCATCTTTTGAAAGTTGCTGCGGCTGCACCGTTGGCCCACTGTCGCCTCGCCACTGCCACCGACTGCTGTTATTGTAATTAAAGCGAAATGCCATAAGACAAATGCGAAAATGTAACTGGCAAGTGTTACTGCTGCTGCTCGATGCGATGCACAGCGAGAAAAAGGTGTTTGCTAAATTAGGATGTGGCTGATCTTCATTCGCGGTTATGGCTCAAGGTCGATATATCAGATTTTTAAATAGTTTTTAAGATAAAAATAAGTTATATTGATTAATTTAAAGGAATTGGTAATCTACGGTAATCATAGTAAACTCTGACATTCTGAAGACTTTTAAGTGACTGAATCCATCTTAAGTCCTGGAAATTTTGCCTAACATCTTTACTCTCCATTTAATCCGGAAAATAATATTGACTTGCTATTATTCCTTGAATAAAATGTTAGTCACACCCTAAACTATTTATTATTTAAATGCATTATCACCCAATTAAATTTTCTTATCGCATTTTCATAGTTTAAAAACCTATTTCACCTATATACAAAGCTTATCAACTCATTAAATCCAAGTAAACAATCTGGAATCTCGACATGTGTTTGCAACCATTAGAAATGTCTCAGTTTTTGGCTCTGTGTAGCTAGCTCTCACCCAGTGACACGCATTCGCAGCATCGGCAGTCGCATTCGCATTCGCGAGATACATCTGCCGCCTACGCGAGATGCGCTGCTAATTAAGAGCCGCAGCTTTCTGCCGCCAAACTGCGCACAATGCTCGTGGCGACAGATACACAGATACAGATACATTCTGCGGCTGATAAGGCGCGCGCGGGTCATTGATGGGTTATCGGCCATCGGCTCTATCAGCTATATAGTTGCGCCACAAGCCCCAGCCCTAGCCCCATGTTTTTGTGCAGAGATGCCGATAAAGTGGCTCGACTTGAGGAGCTACGTTTCACTTACCTCACTGCCGGGCATGTACAGCATTTTCTCATACTCCATTTCGAAGCCTTATTAAAGACAATGGTATGCGGCAGATACTCGCTTCTCAGGCCCAGTTAGATACCCTGGATGGGGGCTGTTGGCAGTACTGTATCTGGATCGGGTTGGCGTGCGCCTGCAAAAATCAACGCTGATGTTGAAGCTGCGAAAGTCTCCGCTGTCGCTGTCGTGGGTCTCGTTCTCGCTCGCGGCCCGCTGCGCACCTCCCGCTCTCGTCCCGTCTCTGTCTGGCTCTTTCACTTGTTGCTGTTTTGGTTATTGACTTTTCGAAATGTTAAACTAGATTCACTCAGAGTTGCTCTTGCTTTTGTTGCTTTAGCTGGATTTAGTGTTTTTCGATTGTTTCACTGCGCCTGCCTTTGTGTTCATAATGAGCTTTAGGTCGCTTCGAGTCTATATTTCGGTTGGGGGAGCTCTTTTCAGCCCGTTTGCTGCATTCACTTGACTGGTATTCACTGCATTTCGTTACTAAAATTTCCACTGGCAAACTTGTTGCTCTCTCTTTCACTCGCTGCGCTGGCTATCTCTTTCGCAGTGTCTGTGGATCCGCTGTCAACCGTTCGCAAACTCTTCACGCTCAATTCTGTGAGCGGTCCGCGTCGCGATCGCTCCGCTTACCTCATGCGCCGAGCTTTTGAGCCGCCAAACTGGTTGGCGCTATTCAAGCTCCGCTCTGCAGTCCAGCTTTTACGGTCCCGCCCCGCCAGCTCCCTGGTCACAGCTCCCATCTGCGAGCTTTGCCATTCAGCCATCAGCGCTATCGAAGCCAGCAAAAGTCCATCAATTTCGCGATGAAATTTATTGTTTCGCATAAAGTGACACAGACAGGAACTGCCACTGCAACTGCAAAAGAGCCACTGCCACTGCCACTGCCATGACACTTCCCCCGAAACTGTGATTGAATTTGGCCAGCAGAGCTGAGAAAGAATCACAGATTAACCAACAAAAATAAATAAAATAAATAGGAATATGCTTTCCTAAAAGCTTTTTATAATAATTATGTTTTGTAAATTAGTCTAGTGTTGTTTATGCAAGGACGAGTTAATAAATATTAAAAATAAATCAAACAAAACAAAGGAAGGCACTGGTTTTTTATAGAGATTTTATTTGTTAGGAATAAAATAATCATAATCATGTCATCTCTTTTTATTAATTGTAATCAGTTTAATTGTTCCCTATTTCAAAAGCCCTCCAAAAGGAATAATTATAATATATATCATTAATTATTGATATATTTCAAGACAATATCTATTTATTTATGATCAAACATTGCCTGAAGTAAAAAGAAAGGAAATTATAAGAGTACTCCCAAGGCTATTCGTGGGCAATGAAGTATTAAGCGATTTGCATTCTTCTGGAACTTTGTCACAATTTTAAAACTATATAAAAATGTTGAATAAATTTTATAATAATAAAGTCAAAGCTAAAAGCGACAAGTGGACAGCACTTTTTTTGCAGAGCCACGTCCCCACCTCCAGAGAGGGCGGCGAGTGCATACTTCCAACTGTCCGTGTGTGTTTGCAATTGTTCCTGCCCGCTGCACGTCAACTGCATTATCATTTCCGCTTCCGCTGCAAAAGACGCAAAGACGCCGCCAGCAACAGTGGCTGACAACCGCCACGGAATACAATTTTGTTTGGCATTTATATTTCATTGCACAACGGCGATTTCACTGGTTTTTGACATCTCATAAAAACGGCGACGCCGTCTGATGTCGCGCTTCAATGTTATCCTTTTTCACCAGTGTCCTGACGGCCACTGACCTCTGCCTCAATGGCAGCATTAAAATGTAATTCCGAATCCTCAATATGCTGGAATTATCCATTAAATTGTCAACTCCTTAACTTGTCTTCCTTTAGGGCATATAAAACAAGTTGGTAAGGAAAAAATATACCCCTTTCATTATATATAAAATATATACTATTATTTCACATACAAAATGCATCGAGAAAAAGTCATAATTCATGGCAAAATTTAATTTAAGATAATTATAAAGTGCTAAAGTGTGAATAAAAACTCGATATTGTATTAATTTCGTTGCGAAATGAAGTCTATCATTAGCGGAGGCTTCCAGCTTAACGCTAAATGAACTGCTTACCACAAATTGAATTAAAATGCAATTAAAAGGCAATAAGGATAGCCGTGTCACCTTGCGCTAGAGTATTAAAAAATATAGATAATTTGAATTTATCAATGGCAAGCCCGCCAGAAGCTGCCCCATGATTCCTGCTTTAACAAACGCTCGATTGTTGGCCTGCCGCCGAGCCGGGGAAAATTGGCTGAGCAGGAAGCGCTGTCGTCTAAAATGAAAGGCATGTCAACAGCAATCGGCACTCAGAGGAGCGAGGAGCTACGGTGGAGGAGTTGCTCGGAGCAGGAGGTTGCTCCGCAGCCTGCCGATGGCCATCATTATGCCAGATGCCGGACCCTCCGCGTTTAGATGCGGACAGTTTCCAGAGCCCAGCTTTCAGCTTTCGGCTTCTGGTACCCCATTCCCGGGCAGCGAGCACACGCAAAAGTCTAAGTACACAGACAATACATTTTTCTATAACCTTATAAATTGATTGTGCCGTTATAGGAATCTGTAGAAAAGTCTAATTAAATTTTTACCAGAAAAGGTGTCTTAAAGTGCAATGTCAAGCAGTCAACTCAGAAGTCACCTACTGTTTTGCAGAGTTTCGGAAATTAAATGTATTATTAGGATGATTTCAAGAGATATCTCTAAAAAATATATCTACTAAGACTGAACCGATTTTTTAAGTAGCTAACTTTCTTTTTATTTTTTTACAGTGCTCGGGCGATGGCGCTCACTGTGGGGCACTGCAGCCATGTGCAGGCGGTGCCACGTGATGGACAGCCGGCTCAAAGGAGCGGTGCGCTTAATGGTGAGCTGCACTGGCCGCCGCGGGCCACGGGGAGCGCCGGCTCCTGATGGGACAGCCATTAACCCACGGCGGCAGCGGCAGCTCCGATGGATTGGCCAGGAAACGTGCTGAAGTGACAGAACGCGCAAAGGCCGCGACAAACAGCTGAATCAGCCCCCGGGGTTGGAGAGCGCTCGATGAGGGAAATGACGCCAGCTCCAAACGGGGACAGCAGCTCCACAGGCAGCAGGCCGCTTAGATTGGCCGGGTGGGGATAGACTTGGCCACGCCGTTGTCCACTGAGTAGCCTTATTTTTTCGAGGGGTTGCCGATACGCTTACGGTTATCCTCAAAATAGTAGCAAGAGAGAGAGAGTGAGAGATGTCAGGACCGGATGCGATAGCTGCACTCGAAGTTATGGTGCTTAACGAGCTCAGGAGGCTTAATTCAAGGATTTCATAAACTAAGTTAGTTAGATAAATTAAATTTCCACTTCTTCACGGCCACAACTTTAAAGTTTCGCCTAAGATTAGCTAATTGAAGCATCGAACCAGCCACTAAGCATCATTTAATCAGCCTGTTGCAGGATAAATCAGTTGCCAAACGGACACAGGGACCCTCTGTGGTTGCAGGATAACCTGTGGCTGTCTGTCGATTCGAATTAAGCCTTGTTCGGGGCCCAGAGAGTTGATTTGATTTGCTGGACACCATGTTGGCTCTTATGAGTATCGAGAGAGATCCGACCTAATGCGCTGGCAGGACAATGGCCAGGAGCAGGAGCGGCCGCAGGGAAGGACACATTGTGCATTGCATGGGCTGCAATTGGGATCTCACACTGATTGGTCCTAAATCAAAGCAAGGATTAATGCGTTAGTCGGGGAGCCACTGGGGGGGTGGCGGTCCACCGCCCATCCAGACGTATACAAATACGAGGACCGGACCCGGACACAGATGCACTAAGTCGGGTCAGGAAGTGGGCTGGAACAAGCCTCACACACATGGGCGAGGGCGGGGACGGGCGGGTGGGGGCGTGGCAAAGACGTGAGGCGTGACAGCGCAGCCTGCCGGATGGATGGTCAATGAGACACTTCCGGTGTAGAAGGCCACAGCAGCAGCACCAGCAGCAGCGGCAGCATTGATGTAAATGAAAGCCGTTTCGCTTAAGCCGAGCACAAAGCCCGTGCGCACTCCGGAAGCACTGCATCCACAATGGGAGTGGGCACCGGGAGTGGGAGTGACAGTGTCTGTCTCGTCTCTGACCGGCAGTATTCCCGAGCAAACTGTTGCATGTCTGTTGGACACCGGAGTATCAGTCCTTTGGCAGGCCAACTCCCCAGGGATTGGAGTTGACAGTTTAGCTTTTATTAGGAAATTCTAAACTTTTTCTGAAGCAATATGGCTGGTTTTTAGTTTTAAATTCATTTTCAATACATTAAATAGACATTCTTAAAGAATATACATAACTAGATAGTGACTTTTTACATAATTAAAATATTCTATTTTATTTTTAGAGGTATTACATCTTGAAAACTTTAAAATTAAAATAAACTTAAGCCTTAAATCGTCAGAATAATAATAAAAGTACAGAAAATGCATAACGATATCCTAATATACCAAAAACTCTTTAACACATTGATGAAAATTACCAACTTTTCCCTGATTTTAAACAGACATATTTGTTAACAATTTTCCTGCTCTCGAAAAAATGCTCTCCCACCACTTAAAACCTGCCAACACTGAAGGAGGTGTAGAGTACAAGGACAAGGGGGACTGGCCGAGCACCCACAAAATCCAGTTTGTGGCAGGACTTTGTCTGCATCGAATCATCGAGCATTGGATCGTTGCGGTGTCAGTTCGCTTGGAAATCCGCTCGAAAGCCATTCACAAATGTAATCCGCTGGCCAGCTCAATATGCGGGTATGTAAATAATTGCCACCGCCGTCGCCATAGCCATCGCCATCGCTGTGACCATCACCGTTAGCGATTTGTCCAGGGTCCGTCCAGCGGTCCAAAAGTGTCCGTGTCCAATGCCCCAAAGGGTACTTGATGCGATTCCGTGCCGCCCATCGTAATCATTCGAATGGCGAAGGACTCGCCGGCGAAAGGAAGCGCGCGACATGTTGAGTGTCAGCTCAATGAGCCGACGCGTTGATTTCAAATAAATAAAAATGTTAATTTTAAAACTGCGACCGCCTCGCTGCGCGTCTCTGGAAATTACAGTTATTCGCTGTACGTGTTTAATTATTTTTAAATCACGCTTCGAGGACTGCGAAGAGCCGTAGAGCCGTAGAGCCGGAGCTATGGCTACGGCAGCGGTGTTTTCGCAGGCGAATCACGTGCCGATTGTCAGCTATTCGGGGCCATTCCAAGCGGCCCACAACTGTCCACTTAAAGTATTATTTCCGCAGCAGGATTCTTAATTACACGGACTATTTCGTGCGGTTGAATTTGTGTGTGTTTTTGCGGCCTCCGATTATAAATATTAATTATGCCTTCTTTGACGCAGGAAGCGAAGACGGGAGCCTGCACTTGACGCAACTTCAATGCATAATAAATAAGGCAAATATAATAACTTGAAGGGCCCGAGACAAAGAACTTTCCCTGTTTCCATTTGCATATGAAGCAAAGTGAAAGGAGCTGACCTCTGACTACGCACACACACTCGTATTCGAAGTGAACAGTCAAAGGTCAAGCCCAGGAAGGGCGCGCTTACTTTGTGTGGACTTAAGCCGAAATTTATGATTATTTTGCACAAACAAACGAACGGCCCACTGTCCATCCCCCCTGGCAAATGCATTTGACGTTATGCAAATGACGAGCTCACTGACCGTGTCCAGCCTCCAGCCGGCCGTCCTTCCGGACAGGAGTTGATTAATCTACTGCAGTCCGTTGGGCTCCGTCGTTGTTTCGCTTTTGGGGAACAGTCCGTGTTTGTGTTTCTCCGGCCGCATAATCAAAACCTTTTGTCAAATTATGATTTCATTGTCTTTGCTATTTATTAATTAAAACCAACGTTTTATTTGAGTTTCCAGGGCAGGAAGTCTGTCAAAATCCGTTGCCCGGTGTCCGTTGCCCTTAGCCTTCAGATTTGTTTGCTCATTCCCCCGACTGTTCTTTTTGCCATCTCTTTTTTAGGGTTGCCTGGCCGCCGCAGCATGGACAACCTCATCATCATCGAATCAATCTCCTTTGCGTTTTCAATCAAATAATTAATTGCAAATTTGCGGTTCTGTGCAATCAGTTTCCCTTTGACAGGCCCCCGCTCCTCGGTCCTTTCTGCGTGTCCTTGTTTAGTAGGTTGACTGCTGCCTTTTTTCTCGTCAAGAGACAGAGCGAGTGGATGGAGAGCCCGTGCAAGGCCGAGCTCCTTATGCTAACTGGCTGACAGTTTCTATTCTGGCGAAATATGTGTATCTAAGGACACATATTCACGAGTATCGCATTTATTTCTTCGTATTTCGTATTTCGCATTTCCTCCACTCGGATGTGACGTCAATGGCAAGTCACTTGAACCAAATCGTAATCATGTAGAGCTCATTTGCCTTGAAAGCCGAGTGCATGCAATTGAAAAAAGAGGCTAACAGGATAACAGGTGAACGCCTCCTCTTCTCCTTTGCTCCTCGCCGCCAAGTATCCAAGTCTCCAAGTCTCCAAGTCTCGGTCCTCGTCATCATTATTGGCAGCGATAAACATAATGGCCATTCGTGTATAATGCTGCCAGGAATCAATTGAATTATGGTGCTGCTCAAGGGCTCCCCAGCGATAGGCAGCCATAGTCCTCCTCGACCTAGACAAGACAATCGAGCAGCAAATTGCGTAGCCCGAAACCGAATGCTTGACGGTTACCTTTCACCTTTCAACTGGATCTCTCCGTGCTCCTGCAGCTTCTTTGAAGGCCCCCCGGCCGCACTCATCTCGGGCATTGTCTTTCCCCAAATGCAAACGGCATCCTAGCATATTGAGCAAGCATCTTCAAGAGCTCCGATTCGGGTCTCCCATTGTATCCCCCGCTGGAGCTGTATAAGCGCCTTAGCTTTGTTCGATTCAGTGCCGTGCACTGAAGGAAAATATTAATCTTGCTTAAAATAAATGAGCCTTAGAGCTTAAGACATTAGAGTCCTTGAAACCTCTTAAGTCCTCAGAGTTAATCAAATTTGCTAATAAAGTAAATGGAATTTCAGAGGACAAAGTCGGTATTTCTCGCTGTGTATCCAGTTCTGTCTCATAACGTGCATCGGTATCCTCACTATTTGCATGCCGCACTCCGCCCTCATCTCTTTGGTGGTGCGCTCGAATGGTTTTGTTGGTCCTCGCACCGGAACGGTATGTTAAATCCTTTTTGCGAACAAATTCAATTGTGCTTGTGCAATTTTTTGTTTGATAACTGCAAGCCGGAGGAGTGTCTGAATCTTTGATTGCTTCTGCGTGTGTGGGTAGCATTGTAGGAAATACTTTATGCGATTATGAAAATGCCTGATTGCACCTTTTGAACTGCCGCATTTGGAGCTGGCCGAGCACTAATGCTATTTAGGGATTACCCGATCGATCGCGCCTTCGCCACCATCTTCCACGTGGGCGTCTTCCGTTTCCGTTCCAATCCGTTCGGCGATAGACAACCGTGGCAAGTTGGGCGAAAGTTGCAGCTTAAGCAGGATGTGCGGGAGTGGATCTGGATTGCTGGCTGTTGGCAACTTAGCCACAGTCAATTAAACCCGGAGCGGGGAAGAAGCTGTTCTTCGCCCGCAAGCGAGTGGAGCGAAATCTAAATAAATGGCGGGGGTAACAGCTCAAAATGAAACTAATACTGGCAGGGGTTCCTTGGGGTCCTTGCCGCCCTCCGTGTCATTGCACGCGTTATCCTTCAAGCCAAGCCAAGCCACGCCAAGCAGCAGCAGCGGGAGCCAAGTTGCGCCAGCAGCTGCAAGCGTGTTGCAAAATTAAATCGAAAAACTGGGAACTAAACTAGATTATCTTCTCCGCGCAAGTGCGAGACGTGGATGCCCTGCTCGAAGGACTTCCTGCGGCCAGGACGCCCAGGAATCTTGGCAGCGACTCAAGCAGCTCGCTCCAGCCAAAGTGCCCTGACCCGGAGCCATCAAAGTCCCCGGCACAGATAAATGCGAGCGTATATATTCCGGCGGGCGAGCGAGTGGAGTGTGTGTGATGGCGTTGGCGAAGGCGACTCCTGCCTGGCATCGAAGGTCCTTGCAAAGGCAAAGGGACATTGCTCTGCTCATTGAACTGCGGCTAAGAACGCAAGCAGGCAGCAACAAGCAGCAGGAGCTGCCATCTCTCCTAGGAGCAGCTCCTCGTGCTCGTCCGTTATGAAAATGACAAATGCGCCGCTGTTGCTGCAGTGCTGCACTTATAATTAAAATATGCAAATGTTGCCCGGTATGTCAGCGGCAGCGGCAGGGCTGCCACATGTAAATATTTATGCAGCTACCGCCTCCCTGCTTTCCCTACTTTCCCACCACTGCACATAGCGCATTTTATTGCCGGGCTCTCGCAGTTGGCATAATTTGCATGTAAACGCGCCATTTTTCTTGGGGGTAGCCCCGCCTGTCGCCGCCGCTCCCTTCGATCTCCTGGCCGCCGCTGTCCGTTTAATTATTTTGTTTGCCCGCCGCTCGCTCGCTCTGCTATTTATGCAAATGCAAATGTTTTCGCATCAATTTCCAAGACTGTGGCGCTCATTAAACGGACTGTCCCGGCCATTCCCTTCCGATCCATTCCATGCCACGCCACGCCACCCCACTCCACGCTGCTCTGCTCTGCTCCTTCCTGACGACGATGACGATTATAATTGAGTTCGGCCAAGTGTTTTGCCGCTCAATTGATTGCGCATACGCAGCGTAGTACAATATTTACGCAATGCCGCTTTTTCTGCGGTTGATTTTGCCGTTGTTTTTCCGTATTTGCCAGCATATTGAGGTATAAATTACGCAATTGATTCGTGCGTGGGCCCAGCGGTGGCCTTAATCAAATTAACCAGTACAGATGTAAATTAACTTTTCATATCGATTGCAATTCAATTAATTACAATGAGACTCCGACTTCGGTCAGGCCAGATTCAGTACGAGGAACTGGCAGTTGGGTTCAGATGCTGCTGCTGATGGCCATGAAAAAGTCATTAAGCCCCGCTGTCAGGAATGGCGCTGCTCAGAATTTTTATTGCACGCACTGTGCACTGATCTCAAAAAAAAGCAAACAAAAAAAATTAAGCGGAAACGGAAAAAAGAATGGAAGAAAAAGCGGTAGCGAAAGCGACGCAGACCCGCCAACACCTTGCGACGCGCACGTAAATTACAATTAATTACATTTTAATGACGCTTGTTTAATTCAGCGTTTACAATTACATACACAATTATGGGGGCAGTGGCAGCAGTAGTGGCAGCAAAGGGGCGTCAAGATGCAGGACACTCGCTCATTACCCCGCTCGCAATGGCATTCGCATTCGCACTGCACTTGGCTGGCTCCCATTTTTATGCACTTGCCGCCATTGAATTTAACAAATTTCTCCCAGCTCTCCGTCAGACTCTCAGCCATATTAACGACCGGGAAATATTTTCGCCTCGCTCCTCCTGCTGCATCTCCCCGCCGCCGCCACCGCCGCCGTTTTCATTCATTCTCAGCGTAATTAACTCGGACCGGCACTTTAATTAAAGTGCTCGCAGAACAATCAAAGGGAATTTAAACAGGGGCGCACACAAATAAATGACAAACTGAACGGCGAACAGGGCCGGAGCCGGAGCCGGAGCCGGGGCCGGGACCGTGGCCGGGGCCAAGGAATGAACCATCCGGCGATCCGGTAGCGAGCAATTTCCCTGAAATATAAGCACATTAATTCAGCGGGGGGGCTGCGGGGCCGCGGGGCGAGTTGGGATGAAATCAGACAACAGGCAAATTAAGGTGCGAATCCATAAACACACAAGTGCGAAGCTATAAAATGCCGGCGTTCCGCGGAGTCTGCCTGCCAATGGGGCGTATGCGTAATGCAGCACCAGCTGATAGCGGCATGCGGCTGCTCCTTGCCTCCTCCTCTTTTGCCTCCGCCTCCTAGCCTCCGCGTGAATTGTGGCCATTGTGGCAGTGGCAATACGTACGTATCAAAGGAATGGCAAAAGTTCTGGAGCAGGGGCAGGCAATAAATACGCTTCAACTATTTGGCAATGGCGGCGGGCGAATTTAAAACGAATTCAACAACAGCAAGATGATGTTGCCGAGGTCACAGCGGGCAGACATTAAATTGCAATTTATGCCAATGAGTTCTTAATGTACAGCAAGAGCAGCAGCAACAGTAGCAATTGGTTCCCCCTAATGGCCGCCAACTTGCTTGTAATTTATTTGCAAATTATTATTAAAAGTTTGCCTTGACTTGCCAGCGCTTCTCCCTCCCCTGGCTTGTTCAATGCCAGGCCAGTTCCTAAATGATTCGCACTTAGTTTCCTGTCAGCCACAAAAACACAACCACAAAGGACGCGGCCATAAATCAAAGAGGAGTCTCCGAATCCTGTAGAGCCCCGGTGACCTTCACTCGCGCCGTGTTCACTTGTAATATGCGGAACGCCTTGAGTTTCGCTGAGAGTTGATATTAACACGCTCTCAATTAGCGGCTAATTAGCAGTAGTCCTTGCTGCTGGTCCTTGTAATCGTACGGCCCCGATATGTGGGCGCTGATAGCTGGCATCGTGCTTATTCAATTAAACGCTCGACGGCAGCTCAATTTCAAAATCACATTTATCAAGCCATTAGTGTTGAATAATCGTACCCTCCACTCGCGTCGAGTGGTTTTATGCACAAGCAGAAATATTTGTCACCTTTCTGAAGTAAATTGGGCTACACCTGAAGTGGCAAGAAAATTGTAATTTGTAACTTAATAAATATTTATTAAAGTACTTTTAAAGTCTCTTTTACTCAAGGAACCTATGACTATCATTTACAGTTCCTGAAACTCTTTGTATAAAATTCTTTGACAACTTTTAGGCTTCTTTAATAATAATTTAAAATCTACCTTGTGATTTAAATTCCCAATATAATTATTAATTTTCCCCAGTGTCCCAACTAGACGGGAATTTCTAGGAGACACTCGCATTAAAAGCAGTTGCCGCTTTGCTGATAACGAAATTTGCCTACCATTATAAGCAGGCCTTGCATTGCCATTGACAATGCCACTGGCTGATGCTGATGCTGATGCTGGGGCTGAGACTGAAGCTGAAGCTGAAGCTGGCTCCCGGGATCGGGACTTGGACGTGTATGTGGTTGTGGCTCTGCTAGTGGCAGCACAGCCATAGACGAGGAGCTCAAGCACCGACGAGTGCACTCGAGGACCGCAGACAGCAGGAGTAGCGGCAGAAGAACCCAATAAGGTGGCATAAGATGATGACAACGAGTGCGAGGAGCTCCACAAAAACCAATTGTTGGCCCGGCCATAATGCACGGCAGCAATCGCATTAGAAATAGTTGGGAAATCAAAAAGATTACCAGACCGGGAACGGGAACGAGAACGGGCGCAGAGGAAGAGACAGAGGCAGGAGCAAAAGGGATTCGAAGAAGGAAGAAGACTAGCGAGAAGAATGGAAAATGAGGACCCGGCCAGGGCACAATGCCGTGTGCCGTACAATGGAAATCAATTTGAAGTGGCACAAAATCCAAGGAATTTAAATTGTATTCCCGGGCACAAAATCTTGGCACTTACATACTTATATATTTCCTCGATATCCCTCTCATTGGAAGTTACTTAATAGTAACTACTCAAAGAAAGTGTTTATATATTTGATTTAGTTTAAGACTGCATCTATGATTATAATAGAAAGTGAGGCTTCAATCCAGAGATTTATTATTTAAATAGATACCTACCAACTCTAAAAGTGGGGTATAAATAGCTAATGCCCTTTAGGAAATCCAATAGAATTTAGTAAATAAATTGATATCAGTTTAACAGTCCTCGATGACGCATCATAGCTGAGTGCCCTCGAATTCGGCAGACATAAACCCTCATTCGCTGTGCGCTCTCATATCTGCGGTAATTGAACTAATGCCCAAACAAATAATTGACCCGCTCGAACCTCCGCCAAATGAGATTGGGAACTTTTCAGCGTAAAATTGCATTCGCTGCCATTGTGCGGAGCCGTGGAGCCGCCAACGTTTGCCGCAGCCATTATGATAAATGCGCCCGGAATCAAATGATGCTGAAAAGTATGCTATGGTTTATAAGGCAGCCAGACACCAGCTCCACGGCGGAGGAGCGCACGGCCGAGTCCCGGGCCATTCGATTGCCTGGCTCCGCCGTCGACTTCCTCTGGCTGCCATTGCCACAACGAATTAGCGCCGTAAATCGCATTTAAATCGTAAAATTCCGCCAGCGCCAGCAAGTCACTTTACATGCAGTTCAGCGAGGAGAAGCGGACGGAAAGTGAGACTGCGAAGGAGAAGGGACGATGACAAGCCAAAGTCGGGGGGCACTGAGATGGCAGCAGAGCAATGCCCAAAGATTTTTTGATCCTATCAACTAAATTGCATTTGGCAGTTTGCGAAAAACTTTGCGCCGCTCACCATAATTCCTGCCAAAGCCGCGCCGGGCTGAGAAAACAATGAATCAGACAATGAGGACTTCGAAAACCAAGAAACCCCACGAAAGGAGCGTCATGAAAGTCAGCGACCATCGCACGCCTCATTTGGCCGAGGAGATGACGTGACGTCGATATCGATATGGGCGATGTGTTCGGTAATTAGAGCGATTGCCAAAGGCCATTAAAATGTACGACATGCACTCTGATAAATCTGAGAGAGACACAGGCATTAAACGCTACAATTACATTTACGAGGCCGCTTAAGGTCATTCCAGAACTAGAGATTGAAATCGCTTTAAGTCATGGTAACATGGGTTTAATGTCTTGAGATTTGAATATTTTGGGTAAGGAATTTTAACTGTAACTAACAATGGGCATTGCTAGTTAATAAATAAATAATTATGAATATAGTGCACGATAAAGCTTCTTGTGGACTCTAATATTACCATAAATTCAAGGAAAAATTACCAATTCCTTTTGGTTTCTTATCTCCTACATGTTTTACAGTTTGCTTTTATCTAAAAAGCTGATATCTTCCAACAAAAAATCAGTTAAAAGTGATAAAATTCATTATCAAATATTTCCGATAATATCTATTCTTTCATCTTTTTCCGTCACATGATCTTCCAGTTGGATTCCGATCGCTGTTCGTACAAGCAAACAACAGCAACAACAGTTCGTTCCGATAAGACAGCCAATCAGAACCGGCTGTGCGCTGGTTCTAACGTTTCGGCACAGCGTTGCCACCTGGCGCGAAGGCGGCCGTTCTGCTTCCAGAATGATCGTAGAGGGCGCTAGCATGTACCGGGTAATTGACGCTCGTCAAAAACAGCCCCTTTAGCTCAGTGGTAGAGCGTTGGTCTCGTAAACCAAAGGCCGTGAGTTCAACCCTCACAGGGGGCAACTGAAGAAAGGTTTTTTTTCTTTTTTTATTTATATAATATTTACTCTCCGTGGTTTTAATAATTTTTTTCCCACGTTTTCAGCCCCATTGGTCGGTCGGCTGCTGCGGGCCTTGATTGCGGTGCTGATGCCGAAACTGGCCTTAACTGGCTGCTGCCAGCGATTTCCAATCGATTGCGCCATGTTCGCACTTCATACGATAATGTTGAAGTTTTGCAATTTGCGGCAGTGGAAAGTTCGTCTTTGTGTGCCCGGACTACGGACTACGGACTACGGACTACGGACTCCTGGCTACCGCTACCTCAAGATTTATAGAATATTTTTTCTCCGCCGGCTCTGGCACGGCTCCCTCCGGTTCGCCGGCAAAGTTTTTTATGTTTTTTGACTTTGGCAAGATTTATGCGGCAAAGTCGCCAGGAGTTTGAGTGTGTGCTTGCGCATGTTTCGATAATTTGCGTGATTTCTGCATTTATCCGGCCCAGAAACGAGCAACTGCGACTGCCTTCGACTGAGTGCGAGTGCGAGTGCATGTGAAAGTGGATCCTGGAGTGGAGCTGGGGGCATCATTAAAACTTGCTGCCACTACAAAATGTGGGCCAGAGCGAGCGAGCGCGCGCGCCTCTACCGCCTCTGCCTCGGCCACATTTTAAATAATTTTATAATGATTCCGTATTTATTTCAGCTAGCAATTAAAACTGGCTTGCCGCATAAAATATTTACTTGCAATTAGAGCAGCTGCCAAGCCACTCAAGTGCGGCTCAGCCGCGCCTTCGCGGATGCTCGAAGGACTGCGGAGGAGGTGGAGCAGGATCAGGAGCACTAGCCGGGGGCATCGCGGCTGGCCGAGTGTGCGGGGTGGCCATGACAGACACTAATTATGGATTCTGCAATTTGCGACGTGCAGCTAACCGCAAGACATGGCAGCGACACAGGAAGGATGTGCCACAGGACACACCTCACTGCCATTCGCGCTGCCATTTTGCGGTTCTTCGAAGGGGATTGGCCGCATTCCTCGCCCCCGCCCTGGTCAGGGAACCCCGGGAATTAAAACTTTGTCACGGTGCCGTGTTGCACGGCGGGAAAAGCAAACAAATATAAGCTAAGACCTCGTCGGATTTTCGCTGCCGGTAATCGTTGTATTGCTTTATTTTGGGGATAGCAATTACATACTTGGTTTCCTTAAAAGATATTCTCAAGGTTCCAAAAAATTCTAAGCTATTATAATTATAAGAATATTTGAAGGAACTCTTAAGCAAATAAAGTACTAAGTTTAAGGTGAGAAATAAATTTCCTAGAAATATATTAATGTTATTTACAACACAAGAAAGCGCATTTCGATACGCTACTTTAATTATTTTAATGTATTTTTCCTGGTGCACATTGCAACTTATCCGAAGAGGGAGCGGCTATGGGAAAGCGACAGTGCAGGGGGTGCTACGACAGAGGCAAGGACAGAAGACACGTTGCAATCGCCCCGCCATTAATAAGAAAGTTCGGTGGTTGCCTGCTGGTAATAAGCAAATTGAGATGACAAACTTTATTGTTGATTTGGGGGGCCCCACACACACACGCACATACACTCGCTTTCACTCTCCCAAACTCCAACCTCCCCTCCCACTTGCTCTTCGGGGGGGACTGGGCCCCTAAATGAGTTATTTAAGTAGCACTCGCGCCCCAGTTTAAATGCGCTCGTAATTTGCCTTTGTGCCATCAAAGTTTCCTCCACATGTGTGTACATGTGGCATAGAAACGCACACACCGATGTAAGCTATTAATGCGCCGCCTCCTTGGGAGACGTCCTCGAGCAGAAGAACCCAAGCCCCGCTTCCGCTCCCGCTCCAGCTCCCGCAAAGTCCGCCAAGTGCGGAGTGTACAAAATGTGTGGCGCACTTTTGAGTTGCCTTCAGTTGGCGACCCGCTCTCCTGCGGTGCTGCTTCTGGGTCTCTGCGCATGTATTTTACTTGGCTAAGTACGTGATTTGATTAGCGCCCGAAAATCCGGCCTCCAACCGGCCCACACGGCTCTGCAGGCAAGAGCGAGCTAAGTATTTAAATCCGATGTGGAAATTAACCCCTTGTTTCGCTTAACTTTGAGTGTTGATTAACCTAAATATTAATAATATTTGTATTGTTATATTCCAAGAAGGGAAGGTCGGCTAGCCTTAGAGTGAAATAACCTTAAGGCATAATTGTAGTAGGTTATACTCAACAAACTTGAGGATATTAATATAATTATTGCAAGCAACGGCTTAAAAGGCTTGGAGAGCTAACATGTTAATTGAAAACCTATAAAGACTCTTAAGAAATGCCTACATATTAGATATTATTGTGCAGCAATCCGTGAGGTTGAGTTTGAGTAGCTGGAATAGAAGCTATATAATATAATAGGTTCTTTGGTGGTTGTACTTTCTAAAATATACTTATCCACTTAAGCTCTCTCAACTCAGAACTCAATTAATGGCATTGACTCCTTTGTGCCAAGTCATGGATATTGCTAAATGGAAATCCTTTGTTGATTGCCAGCGACAATCGCCTGTTGATGCTGCAAATTATACCGGACGATTTCTCATTTCATTTTTCACTCGCTCAGTGTCCGGTGTATATCTGGAGTGTCCTGCGTCCGATGTCCGCTGTCCGATGCCATAGCTCTTCAGTGCACTGGAATGTCAACAGCTGAATACGTGAGCAAACATAGAAATGGCTGCCATTGACATAACACACACACACACACAGGGCGAGAGAGAGTCCTGAGACGAAGTAAACGAGACATTAATGCTATTACTCGTGACTGTGTGGGTGAGTGTCGCTTGTGTAAAAAGCAACTAATGAAAACGGAAATAAAAACCGCTCGAGGAATGCTGATGACTCTCCAAGGATGGTATTTAATATGCGTAAATGTGTGTGTGTGCGCCGGGGAACTAAAGAGTGTGTGTGTGTGTGTAGCTTCTCCTCGGAATTGTGTGTGAAAGTCTCGTGTGGGCAGGACCTACTCCGGCTCCAGCGGCAGCTCCAGCTCCAGCTCCAGCTCCCCGCCAACCCATTTCGCACGCGCACCCAAGCACTTAGCATCAATTTGGTGGCTCGTCCATAAGACTCGGGGCATGGAGAGCGTGGGAATGGCAGGCAGGGCAGGGAAGGCAACTCGCCGCAGACAACTAAGTAAAAGCATAAGTAAGGCACATAAATCAAAAATTCAGTGCCGCCTCGCATTGCTGCCTGTCAGTGTGGCACGCACAAATACTCACTCAGTGCCACGAGTCCTGGCCAGCTCCAGGCCAAAAGCTCCTGCTCCTGCTGCTCCTGCTGCTGCTCCCCTTCCGTTCCCAGTGCCTCTTCTTGCCCAGAAATTCCTGGCAAAGCACCGGTCCAGCCCTTGGGCAGAGCAATTACCAGACAAGTACAGAGGTAAGCCCACGGCAAGTCCAAGCCGAACACAATCGAAAACCCAGCTAGCGTGAAATATTAAGGCTCAAGCGGAATAACTGCACTGCCAGAAATCAGAGAGTTTAATTTAATGAAGATTAAGCGAGCTCAGTGTTTAGTTAATTTAATAACACACAAAACAGATAGGTTTCCCTACCTCATTTATTACCATTTTCCATATTTAATCCCATAATAAAACAAAATTTAATCCAAATAACATTTAAGCATTTATTAAAAGGACTTGGCGTTTACTTTATCGAAGTTTAATGGTCCAGAAAATCGGATTAAAAGCATACTAAGTGATTTTTACTAATTAATGCACTTTAAAATCAATAGAAATTATCCTAAAAAAGATGATAACTTATTTAATGTCTATATTAAATGAACGGATAGAGGTAATGCGGTTTTCATGTGAACTGACAATAAAATACAGAAGTTTAATCCCTAAAAATGAGATAAAAATATTTATTACTTGCAGTTTACGAAGAATATTTTCCCTGAGTGCAGCTAGGACCATCTCCTGCAAAGGGACTTTGACTCGGACGGGGCTATCCAGCGCGACGGGGACAAGGACCGCTCCTTGGCATCTTGTGGGGACGGCACCTGCGGAATGCCGCCGACGCTCGCTGGAATCTCTGTGAAAAATATTTCTATGCACTCCCGGCTTGTCTTATCTAGCTCCTTCTGCTCCTTCTCCTCGCCTGCTCCTGCTGATGCTCCTTACCCCAAGTCATGGCCATAACTCTGCCAATGCGGGGAGATATATAAATTTGCTGTGGCCAGACAGGTGTGTAATTTATTGATTATTCCGCTAGATATGCTCGCTGCCACGCCCTCTCGCCCGCACATACTCACACACACACACACACACTCCCACTCACTTGTTTAGACATTTTGTCATCTTCAATTTGTGTCTGTCACTCCCGGGGCTCCTTCGTCCTGGAGGCAGAATGGCGCTGGGTTATCCGAGAGTGTGTGCGGTGCATTTCCGAAAGTGGATTACAAGCTGAAGGCACTTGTAATCGCTGTGTTAAGCCAAGATGGCGAGGGACGGAGCCTGGATGCTATTGAACCGAACGGAAGCCCCTGCCCCGGACTTGGCAGATGCCACTGGCTGGCTGGCTGGCTGGATAGCTGGCTGACTGGATGGCTGACTGCCTTGGCATCTTCATCTATTTGCCCGGCCCTGGCAGGCGGCGTTTATTGAGTTTTAATTGGATAAGTTATAGATGTTCATGTTGCATAAATTCCGCAAACTCCTTTGTTTTGACACCTCAACCAACCCCGAGCAACCACCACCAGCTGCAGATCCCCTGGATCTGGCTGGATTGTGCGGTCGTGCGTCCTGAGCTGGGGTACGTGCAGCTCATTTACCTGACCGGCTGGAGGAATCCCCACGGCTCCACCGCCATTCCGAAGCCCCTGACAATTCCTGTCATCCCAACGTCAGCACAATCAATGAAAGTTCAGGGGGAATCTCGCTTAATTAATGCCAACTATGAGAGCGTTTGCCAAGCTCATTTTCATTATATAAACGAAGCGCAGCCACTTTGATTTCCATATAGCTGGGCGAAAAAAACCAAGGAAAAACAAAAGCAATAAATATACAAAAGCTGCGAAAAACAAAGGCGGCGAACAGGGAAAACAAAGGAAAACATTTTACTGGCTTGTCGCTGCCTTTATTGCCGCCTAATCGCAATGGACCTCGCCGAAGTTGTTCTTTTTCCAGGCTGCACTAAGGCGGCATCATCAGTCATGCTACTTCATTATTATCGCTGACACTGCCACCTACCACCTATCCCTCCCTACTCCCAACCCCGTACGCCCTCGCCCTCACCCTCACCCTCGCCTGTCGCTTATAATTCATTTCTATTGTGCCTCGTCTGAAAGTCCTTTTTGATCCGGCAGACTTATTTGTCTTGAGGAAACTCGCAGTAAAATTGCTTTTCCTACTACGCGCTCACTTCCTGTTGCCGCTTGTTGCGCTCCGGCTCTGCCGAGCTGGAGAGCTGTAGAGCTGGAGAGCTGGAGCTGACGCAACTTTCCCATTGTCTTGGCGTCTTTGTGAGGACGAGGAGTGGCCAAGTCCTGGGGATCGGTGTTAATAGACGCCTGGCCCGCCGGACTCGCCTGCAACAAGCATAAGCATCAGCAACAGAAAATAGCAGCAGGAACTGCGTCAGCATCTGCCACACTGCGGGAAATCGGGCGAAGTAACATTAAAGATATTACTCTTACTTACTCTCACTCATGCTGGCTTTATTATTCATATTTCCATTGTTTAACTTGAAAGGATGAGGCTTATTATAAACTTTTTATGGTTTTATAAGAGCCGTTTAGCAGCAACTTGGTAGGATATTTCTCGTTGTGCATCATCCTCGGCGGCGGACGCTTCAAGTTGGCTCTTCATTTGTCGCTTTGTGCTTATTGTCATTGCGCCCGGCTTCATTTTCTTGTGATTAATGTCGTCATTAACTGCAATTAACTTTTTTAGTTGCCAGCCGCGACAAATCTTTGCCGTTTTTGCCTGAACTTTGGTCGCCAACTTGACTGGCATGTTGAGCAATGTCAATTTGAGTCCTCCGCTTCATCCTTCACTGGACGTCATCAGTCATGTGCGTGTGTGTGGGGTATGCGAGCGTACGAACGACAACTTAATAGTTTTTGCCCTAATTATTTGTCAAGCATTCTGCTAATGGCCTGGGTCGACCTTCCACCGCCCACCGCTGAGCAGTTGTTGGCCAAAAAAAAAAACGGATTTTCGCCTAACGAATCTCTCCCACTTGCACTCGACAACTCATTGGGGAAATTGCTCTTGCCAGCGGCTGGAATGGGGAATCCCCATCCACACATGAGCCAGGTTCAGTTTCTTCCAAAAAGAATTAAATACCTATTTATTTTCGAGCATATCTGCACGGAAAAAAATGTTGTTTTTATAAAAATATGGAAACCACTCAAAGATTGACAAAGGCATATTATTTCCTCTAAAAACCCATTATTCCTTTAAAAATTACTCCAAGTTTTGTTGCCGTGTGATAGAACCCAGTCAAGTTTTGCCTTGATTCGCCAGTCCCTGGTGAGAGTAATTCCACTCCGGGCAAGTGCACAAAAATGTCCTGCTAAGTACGAAATAAAAGCGTTACGTGTGTGTCCTGACGTGCACTTGCCGGAGTCGTAAACTGGCCGACTTCCCGGAGGAGTCGCGGGCATAACTACAACTGTGACTGTGACTGTGCGACCCGCGACCCGGTGAACTTATGTACGACTAGGTATTTACAACGTGGACGCACGCGTGCTACACATGCCGCGCGGCAGCGGCGGCGTCGCAGCCTAGAATTATGCTACAAATTTTTTCAATTTCACACCTAAAACGGGAGAGGTGGGAGTGTGGGTGTGAGGGCGGGGCGGAAGAGCAGCATCCAAACGGAAATGGCTCGTAAAACAGCGGCAAACGGCATTGAGAAGTTTTACGCCACCTTTTGGCTTTGTTGTTTCCCGGCCAGAATTTCCGCTATGGCCATGGTACTTTGGCTTTTTCGGATATTTTTTTAGTGCCACGCCGAAAGCACACATACTCGGGCCCTCCGCAGCTGGGACTCTAGCTTGCATTTTTGTGTTTTAACTTTCTTACAATAAAGTGATGTTATCTTGTGCTTGCCAGCTACTTTGCGGCTTAGGCAACAGGCGTCGTGTAGGCCAAGATGGGGGGTGGTTGGCTGGGCTCCGGCTCCGGCTTCGTGCTGTTTGGTGGGCGGTGGTTGACAGGATCTAGGGGAAATTACTCTGTGCTTTATCGTGCATATAAATCTATTTGCTCAGGTGTTTTTAGCTGCTAATATGTTTGTGATGACTTTATTTTGCGTTTACCGCCAGCTTTGGCTCTTGGCTCCCGGCATTGCTTTGCCAGCTTTCTTTATTTTTCCCTCGGTCCTTCCACGCTCGCATTTTTCCTTTCGCATTGCCTTTAGCCACCTTATTTAGATTGGCAAGGGCGCCGGCAGCTTAGCCGTTTCTGTTTTTTTTTTCACTTTCAGTCGGTTTTTGGTCGCTTGCGCTGTGGCAAAGTTGTAAAAAGGTTTTCGTCCAGACCAGATGCGCTGCAGGCTTAGTCCCGAAAAGATGGGAAAAAAAAACCAAAATAAATTCCAGCATAACTCTCGCCAAAGATCGCTTTAATATTTCTGCAGCCAAGCATACGCGACGTATGCGCAATTTGGTTAAATACGTGACGAACCCTCCGCAAATTAAAAGGGGCCGGGCGGCATTAAGCTAAATGTTTAAAGCACTTAACCGCCAGGCATGTTGTCATCAGGCGGAATGAAATATTCATGGGCAACAGGGAGGACCAATATGCAAGCTCCGGGGCCCGCAAAACGCTCAGCAAGCTTTTAAGCCTTTTTTTAATGCTTTAACTACAACTAGACCAGGTAGCACACACTCTGGCCCTCACACACACGCACCGCACTGCTGTCGTCGCGACCGCACAGCATTTACTCAAGGGATTAACTGTAAAGATCTTAATGCCTCTATTTCGACGGTCTTAAGTAAACTTCCGACCAGGCCGGGCCGAGCCCCAACAACACAATGTGTGACAAGTCAAGCAGTAGCGACCGAACCGTTTCCTCAATCCTGCTACTCCTCCTACCCAGTCCTCAGTCCCATTTCGCTCCCACCACATAGTACCCCTTGGTTTTTGGCTTTTTATTTGTGTTTGTATTTGGCCCAGTGTTTGTTTTGCCCACTGGCTCCACTCATGCCGCCTTCTGCTTCGGCTGATGCTCCACTGAGGAAAATGTCAGTTTCCTAACTTAGATACTGTAGCCAGGTTATGAGATGGAGGCCTCTTACATACTATTATTATGTTTATGTTATGAGTTTACTAAGTTCTAGAATGGTTGAAATTAATATATTGGCAGAGATAAGGTTATATATTAACCTTCATGGTG
Organism: Drosophila tani; assembly: GCA_008042535.1. NCBI lineage: Eukaryota > Metazoa > Arthropoda > Insecta > Diptera > Drosophilidae > Drosophila > Drosophila tani. Next base: position 323,702 of record VNJO01008475.1, read on the forward strand.
TTCCTAGTAAGTACCAGAACATTTTATTTTTTTATTTCTCATGAATTTTCTTCGCCTGTAGCTGTGATTCTAGCCTGCTGCTGCTCTGGCTGCTAAGCCTCAAGCAGCACTTCCGCATCCTTGTTTGTGTATGCTCTGCTGTGGCCGTTGGGTCCTGCTCCTCATACTGGGCCACATATGCACATTGTCATTGCCAAGTACCACTAATATTATTTACTTTTCGTTAGGTTGTGTTGTTGTGCCAGCTCAATAGATAAACACGTGTCGCCGCCATCAGCCATTTCTCGGGAGAATGGGCCTGGGCCTGAGAACCCTTCCCAGTGCCATTCACTGACATCCCCTTGTCCTGCCGATGGCAACAATTACGCCAAATTAAGTGCTGGAACTTTGTCGGCATTCTTTTAGCGCCGTTCAATAAGCCAAAACTTTACCCGAATCGGGGAAAACAGAGTTTTATAAAGCGTTAAAATTGAAAAATCATGCCGCGCCGGAGAGCAACAAGAAGCGAACATCCAGATGGTGCCCACGGCCAGCCGACAAGGCCGGGTGTAATTGAAAAATATAAAGTATCGCCGCAATCTGATTAAAATTACATTTAAATAATAACAACAAGAACAGGACAGGAAACTGGAAACTGGAAACAGGAGGCAACACCGGGCCGGGCCACGGCCACAAGCCGTGATGTGCGTCAGGCACGAAACTTGCAATTACAGTTTGTAACGCGGCGGTGCCAGGTAAAAAACTTTACAAAACTTTCCAATTGCTTTTCATTGAATTGTTATCGATAGCGAAACGGAGGGGAAAAAACACGGGAAAATGGCCAAGCAAAATAATAATGGAAAATGGAAACAAAAACGAGACTGAGGCGAAAATTCTTCTAAAATTATTGGTTTATAGTCTTAAAGTTGTGTCTTATTTATCAATCATATTCTTAATTTATCATAGATAATAAATATAAGCTACCTGTTCCTGACATCGTGCTTTTAGGAACGTTTGGGTTTGGATTGTGGAATATCTGGGATCTTGGGAATTTTTCGGAACACCGTAAGGCTTGGCAACCCTGCAACAACACAGTTATTTTTCATTTCCGTATCCTGGCGCAAGCAAGATGCGTTTGAGCACATTGTACTACTTTCTGAAAAAGTTCTTCCGCCTCCTTAACCAGGACCCGCTGCAGGTCTTCACCCACATCCGGAGCGTATACAAGGAGTGGAACGAAGAGCGCATCGGCCAGCTAGTAAATGAGGTGCTATGTATAGCGCCTCCTGGTCTCCTGGTCGGCCAGTGTCCGCAACTGGCCCTTGGGCTGAAATGCAGCCAGATATGCGACCACGGGCCTGTCGGACGGATTGTCTGGCATTTAAACAATGCCAAGTACTCGATTGACCTGGTTATGTACACGATCAATTCATATGACATTTTAGGAGCCCTGAACGAAGCAGCCCGGCGCGGAGTACGCGTCCGTATAATCTCGGAGCCGAAATGTGAGATCAAAGGAAAGTTTTTATCCCCTGCTCGCACTCTACCGCAACCACAGGTCGGATGGATGCACCACAAGTTCTGCATTATCGACGGCTACCAGAGCCTAAGCGAGCTCCTTCCAGAAGGTGCCAAGAAGCCACTGTCCGTGTGCCTGACCGGGTCGCTGAACTGGGTGTCGTACGCCCAGAGGTGTGACAATGTGTTCATCACCAGCTCTCCGCGCATCTGCCAGCTCATGGGACAGGAGTTTGAGCACCTCTGGACGATCTGTGTCTAATTTATAAATAAAGAGAAACAATTTACAAACTATTCTTTTATTTGGGGGACTAAGACTTTGATTACAGGATGAAGGCGGTATACATATTAACAGATGTATGTAATGCTTTTGAACTGACTGCTTCCGGCGGCGGGGAGCCGCTCAACTGATCTTGTTGCGCAGATAGAACTTGATGAGCTGAATGCACACCTCCGCATCCTCGGCACTGTCGTGGCCGGCCTCTGTGGGAGAGAATCAAGTATTATTTGGTGAGGATTCAGACACCTGTGTGACCTCCACTCACCATTCTCCTGTATGATACGCTTGAGGTGCTCAATGCAAAGGGTCTTCAGGGCGCGCTTCTTGGGCGGCCCCATCTTGTGGGGAAAGAGCACCGAGGTGTCCACGACCACGTCATGAATGATTTTCAGGGCCTTCAGGTCGCTCTCCAGGCTGTGGCCCACCAGCACGGTTCGGGCATGAAACATGGACATCAGCACGGCCTGAACATCGCGGAGCGTGCGCGTCTGACTGGCGAGCATGGCCTCTGTGATCCCCGAGTAGCTGCAATAGATATTTAATTTAGTTTGCTTTCTGCTTCGCCTGCTGCCTACCTACGTCGTGTTGTAGTCCACAATCTGGTTGTCCGGCTTGACCAGAGCATCGTAGACGCTGCGCCCGGTAATGTCCACCACGGTGACACGGGTCAACTCAATGCCGTGCGTGGTGTAGCACATTTCGCAGTCCAAGGCGAAGATATCCTTCTTGGTGGGCACGTACTCCTCGCCCCGATCGATCGTCTTCACAAAGCAGGTGAGCTTGTCCGGGTCGTAGTAGTCGCTAACATGGTAATTGGCGTAGGTGCAGCCCGGAGTGCCCGCCGGCTGCTGGCAGCATCGGTGCTGATTGTCAGTGTATCCTCGCCGGTAGCCGGTGCTCTTGGGATGGTAGTTGCACATGTCCGAGCCGTGCCTGTCGTAGATGTCCAGGCTGAACACCTTGCCGCAGCGGGAACAGTAGCGTTCGCTCTCGTTGGGTCTGCGATTGGGGCGGCAGGCGCGTATCACCGCCGACCCACGCTTCTCACCAGGCCGGGGATACCCATTCTCCACCAGTTGCTCGTCAGTCAGGCGCAAATCGAAGACCATTTCGTAGGCTTTCTGGGCATCCAGAGCATCGAATGGCTCGCCGTTGCCCGAGAAGCCCAGTTTTCTGCAAGAAATCAAAGGGAAATCGTGAGATTTATAAAGAAGAATGTAGTAGTTAGTAACCTACTCCTTCTTCTCCACGCTCCAGGATGTGGTGAGGGCCCGCTTGCCGCCCAGCATCATCTCGTGGGACACCGTCTTGCAGGCCGCACTCGGCCGGTTGCCGGCCTCGACCGCCTCCTTGCGCAGCTTGTTGATCGCCAGCATGCAGCTGTTCTTGTAGATGGCCGTCGTGTTGCATTTCTTGAACACGGCCAGCTCCTCCACCTGCGCCCGCTCCCAGGCGTCGGTCAGCTGCGGATAGATGACGGTGCAGTGCTTCACCATCATCTCGTAATACTGTATGCGTACGTTGTACGAGATCTTGGAGCTGCGAGGCTCCAGCACGGTCGGTTTCTCGGCACCATCCCCATTGGCTGTCCCCGGGGCGGCACTCTTGTCCAGCGCCACCGTGGACTTGTGTGCCACCCGGCCGGCGCCCTTAAAGGACTGGGCGACAGTAAAGGCGGGTTTCTTCTCGGCCTGCAGCTCCTCGATCTTCTTCTTGGCCCGCGCTATGGCCACTATGTTGGCCACGGGAGCGATGCTGCGAGCTGGAACACAGATTATTCTCTGTTGTCTTAATTACTTCGTAGCACGGACTCACCTGAACGAACGGGTGGCGTCAGGGCACTGCGTGAGATGAGGGGCGTGAGATTGGAGTTGACTTGGGCCTGACGGAGCTCCTCCTGCGCTTTGCGCACCCGCTCCTGCGCCTGACGCAGTTGCTCATTGGCTGCCTCCGCCTGTAGCCTCTCCTGGCGACGCATTTCCGCACGCCGGTCGAAGATCGCTTGCATCGCATTGCGGATATGATTTGGTTTGCTCGCCACCGGTGGAGGCGCCGCCACCGGCCTGCTCTTGTCCGCATTCTCATGGGCCACCCGGCGCTTCTGCAGCGCCGCCGTTACCGCCTCCGTGTAGGTATCGATGTCCGGCGAGGGAGCCTTGCGCTTGCGGGAGCTACCTGGAGCGTCCAAGCCATCGCCATCCGCTTCGGACTTGTGCATCTGCGCAAACTTGGTTTCCAGCTCGTCGAAGATCATCTCGCACTGGCGCACAATCTCCCCCTCGGAGGTGTCCACCTCGAAGTCAAGGTCTAGCTCGTCGAGGTCATCGACAGGTGCTGGAGGCGGAGCTTTGACTTCCTTTTCTGCCTCCGGTTCGCTCTTGGCGGTGCTCTTGCTGGTTGAACTGGAGCTGCTCTTTGACTTGGAGCGGGAGCTCGAGGAACTGGAGTTGTGTGGGCGGTTCTTTGATTCGGATGACGAGGAGCTGCTCTTGTGCCTGCTGCCGCTGCCTGAACTTTTCTCATCGCGATGCTGGTCGCTGCCAGAGGACTTCTTATTGGACGACGAGGACGAGGAGGATTTGTGTCTGGAGGAACTGGAGCTAGAGGTGTGGCGCTCCTTCGAGCGATCCTTGTCACTGTGCGACGACTTGCGCTTGTCCTTCTCCTTGTCCTTGTCCTTCCCCTCGCTCTGCTTCTCCCTTCTTTCCTTCTCTTTGTTCTGGTGCTTCTTATCCTTCTCCTTGTCCTTGTCCCCGTCTTTCTCTTTGTCCCTTTCCCTAACCTTATCCTTATCCCGCTCTTTGCTAGACTTGTGCTCTCGGCTGTGCCTGGCCTTATGAACCTTTGGCTTCTCCTTATCCTTCTCTTTTTCTACCTCTAACACCAATGGCCCCTCATCAATCTGAATCTGGATCTGCTCATCGATCTCCTTTTCGAGAACCGCCTGCCAGTCGTCGTCGTCGCCGTCGCCATTAACGGCGGATGGCTTGCCGGGCACATACTTCGGCGCACTTTCCACGCAGACATCCGGTTTCTTCTTCGCCGGAGATGCATCTAGAGCCGGCTTCTCTGGATGGTACTCCAAGTTGGACTTCTTCTTGGGTGCGCACAGCGTGATCTGGGGCAGCGGCAGGGAGAGTAGCTTGGGCGCTGGCTTGTACTCCGGCACGGGAGCGGGGTCCGCGGGCGGGGCAGTCTCCACATCCTCTGCAAACCGGAAGTGGTAAGTAAATGATGAAATTCGCAACTAGTGCTCACCTTTGCGGGCATGCTTAAAGTGACAAAAGGGACGACGGCAGGTCGCCGCATCGTCAGCACCCTCCTTGCCGTCAAAGTACGGGCAGAGGAATCCCTTGAACAGCCCCGTGGACGGCAGCATACCGGTAAATCACCGGATTTGCAATCAATCAACGGCGCTCAATCAAGAAGCGTCCCAATTTCCTTTTATTTATTCTCTGACTTTGATCGAGGCTGGCCACACTGTATTCGAGCTAGCACAACAGCTGTTTTTAGCTGGAAACCGTTAGCAGCTGTTCTAGCCAATTTCAGCTGCTTTGCCAGCGTTGCTCGGTGTTTTTTAGCGGTCTTTGTGTGGTCACACTGTCGCTTTTGTTTATAAAAAATTGTGGAAATAATTAGTAATTATTAATTATTTTTAATTATTTTTGTTTAGACTAAGCTTGTAAAAGCTCAATCGATTGTGTTTTAAAGAATACTGATTTTAATTGGCTCTGCAAATTTCCCAGCGGGCCTGCCGCTTGTAAACAATGGCGTCGGCATTAAATGATTAAAGCTTTAATTAAAACATTTATCAAATGCAAAACTATCTGCGATATTAACATAAGCGCACAAGCTTTAGCGGATTTGGAATTGCATGCCGTCGGCGAAAGTACAGTTCAGGTACAAAATTCAATTTATTGGATCGGTGTGTGTGCTATATGGAAATTATCAATCAGCTTATCAAACGCCGCCGATGTCTGCGCGCTGGTGGTACTGCTGACGATGATTGGGTCAATATACAGCCGCCACCGTTCTTATCGAACTGAGTCAGTGGGCGTGGGAGGCGATCCCACAGAGCTTTGCTGCGATATCAGGTCTCCGCAAGCAGTTAGTCGAGCTGCAGCAGTCTGGCGGTTTGGGTGTCTCCGGCAAACGTAAATATTCGAACAAGTCCAAAGGTCAGTTGCCGTCTTGGTTGGTCAGCGTTGAAATATGAGGTTTCTTGTGAATATAAATAAATAAATATTAATAAGGCAGCTGAACCGGCAGAGAAGCACGGACTTTGCACGTCTGATATGGGAAAACGTGATGATAATCCGCATTTTACCTGAGAAGGGAGGGAAAGATCAGTGTGAACTTTGGCATACACACCTCAATATTGCATGTCCGATCATCATAATTATCCTATATTATCCTGAGTGTATTGGGTGCTCGAAAGTGAATAACAACTACTATCATAACCATAAGTTCGGAATTCGGAGAACTTTGGACCCGCTGACAACGAAAGTGATTCTCGATATGATTGGCTTTCTAATCTCGACATAGGCCTCTATTGGTGGCCCACCACAAGCAAACTGGGCACCTAATCTCGACCCCCGCCTGTTGATATCCCCCCCAGATAAGCCACCACCATGGATCGGACCAGTCTATACTTCCAGAGCAAGGATGACAAGAATACGTTCGACTTTGACGAGACGCTGCCGCCGCTGCCTCTGCCCGAGCTGAAGGACACCATGGAGCGTTACTACGCCTGCATCCAGCCCTTTGGCACCAAGGAGGAACTGGCTGAGGCTCGCCGGGCCATCGATGAGTTCCAGAACGGCGTGGGCCTCAAGCTGCACGAGGAGCTTAAAAAAAGGGAGGCCAGCATGAAGAACTGGCTGGGCACCTGGTGGGAGGACTACGGCTACCATCTCATCCGCATGCCGCTGCTGCCCTACCAACTAATGTCCATGCCCGCCCAGCTGGAGATGGTGGGAGTGCCCGAGACGCCGGAGTACATGCTCAAGGTGGGGGAATCACTAAACTCTCCTCCTTATTTACATCAATTTATTTACGCAGAGCCTGGCCCGTCACATCTACCACACTCTGGAGTTCTGGGACCTCACGCGCACGTCTAGCATCAAGCCGCTGTCCTCGAACGGAGGCAAGATCAAGTACTCCTCCGCTCTGTATAAGCGCTTCTTCTCTACGTGTCGCGTTCCGGGCGTAGAGCAGGATCACATCGAGAAGCACTTCCTCACCAAGGACGAGGGAAAGACGCCCTCGCACATCCTCATCTCCGGCAAGGGCAGGCAGTTTCTTCTCAACTGTGTGCACGAGGACGACACCATTCTCACGGCGCCCGAGATCCTTGTGGCCCTGCAGCGGCTGCGCAGCATCTTGGACTACGAGCCCGAGGGCGACTGTGTGCCCATGCTGAGCCACGACGACCGCACCACTTGGGCCAACAATCGCAACCGGCTAATGGAGGTGTCCGAGGCCAACAAGGAGACCCTGCTGCTGGTGGAGAGCGCCAGCATGGAGATCTGCTGGTACGAGCAGTCGCCCAAGGACTATGAGGAGTCCTCGCAGCTGGGCCTCTTTGGGGATTTGCATTCCCGTTGGGCGGATCGCAGCAGCAGCATCATCGCCTTCCGCAACGGGCGCTTCAACTGGACGGGCGAGCACAGCTGCTATGATGGGACTGTCAGCATCAGCTTTGCCACATTCATGCAGCTGAGCTTCATGGAGGTGCCGGAGCCGGACTGGACCGAGGCCGAGCACTCGAACGTGGTGGAGATCAAGGAGCTTCAGTTCCAGCTGGATGACACACTCAAAAGCGAGATTCAGCGCGTCCGCAAGGAGGTGGATGACAGGGTAAGTCGGCCTCTATAGTTTCCGATTTCATGCAGGTTTCAAGGAAGATTATATTCCCTTCCTTCCCAGGGCATTGATGTCACCGTCACCTTCACTGTCTTTGATGACTACGGCAAGGAGTTCATGAAGACCCACCGCCTGCATCCGGACTCCTTTGTGCAGGTCGTCATGCAGTGGACCTACTATCAGCTCCACCAAGAGTAAGTAGTTCGCTAGAGTTCCTATCCTTACTGGGCAGCTCATGGGTTCCCCCTCCAGGATTGCTCCCACCTATGAGACCGCTCTGATGCGTCAGTACTACAACGGGCGAACGGAGACGCTGCGTTCCTGCACGGGCGCCGTGGCGAACTTCTTGCGAGCCTCCGGCAACAAGCAGGTGGGCGACCTGGCTCTGGCCAGGGCATTCCGGGCCGCCGTGGATGACCACAAGCTGTTCATGAACGAAGCGCGCAAGGGCAATGGCATCGACAGGCACCTGTTCGGGCTGTGGTGCGCGGCCTACGAGAACAAAATGGAAATTCCCGCCTTCTACGACGACCCGATGTACACCAAGAGTGGCGGTGGTGGCAACTTTGTGCTCTCCACCAGCACTCTAGGCTTCACGGCCAACGTGGGCTATGTGGCGCCCATGCTGTTCGATGGCTATGGTGTTTTCTACTCCATAACCTCTGATGCGTAAGCTTAAATAAGAGTTTATTTATATAAATAATAGTTTCTTTATATAAATAATAGTTTCTTTATATAAATAATAATTCCTTTCTTCTCTTTTTAGCGTGTACATTAATACCACCGCCTATCGGGACAGCCTCAAGACCAGCGCCCGCAAGTTCAACCATGTCTTCAAGGACTCATTCCGTCGCATCAGCGTTCTCTTGGACCAGCTGGCCAAGGAGTCCAAGCTGTGAAGAGTTAGCTAGCTTTAAGGCAGGATTAAAGCCAAAATCAAGTCTCCCTTTCAACTAATAACCTATTCTTCTTAGTAAGAAGGTTAAATATCTGAGATTTTCTTTTACAACTTCATTTAAATAGCAGCTTTTGATCAGTGTTTTACAAATTAAATTAAATCCCCTTTAGTTAAGAGCTCAAAGTTAAACAAAAGCTATCAAAATCTAGAATTTAGAGCTGTAAAACCATCGATAGTGCCCTTACTCGATATTTTCGATAGTGATAGTCCAAACCATCGATAATATCGATACTATCGACAAAATAAAATGGGTTTAAAAAATTTACTTTGCTTAAACAAACCAAATTAAGCGGCATAATTTATATAAGATTTTATGTAATACAAAAAATGAAAGAAATTTTATCACAATTACTGTCAATATAGATTTCATATAAAGATAGTTTTTGATATTAATGATTGGAAATTATAGAAAAATGTTCTGGTCCGTTCTTAAGAATATACAAATTTAAGATTATATTTATTGGCAAAAACTTGTACATTTTATACGAATTCACTGATTAACTGCTAACGCGATGTATCGATGGTGAAAAAGAACAATCGATAGTGACGCGGAGCACAACACCATCGATAGTATCGTCGATAGTTTTACAGCTCTACTAGAATTGCATCCCTCTTAAGTAGTTCGTAAGTTAATGTGACATTATTTGCACAGTCTGCAGCTTCGTGTTAAACGTTTATTTCAAATTCAAGTTCCATTAGTTTACGCAAATACATTTCACACGATAAATCTCTGGTTTTCAACTCTAAAATTGCGGCTAAGGCTAAATAAGCTAAGCGCCTCGCCGCTCCGCTCGAATACGTCCAGCACGAGCTGGTCCGCAGCTGGTCCTAGAAACTACATACAGTTTAATGGGATTATAATATATATACTCGTCCTATATACTCGTAGGTCTGACGTGTTAGTAAGATCGATTATCTGGGAGCTAAATGCTAATTACAAATGGTTCTTATTGCGAAGCTACAATTCATGCGGTTCGTCGGATCCCAGATCCGAGGACAGAATGGGGGAGAGAAAAAAAACCGAAGATGAGCTGAGAGCCAGAACTGGGTGGCTTCGTCCTAATGGTAATAGCCGGCGTGCGGCGGCAGCATGCCATAGGCGGACGAGGCGGGAGGAGGAGGAGCCATTCTCTGACCTCGCCCCGGCGGCGGCTGCTGCGGCGTTGACAAGCCAGCGTACACCTCCACTCATTCCTTCCCAGTGGCCGCCACCGGCTGGAGGTTCTGCTCGGCGGCGGCCGGAGGAGTGGAAGCTTCGTCCTTGGCTCCTCCTCCGGCTGCGGCACCTTCGCCAGTGGCCTGGAAGGCCGAGGGCCGCGCCACGAACATGTTGTCAATGATGTGATCGATGTTGTCCGAGTTGCCCTCCTCCTTGCCACCGCCCGAGGCTCCAGCCTTCGACTTGTGCTTCTCAGATGGCGGCAGGATGGGAATCGCATTGGTTGGACGCCGCTGGGGCAGGGCAGCTGGTCGGCTGGCGGTCTGGGCCGGCGGCACAAAGTAGGTGGTGCCACCGACTGTGTTGTAGTTTTGGTAGGGCTGTGCCGCCTGGGCTGCGGTTGGTGCCTGAGCGGGCGCCGGCGTAGGCTGCGGCACCACCGGCGGCGCTGCCTGGGCATAGGCCACGGCAGCGGGAGTGGGGGGCAAGTAGGCGGCACTGGCCGGATTCACATATGGTGCTTGGGGTACGGGCACGGTCACGGGCACTGACACTGACACTGGCACCGACACTGGCTCCGTTCCGGTCACGTAGTAGGGCGCCGCCTGTGCCTGCGGGTACGCGGCTGCCGGTGGAGCGTGTGGCTTTGGTGGCGCTTGCACTGCTCCGGCGGCAGTGGGTCCCAGTTGCATGGTCTGCAGCTGCGCCTGCAGCTCCTGCTGCTGGAAGGCGATTTGCATCAGCACGTGCGGATCCTGGATCATGATCTGCGAAGGAGGTGGCTGTTGCTGCTGGAGATGCAGCTGCTGCTGCTGCTGCTGCTGCATCTGCTGCTGCTGCTGCTGCTGATGCTCCGCCAGGTGCTGGGAGGCCTCCTGCTGGGAGCGCCTCAGGCTGGAATAGCGCTTGGGAGCGTTACGTTGTTCCTGGTGCAGCGGCTGCGGCTGCGGCGGCGGTTGCTGCGGGCTTTGGTTGGCCAGCGAGTGCATCTGGACACTGCCCACGTGACTGGGATCGTTGCGCTGCTGCACCTGCTGCAGCCGCTGCGAGAGGTTCGTGGTGGAGAGTGGAGTCTGCGGCTGCTGCTGCTGTGGCGGCTGTCGTTGCGGCTGCTGCTGCTGGTGCTGAGGCAGCTGCTGCTGAGGCTGCTGCTGCTGCTGCTGCTGCTGCTGTGGGTGATGCTGGTTGGAGCGTGGAGTCGGCTGCTTCTGATTCCGGTTGTCCGGCTGGTCGCGCTCTCGCTCGCGGTCGCGAGGCTGCTGCCCTCGGCCAGATTTCTTGAACTCCATGGCATTCTGTCGGCCTGGGCCGCCGTTCATCCGCCCAAAGTTGCGGTTCTTGGGCTCACGATCCCGATCACGCTCACGCTCACGTTCCCGCTCTCTTTCGCGCTCTCGCTCCTGGGATCTGTTGGGATTTGAGCCGCTAGCCACGCTTTGAGGCTTTTCCAAGCCAATGCCGCCCGTGCCGCCAGAGCGTCGGTTCTCCTTCTCCTCGCGGGAGGAGGAGGTGCGGGGCCCACGTGGCTTGCGCTCGTTGAGGGCCGGGAAGTCCTGCGGTCGCGGCGGCTTGCGCTCCTTGTTGCTGGCCTTGAGATAGGCCTGCTCGTCCTCCCAGTTCCTTGAGTATTTGCTCGGACCGCGCGTATAGCGTCGGCGTCGTCGGGCCCGAGGCGGAGCGTCCTCGTTGCGAATGTCGTAGCCGTAGGCCTGCAGCAGCTCGGCACGCGACTTGGGCGCCTGCTCGCTCGCCTCGAAGCGGTCGTGGGACCATCGATCGCCGCCCGATGCCGGCTGCCACTTGCGCATGGTCTTGGAGGCCTGTGAGATCTGTGGCGTCTGGCCGGCGGGCGTGGCACCGGCAGCTGCGAGTCCATTGAGTTCGCCGTTCGGCTCGGGCTGTGCCTGGCCAGCGCCGTTCTCGGGTTCGACTAGAACGTCGCCCTCGGTTTCCGCCGTCCGGTCGTCGTGCTCATAGAAGGTTCCCCGCTTGGGGATGTACTGCGGATTGCTTCGGTCCTCGTCCACCTTCTTCTGCGCCTCGCTGTCAGCGATCGACCGGTCTTGGGCGTGCTCTGCCTCGCCATCGTCGGTCTCGCTGCCCACGTCCTCGTCTTCGTCGTCCGTTTCTGTCTCCTCCTCGCTGCCGCTGCCACTGGCACTTCCGCTGGCGCTCTCCTCGTCGTCGTAGTCCTCGCCGCCCTCCAGATCGCTCGCCGTGTCGTATTCGGAGTCGTGCGGATGCGAATTTGAGCTGGGCTCCTGCGTGGGCGAGGTGCCTGGCTCCACGTCCGCTCCCGCGCCCTCGGTCGTGGGTGATTCCAACTCACTGGTGCTCGGAGGCGTGGCCAGAGGTATGTCGGTCGGCGGGGTGGCCGTCGGTTTCTCCACTTCGGCCATCGTGGGGATCTTTTCTTCTTTTTTTCTTCGCTGCTGCTGCTGCTGCTTCTGCTTCTTCTGGGAATGGGATTCTAGTCGTCACTGGGACAGCTCCGCAGCGTCCTCCGCTCTCTACTTACGTGCGAATCTTCGCTCGGGGCTGGGTCTACCGAATCTGCTTTTAGGTCAGCGAAATAATCCAGTAAAACCGAGATTTCCGCAGAGTTTTCTCGACAACAACGCAATCAGAAAATAGAAAGTGTCTAGGGTTACCTTTCTCCTCGCCGCAGTGTTGCGAACAGTGCTGCGAACGTAGCTATTTTCTGACCATATCTGGCTATTTTGCGTGGCCTGCAACTGGAGACCACTTTAGCCATTTTTGCTGTAATAATTATCTTCTTTGCAATGGATTGAATTACGCTAATGGTATTCTCTTCGGTTATTTTCGGGTATTTCGGGTAAAGTGCCATCAAGCTGCTGAGTCAATGCTGAATAAGAAAGACCCAGGGAAACCTGGTAAAATAAAAGCTCCAAAATATAATCTATATAAGCACCTTAAGTTCTCTTTTGGAAATGGGAAATGTAAAAAAAATCATAAATAAGAATATCAGATACGCATTGTGTCAAACTGAAAAATTCAGTTTCGATTATGACGTCCCAAATTAATTATTTCGACAGACTGGCACACCAGAGGAGTTTACAATTTTTGGCACTTTTCTTTACGAAGATATATCACATAATATAAAACTAGTGCATTATTATATATTGCCCTTAAAATGAAACGTATTTTTAGGTTGCTATTTCTTAAAAATTTGAGCTATTTTTGGCTATTTTGGTTGACCTGTAATTGGCGACCTAGAATTAGCAGCACTGATTGCGAAGTGACGCAAGCGTAGAAACGTAACAGCAGGGCGAGAGAACGTAAGAGCTCGAACTACGTAAACGCTGCAACTCTGCCTACAGTAGAGGTCCAATTATTGTGCTCTGCTTTCTAATTTAAAATCAACAATATTATTTAAAAATACTTAATAATTGGCAAAATAATCAAATTGATTTTTAATCAGCTAAAAATGTTATTAGAGTGTGAAATCACCTTATTTCATAAATTAAATAATACAATTTGTATAGTGAGCAGTCAAATTTAAATCGTAACTACATTTAAATATGTGGTAAAAGTTTTATATGGATATTTCGGGTTTTTAAATATTATAAATTATTTTTAAAAACAAAATTTAAAGTCGCGGTTTTTTAGGTGACCAAAGCTTTCACTTATTTTACCGTAATTTAAAGAGGACCGCCTCGCCCGGTCACTCTGCCAGCTGTTGGAGAAAGAGAGCGGAAGAAAGACTTGAAATAAAAGCGAGAGACGGTTAATTAATTGATTCCGAAACAAGTCTGAGCAATTCTCCGCAGAACACAGCAAGATGTCGAAGTTTCTGGGCGTGCCGCTGAAGAAGCCTTCGGAGGTGGACGTGGTCAAGCCGCTGAACAATCTCATCCAGAGCACCTACAATGGGGCGTCGGAGGAGGAGAAGGCCAAGTACGCGGAGGCAGTGAATGAGTTTTCGAAACAACGCAATACGGCGATTTGGAAGTTCTTTGAGAAGTACGAGGCGTCGCTGGAGGTGGTTTACGCGTAAGTATTCCGGGAATCTCTTTGTTGGTCGGTGGGTCTTTTTCCGGGGCTCTCCGCATGAGTCACCGCCCTGCTCCACACAGGGGAGTCGGGGCTAATCACACACATAGCCATGTAGCTCTGTGGGGCACCTGTATGTGTGTGCCGCTGGACGTAAACAAGCTCTAGGATGACGTCGTCGCTAATGGGTATTGTTCGGCCTTTGTCTTCGCAGCTATTATGACCAGATCTGTGCTCTGGAGACCAAGATATCGGTTAGCGAACTCCAGATACCCTTCAAGTGGAAGGATGCCTTCGACAAGGGCTCCATTTTCGGCGGCAAGATCAGCCTCAGTGAGTGATTCATCCTCTGGCTGGCCATTAGCCAGGCCATTTCACCATTAACTTTCGATTTTTTCCTTCCCCCGCAGCGCACACCTCGTTGATGTACGAGAAGGTCTGCGTGCTCTTCAACATCGCCGCCCTGCAGAGCAGCATCGCCGCCAACCAGGAACTGGACACGGATGAGGGCCTCAAGTTGGCCATCAAGCTGCTCCAGCAGAGTGCCGGCATCTTTCAGTACTTGAAGGGCGCCACACCGGCAGCAGTGCCGTCGGAGCCCACACCCGACCTTAGCCAGGACACACTGGTCGTGCTGCAGGCGCTGATGGTGGCCCAGGCCCAGGAGGTATTCATCCTCAAGGCTATCAAAGGTATGTTGGATACTGTAAAAGAATCACGTGTCTTATCTACGCACTAAATCGAGTATATTTATTTAGTCATCGGGCAACGGGCTCTTATCTATTAAAGAGGTCATTTATGTTTGACTGATAAGCTGCTCTTGCTCTTCGAAATATCATTCCGGAACTAAATCTCAGTTTTATTTAGTTAATTGTTTGTTAATGCATATCCTATGATGATGATTTAAGTCCTAAATAACAGCTCTTATCGACTATTCAATATCCTTTATCTCCAATAATATCCCATTTACAGACAACATGAAGGAGCAAATTGTCGCCAAGCTGTGCTGCCAGGCCGAGGAGTTCTATGCCGATGTGCTGCGTGCCATGCAAAAGGAGTCGGTGCGCAGTCTGTGGGAGAAGGAGTGGATACCCACCATTGCCGGCAAGCAGGCTGGCTTCCATGCCCTCACCCAGCTGTATCAGAGTCTGGTGTGCCGCGCCTCCAAGAAGATCGGCGAAGAGATCGCTCGTCTGCGCAACTCGGTGGATCTGTTCAAGGCTGCCCAATCGCGCGGTGGCAATGAGACCTACTTGGACGAGTACTTTAGCCGCGCCAAGCGCAACCTGGCCGAGTCTACCAAGGACAATGAGTTCATCTACAACGAGATGATTCCCGAGCTGAGCACGCTGGCCTCGCCGGGCAAGGCCCAGTTGGCCAAGCCCCTGCCCATCGGGCATCCCCTGGCGGCCAACTTTAAGGACATCTTCACCGGACTGGTGCCCGTGGAGCTGCATCGCGCCCTCACCGCCTCCGATATGCGACGCAACGAGATTGTCAACGTGGAGATTATGAAGCTGCGTGAGTCCACGCAGACCCTGAACGCCGTGCTGGCCAGCTTGAATCTTCCGGCAGCCGTGGAGACGGCCGATGGCAACAGCGGACTGCCGCCGTCGCTCAAGGACAAGGCCATAGAGGTGCGGGAGAAGGGCGGCATTGAGAACGTGCAGACGCTGCTCAAGGATCTTCCCGAGCTGCTAAACCGCAACAGGGAAATCCTAGACGAGACCGAGCGTCTATTGGACGAGGAACGCGACTCGGACAACCAGTTGAGGGGGCAGTTCAAGGAGCGCTGGACGCGCATCGGCTCGGAAAAGCTAACCGAGATGTTCCGGACCAACGCCAAGAAGTACCGCGAGGTCATCACCAATGCCATCGAAGCCGACAAGGTGGTGCGCCAGAAGTTTGAGGCCAACCAGAAGGGCATCCAGCTGCTGTCGCTGCCGCCGGATCAGATCCAGCAATCCCTGCCCTCGGCCAGCGGCAGTGTGGATCCCAACTGCTCCAGCGTGCAGCGTCTCAAGCGGCTGATGGAGGATGTGGAGACCATCAAGGCGGAGCGCGAGGCCATTGAGTCCGAGCTCAAGGCGGCCACGTTCGACATGAAGGACGAGTTCCTGCTGGCCCTGCAGAAGGATGGCGCTATCGATGAGCCCGCCCTGTCCTTGGCCCGCATTGGCCAGGTCCTCAACCCGTTGCAGCAGCAGGTGCGCGAGAGTGTGGAGCGCCAAAAGTCCCTGGTATCCGACATTCAGAGCGCCCACGGCGACTTTGTCTCGGAGACTGGCAGCTGCGGCAGCTCCCGGGACACCTTGTACCAGGAGCTGGCCACCGCCTACGACAGCTACATCGAGCTGTCCGGCAACCTGCAGGAGGGCACCAAGTTCTACAACGACCTCACCCAGCTGCTGGTCGTGTTCCAGAACAAAATCAGCGACTTTGTGTTTGCCCGCAAGACGGAGAAGGAGGAGCTGCTCAAGGATCTGACCACAGAGTCGAGCCGCCAGGCCTGTCCGGCCACACCGGCGCTGCCCTCGCACTATGCCTCCACCTCGGGCAGTGGCAGCGGTAAGAAAGGATTAAATTAACTTAAATTAGTAATTTCTTAATCGTATTCCTTCTTTGGGTTTAGATATTCCAGCTGGCTCCGCACCCAATGTGCCGCCAGCCACAGCTGCGGCCAATATTCCGTATCCGACTCAGGTGCAAGGCATGCCGGTGCCTTATGGCGCCCAGCCAGGCATGCCCTATCCAGCCTACGTTCCCGCTCCCATGCCGCAGAGCTTCAATCCGTACGCCACATTGCCCTATCCTGGAAGTAAGTGACTCTGGCCCAAAGGCATTAGGATTTCTTATAATACCTGAGCTTTCTTTCAGACTATCAGTACCAGGGATTCCCGCAGGGACCACCGCCCGGCCACTATGGCACCTACCCCGGCAGCTATGCCAACCAGCAGGGGGGCTATCCCAACCAGAAGCCACCAGGCTGGTAAGCCGTCCAAGTTCATGTGCCCAGAGCCCCAGAGATAAGTTCGGGAGCGATGGTGAGGAGGAGGAGGCGAGATGGATGGTATTTGGCATTTAATGCTCCTTGTTCTGGTTCTGTTTGCAAATTGTATCATACATGTTGATGGCTTCAAGGATTTTAATCTCACATATGCAACAATATTATCACGTATCACAGTAAACGTTCTTTCCTAGACTTGAGTGTTTGTTTGTGTGTAATCCTATGAACTCTCACCCTGCCGCAGTCGGCGAAAGAACTCCCGCTTCATGCCAGCAATCACTCTAGGGGCACACATGCTGCTGACCAGCAGTTCCCAGGTGGAGCTCATTGGACTCTGCTCCGAGGGCGTGGCATTCGCATGGTGCCTCTTGGCATTACCCTCCAACAGCAGTTTGAACTCGTCAGAGGGCATCACCTGTAGGGGATGCACGGTGAGGTTAATGCTGTTCAGCAGGCTCCGAAATTGCGCCTGACTGAGGTAATCGGTATCCCAGAGCTTCCGGCTGCTCTGGCCACTCTCCGCCTTGTGCACCGCCCGCTCGAACTGGGCATAGAGCTCGCTGGGAGCGGTGGCGACTTCACCCAGTTGGTTGGGATTGAGGAGGTACTGCTTCATCTGATCGCTCTCGCCCTTGACGAAGCTCTCCACGATGTGCTTGACCAGAAACTCGTCCAGCGCCAAGTCCATGTCGTCCTTGAGCGGCACCCAGTAGTTGACGCTCAACGATGTGGACATGGCCTCCACGTAGTGCCACCAGTGACGCGGCACAATGAGCACATCGCCCGCCTGCAGGTTGCAGTGGTAGGCCTGCCGGCCCAGTGCCTCGAACTCCTGCATCCTCTGCGGGTCGGGGGCGTAGAAGTTCTCCAGGCAGTAGACACTGGACTCCTCGTACGGTATCCGCGTGCTCTGCAGCGGCGCCTCGGGCGGGAAGAGCAGCCAGGACTTGGTGCCGTGCACCTGCACCACGATGTTCACGCCGAAGGTATCGTAGTGGCACGGGGTGTTGGCCTGCTCCGATCCCAGCCACAGGGAGAAATCGTTGCCGTGTTCCGGGAAGCCGAAGCAGGAGAAGTCGATGCCCTTAAGGCAATTGGCGGGCATCTCGTGGGCCCTCTTGTACTGGTACGCCGCCCAGTGCGTATGCTCCTCTTCCAGGACGCCGTACTCGCTCAGGAACTGCTGCATCCGGAGGGGGGTGCTACTTCGCTTACGCTCCCACTGCGGCGTCTTGGTGTCCGCCAGAGCCATCAGTTCAAAGACCGGCGGATCGGAGCTCTCCTGGTCGAATCTTTCGCACCAGTCATGCAGGGATCCCTCGAAGCACTCCCATTCCAGCGGGAAGTGGTCCAGGATCAGCGGCACGCGGGTGTTCAGGATGAGATCCCTGAGCTTCGAGCTCTGCGCCATGACAGTTGTTGTTGTTTTTGTTTGTTTGTTTTGTTATTATTCCCGGCAGTGTGCTTGTCGTTCGCAGCCATCAAAATACTCCTCATGTGGAATCCACATGGTCACACTTAATAATTTCTTGGCGGGAATATTTAAACTATCGTATCTGTAAGTCTGTGAATATTTTTTTTAAATACAACTTCTGGAAGCCCTGGAGTTTCATATTAGTGTATATTAGCTATAGAGCTTATAATAATTTGAATCATTTTTATGACCAATTTATATAAGTTTTTAAATGCAGGGCTTCCTTTCGTATCATATAAAGTTTATATTATAAAGAGCCCATTAAACCTCCACCTCCAGTTTTTAATATCTTCAATAAATTGGGAAGAAAGGATAGTTTAAAAGTAAATTGTACATTTTAAAATTGATTAGTTTCCTTTCTAAGCAAGTCCTACGACCAATTTCTATATAATTTATTCAGGTTATGGCACTTTAAGGCGAGGTTTTAGTATACACCTTGGTTAGTTCTGGCGCTCTAAAGAATGATTTAGTAAGCAGCCGGAGCGAAAGCAATTAAATTGTATAATAATATACCCCACATTCCCGCCTAGTCAATCTCAACCCACAAACTTATCGCTCTGCACAACTAGAGGCGAAGCCAAACCAATTCCAGCTGCTTGGGCTCTGGGGCGCAAGGCAAATACAATTAGGCAAAATGTTAGTTTAATTAGTAAGTATTTCGGAATTACATAATTGCAATCAAGATTGCGTGAGGAACTCGTTCTGCAGATCAAGTTGTCCAGCAGTGGTGTTGCAGATAGACCGGCGGACGCGGACTGTGCCCCGCACGCAAACGAGTGCATCTCCTTGTTGTCGCATACCGTGGTCTTGTTTCGAGATCGGTTCAGTTCGGGTTCTTAGGACTGGGCAACACTTTTAGATAATTATTTTGATATGACAAGCGGAAATGGCGTTAACAAGTAGCAACTTCTGGTTCTGGATACGTCTGGGACTGTAACTGTGTTAGCTTTGTGGACAGAATGGCATTTGTTATCCGACATTTGATTGCCAGGATGGTTATCTGCATATAGCAGCTTCGCGCAGCCATTTCACCTGATGAAGGCCATAAAAAATCAATGAGCCACAGCCACCCAGGCCCATCCTCCATCCTCCATCCTTCATGCCAGTCGCAGTCGCAGTCCCCGTTGATGGCATTTGTCATAAAAGTGATTTATGCCTCATTCGCTGGCTCGCTGCCTGCGAAACTACAAGTCATTAAATCTACTTAAGCCGCGCACTCAATATGCCACAGATTCTGCCGGCCACGGATACGGGTGAAAAGTTTAACGCTCGTGAGTCAGCAGAGGCTGAGGCTGAGGCTGGGAGCAGGAAGGCATAAGCCGCAAAAACAATTATGCGCCCGAAGTCGCCAAAAAAAATGTATACAAAAAGACGGGAAGGGAAGAACAACATTATTTATGCCGCCGTTTTGGAGGTGTGCCGTCTGTCTACCCGACTTTTTGTCGTCGTTATTATCATTATCCCAGTTACTTATTGCGACTTGGCGCTGGCTTATAAATATGTATCTGTATCTGTATCCGCATATCTGTCTGCCGCTTTATCGGCCGAATGAGAAACTGCGCATGCGCACGCTCGCCCCGCTTCCGCTGCTGCCGGAGCAATCTTCCCATAGGGCTCACCACCAGGCGTTTCGGAACACGCCCAGGCTTAAAGCTTCTTATGTAATTAGCCCCAGCTTTCCCAGACTGTTACGCTGCCTGGCCAGCTTGTGTCTCTGTCGTGACAGCACCCGAAAATTGCCAGCCACTCACCTTGCCTCGTCTGATTGTGATTTACCTTTGTCCAAGTCAATAAACTCGTGGTAGACAGTGCCAGCCTTTGTCTGGCGAGGATTCCATTTAAAAATCAGTCAATATTTTTATTTATCAAAACAAAATCGTTCATGCACTTAAACCTAGCTTGATATTTGCCATAAGTTATTGCCTTGCCTTGTAGATGCTTAGCTAAATGCAGTTTGGGCTGGTCTTCCAGAGGGGTAACTGGTTCAAAGGAACATAAGATAAGCGGATATGTCTCGAAAAAAGTTAATTTTGGTAATATTGTATGAAATCGATATTGTTAGAAGTATTTGTGATATTTTGCAACCTCTTTTTTGAGTAGTAATCATTTTTATTTCACGGATTTGGTTTTGACTGTTAGGGGTATTGCATTGTCATATTTAATATGAAAATATATTGAAATAAATATATAAAAATAATGGAATGAAGCCCGAAAAATCTCAGTTAATGTTGATATGATCCTCCCTGAACCAGCCCAACTCTGTTATTGTATTCATTGCCGTTTTATAAAAATAGACTTGACCCTCAGGACTGTTTTACAGTCCTTAAAATGATCGGGGATAGCTTGAAAGGGCTTCCAAGCCGAAAGTGGACGGAAGTGGGGATAGATGTCCCCTGAAAATGTGATAGCAAATAGAACACCCTGCACCGCGCAGTCTTTTGAAGGTATTTTCGAATGGCTCAGTGCAACCGGATTACGAGATGATGTTCTGGTAGAACTGCGGCTTGCTCTGGTGCTCCTTGATTACGTAAAAGCCCTTGGGCTTGCCGTTCCCCGCGAAGTATTTGTGGAAACTTTGCTTACTGACCGCCTGCGAGGGAGCGTAGTATGTGGGCGACTTGGGCTTCAGGGACTTGCGGTACTTGGACTTGCCGCTGCCCGCACTGAAGCTCTTCTCAACGGTCTCGTTCTCCCAGGGCTGGCGCCAGGTGGGCACGCTCTCGATGTCCAGCAGCCTGTTGCGATCCGCTGCGGAGACGTGGGCAAAGTGCGGCTTCTTGGCCAGCGCCTGCTTGAGGACAGGCAGATTCCAGTGGTAGATGCGCCCTGGCCGTCCGTTGGAGCTGAAGGGAAACGAGACCTGCAATTGAAAAGCGCACTGATTAGACAACATTACCCGGGGAATGGCTCTGGGACGGGGAACTGCGTACTGGAGACTGGTACTGGTACGGGTACTGGCACTGGCTCTGGACTGGCGTCCCATAAATCAGCCGTGCTCTGGCGTCTAAATCAGGCCCACTGGCCGGCGGAGTGGCTCAAACAAATTGCATTTTTAATTGAGGCTCGGACTTGGTTAATGGCCTGCATATTAATTTCTGGTTCAGGCGGCATCACTCCAGCCCGACTCCGAGCCCGAGTCCGAGTCGTGAGAGCGTAATAATTTTCGTGCCAGTGCCACTGTTACTGTCTCCGTCTCCGTCTCCTGGCGGCCTGTCCGACATTCCCTGACATTGACACTTGCCGCATTAATTCTGAAGCCGCAACAAAGGCCATGTATTTGCACGCTCGGAATGCTGCAGTCGGCATGGAATGGGACCTCTAAAGACTAACCGATACCCACTGCCGGGCTGACCCTATCTCCTGGTTATTTATAGGACAGCGGGCCGTGCCCAAGATACCCATTTTGGGCATTGGGGTACACGCACACGCATAAAAATAGCTGCAACAGTCGCATGTCCAAGTGCTCTGGCTCAGGCAACGGTCTTTGGTCTTGCTCTTGGTCGTGGTCTTCTCCCATGTCTGCCTCTGCCATCGGCCCAAATGGGTAATCCACTTCTGCTTCTCGCTGCTCTGTTCTCTGTTCCCTGTTCTCCGTTTTGCAATTTGTTTTATGCGCATGCGCGGCGATGTTTATCGCGCGGGCTCGGCTCTCTGTCCAAACCTGGCTGGATCGTTGGGAGCCTGGAGCTGAGCAGACCCGAGCCAGTTCTCTGGCCAAGGGGAGTGCATTGTGTGTGCGTGTGTGTGTGTGTGTCTGTCTATGGTGTAACCTAATGGAATCCCGTTTACCTTTTTCCCGTTAGCTTTCAACGCCGACGCCTCGACGACCGATGTGGCCTGTGCTGGTGGTGCTGATGTTGCTCGTGTGCCCGATGTTGTGGTTGCTGCTGTCATCTTGTTGGGAGCACCAGCACCCAACTTGTCGCTGGCCGGGTGATCCGTCAGCGCATTCCTCGCAGCGGGTCCTGCATAGTAGTGCATATTTGGCGGCAATTTGATGATGAACATGTGTGAATCATCGCGCGAGGCGTGGCGGCGTGACTCAACCGCCAGGCGCTTCCTGTTGTGGCTGTTGGGCGCCTTCACCTTCATGAAGCCCATCTGGCTGCAACGACCAAGAGGTTCGGTTGGGATAGAGGTTAGTCGGAGGAGGAGGTGGACTGTCTGGCAAACGTTGTAAGCGTTTTCCATGAATATTTCATTATATAATTTATGGCTGGCAAAGGGGGATGAGCCGCACTGGACATGCTGCTTTAATTAAGCCCAAAAATCAGAGGCGTGCACTGGCCCCCTCTCCCCCCTGCCACTTGCAGTGGGAAAAATAAAGCTATTATACTAAGAGTTGGTACTTAAAGTGATGGGTTGATGAGACTTGCATTTACTTTATTACCTTGTTACTAAGAACTTTATATTTCCAGAATAATATACTTATCATTGGAAGGTTAAAATATAATTATAGTTTCTTTATTTAACTTAAAGAGAAGGAGCTAGGATGCTTTTCCCCCGGTGTGTGGTTACTCACCTGAGCAGCTTCTTGTTCAGGCCATGAGCACTGCGGACCAGTTGCTTGGGCTTCTTGATGGCCGTCAGAGGACTCGTTCCGTGGCGCCTGTCCTGCCTCTTGATCTTGTGCGAGTGTGCCACATCCTTGGCCAGAGCTGGGGACGATTCCGACGCCGCCGATCCCGCTCCTGAAGCCATGGCTGCGAGACACAGGAGGCAGCAGAACCTGCGGGAATAGAGTGGAATGAAGCAGTTTTTATGGCCATCGTTTTATGCGCTGGCATAGCTTGTTTTATGTGCGAAATTCTGTAAGGGATTAGCCTGCCTGCCTGCGGTTTGATTGGACCCTCGGGCTAGGGTTCAGGGTCACTCACTGGCGGCACTCACTTTGACAGGTGAGCTGGCCGGCGAGGTCTTAATTTCGCCTCGTTGTATCTTTTGTTTGCTTTTTTTTTTGGGTGGGGTATGGAGCGAAGGGGTAACTCAACTTTAAATAGATGTATCGCCCCCCCACTCCCACTGGATGTAACTAAAAACCACTATTTGCTGGTGCTGTTGTTGCTGTTCTTCTTCAGCGCTGCAGTGTCAAGTAATAATAAGGAAGAAAGCGGAAAACGAAGCAGATAAAAATGCAAATAGGCACGTACAATTACACCAGAACTCGGTGCTCCGGAGGTGGGAACTCCACGGGGCATGGGATCCCATTAGAAGAGGCTAAAGATACCGATACCGATACCGATACCCACAAAGATGCCTTTAAATGCCACATTATGTGATTATATTCGTGGACTTTCAGCTGGTCTTAGGGTCTCTCCAGGAGAGGTTCCCTATCGGCGACTTTGTCAAAGCCAAATGCTATTGACCGACTAAGCATACGAGTACGAGTGAGTACGAGTTCGACTCCGGCCCCTCGGCGGTCTCCGCTCGTTACAAATTATAATGGAAATTGGCTGGGTTTTATGCAATAAATGTAACCGAAGGCCAGGCGACGTGCCCGGCATCCCGAGCCAAGTCTTTGGGCCCCACGGAGGCTCCACGAGGAGGAGATAATGCATGCAAAAAAAAAAAAAAAAAAACTGGCCATAGAAGCCCAAGAAGCTGCATAAATTGCAAGAGTGCCAGTCAGTGCAAGGAAACTGTGCCTCCGGGCGGGATTAGAGGCCAGGCGGGAGCTGATGGATGGTATGGGGCCAATCGATTCGCTGGATTGCAAATCCATGAGAGCCGTAGCCCAATCGAAAGCGCCCAAATCAACACGTACTTAGCAGAGGCCACCACATGCTGCTGCTGATGCCTCGGACGAGTACGAGGTACCCCTTCCAATTCCCAATTCCAGTCAAACAAACACCCCAGGCTGGGCTTGTCCTGCTGCCACTCCTGCTCCTGCTTCTGCTCCCGCTCCTGCTCCTTGGTGTCCTCTGTGTCTGCGCTGTGGTTTTTGTGGCCATTTTCATGTTAACTCGGTATTGATAAATTGCAGAATAAGTGAATACATTTTTTGTTCTGTAGCCGCCGCCGCTGACGCCGCCGCTGCTGCTGTTGTTGTCCTCGTCCTGGGCCAGAACATATGCGGCATTTTTGAATTATTAATGAATTGCCAGCACAAAGGAGCCCGCAGCCATACACAGCAACCGGGAACCAGCACCCAGCAAAATCGCAGCTACATGAGGTTGCGTGTTGCAGGTTTTGAAGACAAATTTACGAAAAGGGTTTCGTGTGAAAATTCGGCTAATCAAGCAGCACGGGTAGGGAGCGTAGGTAGTGTGCCTTGGGATTTATGGCCAGTGGAGATCGAACCCTGTCATTTAGTAAGCCACACTCTGGGGAAGTAGTTCTTTTTCAAAATTGTACGTTTTATACGAATTGTGAGCAGAAACAAGCCAGAGAAAAGACAAACTTCAGAACAACAAAAGATAGATCATCATGATGCGCATCGACCTTAAGGCCCTGCTCTTAATCTCCATGTCCGCCACTCCGGACAATGAGATCCGTCTGAACAAGAGATTTCAGGTCGGGAAAGCAAGGTGAGTCGGGGGTCAGGGTTCGCTATTCCTCCATCAGCTATCAGTGACTGCTCCCAATCCAAGTTTTATGGTGCGCTACGAGCTGCGGAAGGGTGACCTGATCATCCGCCATTTGAAGAAGGTCCGACTTAATTCCAGCCTGACCAGATGGTCCAAGAAGCGCCATCTTCATCAGAAGCGAAAGTTGAAGGCTAAGAATACCCAGACCTCGCAGCATTCCCACTCCATAGCCGTGGGCACCGAGCTGCTGCTGGTTAACACCGCCTGTCAGACGGCACAACAGGAGTGCAGCAGCATCCAGGTGGATACCTCGGACCTTGTCCTCACCCAGTCGAGGGATCAGCAGACCCGAATACCCGAGTTTCAGTCTACTCTTAGCCAGACAGAGGATCAGGACTCGCAGAGTCGCACCACCCAGGCGAAGATAGCCGCCAAAAGCTGGTCCACCCAGACCAGGCTGCGAAGTGCCAGCCTGGGCTCCCAGACCGAAACCTCCTGCGCCAATGCGAGCGTCCAATCCGAGATGACCGGCCAGCATGAGAATACCCAGACCGAAGTGGTCGAGGAGGATCTGATGAAGCCCTATCTGCAGTCGTTGATGCAGGAGTCCGTCAAGGGCATGAGCCTCCTCATTCACAACGAAGTGAGGGCTGCTGTTAGTCAGGTTCTTGATATCAGCCAGCTTGAGCTAAAGAAGACGCTTCAGGAGCAGGACCTGCCCAGGGAGGGGGCTATAGAACCGCTTTCCCCTTTGCCAATCGACCAGATCGGTGACAATCTGACTTCGGAGAAGCCCTTAACCATTGAGGACATTAGAAAAGTTTTATCAAAGTCTTTCCTTGGGCCCAGGTAAGGAATTAAGCCCAGGATGCTTTAACTAACCTCAACTATGCCCTGACTAATTTTGCACCCAAGCTAAGCCCTCTCCACTACCTCCCGCAGGGTCATCAAGGCTAAGAAGTTCTCCGCTGGCCACTCTTGGAACTGTACAATGCAGTGCAAGCGTTGCGGGCTGCACATGCACCGCGGCCGACTCCGCTTGCCCATCGAGTAGGTGACTCAGTCCTCCCGGCCGCCATTCCACGCCTCACCTTTGTCTCCTTCTTCTCTCCGTCTCTCCCCGCAGCAGCCAGAGCACACAGACCGAAGAGGACGAGCAGGAGAAGGAGATGGACAATGGGCAGAAGAAGACGAAGGTCAGCGCAGAGATGGCCACGCAGACGGAGAAGTTGGAGAAGGAGCGCGGTCGCTGGACCCTTAAGCGCAGCTAGAGGACCCACGGTCGCCGCGTCCTTGCAACTTACCCAAGCAGCCAGGCCATAGCCCCGGTTCCCATCCAGGTGGCACTCATTTTGTTTTATGTTTTCGTAGTTATCACTTTTAGCATGTGGCGAGAGATGTGAGCGAAATACAAGTGAATCGAATCAGAGTCAGAGTCAGAGTCTCGAAAGTCTTTCGGTTGTGGCGCCAAACGGTGGCCACCAAATGCATCTAGAGATTCGCGTGAGTAACGAGCGGATTCCGACTCGGAATTCAGTGCTTTCGGTGCTCGTCGGTTTCAAGTTTCGCAAGTCAGCCGCAGACACGTCCGCACTCGATAAAATCTCGCCAAAGACTGAATGAACGGGGCCGGTCGTCGTTGCCGTTTATGCCACACAACGAAGCCACCGCGGGACTCTGGGTATTTCAGCTAGGTGATGCACTGGGCCATGACTAACCCTCGGATTACACTTACGCGGGTTCTGGGAAAGAAACCACATCTTTGGGAGGGTTTTTTTTTAGAAAAGGAAACTAGGGTTTTCAATACCATTTTGGTTCATATATTTTATGATGATAATATGATAGAATTTCTTTACAAATTACTACTATTTCTTTATACTTTCTCTTTTTATATATTGTTCTATGATTTCTATAAAACATATTGTTTTTGATCTATTTGGAAAGGTTTACTATTATTATTAATTACTGACATTATTTGTTAGCTGAATGTTCTTAAAAGTAAAGAACACCTTCATTAGTAAGAAGAAAACTGATTAAATGATGTTTTCACAAGTTTCTTTGTAGTAATATTGAATTTAATTGAATTGTTCTACATTAAATTGATAAAACTTGGTTAATACTCCTTTATAAAATAGGAAATTTAAAACGGTTCTGATTTAAAGGGTATTCCCCGTGCCATATCTGCAGAGCCATTCTGACTTCTTTCTTCTCCGCCTTTGGTTGTTCGTGGAGTGGCTTCGACTTCGAGTTTAGAGTTCGGCTTTTTGTTTACGTTCCCATTCCCGTGCCCGCTGTCGCTGCCCTGCCCCTGGCCCAGCCGACGGTATGCAAAAAGCAACAAACAACAATAACAAAAGTCACGCTTAACGACTGTGACGTCGTCGCGACTTGGCCAGCTCTGGCACAGGCACAGCCACTGCCCCTGATCCCTCCCCATCTCTTAACCAAGTTTGACTGTGTCCAGTCTCCAGATCGGGGACCGGCTTCTAAGAGCCAAGCCAAATAATAAACATGCAAGTGCCGCATGGCGTGGCATAGAAAAGAATAAAGAGTGGCAGCCGAAAAGCCGAGTCGAGCCGAGCCGTGTCGGGGTGTGAATGCGGAGACATCTGTGACAGGGAACACTGGACTGGGACACTGGAAGCCGGGATAAGCCAGGGAGTAGCCTTGTCCGCTGATTGATTACCATCCTGGCCATGGGAAACGCCCCCTCGTAAAGGGGTTGCATTTTAATTGAGATTTATTTATGGTATGTGCGGCCATAGACAAAAGAGCTTCCAGGTCCCAGCCCAAATCCCAGGTCAGGTTCCCACCAGGAGCCAGGGCCATAATAACGAGCAAACAATGCGCAGCGTTCCTGGACTCTGGCAATATTTGGACAGTGGGCAATTGAAGAACTCCAATTGTGTGAGGCTGCCATTGCAGTGGTTGTTATCGATGATGTTGCTCCTGCTGTTGCTGTTGCTGCCCCCGATGTTGCTGCAACCAAGTGGTGCTCAAGTGAGCACAAAGAGTGAGGCGAGCCAACGGTTTGGGTTGAAAATTGGGCGGACGCCGCCCGCTTGTTATTGTCAATTGTTGGCTATGAGTGGCATTGGCATTGGCATTGGCTTTGGAAGTGGCTGCCTTTGTTGGACAACTTAACAGATTGCAATATACCAGGTGAAGAGTGTGTGTGTGTGTGCCTGTGTGTGTGGGTGACATTCTAACTGTCTGAATCTGGCCTGGAATTCGTAACTCCCATTCCCAAGCCGATACCCATACCCATACCCATCATTGATTTCGAGTTCTGGGCTAAGTGGCATGTTGCGGTTTACTCATACAGCAATTTTGGGCCAGCTCACTTTAACTGCTACACTTGGACAAAAATTTATATATTTTAGAGGGTTATCTGAGTTTTTTAGATCACTTAGAATATGATAAATATGAGTTTTTTCTGATAGTGTGGTATTTAAGGCTCTGATTGTGTTTTATGGAGGAAATAGTTACCAATAAAAAAAGGCTTATAAAACCTTTTCATCCTATAATCTAATAAAGACTTCTTTATCATTATATTTATTATAATTTGAAGTAAAAATCCCTTTATAATAAAGTTTTCCCCAATTAAATTGTCAAAAACTTTCATATCCGTGTAGAACACACATCAAAGTCAACGCCCACCTCGGAGTTCAGCTCGTTATGTCCAATTAGGTATTCGCAATTTCTCGATGCCATGGCTCGCTCGTTCTAAAGCGGAGCAAAACTTTCACTTTAACTGCGAACAATGGCTACAAATTCGCAGACATGAACTCGTACACAAAAAAAGAACACAACAAAATGGCGCAGACACCGGACGACAACAAAAGCAACAGAAACATGGCGTCTGCTTCCTTCCGGTCTAGCGCCGAATGATTGAGTGCGCAAAGAGGGGAATAGGGAAATCCTCCCAAAAACGAAGCAAAGAGTATCGAACCGCCGAGAATAGAATAGGGAATAACATAGGGAAACTTTGGTTCTCGGTTAGCAGTCAGTTGCCTACTAGCATCCTCTGGCACCTTGGCCGTAAACCACTGTTCATAAAGCTGCCATAAAAAAGTGTGCTGAGAGGCAATCATTTCCCAGAAGTACCTTGGCTGGTACTTGCAAATTTCCGCAAGCGGCCGCAAATGATTAATGTCAATAAACGTTGGCCGATGGAAAACGCTGGGATCATTCAAGAAAGTTACCAACGGGCGAGAGACGCCCGTCCATGTGGGTCGTGAACCTGCGCGTTCCGTGGCTGTGGCCGCACAGAATCGAGGACAGCCGACGTCGTGTGGGAGCAGAGGTTCAAGTGGTTGCTGGTGGCTGCTAGATTAGTTAGTCAGGTGCCGTGGATAACCTCGATAAGTTGAAAATTGCCGGGATCGCATAGATGCTGCAATTACGGCCGCCATGAGGCAGCAATTCGGAGTGAGCGAAAATCGGGCACGCCTCTCGGCCACGATAATTAGCTGGGCGATCTAATGAGGAGAGGAATTCGAAAGTGGCAACGCCTGCGCGCCTTGGCCCCGTGGGATATGACAAATGTTTTTTTTTTTTGTTCCACTCCGTTTTTATTTTTGTTGTTTAGCCGTTTGTGTTGGCCATGCCAGGCATGTCCAGCAATTTCACCGCTTGTTCCAATGGCGACGACAGCGGCGGCGGCACATTTGCCTAAGGTTTATGCCACGTCACTCCCGCCGCGCATGCGCAATGCGCAGAAAATGTGACAGGTGAGTGAGTGGGACGTCGCGTCGGGGAAAACCTTTGGCTTGGGAAACTCGGAGCACGCGATCCGATCCGATATGCTCCGCTCCTTCCTAACCAAAACTAATGGAATGCTCAAGGGTCATTGTCATCGCATGCAGACTGCTGGGGCCCCCAGTCGGATGTTAAGTGTCCCATGTGGCGGCGAGCCTCTAATTCAATTAAGAGTCGGGCGGCTGCAGCATTCACATTCCCATTCCCACTGCCACTATCATGGCCGGCCCCACACGGCGTCACCAACTGACTGCAGAATTTCTATGAGGCGCAATTTAGGTAACGGCGGTTCTGCATTTAAGCCATATTTGGCGGGATCCGGTAAATGCTTTCCAGCCACCTTGATTGACAGCCGCGAGAAACTCGTTGAAATTGAGGTGTTGACGGAGTGTCAACCGAAAAGGATCTGGCAGATCGATCGGCCAACACTGGGATCCACTGGAGTTGCTTAATGGAACTTAACACCCTAACTCCCTAACTTAATTAATTGTGAACGCAAGAATTTAATATATTTACCTAGTTTCCTTGGTTTAGAATGGAATCTAACCAATTTTTAATTGGAGCACGTGCCCTTAAGCAAAAAATAGGTAATTCAGTTATTATTGGTTATAGGTTTTAGAACCCACGGAAAATTAAAAAACTACAAGTCTAAAAGCCTCGAAATGTACGTGTCTAAGCTAGAAAATCAATCAAAGATTTGTGGTTTGAACAAAGCCAATAAATATAATAATAATATTTAATACCGAGTCTATATAGGCCCGACTTAATATATGCGATTTTGCTTGGAACAAATTATATATATTGCATGGATATAAACTAAAATAATTAAACTGAAATTAATTAAGAAACAATTCAAATTAATGCAATAAAATATTTTGGGAGTAGTGACACCAAAAAGCATACTTTTGGACTCAATTTTAATTGATTTGAAGTTTCCTTATATTAAAATTAACTTATAAATATTAATGTATAAAATCTATTTACCCAAATTTAATAGTTTTCGATGTATCCAAAAATGTATTTAAATAATTGAATTTTTTGTAAATTGCGCTTAATTGGTAGGAGTCCGTGCTAAATGCGATTCTTAAAGCACGCCATCTGCCGGCGACAATCGATAGTGTGACCATGTATATTTTAGTATATGTTTGAGGGATAAATGGTATTTTCCGATTTGTCCGCCGCGGTCACACTGCTAATCTGAAAACTCTGAAAATTTCGGAAAAACTTCGGGAAAACACAAATATTGTATTGAAAAGCCTCAGAATTGGTGTGAAAATGACGTCCCTGGACCCGGCACCGAACAAAACTTGGGAGCTGTCGCTGTACGAGCTGCAGCGCAAGCCGCAGGAGATAATCACGGACAGCACCGAGATCGCGGTATCGCCGCGGAGCCTGCACAGTGAGTTGATGTGTCCCATCTGCCTGGACATGCTGAAGAAGACGATGACTACGAAGGAGTGCCTGCACCGCTTCTGCTCGGACTGCATTGTGACCGCGCTGCGGTCGGGCAACAAGGAGTGCCCAACGTGCCGCAAGAAGCTGGTATCCAAGCGCTCACTGCGCGCCGACCCCAACTTTGACCTGCTCATCTCGAAGATCTACCCCAGTCGCGAGGAGTACGAGGCCATCCAGGAGAAGGTGATGGCCAAGTTCAACCAGACGCAGTCGCAGCAGGCCCTGGTCAACTCCATCAACGAGGGCATCAAGCTGCAGTCCCAGAACAGACCCCAGAGATTCCGCACCAAGGGCGGCGGAGGCGGAGGCGGAGGCGGAGGAGGAGGCGGCGGCGGCAATGGTAATGGTAACGCTGGAGCTACTAGTGGAGCTGCTGGTGGGGGAGCTGCTGCCGGCGCAGGTGCTACTGCTGCTGGCGGCGCTGGTAGTGGTGGTGGTGGGTCCGCTGTGGGTCGCAATGCCTCTAATCAATTACATGTCCACGATACAGCCTCCAACGACAGCAACAGCAACACCAACAGCATCGACCGCGACAACAGGGATCCGGGACACTCGGGCACCTCGGCGGCGTCTGCAAACACGAGCGCCTCGAACGCGGCGCCCTCCTCGTCGGCCACCTCGGGGGCCAGTACCTCTGCCACGCGGATGCAGGTGGACGATGCCTCCAACCCGCCCTCGATGCGGAGCACACCCTCGCCGGTGCCCTCCAACTCGAGCAGCTCCAAGCCGAAGCGCGCCATGTCGGTGCTGACCTCGGAGCGGTCCGAGGAGTCCGAGTCAGACTCCCAGATGGACTGCCGCACAGAGGGCGACTCCAATATCGACACCGAGGGCGAGGGCAACGGTGAGCTGGGCATCAATGACGAGATCGAGCTGGTTTTCAAGCCGCATCCCACGGAGATGTCTGCCGACAACCAGCTGATACGAGCTCTCAAGGAGAACTGTGTGCGCTACATCAAGACCACGGCCAATGCCACCGTCGACCATCTCAGCAAGTATCTGGCCATGCGCTTGACCCTCGACCTGGGCGCCGATCTGCCGGAAGCCTGTCGTCTGCTCAACTTTTGCATCTACGTCGCTCCCCAGCCCCAGCAACTGGTCATCCTCAATGGCAACCAGACGCTGCATCAGGTCAACGATAAATTCTGGAAGGTAAGATGTGCCTTGAGGGGCAGTAGTGTTCCTGGATCTTAACATCTTTTTAATTTTTTAAGGTAAACAAGCCAATGGAAATGTATTACTCGTGGAAGAAAACCTAAGCAGTACTAAAGGCAAATTAGTATTAGGTCGGAGATATCCCCTTAGCTATAGTGCTTCACGATTATATAAAGCGTACAATATAAAATCCAATATATTAATTTTAAGTAAACATTTTCCGATCACTGCTCTTGTTTAATTCATTGCCATTAGGCGATGGCATAAGTTCTACGACAAAATAGACCAGATAGTTGTAATCCTTGCTCTTGAAATCCTTCTGCTTCTAGATTCTAGCTGTGGGACATAATGCCGTTCTCATCCTCGAATTTCGATAAGAATTGATGTGCTTAGACTAGTTTCATTCTTCTATTCCCTTGTTTTTCGGTTAAAAACTTAATTTACTAAAATCTAAAAACAAGAACAATCTTAAATGATGGCTTGGAAAAATCTTTATTCGTACTGTGAGTCTATGGATGACAGATACTTGGGCAGGGCTCTGTGTATATAAAATAAAGCTGGGGATTAACCTAAAGCTTTGACTTCAGGGCCTTCATCAGTTTCTCCAGCTTGAGGGCCTTCTGGAAATCTCCGCTAATCTTCAGTTTTCCTGACATGTAGGCAGGAGCCGCCTTGAGCTTGCCCGAGAACATGTCAAAGAAGTTGTTCGAGTTCATGGACAGCGTGGCGTCGGGGGTGGCGGGCGGTGTGCCGGAACCGCAAGAGCCAGAGCCGTTCTTGAGGTCCAGGAACCAGGTTCCCTGCTCGGCGCCGCTGATGTTGAACTGAAAGACGGCCTGCGTCTTCGAGACAATCTCAGGCGAAAGCAGAGATTCGATTTTCTGGAACAGCTGGGGTATCTTTCCGTCGCCCGAGGCGGGAGCGGCAGCAGCAGCAGCACCTTCCGCTGGAGCGGAACCTCCGGCCGGAGCTCCCTTCTCCTCTACGAAGAAGTCGACCATTAAGGCGTCGGCATTCTCGCGAATGCAGGCGTAGTCGGTGAGATCGGTGACACCCACCGATTCCAGCACCTCGTCGTCCACAAAGAACTGACCGGTGAACTGCTTGGGCTCTCTGCTCAGAATGGCGTAGGCAGCATCTGCCATGATCTCAGGCTTGCGCGACCACTTGGCGGAGTCGGGACCAGTGAGCATCTCGATGGCAGCCGTGTGGATGGCGGTGCGCGGCCACAGAGCGTTGACGGCGATTCCCTGATCCTTGAACTCCTCAGCCATGCCCAACACGCACATGGACATGCCGTACTTGGCCATGGAGTAGGCCACATGAGGGCCGAACCACTTGGGCAGCATGCTCAGCGGCGGCGAGATGTTAAGGATGTGGGCATGGTTGCTCTTCTGCAGGTAGGGCAGGCACTCCTTGGAGACCAGGAAGGTGCCGCGGGTGTTGATGCTGTGCATCAGATCGTAGCGCTTCATGTCCGTGTTGGGCGTGTTGGTCAAGGAGATGGCGCTGGCGTTGTTTATCACGATATCGATGCCGCCAAACTTGGCCACCGCCTCCTGGACGGCAGAGCGGACATTTTTCTCATCCCGTACGTCCACCACGCAGGGTAGCGCCT
This sequence comes from Drosophila tani, assembly GCA_008042535.1. Taxonomy (NCBI): domain Eukaryota; kingdom Metazoa; phylum Arthropoda; class Insecta; order Diptera; family Drosophilidae; genus Drosophila; species Drosophila tani. The sequence goes on from VNJO01008475.1 coordinate 357,472, forward strand.
TTCCGCCGGCCTTCTCAATCTCCTCCGCCGCGGAAAAGATGGTACCGGGCAGCTTGGGATGCGGCTCGGCGGTCTTGGCTGCCACAACAATGTTGGCTCCATCTCTGGCCGCCTTCAGGGCGATCTCCTTGCCGATTCCCCGAGAGGCGCCCGTGATGAAGAGCGTCCGTCCTGCTAGCTTGCCCGAGTTGATCATCTTGGAGTTCAAAGTTTTTAGACCGTTTGCTGCGAGAAGCCGATTCCCACTGATACCGTCAAACGCAACAGTCCGAAGATTCCAAGAGAAAGTCCAAAGGGCAATCAATTGATCTGAATCAACAAGTCCGGCGTTGGAGCGGGATGGAGAGAAAGCTTAATTTTAGTTGGCAATGCTGCCTTTTTTATAGGAAACAGCCACACTAAACGAAGACGCGGTAGTTTTAAAATGAAAAGCTTATTTCATTTAGGCAAAATTCACATGCTCTTGGTGGAAACAGGTGCGGGTATCCTTTTCCTTTTTCTTTTGAGGAGGCTCAAGTCCCTAACATCCATTTTAAAATATCGAATAAGTACTAACAATCTCAGATGATTACTTCCAATGGATCTATACGATATAGTAATTTACTTGCGGTTATTAGTTATATATGCCAGAAACTTCCAAAAGCAAGAAATTCGAGGACCCCGACGGATTTAATTTCAGATATAAGATCTAGTTTGGGAATACAACTAAATATTGATTCAATTTATAATTCCCTTTCAATGGCATAATATTAAAAAAAAGTTCAAGCCTTAGGTGAAGTAAACAGAAAGCGTTGATTATTGCTTAAATAAGTTGTGTCAATAATAAATGAGTCCAAATAGTACATAGTTCGGAGTACTATACATAATCTAACGCTTTAAGCTTATTTTTTTGCTTCTTTTCTTAATTTTTTTGGGCAATTTATAGGTGTATAATCATTGGTGTCACTCCATGTCATGGATCTACATAACTTCCCGAAACCACTTTTAATCAGATTATTTTATTTCTGAACTGGAAATATATCTCTACATCTAGTGCATAACAAAGTTATAAAGCATACAATATAAAAACAGCTATATAGATTAAGTAAAAAGTTTTCTGTTATGTTTCTGTGGATTTAGTAGAATGCGATTGTTCCATGAGCATGGGCTCTAGCACGTTTCGGAAGCCACAGTGAGATGGAGTGAGGCGGACGGTTTCCATTTGTTCGTTGTACGATGACTATTGATCTGCGGCCCCAGGAGCAGGGTGATGTGGGATGCGGAGCCCGCAAAGGCACTGGGTACGGTGAGGGTAGCGAGGTTGAGTGCGGTTTTCCGGAGGTACCAACTTGACTTTGGTATGCGTTGTAGAGTGAACACAAAGAGCACCAATTGCAGCGGGCTGCTATATCATTTCGGCACCCGTCGCAGCTTGTCGGCGATAGCGTCTCTGAAATCGCGAAAGTCTCCGCTGGCCTCGATCTCGTTGCGACACTTGCCCTGAATGCGATAAAGACCGAGATTGATGTCAGTCCGCCCGCCGCTCAGCATGCGTCTGCTCAGATCCTGTTCCAGGTCGTAGGGCAGACCCAGGTCGACGAGCTCGTCCACCTCGTCCTGGGTAAAGGTGCGCTGGGCCTCCTGCAGCAGCTCGGCGCACTTCTCATAGATTTCCAGGTACTGCTCCGCCTCGTTCTTGTCGCCGGAACGCCGCGTCTCCATAAAGCGGCGCAGCAGCCGGGTGGCCTCCGGATCCAGCAGGGTCTCGTGGACGCTGTTCGACAGCGTGTAGATCCTCCGCACCTCCGTGACCGTCATGTCGCTGCAGCCGCAGAAGCATTTGACCAGTTTCAAGGCCTTGTCCTGTAGGTTGCAAAGAATAATGGTTAGTCAACTTCCGGTTTACGTTTTCTGAATGTGAACGAACCTTGTACGAGCAGGAGGCCATGGCGACTGTTTATACTAGCTTCTTTTTCTGGACTTGGTTATTTATTCACGTACAGGTGGACACACTCATTGCTAAATTCCTCGCAGAATTATTTACCCACAAATTTTACTCATCAACAATAATGTGGTTGCGCAGAGGTGCGAAATAAATACCTGACAGGGGAGTAAAGCTAATAAGCTTTAAAGCTAATAAGCAAAATATGATCTGGCCCCACTAATGTCCGCCCAATCTATCTGTTTTTAAATCTATTTTAAATATTACATCCAAATAGAGCGAAATTATAATTAAGTTATAAAAGAAGCTGTTTTTATTAGGATATACATAAAATCAAAGATACATACATATATACAATAACAATGTATTTACAAGTCATAGCTGTGGAATCTACAGCTTGGACTGAAACGTCTTTGTCAACTTCTTCGGATCGTATGTAGAAGCGGTTCCTCCGGCCGGAGCTCCTTTCTCCTCTACGAAGAAGTCGACCATCAGGGTGTCGACATTTTCCGGGAAGCAGGCGTAGTTGGTGAGATCCGTGACTCCCACCGATTCCAGCACCTCGTCGTCCACGAAGAACTGACCAGTGGCCTTCTTAGGCTCCCTGCTCAGAATGGCATACGCGGCATCTGCCATGATCTGAGGCTTGCGGGACCACTTGGCAGAGTTGGGGCCAGTGAGCATCTCGATTGCAGCCGTGTGGATTGCGGTGCGCGGCCACAGAGCGTTGACTGCGATTTCGTGTTCCTTGAACTCCTCAGCCATGCCCAGTACGCACATGGACATGCCGTACTTGGCCATGGTGTAGGCCACATGAGGGCCAAACCACTTGGGTTGCATGTTCAGCGGCGGCGAGATGTTGAGAATGTGGGCGTGATTGCTCTTCTGGAGGTATGGGAGGCACACTTTAGACACCAGGAAGGTGCCGCGAGTGTTGATATTGTGCATCAGATCGTAGCGCTTCATGTCCGTGTCGAGTGTGTTGGTCAGGGAGATGGCGCTGGCGTTGTTTACCACGATGTCGATGCCGCCAAACTTGGCCACTGCTGCCTCAACGGCAGCACGCACCTGTTTCTCGTCCCTCACATCTACCACGCAGGGAAACGCCTTTCCACCGGCCTTTTCGATCTCCTCCGCCGCAGAGAATATGGTGCCAGGCAGCTTGGGGTGCGGTTCTGCAGTCTTGGCCGCCACGACTATATTAGCTCCATCCCTGGCCGCCTTCAGGGCGATCTCTTTGCCGATTCCCCGAGAGGCGCCCGTGATGAAGAGCGTCCGTCCCGCTAGCTTTCCGGAGTTCTGCATCTTGGATCTTCAGTTGGGTCTTCCGTTTGCAGTGAGAAACAAATTTCAACTGTCACCGTTAGCACACAAGAAAGGTTAATCACACCGATCTAAGCCAATAACAGAGAAGAGAGCCCGTAATCAAAATATAAAAGACCGTGGGGGTAAATTATCAACAGGGCTGCCAATCTACTTTTAAATTATTTTCTAAAGCCAGAGCTTTTTTATGATCCGAAGAGTTGGCAGTACTGTTTTTATTAGGGAATGTACATATTTACAATAAAAATGTATTTACAAGTCATTGGAAACGGCAATCTACAGCTTGGACTGCTGCGCGGCACCTCCGGTCGGAGCTCCCTTTTCTTCAACGAAGATGTCGACCATCAGGGCGTCGGCGTTATTGCGAACGCAGGCGTAGTCGGTGAGATCCGTGATTCCCACCGATTCCAGCACCTCGTCGTCTACAAAGAACTGCCCAGTGGCCAGCTTGGGTTCCCTGCTCAGAATGGCGTAGGCGGCATCTGCCATGATCTCGGGCTTCCGCGACCAATTGCCGGAGTCGGGGCCTGAGAGCATCTTGGTGGCAGCAGTTTGGATGGTTGTACGTGGCCAGAGGGCGTTGACGGCGATTCCCTGATCCCGGAACTCCTCAGCCATGCCCAGCACGCACATGGACATTCCGTATTTCGCCATGGTGTAGGCCACATGAGGACCGAACCACTTGGGCTGCATGTTCAGCGGCGGCGAGATGTTGAGGATGTGGGCGTGGTTGCTCTTCTGGAGATATGGCAGGCACACTTTAGACACCAGGAAGGTGCCGCGAGTGTTGATATTGTGCATCAGATCGTAGCGCTTCATGTCTGTGTCGAGTGTGCCGGTCGGGGAGATGGCGCTGGCGTTGTTTACCACGATGTCGATGCCGCCAAACTTGGCCACTGCTGCCTCAACGGCAGCACGCACCTGTTTCTCGTCCCTCACATCCACCACGCAGGGAAACGCCTTTCCACCGGCCTTTTCGATCTCCTCCGCCGCGGAGAATATGGTGCCAGGCAGCTTGGGGTGCGGTTCTGCAGTCTTGGCCGCCACGACTATATTGGCTCCATCCCTGGCCGCCTTCAGGGCGATCTCCTTGCCGATTCCCCGAGAGGCGCCCGTAATGAAGAGCGTCCGTCCTGCTAGCTTTCCGGAGTTCTGCATCTTGCAGCTTCAGTTGTGTCTTCCGTTTGCAGTGAAACACTAATTTCAACTGTCACCGTTAGCACACAAGAACCCCGTATAGATCCAAAGATTGATAGTGTAGATTCAAAGGTTAATCACACCGATCCAAGCCAATAACAGAGAGGAGAGCCCGTAATCAAAATAAACAAGACTGTGGGGTAAATTATCAACAGTTCTACCAACCTACTTTTTAGTTATTTTCTAAACTTTAAACTTTAAAGACTAGAGCTTTTTTATGATGCGAAGGGTTGGCAGCACTGGTTGGCAACGCGGACCCGCTTGTTTTTGAAAACCAGACCAAAACCAGCAACAATTAGAACGGCTACCGATTTCGTTTATTAGTTTCTAGCTTTACCTATCGAATACAAAATGGGCACACAATGGAAAAGAACTATTTGTCTATAAAACGTAACATCCAATTACTATCTTCTGCGTGTATGTATGTATCTAAGTATATCTGTCCAAATTCCTGTTAACTAGTCAAGTTTCTAGAGTTGTCGGTTCTAGAGTTCATAGGCGCGGTCGCCGTTCTGTGATTGTTAAATGAGCGTGTCCTCGTCCTGCCCCTCGAACACCATGAGGAGCGAGTGCTGCGAGGGCGACCGGCCCAAGGTCAGTCCGCCCAAGGATCCGTCCGGCGAGAGCAGACCAGTCTGCAGGCTGTTGTTGTCACGATAGCCCGACGTGGAGGACGTCTGCGAAACAGAATCCCAGGATATCTCGCCTAGGGCCTTGGCCTGGGGCTGCGCTTGCTGTTGCTGCTCTTCCTGGGACAGCGAGGTGACCTTTGAACAGTGATCAGATCTGTAATTCAAGAGGATTGGAGGAGGATTTTCGGGGCTCCTTACAATGCTTGGTGGTTCCATGGGTGTCAGGCGACTGCGCTTCAGCCTGAACGTCTTCCGGCTGGCCGCCTTTGAGCGCTGCAGACGCGAGCGGGTGTGGTCCCCAGAGCTGTCCTCGGCCGGACTCTCCGGTGATAGTGGCGTGGTCGAGGTCTCCCCGGAGGAATGCCGGAACTCCACGGACGAGACGAAGCGCAGTTTCGGGGGCTGCGCCTTGAAGGGAGCCTGCTGGAGCGACTGCGAGTGCGAGAGGTGCGAGGGCACGGCAGAGGCGGTGCCGCAACCGGATCCAGAGCCGTGTCCCGATCCGCTCGGCGTGGGCCCCACCAGCGTCGGCGCCGAGCCTGCGTCCGCCTCGCCGCTCTGGCTCTCGCTGGTCGTCGTGTGCGGATCGCGGCCCGTGGAGCTGCTCGACAGCGACTCCCGCGGCGGGTGTAGCGTCTGCTGCGACAGCGTGTCGCTGGGCGTGCAGATGCCCCCGGATCCGCTGCGCGAGTCAATGGGCACGGCGGAGACGTGCGAGTGGGTGGCCTGGCCGGTGGTGGTTCCTGTGAAGATAGATATGAGTGAAGGTCTTTGCTGCGACTTGTGAGCGTCTGCCGCACTGGTTGCCGCCGGGGTGTCGCTCTTCTTCTGCTCGGAGCTCTCGCGATCTGTGGAGACTGAGACATGAGTGCATGTGTGTGGATGCATGGATGGGTAATGATTCCCTTAACTTGGTCTTACCATATCGCTTCTCCTCCAGCTCGTCGCGCAGGTCACGCAGCTCGCGGGCCAGCTCCAGCAGCAGTGCTCCCTTCGACTTGATTCCGCCCTGAGGCGGCGTTCCACGAAGTCTCTCTCTGATGATGAACTGCATGTGACGTTCGTGATCCCCTATAGGTGGCTGCGAGATCTGGAAAGGATTATGCGTTAGCGCTGCTTAGCTTTCAGAGATTTCAAGTCATTGTAATATGGCAAGGGATATAAGTTAAGTCACACAAAGATTCCTTTTCAGTTTAAGATTTTCTACTTCAGATGAAGGATACTTCCAACTACCTGGTACCCAATGAAGACGTCGCTCATTACCTTGTGCAGAATGAAGGGCAGCAGGACAATATAGAGGGGCGTTCGGTGGGTGACCACAAACTCCATGAAGCTCCACAGATCAGGTGCAGCCTCGTTACGCCTGCCCAAATCCCTCATGACTCGGACGATGCGCGGCCACTCATTGGACAGTCGGTTCTCGAAGCAGATGCACACGATGCGCAGGGCCAGGAAGGCGGCCTGATAGAGGGAGCCGGAAATGCGGGCAGGACGCTTGGCGTCTCGACTGCCCGTGAAGGTAAGGGAGCCGGCACGTAGGTCACCGGTGACCCGGTTAATCTGCGACACAGCCTGACCGGTGCGACCCGCCGGCGGGCTCATGGCGTTGAGTACGGCGGTCAGCAAGAAGGTGACGTCCGTCATCTTGAGCTCGCCGACATCGGAAACGCCGCGTCCCGAGCAAACCTTCAGACACAGCGGCATGATCAGATGCATTAGAAAGCCTTCGGCCTTTTCCTGCGTGGCAAACTCGGCGCTGCCGCCGCAAATGTGCACCAGAGAGAAGCAGTCCACGGGGCTGACCACCTGTAGGGCCACCAGGCGCACCACGGCCGAGCAGAAAAAGGCCGGCGGATTCTGAGACATGAGCGCCGCCCCTGCGCTGGAGACGCCCTCGGGAATGCCGGATCCGGGTTCGTTGACGATCAGGTTCTGCACCGTGCTGATCAGGGTCTTCATCTGCTGCCAGTGCAGCACGTACGAGTGCCGAATGATCGTCTCGTGGATGCCCTTCAGCAGGCCGGCGGCCGCCTCCCAGTCCGTATTACGGCGGATCGAGGGCTTCTTCGAGATCTTCAGGAACACCTTGTCGATGCGCCGCAGAATGGTGACCAGGGCGTTGCGAAGAGTGTCGTTGGACCACTCGGCACGCGGCAGGACGGCCTGCATGTAGCGCTGCAGACCCCGGCATGCCATGGATTCCGGGTCGTAGGGCGACACCTTCAGTAGCGAGTGAGCTATGTCCGCCAGTCGGATGTGACACTTGGCGTCCAGGACCTCGGTGGGCTTGGTATCAGCGGGCATCTTCTTGGCCAGCTCCCCCAGTCGAGCCGTTGATTTTGTGAGGAAGTCCGCCACCACGGAGAGCAGCACGTCCCGTGGCCTCCGGTATTCGGTGCGAATCATTTCCGAATCCTCGGCGGAGTCCATCATGTTCTTGGTGCGGGCATCCGTCATGTACTTGGGGTGCGACTCCTCCTCAAAGTCCAGACCCGGCGAGCAGGGCGGACCGCGGCTGCAGTTGCGCTGCGAGGAGCCCTTGTGCTCCGGACTGTTCCGGTACGGTCCGTTGTAGCTCTTGGCCAGGCCCTCGCAGTTGTGCACCATGGTGCGAATGGCCACCGCCAGCTGGAGGATGATGTCGCGCTCCGACTTCCCCTGCAGCGGTATGTAGCTGGGCGATTGGATCTGCTGCAAGTAGCACGGCAGGATGGCCTCCAAAATGATCTGAAAAGATCAGAAGATTATTAGAGTAAATCTATAATAACAAGGAACGATATCGAACTCACCAGCATCTGGTATCCTCGGGTACTCTCCGCGGAGTAGGAAACCACCATTACGCAGAGAGTGATGCAGTCCAACACGGTCACGTCGTCGTCCTCGTCGTGGTAGCAGAAGTCAATGGCCTTGAGGGGCTTCGGCTCCTTGACCAACTCCGCAATGTTGAGCGGATCCGGCGAGGGATCCTCCAGGCTGAGCAGGAGGTTAAAGAGACAGCTGGACTGAACCTTGTGCGCCTCGCCATAGGTGCCGTCCTCGTCGGTGTCCAGGATGGCGGAAACGGAACCGAACATCTGCAGGATGAAGGGCTTCCGGTTGAGCAGATAGAACTGCTTGACCGCATACTCAATGGTGGTGGTGATCAGCTTGTTGGTCTGGTGCAGCGAGTAGACCTGCAGCAGCGTGGGCATTATCATGAAGTAGCCGTTTGTGGAGAAGATGTTCTTAAAGTTGAAGGCAGCGTTGATGAAGGTGGCCATCACATAGCGCATGATGCACGAATCTTCGGCGTGCAGGATGGAGGCGCCGGAAAGGACGTTCAGGAAGAGTTGGATGTCCGCGGAGTAGGCGAAATTACCAGCCATGGCCTCGAACATGCGGGCGATCAGACGCACCCACATGAACTTGTGCAGGACGTCCAACCCGAGCAGCACCTTTCCGTACTCGCCGCCATGGTGCAGGTCCAGATCCACTTCGAGTGCCTTGCGCGGAAAGGAGGGCAGCTTCATCAGCTCCTCGTGCAGGAACACCACCCGCTGCACCACCATGTCCACGTTCTTGAGGATAGCCCAGGTCAAATGGACCTTGCCGATTTCCACAAACTTTTTGGTTAGCTCCTGCTTTTGCAGGGCCAGGAAGGACTCTTCCGGGCGCATTAGCATGAGACGCACCTCCGGGTACTGGGACCTCTTAAAGAAGTACAAGTCGCGGATATACCAATTGGGATTCAGGATTTTACCTGGCAATGTAAAACCATGTGAAACTGGGATTACTAGGACGTCACTACCACTACTCACTGCTCTTGTAGTCCACCAGGCAGTAGTGGCTGGTGTTCTTCTCATCGATGGGATAGTAGTCCAGAGCCTCCTTCAGCAGCTGACAGAAGAGCGTGTCCTCCTGCACGGGGAACTGCGAGGGAATGTTGTAGTCGTCATCGGCCGGTCCGTGAACCACGATCTTCTTGGCCGCGGGCACATTGGCCGTCAGCAGGATGGAGGCATCGCACTGCTCTTTTCGCAGGATCTGTTTTAGGTCCTTGAACATGATGCCGTGCACCGAGTGCACCACCATCCAGAGCACCGACAGGGCTGAGCCCACGAGCTGGAAGGGAATGGTATTGATTCGGATGATTACAACGAGGAACCCTTCGAGATTACCTCCTGCTTAAGCTCGTTGGAGGACCGCACGTAGAACATGATGTAGCCAATGATCGAGTTGTAGAGGGCAAAGGCCGCCTGCTGGGGCAGGCGTGGCACAAACCGGATGAGGTGGCGCAGCAGCTTGAACATCTGATCCTGGCGGTCGCGAGTCAGGCGCTCGAACACGTAGCGCAGGAACAGGGCGGACTCCTCGACCAGGCACACCCAGATCACCTGGTAGGCGATCTCGTACACCGCATTGCCGTCCGACCCGATGGCGGCGTCGTCCAGGCAGCCGACGATCTGCATCACGGACGAGCAGAGAACGGAGGGGAAGAGCGAGTGCGAGTGGTGCAGGTGCGAGGACATGCGCGTTCCGTCCAGGTCCTCCTCGATCTCGTGGTCCTCCAGCTTCTCCATGCCAGGCTCGTGAGAGGCCTGCTGGCTAATGGGTATCATGGTGATGAGGAAGCTGTGCCTCTCCGCCCGCTGCTTGTCCCGCTGCTGGCGCAGAGCGTTCCGGATGGCCTCCGTCTGCTGCATCTTTCGGCTCTTGGTGGCGGTGACCAGGGAGCGCTGGGAAATGAAAACAGTTACTCAACGATCGCCCAATATCCCCTCCTGACCAGTACATAACCCAGAGTCTCGGCTGCCTTCTCACTCACATGTCTATCTTGGTTCAGTGTGACGTCCATGTCCTTGGTTTGCTGCACCGGCATCCACGGCGGATCCACCACCGGCAGACTTTCGATGCCAATCTTGGGCGAGGGCAGTGTGAACTCGATGCCGCCCGGTGGCACCTTGAAGGTCACGTCGTGGGCGTTCTCCTCCATTCGCGGCCAGACGTGGAAGCGGCACTTCCAGAGCACCAGGTAGCGCTGGATGGCTCCGATCCTTATATCCGGATCCTTGTGCTTGAGGGCCCTCTGCATGATGTCGAAGGCAAAGTTCTGGGCCTTCACCGAGCCCATCAAGAAGACTGCGGCGCTTGATGTGGCCGTATCATGGTTCGTCTCCAGCAGCAACTCCCAGGCGGCGGGCATGGCCTCGATGACCATCTCCTCGGTGAGCACAACGGCGCCCTTCAGCAGGGTGGCCAGGGGGAAGTGAAACAGATTGCGAATGTGGATGCGGATGAACTTGAGGATGGGTGGCTCCTCCTGCAGCTTCTTTTCCTTCTCCTGGCGGAAGGCCTTGGCCAGTTTCTCCGCCATTTCCAGGTCGGGGTCATCGCTTATGCTGAGGGTGTGTTTATTACTCTCTCTCTCTTGGATCTACTCTCTAGTAACACTCACCGATCCTTACGGGACAAACTGTCCTTGCGCTTGGAAGGGGAAGTCTGGGTGGAACTCTGCTCTGATACCTTGCGCGTGGAGCGGGATCTGGAAGTGTGGGGCTTGCTGGAGCTGATTACCGTGGGCTCGACATTGGGATGATCGGCATCGAAGGTGAAGCCAAACTCCTCGCCATAGACCTATGAAGGTAAGGATCATGAATTGGGTTTTCTGTTAAGGATATTCTTAAGTTGGTCCCACCTTCCGAGTGGCCTTCACCAGCCGGGTGCAGGCGCGCATGTGACGCTTGTAGCAGAAGGGATGGCAGTATCCCTTGTGGGTGCAGTAGTAGTTGTAGCTGGACATCATGTCGATAACTGCCTTCAGCCAGGGCATGTTCTTGGCCGTGTCGTCGTTTTCGTTGGAGTCCGTGGGCGATTCTGGTTGCTGATCGTCACTAAGGATGCCCGGTGACTCCTCGCCGCCGCTAATCATGCCCTGTTCCGAGGTGTCGCTGCGATCAGAGAGCGAGGACACCTTGCGTCGCGATTGCATGTTAACTGGAAGGATTTATGGGATCAGATAGTGTAAGATATATGTATACTTGCTAGCACTTACAATCAGTTTCTATGTCCTTGCTGTCCTTGGTGTTGCGACGAAGCTTCAGAGAGCGACGCTTGAAGGATCCGCCCGTGGTGGTGGCAGTGCCACGTCTGAGCAGGAAAGGTCGAACTGCCGAAGCTGTGGGGCGACGAGCTAAGGAACAGAAAACTAAATTAAATATTTCACTTAAGGATTAATCCCATAATAGAGCTCACCCTCCTCGCCTCCCTCCTTTGTCAGCGTTGTGTTGCTGCTGTTTTCGGACTCATTGTCTGGCTCGTGGAGGACGAAGGAGATCTTCCGCTCCGACTGGCCAGCACCATCGTTGCCCGCTGCTATCGACTGCAGGCTCTGGGCCGAGGTCTGCGAATGTCCCATGGAACTCAATGCCATGGACCAACGGCGGTTGGCCTCGCGGTAGACCTTCTCCCACGGCGCCGGCTTGTCCCGGTGGATCAGCTTGGATGTCTTGGGCAGCATCAAGTAGGTGTCCCTCAGAAAGGCCGTGATCTCGAAGAGCAGGACGCAGGCAATCAGCTTCAGGGAGTGCGGACAGTCGTTGCCATGCGGATTCACGGAGGTCTCGTCCAGGAAGTCCTCCTCCTCGTCCTGCTGCAGCAGCTCGCGCTGCTTCTCGGGATCGGTGAGACTGGCATTCACGGCCTCATACTGCAGGCGCTCGGTGAACAGGATCTCCTCCAGCCGAGCACCCACCATCTCGGCCCACTGGTGGAACATCTTGCCGGCGGCGCGTTGCAGGATGTGAGTGCGTCGGGCGCTGGTTTGGCTCACCTGCTGCTTCATCTGGTTGACATTGATGTTGGCCCCAGAGGCCCGGTAGCTGCCCACGTTCTGCTTCATCCAGGCGGGCCACTGACCCTTGTTGCACAGATGGACGAAGTGGGCGCACTCCAGAAGGAAGGTGGCCCGGGAGACCAGAGGAGCTTGGGGCTGCGGGCAAGCAAGGATTCATTAAGGAAGGAGTAAGTAGGGGCAGTGGCTTTTACTGACCAGGTCCAGAACGGCTGCCACCAGCTGGGGATCCGGAAAGGAGCCAGGGGCACAGGTCTCCAGCAGGAAGGAGAGCCTCAGCATGCCCACCCGCACCGGCTCCGTGGGCACCAGCTTGCGCTCCTTGAGGATGACTACCTCCGACTCGCGCGGCCCGTCGCACATGTCCGAGGAGCTGCGCCGGCTGAAGTCGGCCGTCTCCTCGATGCCGCCCACCTTCTTCTTGCCCTTCACAATGCCGCCGAAACGGTTCAGCCGCCGCTCGACGCGTCGCTTGGCGCGCTGAATGGACCGCCCAATGCCATCGCTCGACCGGCCGCGCTGGATCTTCAGCGAGGCGTGCCGCATGAATGTGGATGAGATCTCTGGATTGAGAGACCCGATCTCCAGGTCGATGGACGAGGCCTCCTTGGGCGTGCCGCGGAACCAGCGCACCAAGCCGCTGAGCCGTCCCAGCGAATTGCGTTCCGAGCTGGACGTGGAGTCGGAGAGCAGGGCGCGCTCGCTGTGTCGCGGTGTCAGCGTGGGCCTTACCCCAGTGGTGCGTCTGCGGAAGTTGCTCAGCGGCGACTGGCTGGTCTTGTAGTGCTCCTCGCAGGCCTCTGTCTCCAGCAGGCTCTGGAAAGGTAGCACGAGGGGGGATCAGTCTCATGCAAAGGATTTGGGGGCGTGACTCACCACGGCGCAGGCGGATGAGGTGCTGCGCTTCTTCAGCAGCAGCCGGCGCTGGGAGCGATTGTCGTCATTCTGCGAGCTCTGCGTGACATTGGCCTGGGGAATGTGTCTGCAACAAGGAAATTCTAGCAATGATGATCTTTTCGCCAGTGCTGACCCCCACCTGATCACTCGCGTGGTCTGCGAGGTCGGTCCCTTCTTGTGGGGCCTCGGGGTGACGGCCAGGATGCCACTGAGCGCTACGAGGCGGAAGGGTCCGCCGTGGGCGCCCTTGACGTAGGTGACCAGCTGCCGGATGTCGGTGTACAGGGCTATGTTCTCGGGGCTCTTCAGATCCTTGCTGGCCTCCACAAAGCGGCTGACCAGGGGCTTGAAGACCGCGCCAACCACTTGGGCCTCGGCGCCGCCGCTCATGCCGCCGCTAAAATTGGTCGAATAGCCGCCCTGACCTGGTACGCCGCCAAGATCGGTGTTAGCATTTTTGTATCCACTCTGACGTTTATGAGCTATTGCATCATTTCATACATACACATATATACAACGTATTGGTGGTGACAGTAAGAATCGGGAGGGACAACTCAAAAGCATTAGCAAGGTCTCGGCATGCAAGAATAGAACCACAAACAGCATGGGGGATGCGGGGGTTAATGGAGAGAGGCGGGATCCGGAATCCGGGCGAGGGATGGCGGATGACGGATGAGCAAATCAAAAGCCAGATGGGAAGCCCAACTCAAAATGGCCAATGGAACTCAAGAGACTGGTTGGATCGAGCATTAGAACGGGGGATTCGGTGCGCCTACTTTGGATTCGGACTGGCATCCAGGCCCAGCATTTGCGGTTTGCCCTCGGATCTCGGATCTCGGTGGGTCAAGAACACTTACTCAGGGGCGACAGCAGCGAGCTGGGGTCCACGCAGAAGGCCAGGAAGGCGTGGAAGTAGTCGATGAGCTCCGGCAGCGGCGACGTTCGCACCATCTCCTGCATGTACCGCTTGGTACGCTGGCCGGCCTGCCGCAGCATCCGGGACAGGATCTTTTGGCACTGATTCCTCAGGAAGTCGGCGGGAGGTCCTCGAACACCTTTTCCGGAAAAAAGAACCCTTAAAGGCTATCGCTAATACAAGTTCCCAACTCACCTTCATTGCAGCCGTGTGGACAGCCCAGGACCTGCAGAGCTCGCCTCGTGATGCACATGGAGATCTCGTGGGCATGTTCTCCCAACTTGAGCACACCCATTTCGATCAGGAGCTCGCATATGTTAAGGCCCGCCTCCAGGACACGCAGCGAGCACACTTGGGCCGGATCCCGCTTGAACACATTGCTGATGGCCAGCAGGATTATCTCGTAGTCAATGCCGCCATCGCGGGTTATGTAAAAGGACGACCCAGGCGCCTCCGACTCGTCCACGCCCGTATAATCGATATGCGAGTCCGTGTGGGAGCGCAGCATTTGGCCACGGTAACGGGTGGTGGTGCTGCCCATCCCAGTGCTGCCATTGCCTCCTCCATTGCCGCCAGCAATGCTGCCGCCATTACTCAGGGCATCCAGCTGGGAGTCAATGGAACCCTGCGGGGAGTCAATTAGGGTGATGGATAATCTATTTTTATTCCTTAAAATTATCTTTAACTAAACAAACAACAGGTAAGGTCAGCACAATTTATCCATTTAAACTCAGGGTCATCTTGATTACTATATGACCTTAAGGAGAGGCTCACCTGTCGCTTGATGTAGTCCGGCGAGGGTGTGGGAGTGTGCTCCGTGACGGTAATGATGGGATTCCGCGGGTAGAACGCCGTGGAGCGCGGACAGGTGGCCTGCGATGGCCTCGGCGCCTTGGGTGGCTCAACGTATCTGTAAAATCTTGTATTTTGTAGGAGACGTGCGAGAGAGCGTGTGTGTGGCATTAGTCAAAACGGAGTGCGGCAAGCTGGGGATTATCGGTTAGGGGTTAAGGGTAAATAGAGGAAAAGCCGGGGCGGTGGTGGCAAAGAAACGGGCATGGACAGGTGCCAGAGGTGAGAGCAGGGTAAGGGGAAGAACTGTGACTGAACCACACTTAGAGACAGGCAAAGAGCATATAGTGGTAGATATAGTGTGCTTGGAGATCGGTTTAAATCATAGTTAGTTGCTGGCAGACCAAAACTCACCCGCTATCAAGCAGACAGCTGGTTGATCGTACATATAGGAGAAAGTCAGAGTACAAGTCATGAGGCATAGAATATATAGCATTAGCTGGAGGGCATAGAATGAGTCGAGAGTCGATTGGAAGTGTACGTGTCTTGGTTCTGGTGTCAGAGGCCTGATTGAGAGTCGGTCGGAGATGAGGTGTCCAGAGGATCTTCGCTTACCTGAGGCTGGGCATGGACTTCCCCTTGATCAAGTTGCTGGCCGGCTCGCGGCTGATCATCGAAGCGGAGCGCGACAGCTTCTTCTCGCCCGTGTCCAGGCTGCGATGGTACTCCTAGGGGTTGGTAAGGTAAGTAAATACTTAGTTAGTTTTTTAACTATAGAAAGCTAAAACATTGGTAAACACTAAACGCTCAAGCCAAACAAACACCATTGAGAATGGAATATGTATGTGGGGATTATAAGCGGGATGCCAGGCAGAAACACTTAAGAACAGTAAACATAGGTCTTTGCTCCGCTTACTGCATGTTGCAGTGGTGTCTTGCCATTGGCAGAGTTTGTATCGAGCCCTACTTTTTCCAAATTCTTCTCCGACTTCGAGAACATCTTGGTCTCCACAAAGGCCCGCAGATCCGCCATTTTTACGCGTTTCTTCTTCTCGCTGCCGCGTCTCTCACTGGTGCTTGGAGCACTCTGAGGTTCCTCTGCAAATGGTTCAGTTATCATGATTCCTTTTCAGAAATTGAGCCAAGATTCCTCTTACCCACAACACATGCCGTCACCGTGGGCGATGGGTCGGGTATCTCGATGTAGTCCTTGACCACAGAGCTACCTGGACTATCGCGACTGTTGCTGCCGGGTCCCTGGTACAGTGATATCTCGATTTGGGGTATGGGCAACGAGTTCGATCGCTTGCGGGGCTGATTCAAGGTGATGGCCGCCTCTTCACCAATGTCGCTGAGACTGCAAAGAGAATTGTATCAATAATCACCGTGGAATATGTTTGATATCCCCTGAAAACCCACCGATTGTACAGATACTGCAGGCTCCAGAAGATGCCCTCCTCCTGCCAGTGGGAGATGAACAGGCAGCGGAGTACCGCCACATCGAGGAAGGTGGCCGCCGACACATCTGCCTTGATGCTCTCCGATTTGTCCGAGTCCGTCTCCTTTTCAATGGAGGCACTCCGCTTCTCCTTCATCGAGGCGCCGCGTATCAGCTCCTGCTGATCGAACTCAAACTTGGTGGAGGGCACCTTGTCCTTGTCGCGGGAGTTCATGGACTGGCGACTGCCGCGACGACTCTGGGACTGCTGCTGCTGGAGCAGACTGGCATCGGCCTGGTAGAGATACGATGGTTGTATTATTACCTCCAAAAAATTTCCAACTTACCGTAAAGAACGAGTTATCCATGAGTTGCGGCACCGAAGGCAGCCTAAATATGACAACGCGTTCGTCCTCCACGCTTGAAGCCTCCTCTGGTATGGTCTCGGGAAAGGCAAACTCCTTGGGCGAGGACACCCAGGAACCCTGTTTTAGAAATCAACCAAATTAGCGTATTAACCACATCTGAGTCAGCATCTACGAACCTCCTCATCCTGCCTGCCGTAGTCAGAAATACCGCTCTGCGGCGAGTCCGCCTTGGGGGACATGGCATCCGCGCTGAGGGAGTGCTTGCGAGCGGGAAACACATCCGTGGATCCCTTTGGGGTGGGAGCACACAGCAGGTTCCGGGCCTTGGGCTTGACCGAGGCCGTAAAGCAAGGAGCTCCCGGTGCCCGGTTGTCCCACATGCCCTGCCAGAGCTTGATGCCATTCTCCAGACGAAAGTTCTGGAAGTCTGATTCTTTAAGGTGATGTATGATGGGTGCAAAGAGGTACACAAAGAGCTGGAGAAGAGAAAGATGAGGTGAGTGGCTAAGAATGAGAGGAGCACTCCCTTCACTCACCGTAATAGTTGGCACTGAAAACAAGTACTGATCTATGGACTTGGACTTGGGCTCTGCCACCTCGCCCAGGCCCAGATCCTCGCCGCCCTCATCGTCGGCGCACTCTTCGGCTGCGTAGAGTAGGATCCACTGCATGGTGTAAAGCAGCTTGGTCTCAACAGGTCCAATGGCCTGCATGTCCTTGACACGGTTGTGGAGCAGAGCGGCACAGGCATGCATTACATGAGGCAGGGCACCTTGGAGCAGGCGCCATCGAGGAATGGCACCCAGGGCCTTGGTAAGCGGCGGCGAGAGACCAAACTGGATGTTCTGCACCAAGACTTTCTCGAAGGACTGTAAAGGGAACCTTAAATATCGCATCTTTTCGCCTTTAAATTGTATTTTGTTCCTCCTACCTTGCAGGCTTCCTTCGACTCCTGGACACCGAAAATAGGGTTGAGAAATGTATAATTTATAGTAGTTCGGGATTAAGAAGCAGAACTAAGTAAAAGCCACTACTAGTTCAGGGAAAAACAATAATCTTAAGGCAAACCAATCTTAAAAATAGGCACACAAAACACGTGACAGCTACAATATATAAGAACGGAAGGAAATAACAGAGGTTTTCTCAACATACAACTAATTTTTGGGGTTAGAAAAAGACTAGAGGTAAGACTACCCACAAACATTTATAACTTACATGGTGTCCCGGTGCATGTTGACAAAACTACATTCAGATTTAGACAAATTGCGAAAGATTTTACAATGTTAATTTGTACAGTTTGTTATTGTTATTTGTGGTTTTTTATGAGGTTTTTTGTGTTGAAAGCATACTGAATGTAAGACACACAAGGCCGCAGGAAATGTGTCTAAAAAAAGGGCTCAAAGGGGGTAAAAACTAGAGCATACTTTTTAGGGTGGACTGATATTAAAGTTATTATATTAAATATAAAATATATATTAACTAGAGACATTTCCTGGCCCGTGTATATGAGAGACAGGTCTGTTGTTCAGTTCGTGGAAGGTGGCGGTGTTAGTAGTTGTTAAAGGAAAGTAAATCAAATGCAGGAAAGTATAAAAACATCAAACATCAAAGTCAAGTTCAGCTTTTGAATTTCCATTTTCCTTGAATTTAGCTGAGAGAAATCAAAACGAGAAGACATTGAACACAATTTTGTTTGGTCTGGATTTAAAGTGCCAATCTGAATGCCAATGGTTTTTTTTGGGTTTCGTTATGTTACACAGTCCATCCTTACAACAAACACGCATAGCGAATGTACAGCACAGTTCACAGTTGCACTTGGGAGCGTTCCCATTAGGCCAAAAGTTTCCTCTTCATGTTCGGCCTTTGTTGCTTTTTTTAGATAATTTGGCAGAGGACTGTTCTCCTTTTTTTTTTTGTGGCCCACCTGGCAACACTCACCAGACAGGTAGACTCGTGCAGCTTGCCCAGCTTGGGCCGGATGAAGGGCGCTATTTGGCGCCACAGGAATGTTTGCACGGACACTGGCAAGCCCAGGTCCTGCAGTCCGTTGTCCTGGTCAAAGTCAAAGTCGTCGTTGTTGTTGTTCGCCGCATGGCTGTTGTTGTTCGTCTGCAGGTTGTTGTTGTTCGTGGCACTAGAGGCGGTGGTGGCTGTTGCTCCTCCTGCTGCTGCTGCTGCTGCCCCCGTTGCGGCGGCATTGGTCACCATGGTGGCCAGCTGGAATGGCAAGGACACAAATCAAGGGGCTTGTGCAACAGCTGGGAGTCGTCCTCGGAACGAAGTCATTCATAAAACCGAGGCATTAGCATGTCCCAGCAACAGGTAATTGCGTGCGCAGGCCTGCCTCGACGCTCCTGTTGCTCTGGTACTTCGTCGACTAGGTCAGTGCCACTTCGTCCATGTGACTGTGTGTGTGTGACAGCTGGTCCAGCTGGTCCTGGGACGCTGCGCAGAACGCAGACTCCGCAGCAGCGCCGAGAACGAGGCGACTGGGTTATAGATACAGAACTGGGTTTCTGGTATACATGCTAATTTGGGGCAAAAATTTTCACAGACTTATATAACCGCGACAGGGATTGTGGAAATTTTCCCAGTTAGTTTTTCCCAGTTAATTGCTGTCGCAGCGCCAATTGTTTGCCACTTAGCACACACTCAAATCAAACGGAGCAATTTGTGCCAACATTCAGCTTGATTGGGGCCGCATCCAGCACAGAACGGTGGCAGTGGCTCCTGGCCATCGTTCTTCCTAGCTGGGCTGGGCCGTGGACTTTCACTAATTGCCGACCCTTTTCATGTAGCACTTATTGCTTGATTTCAATTTGTGTATTTTTCACCTATTTTTTCTGCAGGCCAGCTTGCACAATAGCTGCTTGGCTTACCTTGATTTGCGCTTGGCCAGTCTCGATAACGTTTACTGCTGGAGCGTTCGGATGCAACTGAGACAAGCGTCGTTAACTGACGAGCTCTGAGCTCCCTGTCGTTGTTATCCTCGCTGCCGCCGTCCTCCGTCCTCGTTCGCCATCGTTTCCAATGCCGACAGCAGCAGGCCAGCAGTGCGTATACAGGATACACACCCATACACAGAGGCACCCCCGCACTCCATATCAAGTATACGCACTGGCTTGCCAAAAGGGCTGCGCTTGCCATTTCATAAAACGGGTGTCCCAGCACTTATTGCCGCTTGAAGCAGGAGGTTTTGTGGTTAGGACACCCTGTTTGTGGAGCACACTTATCAATGATAACAAATGCCCGAGGGTGGATATTGCGTATACACTGTCTGCCAGACATATTTATGTCCGTTCGCCATTAAATTCCATTGTCTGTGCCGCTTAGGGGTGCGTCTGCAATTAAATGGTATTGAATTTAGGGGGAAATTAAAGCGATTTGTTAGTGTCTGTCCCACACACTTAATCTATTGGTTGAAGGTGGAAACTTTTCAGAGTCCATAAAGCATTTGGAAATCACTTTGTTTTAAGCGATTTTCGTAAAAATTATTGATGGAAAACTATTTAGTAATAATTGCGTGAGTTTTTAATTCATAATTAGCGAAAAAAAATACATTTTGCTTTTACAAAATAAACATCATTAAAATCCCATCATTTAATATAAAGAGGTAATGGAAAATGGGAATTTTTCTCTAACAAGAATTTATAATATATTTTCAAGGTCAAATACATGCTTAAACTAAACATTTCATAATCATTGCAAATCGTAATGTGAACTATTAGGTTCCCAAAATATCCAACTAATCCCCAAAAACATCTTTGGATGGCCCTGTTTTGATATTGAGAAAATCACGGTATACACACTTATTTATAAATACATATTATTTTCCACCATTCCCCTCCCCGCACCGATTTATCAATGCGCAACCAAAACTGCGCAGCTTCGATGCATCCATCGGCGGCTGATAACAGCTGTTCGATTAAGGACTTGACTTGTCGGCCCAAATTCCCATGCACCCACTCCTGCTGCTCCTGCAACAACAGGTGTCCCATTCCCCGAGCACTGGCAGTAAACAATAACAAAGCCAGGGAGGCTGCGCGGCCAAAAGCCGAGCCGGGCCATCAATGGACTGAGAGGCGGAGCTCTCCGGAAGTTGGCAACACAGCTGGGCTCTAAACTGGGTCAAAGACAGGCCTCTGTCTCTGAAGGCACGTACACCCGGGCATAATGTCAAGGACAAGGACACATCGGTGTGGCATCGATTCCAGGCCGGCTCGCATCGATGGTGCCAGTGCAATGGCCTGTGATGGCTTAATTGCTCTAGCCACTTCCTGGCCAGATTTTCCGGCTCTTAAGCACCTTTTCACCCTTCAGGCCTGGCCGGGCGTTATGGCCGTGTTCGTGTTATGTACCTAAGCAAAGCATTTCAAACGTATATTTGTTGCTGTACATTTTTGCTCTGAATACGCGCTGTGTATCTGTGTCATAGTTTTTATAAATAGCGCGCATTAAATTGTTGTAGATAGACGGCCCGAGGGGCCTTCTATGTAGATGCGATCCGCCAGCGGATCGGGCGGGAAAGCCAAAGCCGCAGCGTATAGAACTTTTGGAAGATGTATAATAATATTAAAAAAAAGGCTTTCAGCTTTTCAGGTGTTGCGGCGTTGCCGTCAAACAATCGGGGGCGAGAGTCTCGGCCATTTAACACCCCCGACCAACCGACCGGCTGACAAAACATTTCGATCCCGAATGATAACACGCAAGACCTGAGCAAATCGTTGAAAATACTTCGGGGCTTGCCAAAATAACGATCAGGGTCGATGAGTGTATAAATATAAGTGTATGTGGCCAGTACATGGTGCCGAATGGGTATGGGTGTGGGTGTCGTGTCATCTCCCCTCGCAGCCCCCCTCCATGGAGTCTCCTCCCTCACTCACTAATCTATTGCGCAGCCCCATAACAATAAAGCTATGCTGTACTATGTTGCCTAAAATATTATCTGCAAAATCATCTGTAACATCGAATGATATTCAACACTATCCGGCTGGGAATGCCACAAGCGATTATTATTTTGCCTTCACGAACCAAACACGAAATAAAAAGAAAATACACACAGAAATTGCCGAAAAAATAATGGTTTAAAAATAGACGAAGACGAAGACGTTGGGGAGAGCACAACAAACGGACGGCTCCATGGGAGAGCTCTAGAGAAGGAGCAAGAGCTAGAGAGGCGGCCAGTTCCCAAGATGAAAGTAAATTCTTGGCATCGAACTCGGCACCCCAGCGATCCGTGGTGTGTAGTGTGTGTGTATGTGAGTGTGCAGCCTTGCGCAGGAGAAGAGCGAGTGTTTCGTCACTCGCTCGGCCAGTCCGCGTATCAGTATGTGTGCCTGTATACGTATGCTTGGCTATCACCTCAGAATTACCTTGCCGTGGTGCCGCCGACGAATAACGTTCAGTCGAGACCGAGCTCATCCGCGATACAGTTGATTTTCGCATCCAACAGACAAAATGGTGAGTGCTCCCAGTGGCCAAGGAATCTTCACACACTTCCTCCTCCTCGAATGTCCAGTGATACATATATGGCAGCAAATAAAATTCAATCTAAATGATTCAAAAAATTAATGCAAAACTCTCAAATCTTTTTACGATTCCGTTGACAGGCTGATGTTCCAAAGCGTGAAGTTGAAAGTAAGTTGAACCGCAAAGAAAAGGATTATCTTTAACCTCAAACGAAAACGAAATCCATCAAAGTTAAACCATAAACTAAAATGCCTATAAACCAATATAAATCGAGCAAAATCAGGAATAACGTGGCCGAGGATTAAGAACCATTCAAAAACACCTAAATTGCTGCCTTCGGAAAAACTTGATTACATAATGTGCGCGTGTGAGATACACATAATATATGTATTTAGAAACAACAGAAAGTACACAAAAAGCCAGTGAACATATTTCGTAATCACTTGGAATATACCACATATATACAGACACAATTCTACATATACGCGTGCCTATATATAACATTTGTTGCGGAAAATTTTCACTACGGAATGTCTATATGCATCGCCGCCGCCGCCGATCTATTTTCATCGCCGTCGCCCTCGCCCCCTGCGATCGATCGACACTTGACCACCGATGGGATGAACCAGAAAAGTTGCCAACGGGGCAAAGTCAAGCCCATTTTCCCCCGGGAAAAACTAGTGCGGCCAAGTCAAGTTGGACTTCTTGTGGAAAGCTCTTTGCGTGTGGAGAACTTGTGTATATTCGATGGGATGGTCGGGATCCCGAGCGCGCGAACCCGCGAACGCTGATCGTTCAGTGATCTAATTTTGGCCAAGTTATTTCTCGAGATTTATTTTCGGTCGAAACGCACCGAGAGCGACAGAGAGGAGAGCGAGCCTTCGTATATGTTATATTCGTATATATATATATATGCTGTGTGTTGGTATATAGCGAAGGCGTTCGGTTCGGGTGTCGGATTACGTATACGCCGTGTGTGCTTCGGGTTGGCAACGCTCCCAGATCGTCACTCACACACACCCGCTATTGAAAGAGTGTGTGTGTGTGTTGGCAGTAACTAATGGGCTGCCATGTCAAGATTTTCATGATGACCAAAAATGTGCGTACCAGAAATTTCAGGGTTACCACATCGACCCCGTTTCCGAAGGGTGTCAGCAAGAGAGCAGGGGTAGGACTACAATTTTTAACCAAATAAATCGAATAAATCAATAAATAAGTAAATCAATAAAAGAAACAATAATTTGATGAGATTTTCGTACGAATTATAAGGATTAAAGTATGCTAACCCAACTGTCTTTCGTGCAGATGTCGAATTCGTTTTCGAAGTCATGGGTTCCCCCGGCGAGGGAATCGATGCCGTCGACCTAGGAGATGCCCTCCGCGCTCTGAACTTGAACCCCACCTTGGCGATGATCGAGAAGTTGGGCGGCACCAAGAAGCGCAACGAGAAGAAGATCAAGCTGGATGAGTTCCTGCCCATCTACTCACAGGTCAAGAAGGAGAAGGAGCAGGGCTGCTACGAGGACTTCATTGAGTGCTTGAAGCTCTACGACAAGGAGGAGAACGGCCACATGATGCTGGCTGAGCTGCAACACGCCCTGCTGTCCCTTGGTGAGTCACTCACTCACTCTATAAGCTACTTCAAATCCAAATATAACAATTTGATTCTGTTACCCTCAGGTGAGAACTTGGATGACGAGCAGGTCGAGACTCTGTTCGCCGACTGCATGGACCCCGAGGATGATGAAGGCATGATCCCCTACTCCCGTAAGTATTCGCCAGCCGAGCTATCCCTCTGGACTGCCGCATTTCTCAGCAAATGCACATGTTGTAAACGCCGTTTGTCTATTCCACATGTCACTCTTTGTCTGCGCACAAACCAAATCCACCCACCAACCACTCTGCACCTGCACCTGCACTGTGCACTTTGTACCGTCACGACCTGAAACCCCAACGAATGTGTTCTCTGTTTGTCACTGTCACTGCCCAAAACCAAACTCACTCACACGAAACACTCGAAACAAAACAACAAAAATCCCGAATGGTCTCTCTGCACGGTGTCTGTGTTCCTGTGATCCTGTGCTCCTGTATCCTGTGTTCTCCTGCCGTTTGTCGTCGCACCACACAGAGTTCATCCAGCGCTTGATGAGCGATCCAGTCGTCTTCGACTAAACAGTAAGTAGGGATGACAAAACAAGGTCCACCCGATGTCGTCCGGATGTCTCTCTCTATGTGTCCCCTAAAGCGCCCAAGATCGTGGCCTAATCTCGCTCTGTTTGCCCTCTATTCCGCAGCATTCCTCGCCAGAATGTGTGACAGACCAGATCAGCTATAAATAGTTACCAACAACAACAGCAGCAACTATAAAGCAACAACAACACCAACAACAAATTTATAGCAACAACCATTCTCCATAGATGTTATATTCATCGCTAACTCTCTCTATCTCTCTCTCGTATATTATTTTAATTAAAAAATTACATCTGCTACTACAACTGCAAAATTGAACTTCAAGATAATATTATTTTTTAAAAAATAAAAAAATTTAAATTATAAAATAACGAAAAAAAAACTGAAAAAATTTAAAGTTTTGTGCACAATTATTTTATTATGAATTTTTTTGAATTGTTGGTGATTATTACGCACTCACGAACAAAACAACAATAGTTAATCATTATTTTTTATGAGACGTAAATAAACCAAATAGCAAATAAACTAATGTTTAGGCAAATTCTGCAACCAGAGCAACGAACGGGAAGAATTCCTCCCGGCTGCTCTCGAGCCTTCTTCTGAGGTCCTACCCTGTGAATGTGTGAAAGTGAATTAAGTGAAATGTATTTAAATAAACACTAAGAAATGCCTGTGCGGCCGAAAAGGTGTTGCACAATCAATCAAGCCGTCGGCAGGGGGATTCGGAAAGGCATTTGCAGGGGGGAAAATATAATATATTTTTAGCTTAGAATGTGGATGTAGAAGATATTTCATAAACAATTTGTAGAAGATTTAAATTGATTTTTGGCATTAAAAGATTTTTAGATGCATTCTACAGCAAATATTTACTCTTAAAGCTCTTAGAAAATTTGGTAATCTTAAACTAAAAAGTTATTCAACATGTTTACCTCCAATCTGGATCGAAGAAGACGCAAATGCTGTCGCCACCATACCGGCTCTGCGACTTGTTGCTCTTGCTGTGCAAGGCGCGAATCTTCCTGTCCTCGAGTCCATAGGTTGGCAAGATTAAAGGCAACAGTCGAGCTATGGATGGAAAATAGTCCTTAAATATTTCTTATGGTTTCAAAATGGTTAAACGACTTTTAAAGGTAAACATGTGAATTTTACCCAGGAGAGCACTTGACCTCGGCGGTAATGTGGAGGAGATGTTTACACTTGATATTAGGATAATATCTACCAATTACAAAAAAAACTCAAGCTCCCATCCCGCCCTATCCACATAGCCCGTACAGAATCTGTTACCATGTGAATATTTCAAGAGTTTTCATGAAAATAAAATTAGTGTTAACGTTCACAAAAAAATATGTTGTGTAGAGTGAACGATATATGGCTAGATATGAGAAAAAAGATAAAAATGTGTAAAAAAAAGCTATCACTTAAAAACTAGTATTCACTATCTTAAGTTCTGTATGACAATGTTATATTTATTAAAGAAAAGGTAAGTAGACGACAGAAGACTTCCCCTTGATGATACTAGCAACGAGATTCATGGAATATCTGTTACTCGGTTCCATGTCCCAACAAGCGGATATTAAGTTAATTATACCCTCGGGGCAGTCCTTTCTTATTTCATCATAACTAAGCGACGGGCGTTCACCTGAAATTCGTCGATATTCTTACACATGTTATGGGTTAAGCATATGTGATAATTAATTACCTCCGGTTACAGCTAAATTCACAGCAAAAACTGTTTCACACTTCTCGAATGGTTCCTTTCGGGACAATATTTCCCAGAGGGTAATGGCCCAGCTATGCACGTCGCACTTTTCGTTATAGTGTCGCCCTTTGAAGACCTGCATGGCAAATTATGTTTTACTTATAAATACTTATAAATGAAGATCACGAACCTCAGGAGCCTTGTATCTACAGGTGCCCACATCAACGGTCATCGAAGTAGCGAAGTCCACAACTGTTCCAAAGTCACAGATCTTTAGGATGAGGCCTTTTTGGCTTAGCACTGCGTTGAGCGGCTTTATGTCACGATGAATGATCGCATTTGGTTTCATGCCATGAAGATAAGCTAATCCCTGTGGAGCTTGCCAATGATTTCACCTCTTATCTGACCTGTTATCAGCTCCCTTACCTGGGCGATTTGGAGGGCCCAGTTGAGGGCGTGGCCCAGGGTATAACCCAAGTCCGAATGGATAAGGCTGGACAGAGATCCACCATCTGCGTACTCCTCCAGCAGGTGGATCATGTCCTCGTGCTTGGATATCCCATATAGCTTAACGATGTTCTCATGATTCACCTTGGACAGCTGGATTACTTCTCTTTCGATATGTTTGTCTGCTTTTCCGAAGCTAATCCTCTTTACTGCAATTGTCTGACCCCGCCATCGGGCTTTATATACTCTTCCAAAGTATCCTGCTCCAATTTTCTGAAATGATTATTCGAATTTCAATATAAGGCATAGTTTGTACTCAGAACTCACCTCTAGTAGCCAAATTTCTTTATATGGAATCAACTCCACTGCCGCCGATGTCATTTTTCTTCAATGGGCAAAATATGACTAAAATTGCATTATCAGTCACTTTGGCTTTTGAGCAAAAAGCTTCTTAATGTAGGGACTGCAGAGCCGAAAGGGACAACCAGACTGATGAATGCCTTCAGTACGTATATGTGATAAGCTTTTTATCAGAGCTAAACAGGGGGTTTCCGCTTTACTCAAATAAAAAAAAAAATAATCGGCGTCGTTTTTCGAAGAGGTGTGCAGAAGTAATCACTTAGACTTAAGTAGAGTGAAACCTTTGGCGAAGATTCTCTTTATTAAGAAAAAGCCCTAAGATGGATAGCCGTTTTCCGAATTATTCTGACGAAGACGAGTCTGAGAACATGTGGGCCGGTCAGAAGCCCCTCCATAAGATACGACTCGCCCAGACGATGCGCAGCCTGAACTTGCCCTGGCGCCGGGCCAACCAAGGGATGCCCCCAGGACTGCGGGATAGGCAGATCATGATCGATGCGTTGCGGGTGCGAACGCAGGAGCGGGATCCAATTCGATCGGGTCATGATGGCGTTGTCCAGACGATTCTCCAACATAATCCTGAGTTGCCCCCAGCAGCCGCCGTCCAGTCGTAGAAGTCACCGCTTACTTCACCGCCGGCAGTTATAACTCCAGTCCAACTCGGTGCTCACGAAGCAGTACCTCCTGAAGACTGTCGATCCCGACGATCCGTTTGCATTTGAAGGAACCAAGTGCACCGGCTGCACCATCAGCTGAGAGAAAATGAACCTGACTGAAGACCACCAGGAAGAAGCACCATTCTCAATCAGGTTCCAACCGGCTCCTCCTTCAATTTCTTTAATCCCCCGAGGTTCCAACAAGGAGGAAATCGACGAAGCAGCAGCAGATTTTGGAAACCGATTTCAAAATTGGTCACTTCTTGCGCGCCAGAATTATTCCAAAGGCAGTGCTTGATGAGGATGATGAAAATTTTGACGAGAACGAGGAGGAGACTACGACGACGATGATGCCCCGCCAGCAAAGGGCCAAACCTGCCGGCGGCGGCAAGAAACAGTCGCCCAACGACTGCCCGAATATGACTGGTGTTTACCGATAATTTGGATATTTCGAATTCATTTTTATATTTTTTTTTTCTACTGGTTTTACTTCCGTATGAACTAATGGGTTTTTTCGAATTTTTATATTTTCTCTACCGGTTTTACTTTGTAATGTGTTCCGATCGAGCTTTACAACTAGACTGACTCTCTGTACAACAATCTCAACTCATATTGAAGGGCCAGTTTGTCAAAGCATACTAGGACCACGGTCAAAGTACATATATTAACCCGACCCGTTCATACATAAATTTACTGCAATACATTGCTTAACATAGTAGGCTTTGCTTTTCATTTCCGACATGTATATAATACATATATTTTTAATTAATATATAATAATTATAGTTTTGTTATATATAGTTTCAAATTCTTAAATAATTTGTTCTTTTCTGTGCTTTTAATGGAATGGAAACACCCTTGGATACCCTAGAAAGCATAAAAAGCTAAACGCAGTTCCCAAAGTGTCCGTTAGAGAGCGCTAGGTCAAAGTTTCGTTAAAAAAAATAGCTTCAGTTTCAAACGTGTTTCAATTTTACATAAAACTTTCTCAGTAAGGACACGAACCATCAATAAGCTAAAAACAAAATAAAATAAATTTAAATGTAATGAATAAATAATAATAAAAATAAGAAAAGAATAAAATGTGTTCTCTTAATATAAATAGTAGATAAAAACACTAAATCAATTGCAGCTCATATACCCCCGATTACCCTGTACTAAAAAAGCCCCGGCTCAGTAGCTTCCGGAAAAGCTCAGCGGCGCGCGCCGCCTGCGAACGTTAGTTAGGAATTTTCAACGCACTGCAAAATCAGTTGAAACCGAGATAACAAACCCAAAAGATACAAAACAGCCGACGGTGCAGCGCTGCCTGGCCGTTTAAAAATTTGCACCAGCAAAAATCCAAATAAATCAGCCGAGTGTCAGTGAAGTGAGGTGAGCGTGCTGCAACGCTGAAAAAAGTGTATTTCTTGCGCTCTGCCCCCGGGGTTAGAAATGCAATAGAGAGGCAAGATCCAAAGGCATTCCAAACGCTCCGATACAGATACGAGATACGCCGAGTACCGCCGCAGTGCACAGTGCAAAAGTGAAAAGAATCCGGACTCCGAGATATACACACACAAAAGTACCGCATCCGAGGGTCCTGCCAGTTTTCCCGTGAGTGCAACCCACACACGAATCCGTACACTCACACACACACACACACACTCTCGTTCGGCTTTCAACATGGCGGATGTCCTGGAGAAAAGCTCGGTGCTGGATGCTGTGCCAGCACTAGGCGACACCCATCCCCAATCCCAAGCCCCATCGCTCCAGCAGCGGCAACAGGAAGCTACGCCGCCACAGCAGCAACTGCAACAGCAGCAGCAGCAACAACAGCAGCAGCAGCAGCCGCCACAGCAGCAACAGAAGCCTGCACCTGCGAGGGCTAATCAGGAGCAAAAAGGTAAGATACATTCGTGTAGACAAAAGTGACTTCACACCGCATTACGCATACGCCGCTTTGGCCGTAGAAAATCAATTAGGAAAAGTTCCAGGCACGCCTCTACCCCTCCAGCTCCGGCTGCATTGGCAATGGCTCAATTAAAGGAAGTGTGCTGCCGGCACACCCCAGGACATTGACGACGGTTCGGTTATGGTTATGTCAGGCGGACATGCAGCTCCGGCTCACGTCATGCCCTCCAACCAAGCCGGTTTCAGGGGGGGGGGAAATTATGCAAATAGATTTGCCAGGTTCGGTGCTCCAAGCTATTGTTTGTGATCTGTTTGCTTAGCCGCCGCTTTAGGCCGTCTGAAGGGGGCTCGGCTGTGTCTGTGCCGTCAGGATGTGTGGGAGGCGGGGTAATGACCTGCAACAGGGACAGCTTTTAATTGTGCTCCCCGTCCAGAGAGCTGCATTGTCGAGGCTCCAGTGTGTATCTATCAGATACAGAGACAGATACGGATACGGATACGGGTACGGCGATAAAAGTTATCAGCCATTCGAGCTCGTGCTGATGCGGCCGTTGATGTTGCGGTCGCTCTGCAGCTGACCTCGTTTTGAATCAAGCAGCGAGCTGCACACGTACCCCTCGGAGGGTCGATTAGCTAGGCGGAATTCGCAGGGCAAATCGTGTAATACGTATAATGCTAGGGCATTCCCCATTCGGCCTTAAAACACTTGACTTTATTAGGTTAGCGGGTGATATGTGTGTGCGCAGAGAGACACCCCTGCCTCGGCTGATGATTAAATCAAACGTTCAAGTCAAGAGCAAACCGGCTCTCGGCTAAATAATAATAAAAAACAATAACAAAGCAGCGCCGCTTTAGCTTTGTTTATAAAAATATATAGTTGCTGATTACTATCAGCGCTCTCATCCGCATGAAGTCACCGAGAGTCCCGGCACCTGCTCTATATCATCTAGAGTCCAGATTATGGACTTCGCCAGCCCATGCCCTTGCTGATAGGCAGGTGAAATGGCTTTCCAGGTGATTCTTTCATTCTGAGTCAGTCATATTTCAGAAAACACATATTCGCGTGACGTAATTGGGAAAGGAAAACAATATTATTATTTTGCTCTTTCGCTTTCTTTAAAAATAGCCAAGATTCGCTGCAATTTCTGTCGCCTGCTTCGCTTTGGCTTTTCAATTATCACCAAACGCTGCCAGCTGAGAGCGACGGTTTCGTTTCTCATTTGCATTTGGCTTGGCAATTGATTTTCCCTCGTGCTTCTTGCTTTTCTCCGTCTTCAGAGACCCGAGCTAATGGGGGCGTGCGCTAGATACTTTTGTGCTTTTGTAGATACCTTTTACCTGAACGGCTTTAAGAACTCTGCTAATTGTTAAGGTTTCCGCTCGGAGAAACAATTACCGAATATTTGGAGCCATATTTGTGAGTCGGCCACGCCTTGCTTCAGTTAATTCAAGCAAGACGAAAGTTATTTGGATTTTGTGACTTTTGGGATACGCTTGGCTCCCCCGCCCGCATATGGTATTTACGATTAATTAATTAGTCGGAAAAACAGTATTGACAGCCGAACATAGGCCAGGAATACCTTGGCTTAACCCTGCAATACCTTGGCATGCCCAAAGGTGCAACAATTAGCATTCACAGGGCGCGAAGGGAACGTTCATTAAGTTGTTATTGCCGCCGAACTGCCGGCATATTAATGCATTGTGTATCTGATGTATGCATCTCGCAGCTGGAGGCGCGGAATGCGCCACAGTTTCGGCTTGATTAATTAATTACGGAATTAAAAGTTTGATCAATAAAGTTTTGCTGCAAAAAATTAATAAGGCTCCGGAGTTTCGGGTGGCCCCAGACTCAAGAGTTCAGGGTTCAGGCCGGTGGGTGCTGTGGCGGCAGGTTGGGTGTTTGCTTAATTGTTTTCCCGCGAACAAAGTGTCGCTAGACACGCGACACGCAAATCCCGCTCCAGCTCGGGCTCGGTACTCCAGTACTCCGTGCTGCCCTCTAATTAAAGCCACAAAAGAGTTGTCAAATGGCTTCGGCGCGAACATCGCCCTGCAGAGTGGCTGAACAATACCGATATTCCAGTTCAATAAACTCGGCCAGCGGCTGTCTGGGACCGGGGACCTGCTCTGATTTCGATTCACTTGATTTTACCAGCGATTTTACACCAGTTTCCATTGGGTTTATGGCCATGCATATCTGCACTTTCGTCGGGGAGTCAGAGTCTCTTCGGAGCCGTTGTCGTTGCCGTTGCGTTGCCCAATCTCCATTGCAACCCCAGTGTGGCCACTGCCTCTTTGGGCAGACGCCGCATAATTTGTTGTTCTGGTTGTAGTTTTTAGCCAAGTCCATATTCGGGGCGGCATCGCCCGTTTTGGCTGACATCGGGTCGGGTATCGTGCGTGCGGCTGCCGCACTGACAATTGCCACATTTTGTGGAAGGCAATCAATAATCGAAGTGCGTCAAAAATACAAATGTTAAAGTTACCTAGCCACCTAGCCACCTAGCTCCCACCGCCGCGACCATAAATCTAACCATGTTCGACACGAAATGCGCACCGCCAGAGGTCCTAGTCGATAATATAGCCATAAATTCGGCTCTTGATTAATTGATAAGGTGTCGCCGCAGGGAGAATCAATATCATGCTCATTGGAATTGGAATTATCAAGCAAAAGTGAGAATTAAAGAGGGATATATTTATAAAAACGGAGTTCTTTAATTATATGTTTATATGATTTTGTGAAACATATCTGATAAAGTGTACTTGGAGTAAGGATTTCTTTTGTGTATGGATTTAATTAGAGGGCTTACTCCTTCATATTTCAACCATATAAGCGAGCTCTGCTTTGCTATAAATAGCTTTTTTCAGACTCGAGCGATAGCCGACATCTTAGCTTTATTTACATTGCCTGTCTTATGTTTAGGCAGCTACAATGTTTGTCTAAATAGGTATTCAAATGCCCCTAATTAATTGTTGGACTGGCAGCACATATTTCCAATTCTGAGTCAAAGTAAGACAGCTTCAACCTATATTCCTTCATCTTCAAGTATTTTCCTGTGTGACCCACCGGCACCTTGCCTCAAGCTTCCCCACTCCCCGTTCCGAGTCCAAGCTGTGATTCATCTTTTGCGCCGCAGGACATTTCGAGTCTGGCCAAACATGCGCAGTTTGTGGCCCAAGCAACCACATGAGGATTCCGCCCTCGCTGGAGTGCTCACAGGAATGCTGAATAGAATAATCAATGAGCATAGCGTAGGCACGGAATTGACCAAGGGAAGGAAGCCAACCAAAAAGGGAAGGCATGCCGATAGATACAGCGTTCAGCGTGAACGAGGCAAAGCCACCCGACCGGCTGCATCCCCCAAAAAAGCAAAACAAATGCCGGGCGGTTAGAACGGAAATCGAAAGCACTTGGGGGTGGCAAAACAACCCCCAGCGCCGATTGACAACAACATTAGCAATTCGGCCTTGGTTTGCGTGCGTTTCCGATCAAATGCACTCGCTTTTCGTAACTTTCCACTAATTGATCTGATTAAACCTAATCGATTTATTTTAAGTTAAAGTGAGAATTTAAGGGGGAATTTTTCGGAATATTTTATTATTAGTTAACAAGAGTTGGCCAAAAATAAAAATATTAATAAGGGAAAATAGCACAGGAGTTCAAAATTGACATTAAAATAGGGATTTTGCAGTTGAGCAGCTGAGGTTATTTAAATTTAGCGCGAAAAGTACCGGTTATCCGGCAATTGGGCACACTCAAATTGTGAATATCATTGGCGTTGCCAGACTGTGGTAGGAAAATTTAACTTTTCCTCAATTTTCTTCATACCACAAAATTGATTGCTTGTAAAAACTATCGAGATGGATATTTAAACCTAGAAGCATATGGTAAAAGGGTATTTTCGGTGAAAACCCCAAGAAGCCTCATGAAATGCTCATTAACGCTTATAAGCCAGTGATGCCACATCAAACTAACTACCATTTCGGTTGTTGTACTCGCTTAACTAGGACGCACACCATTCGGCGAATTGAAAGCAAAGACAGGGCGAATTCATTCGAAGTTAAATCGTTAGATTTAAATAAAACTAAAGCTTACTTAATAGAAATAATAAGAAGATTAGAATAATAAGAAATATATCACATATATCCA
The DNA here is from genome assembly GCA_008042535.1 of Drosophila tani. NCBI lineage: Eukaryota > Metazoa > Arthropoda > Insecta > Diptera > Drosophilidae > Drosophila > Drosophila tani. The sequence continues at coordinate 390,648 of VNJO01008475.1, forward strand.
CCTAATTTATTATTTATAATAACAACATATATTAGCTTAATTTTCCTTCTTTTTTCAGGTATGTATGCAGATATAAGAATTAAAAGTAGTTCTTTGGCATAAATGTAATTAATAATAACTCGAGATGGCTTCAACTTTTGGTATGTTAAATAAATGGCTAAATAAGCTAAATATGTATATTAATTGCTGACAATACAATATTAATACCAGTTAGTACAAACTAACCTAGGCAACCAACACCAAAGTAAACTCCTGCGCCAACAGACAACGCCTAACCTTGACAATCGAATTAGGCTAAGGAACTAGGCAGACATTAGCCAGGAGACCATCTCCTACCCACGTCGAAGAGGTATATTCTTGGCCAACCTCATGTCAGTTGGGATCGTCTCTGGTTTACTTTTATGTCTACGCATTAGAGCTCTGCGCTGCGCTGCGCCGTCTTGCGTGCTGGCCGCCTGTAAATAGATAACAATTAGGGGAGCCTATGACAACAACACCTGGATAATAAATATGATGCGGTGCGTGGCAAGCGGTGCCTGTAGCTGCCTCACCACACTCCCTACGGCTTCCCCCGTGTGTGCTTTGGGGGGCATTAGGAGCAAAGGATTGTGAAGGAATTGCACAAATGCGCGTCCATGCCTCCCCCGAGGGCCCATTAAATTAATCAAGTCAAATGAAATCTGCATATAAAATCAACGCTACCCCGATGTTGGGCCTTACTTTGGTCTCCCTGCTCCGCGGATTGGCGTGTTGAATTTGCATTTTTCCCCGGCGCCCCACTAATAAATTTGTATGTCAATAGAATAAGCCAGGCGACGCCAGCTCTGGTTCTGGCTTTGCCTTTGCCTTTGGCGCTGCCTTTGCCTTTGCTCCACGAAAATATCCTGCTCTTTGAACTGCGCAAGGACACTTTCTGTTTATGCGCCCCGAGAAGTTTACGAGCGGCTGCTTCGCCAGTCCAAGAGAAGCAGCGGAAGGCAGGCGGGCAGGCAGGGGGCAGGGCGTATCAAAACAAATTCTAAGTATTGTAATTCGAAATTTTTCAAAGCAAATAAAAGCAGTCGAGTTTTAACACTCGCGCCAAACACAACGCAGTCAGAGCTGCCGCCGCGGAGCACTAACCAAATAAAATATTAAAATAAATAAACTAATAAGGAAACCATAACTAAGGAAATTTAAAAAAATATTAAAAGTAATACCACTTTCAAGGCACACTTAGCCAGGCTAAGCAGCGGAGTTTGTGACTGGTTTTAGACGGGATTTAAGCGACTTCCCTCAACATCCTTGCGGTGAGCGCAAAGTGCAAAGTGCATTAGCCTTCTCAGACTGTACGCGGCCAAGTTATTGCCCTCTGGGGCTGGAGGAGAAAAATCGATAACATTGCACGGCTCGGTTTTTACGGCGAACTGCAACAATTGATAGTGGTCGGTCGTCTGTCTGTGTGTCTGTGATAAAATCGCAACTGCAGTGGCAGTCCCCTTCCGGTGCACATTCAATTGCCAGAGGACCAAGTTTGTTAACAATATTTGCCCCGTGAAACGGCGAACCTAATTGAAAAGCAAAACAGGAGCGCTTAGAAGAGGAACTTTTGTGGTTTATGTGCCGCAGCCTGAGCGCGGAGTTGCACCTGCAATTGGCTGGCTTGGCCTCCCTCCCACCCCTGCCTTCCCTGCCCGCCTTGTTGATAATCAATTTGGCCAAGACCATTTGGCCACAAATGACAGTTGTCGTTGTTGCGGTTGACATGAACATTGTGTGGAATTTCGGTTTATGTCAGCCGCGGCAGGGAAACAAATCATTGTGGCCCTAATTTGCAGTTGCCTTGCTGCCTGACAGGCCTCCTTTCAGTGCCTTTAGTTGGCCAGGAAGTTGGCGAGTCCGTTTCTGGCTCTGACTCGGCACAAGTTCAGTTGCCAGTCGAATGTTGCACGTGCTGAGGCTCCAGATTGTGGCTCCTCCAGTAGCAGCCGCAGTTTAAAGGGAATTACCAGCTTTTTCGGTGGGTCTGTGCTATTTTATCGATTTGCCCCCCAAAAAATGTAACACAAAAAAAAGAAGCAAAAAAACTAAATGCGAAAGTTTTCGGTTCTTTTTTTTCCGCCGCGACCGCATAAAGTTAATTGCCAGGCAGTGCCGAGAACGAGTCCAGAGCTCCACATAGTGCCTCCGCCGACATGAGTGATACCGATGCGGTGAGTCCTACTCCTGGTTCAAGTACCTGTACCTGTCTACCTGTGCAATTCAAGAGCAGCACTAAAGCACCATGCACAAGCGATTTACGAGCATAATTTGAATATGACAGCAATATTAATGGCCGCATTATTCCGGCGAGGCGACCTTGCATACATCAGGATCCGGCCAGGATCGAACCCTTTGCGAAATAAATCAAACAGCGATTTGCTCTCGGCCTGCATTCGATTTGTGTGTGGGTCTTAGACAACTGAACCGAAAGCGAAGCCGAGCCACAAACTTTTGTTGAATCAATAAGCCACAAAAACAATTTGGGTCATGTTACAGCTGGCAACCGAATTTCATGACAAAATTCCCTAATGGTAACCGAAGAGGACCGAGAAGCCCAACATGCCGAGAATGCCAAAACAATAAAATGTAAACAAATGCAGAAAGAGCCATCAAATTTGAAAGCACCACTCAATGTGAACCGTATTGATACGTCTGGCGCGCGGATACATGAGTCCTGGCACCCACACTGACACTCGCATTCACTCCTTGTTGTTGGCCCTGCGATATATGGCCATACATATGCAAATGATATGGGCCAGTTGGCGGCGCGGGTGTGGGAGCTGGCGGGGCCACGTGTGGCATTGGCCAACGCTCTGGCGGCTCCACGAGCCCTGCCAGCTATCGGGTTACCAGACACTTGCACATTTCTGCACCGACACCGCAGGCGAGAAGTCCTAGCTCCTAGTCCCAGCTCTATCTAGGATGTACGGCACGGCAAAGACCCGAGGCGAGCGATCAAGCCAGGAGCTTAGCCAGAAGGAGTACGACGAAGCGAGGGAGAATGCAGCTCAGCAGCAGCCGCAGGGTCGCTACGAGGCAGACTCCGTAGATCGCTCTAGGCAGCCCCTAAGATCCCAACTAAATTCGGAGTATCTAGCCAACACGGCCTCGGATTCAGCTGCAGAACGCTCTAGGCCACAGCTGAGATCTGCTCCCAACACTGATTATTCCAGCAGCAATGCTAATCCAGATTCAGAACGCTCCAAGCAGCAGCTACGATCCCAGTTGAATACAGAGTTCCTAACCAATGCCGCAGCTGGGGAACGTGCCACTTACGAGGCAGCTACTCCGGATCAGAACGCCATTAATCGTTCCCTACAGCAGCGTTCCCAACCAGTGGCAGATTATCAACCAACCAGCACAGATCGTTCCCTCTACGAGTCCAGGCAGCTGCAGCAACAGCGTCCGCCGCAGAACACCATTGACTTCAGCGCCTACAACACGGCACCGCCCAAAGATCGCACCATTTCGCACAGCATTGCCCAGCCCAGCACCTCCTCCACTCCCACTCCCACTCCCAACACCAATCCCAATCCGCCTCCCAAGCTGCTGAGTAAACCCAATGCTGAGTATGTGCGACCACCACAGAACTTTGTCTTGCCACCGCAGATGCGTCCCGCGGTGGGACCGCCCCAGCCGCGTCCTCCGTTCGCTGGCGCCCGGCCCATGGTGGGGATGGGACCGCGTCCGCCCATGCCGCCCAACATGGCGGTGAGGCAGATGGCGCCGCCACCACTGCGCACCACAGACAGCAAGAGCAACCTGCTTATGGGTCCGCCGCCGCCGGGCATGAGACCGGGCATGCCGCCTCCGCAGCTGAGTCAGCAGAGCATGCAGCAGGCCCGCTTGCCCAACTCGGGCGGTCCACTTAGCCCGCCTGGCCAGGGACCGCCCAGGCCACCGGGTGGCTTTCCCTGGAATCCAGCAGCCGGGGCACCGGGGATGCCGCCCGGCGCCAGACCGCCGCCGCCGCAGAACATGACGCGACCACCGCCGCCTACATTTCCACGCCCGCTGCCGGGTCAGCCACTGCAGGCACCCTTCCGACCGCAATTCAACCAGCCGCCCATGCAACCGCAACAGCAACAGCAGCCGCAGCAGCTGCAGCAGCACATGCAACAGCAACCACAACAGCAGCAACACCAGCCACCGCAGCAACTACGCCCACTTTCGGCAGCGAGTGCTCACAACAACAACGACGACGACGATGACGTGATCATGGGTCCGGCGGTGACCCCGCTCAAGACATTCAATCCAAGGGCCGATCCCATGGGCTCGCCGTTGCTGGAGGAGACGGAGCCGCCCTTCGAGACGAGCCCCCCGGCAGTGGAGGCCAAGAAGGGGCCTGGTTTCAGTAAGACAAAAAAACTAAGTAGATAGATACCATAAGTGAAGCCATCTAGGAGTTAATAATTCAAGTTTTTACTTATTTTTTATAAGAAAAATAAGTAAATAAACAGTGAACAAAACTACATACTATAGAGTTTGGCGGAAAAGAAAATAGGTCAAGTTTTCTATTTCAAGAACATAAGGAAATTGGTTTGTGTAAATTATATTTCTAAAGTGTCAGTGAGAAAATCTATAAGTTTAAAGAGATATAATTTAAACAAATTAATTGTATCTGGTTGTATGTGGATTTGAAATCTGCTGAAATGATGTCCAAAAGTATGCTACAAATATGATGTAGAATAATTTTGTGTCTTTATATATCTATTTGCATACTTTTGGCATTTTTTAAATTAAAATCAAAATCTTGTAGTTTTTTTTTCCAACTAAAAATGTATTCCCCTTCAATGTCTATCTTATTTAAAGAATTCATTTTAAAAGTGTTGGAATTTTTTTATATTTTAAATAATAGTTTTTATAATCATAGGTTTGTTATTCATAAAATATGAATTCGTACATTGTTTAAATACCTTTAAAAATATTTTAAACTGTTAATTTCAAATCAAATCAAATTATTGGTCCAGATAATTTTCCGTTTCATGTTCATTTCCGCCAAAACTTGATCTCAATGAACTTAATAGTAAGTTAAGCCCCTTAATTAACTCGTTTCTTATCAACTCATTCCAGAGGGTGACAATGACAGCGGCGTGGACGAGTCCACTCAGGAGAAGGTGAGTTCGCTTTGGCTTTGAACCAGTTAACTAGTTAGCCATAAATTGTGACTTCTTCTCCGGCTGCTGCTGTGTCTACGTTAATTGAGAGGAAATTAACTGGAACTGGCAACAAATTAATTTAATTCCGTTGACCGTCTCTGTTCACAAATCATAAATATCTGTAAAAGGCCGGCGCAGGCAGCAGGCAGCGGGCGAGCTCTGAGCTTGGAGTGCTCTGCTCCACGCTCCATTGGAGACCATATAGAAAACATAGCATATAGCAGGCCCGACTTTTGTCTGCGACAGTTCCGCCAGTGGCTCAGTTTTGTCAGTTCCCAGGTTGGCTCGTGTTCGTGTGCAGACGCCAAAGTTCAGACTAAGTTTTCTCTTGGCAGACGGCAGTTGGCGCGTCGGAAAAACCCGCAGAAAAGTGCGACAAAAGTCGGGCGAGCAGACATATATCTCTCACTCTCCCCCCGATACTATACTATATATGCGGTACGTGAGCCCAGCAGGTAGCAGGTGCGAGGCAGAAACTCCCAAAAAGAAGTCAGAAGCCAAAAGCCCAAAAGAAATACACACAAAAAGCGATTTATATGGCTGGTGATATCTGTGCCTAGATAAGTGCCAAACACGAAATGGAGCGGGCGGGGCGGGTTGGTAACTTAGGGAGTTACCTGGGGAATGGGGGGCGAAATCATAGCACACATATATCTGCAAGGCGGTTGTTGGCTCTATAAATACAGCCATCCATATGCAAAAACGACACGAAGCGGCGACAATCGATAAAACAATGCATAAACTATAAGTCCTTCGTACCGACTTCGACAGAGACAACGACAGCGACATCGACATCGGCAGGCGGATGGCCCAGCCAGATCTGGCGGCAGTCATAAATGCCAATGGCATTACGTTGACAGCTCCGGAAAGCCAGGCAGTGTTGAGAGCGAGTCGTAAATAGTTGATAAACCACGTCCACAGCTGCCCAACAACAGCCCCAGGATGCATCTCGTCATCTTGGCCGACTCGTCCTTCTTGCTAGTAATCAACGAAGGGAATGGAGATTATTTGCCAGTTTTGTGAACATTGTTTTGTGTTTGTTTCTTCCTGAAAGGATCGCAACGGACCCAATTCACCCAGTTCGCCGGTGAAGACGCCCACATCGACCTCATCGAAGCCGGGCACGTCGCGCCCACCGAGTGCCACGCCCTCGAACAAATCAGCACCCAAGTCGCGCAGCGCCTCTAAGAATCGATTGCTCCTTAAGACCCCAGAGCCCGAGCCAGTCAAGAAAGGTGAGCGTTAAATTTGAGGTATATTTAAAGCAGAGCTACCCACACACGGTTCTCGAGCCATTCGGCAAGCTTCGGGAAAAGCCGAATAACTCCGAGCTCGCGGGGGCACCTTATGAGCAACTCTGCTTCACAGCCAACCTCTGGTAACCCCTGAATATGTTATTCCTACGACCAAACTCTCCCTTATTTTATATCACAATTAATATATGTATAATATTTCTCCCCTCCCTCCTTAGTTCCAATGAACAAGGTTCAGGTCGGACATGCGCCTTCGCCCAACCTGAAGGCGGTTCGCTCCAAAATCGGATCGCTGGACAATGCCACCTATAAGCCGGGCGGTGGCCACGTCAAGATCGAGTCCAAGAAGATCGACATCAAGGCGGCGCCCCGCATCGAGGCCAAGAACGACAAGTACGCGCCCAAGGGCGGCGAGAAAAAGGTACGTTTGGCAAGGACCAACTCTTATTTAGAGGTAAATCCAGGGCGGAACCGGTGTATCCATTCAAAGCATTCCTGCTGGAATAGCTCAATCTCTCTCATAAATCTTTGTAAATTTCTCTCATCTACAAATGGCTTTTGTAATGCCGAGAAAAGCTCTCTCGACAACCAAGAAAAGTAACGTATAGTCGCGTACTGTAAAGTAACTTGTGTATTGTATTGGCAAACTCAATTTCACGGTCGATTTGCGATTTGATTTGAGATTTACTTATGCCCATTATAGATGGCGGCAGCACGGTATCTTGACTCTCGTATCTTGTTGTAGGAAATGCAATTACCAATTCGCAGCGACACTTAGCAGCATAATTCCGTTGCCTTATGTAGCCCATAGGTTCCAGCCCCATCCGGATCCGCCGCCGACTGTGCCAGAGTTGGGTGCGACGACTCTGACATTGACAGCGGCTGGCGGCTCGGCGGGCTATCACTGCGATCGATATTTGACTCTGGCTTATAATCGTTTACCTACCTTGTATCTATTTACAACCTACAACCATCGAATCCGCACCCACTCGCACCTCCAAACCTCCACAAAAAAAAAACACTGCAAAACCGTAGATAGTTACAACAAAGTTGCAGTGGAACGCCAAGTCGAAAATTGGCTCGCTGGAGAACGCCGCCCACAAGCCCGGAGGCGGGGACAAGAAGATCGAGACCCTGAAGATGGACTTCAACAACAAGGCCAAGTCGAAGGTCAACTCCAAGGACAACGTGAAGCACCAGCCCGGCGGCGGCGATATCAAGGTATGCAGGCCCCCTCAATGTCCCGCCTCATGTGACCCTCCACCGTTTCATGTTTGAGTTTGACCCAGAGACCGAACGAGTTCCCCCTTCCATTGATTTTTGTAGTGGTTAAGTATGATTTCCGATTGACGTTCGACTTTCGTTGGTTTTTGGATGCTCCACTCTCGTTTTTGTTACCAACAATAACATGGCATGGGCATGGGCATGGGCTTCTCTCAGTGCATGTGGGGCCGCCACGTTCTCTTAGCTTTAAAACAGCATGCTGCAAGTTAAGCCCTCCCACCGAGGAGGGAGAACTACAACCAACTAACACGCAGAACACCCCTAAACCGAAACCTTGAACCACTTTCCAGAACTACGATAGGAAGATGAACGTCATCTATGGCGAGGGCTCCAAGATAGTCGGCCACTGCGCCACTAACAAGCGCCTGGATGAGAATTTGTATAATGAGGAGGAGGTAGAGTTTTAGCGGGGTAGGTAACACCCACAGCCGTCAGATGTACATATTCCTGCCACCTGGTTTCTAACCTAGCCTAGTAATGGGGTCAGCATTTTAAATGTAGGAGGAAAACCTTTTTGTTCAGTTCCTAACTCATACCACCGAAAAAAAGCTGAATAATCGAGAATAACTTATTATTTTTCCATCCTTATTTTAACGAACCGAAAAACACATGTTTAAACAATATTTTGGAAACTGTATTTTGTTTTTAACTAAACCATTAAACAACGAATTCAAAGGATAACAACCCCAAGGATGTAAGTAGTCGTGATAACTATATTTCCCTCTGTACATTTGATATCTCTTTGTGTGCATCCTAAGTGTGCTTTTGTACGTCTCCTTAGATGCATCATGTCTTTCTTATTTTTCGATATTTTTGGAACACCTAAGCCCCACTTTTTGATACTCCCCAAGGCACCCACACCTACCTAGTAGATAGTAGAGTATTTTTACCTTTTGTATCCATTTGTTACCTTGTTCCCCGTGCTCTGTCCCTGTGTTTTTGTGTGCGTTAAATTCCAAATTTCAGTTGTGTGTCCTCGATTGGCCGACGTCCTGTGTCCTTAATGATAACCCAAACCACCCACCCACGCGATTCATCGATTCGAAACACCTTGAAAAAAATGATCTGCTAATCGTTTTCTGTACGTTGCCGGTGCCGGTGCTACTTTTCAGATCCAAACGCAAAAAATAGAAATTAAGGCACAAAGCAAAGTTGGCTCTTTGGATAATGTAAAGCACAAGCCCGGTGGCGGTGAAAAGAAGATTTTCGATGATAAGGATTATTTGAAAAATGTTGAACACTCTGTTGCACTGACAACACCACCAACACAGGTAAACTACGTGTACATAAGCTCGTTGTAGTTACGTATTGAAGCTAGAACCTAACTTAAACTTAACCCTGATTTACTAGACCGTTTTACTTTAGTTTCGTTAAGAAGGCAACAAAAAGTAATCCGAACCCATTTTGTGTTTGCGTCGAGAAATTCATTTTTTGTGTAATTCCGTAACTGTAATTGATTGCGTTAACACCCTTATGGTTTTCGATCAAGCCACTAACAGAGCACCAAACCACACCCAAAAGATACCTCCACACTCTCCACACTCACCACCCCAAGATCCACCCACACTGGCCACCCGGAACCGCTTTCAGAGAACTCTCCCACCAAAGAACAAAAAAAAAGATCACCTATCCGTAATTAATGAGAAGTAACATCTGGACAAAGTATTTGTTGGCACTTTTAGGTCTCGCTGGCGGGCATTCGATATCTTATTGGTTTCGTTTCGTTTGGATTATCATTTCGTTGAGTTAATTGCCATTACGTTGCATTTAAAAATGAATTTCCCCCGAACCCAAACTGAGATTCATTGGCGATGACAAAACAATAAACAATAAACAAAATTGGTAGGCAAGAGCGCTTTCCACACCCAACAATTTGACTTGTGTTTGTTCCAGAAAAGATTCTCTAAACCATTCTCTTCTCTCTTTTTCTCTGTCTCCCCTCGCTTTAACCGGCTAATGTAGTTTGCGGCGCAAGGGCGCTTGATTGCCACGATCCACCTAGAATTCGGTCTCTGTAACTCAGACTGTGTGTGTAACAATATATTCGAGTCGCTTTTTAAATGAACTCCCTCCTAGCTTTAACCGAAATCGAAATCGCAATCGATATCGACCAGTATCGAGTATCGAAATGACATCCATCAACTACTGAACTGTACCTAAAGCCAAACGATTAACTCTAACTGTTGCAGGACTAAACAGGACAAAACTAAGAACTAAAAACACCAGAGTTTCTATTTTAAATTGTACACTCAATCGAAGTATGTCGAGGATGTGAGCTGTCCTGCCCCTGGGCGGATCCCCGGAGAGGAGCCCGATCCCTGGTCACTGTCCAGGGGCAGGGACAGCAGCCCGATGTTTGTTAACTCCCCCTAGTATGTAGCGAACACAAGTATTATTTACGAGACAACGGTCAAAGAACCCTATACAACGTAGGATAGTACAAATTTTGAACAATATACTGATCCGCGATTGCTCAAAGAACCCCGAACCCCAGACTCCTGACCCTTTTGGACGGTTAAGCGAAAGGCTGCCCAGCATTTAAGATCATCTAACAAAGTGCTTTGCTCTCTCCACACTACACTCGAGAACACTGAAAGAAATACCCACTCAAACACTGACCTCATGTGCATACATCAATACTGACATCCATTTTCTATTACGATTAATTATGAATTATTAAGTGTACTCTTCATTTCTGTGCTTAACCTTTATCTTTCGTTTATTATAGGAATATATATACACGTTTTATTAGGCTAGTCATACGAAACAAAGTGCATTAAATTCGAAATTCGTATAAATGTTACGTCCATTAGAGTTATTTAAAGCCTATTATTGCTACTGCAACATAGTATACTGGAGGTCCGAATACGACGCTATTTTAAGCACTATATAGAAATATTCTATCCGATCCGATCCGATTCGATTCGATCCGTAAGTCCTTGTGCGTTGCAAGTTCTTCTAAGATGTGTCCGTTGCGTACATTATATAAATCATAAACATACCTAGATAGTTTGATATACCTAATATTTAACAGTGCTGTGATAGACTAACCGAACCGAACCGAAGCTGATTTGCCAGACCACCCGCATCCAAGCCATATACCATCTAGCATATATACATACTCAATAGATCCCAAAACGGTTTCATGGGCAACTGCTTGCGACCCCGAACCGAAATGTTACTCCATTGCATTCCAAAACCAACTCTCATGATCTAACAAGGCTTATGGTTTATTTCTGTAATAGTTTACCTTATCATTTGAGCAATCGATATTCGCATTCACGTTTATATTTTTATCTTGAACGCAGAGTCCACTACCATCCATGACGGCTTCTGGCGCTGATGAAAATTTAAATCAACAAAGCTAAATGCTAAATGCAAGCTAAGATAGCCAGATATTGAAAGTGAAACGAACATTGAACCAGCTAATTTGAAATGTACTATCTACACACACAAAAAGAAAAGCAAAGAAAAAGTTATGCAATGATTTCCACACACACCCTCACCACAATCCAGTAATAAGACCCCAACAATCCGATAGAGGTGCAAGCACGCTGACTGCAGATGCAGATGCAGATTCATCTACACCAGCACCAGCCCACATAGAAGCGGTATCTGGTATACAGATCGAAGTATATTGACTAGTTGAGCAATGCACTCTTTACTGTCAGATACCAGACATAAATTATATATCTCAATGTATTACAAGAACTTCATATATACATAATATATATATACATAAAAGTATCTAAATATTTAAGCAAATTATACAAACCGTGTGCTTAGTTGAATACAATGTTGAACGACACTTAATCACACACTTGACGTCTAAATGTTAAACGACTAAGATAATGTGAACCGTTTAGATACTTTTGCGACGAACAAAGCCACACAAGACAGTACCGCGACCGGAACCGACCGGAACCGAACAGAACAGATAATACCACGTATAAGCATATTTTTACTATATTAATTTGTATCTTATTAGTCGAGCGCATCATTCTCACGATTTATTTACACCCTGTTACAAAATGTAAGAACAATGGCAAAATTTAAGCATAATAAACAAACAAAAAAAGCGTTTTTTCATTTATTAAATCCTGGAGTTGTTGTTGCACTTATGTTTAGCTTTTGAATTTCAACAGTACGTATTGGTTTGTATCGGTTTGAGATTTGCGATTTGCGATTTGAGACAACTAATTTTGGAGAAACTTAAGTACCACGCCCACGCCGCAAGCGTTCCAGCAAAGCCACGCACGAGCACACATCCTCTTCTACCTCATTTGGATGCATTGGTAATCGAAAACAATAAACAATAAATTTGATCAAGCAAATTGTAAGTCTCCATCTCAATCGAGCTATATCTTCTGCATCCTCCACCCCGGACTTTGTACCGCCTTTTAAGAGCCCTCTTTGTATCCGAATCCCCCCGCAGTATTGGAAGGCGCCGCGCATCCAACGCGCCACCACACTCACCTCGTCCATGTCGCTGCCAGCGGAGTGCCTGGTGCTGTCCGTGTCCATGCCCTCGCTCAACTCGGAGCCCAAGCGTCCCAAGAGTGCGGGTCCCAAGAAGAAGCCCGGTCAGGCCGTCCACACAAAGCCCTTCCGCCTGTACTAAGCCGATGGATGGATAGCTCCGCCACAACATTGCACGAGACGACGTCACCCAAGCGAAGCACTTCGAGATTCGAGCACAAGTTGATATCGAGGCACGCACTTCTAAAAACATATCCAGACATCAAATTTATCAAAACTGTTAATTGTTTAGAATCCAAAAACGAAAACGAAACGTGGCATTTACAACAAAATAAACGACAAAGTGAGAGGCAAAGTTAAGCACAAAATACAGCGGTTTGTTGTCTGTTGATTCTTTAAATAATTACAGTATATATTTCGTAAGTATTAAATCAGTTTTACGGCTGCTACATCTTTCTCTCTGGGGCCAAACGGCCTTCGTTTACATTTCATTTACATAAGACTTTCGTTAGATTTGTTCATATATAATTAGTACAAAAATGGTCCTGGGACTTTGTTACGTCTCAGTTTTATCATTATCTTGTTCATTGTTTCTTATTTCTCTTTATTTTTTTTTGGAAAATTGAGGGCTCTTGTTGTATTTGTTTTTGATTCTTGTTTCTTTGTTTATTCGAGTCGCGTCGCGTCACATTTAAATGCAGTTTGTGTGCAGTTTGTCGCCTCTCCATTCACATAATCCTTTTGCTATACTTACGCCGTAAACGTTGTTTATACAATTCATTTCTTTAAAGTTAGGATAATAAATAGGTCATTATAAAATAATAAACAACAGTTGTTATACTTTTTTTCAAGAGACATGGTCAAATGAGCGTCAAATGATTATGATTATGATTCGAGTCGAGGGACGAGTTAGAATACAAAAAAATACAAATTCACATGCTTTAATATCGTAAGAGGTGGCTCTACTCTGAGAGAGCTCGTCGTCAATTTTGGTAAGCTGGGACAGACGGCTGCTTGAACTTCTGGCTACATAACTATAATACATTTAAGGGGAAATTAGGAAATGCTTAGGTGCTCGTGATATGCGAAACCAATGGTAGCTGTGGGTTGGCTGCTGTTCTTATAATTTGCTCGCGCTGCTTGTTACTATTAGTACAATACATTCGATTCAATTGACTAGATTTCTACATATGTAGCTGCATTCGATTTACGATTCTCTGTTGTTCCGATTTTAGTTTTAGTTGCTGCGGGAGGGATTCGTGGTGTTGTGCCAAAAAAATGTTACTTTTGATGACCCCAATGAGATGCTCTCCAGCAGCGCAAATTCTGGGATTCCCTCGCAATATATATCGTTGCTTTGGAGCTCTCTGTCGGGGCCGCTTAGAGCCTGGTGTGTACATGACGAGTAATTTTAAACTTATGTAAATAAATATGATGTGGTTTGATTTGTCGATGAAAGGGCGCTGCGTGAGTGTCTATGTTTGCCGGCCGTCTCGCCGGCTTACGTGTCGCTTCCGAGGAATCTTGGTCGCCGATAAAAAGCCAATAACATGTTACCTTATTTACATAACTAAACACTTTCGCTGGCGTCGCTTTAGCGGTTCTGGTCTGAGCACTGCGCGCACCGCCTCCTCGAACACCTGAAGGTAGGAAGGAGGTAAGTGAGTAAGAGTAAGATGGAGGCGAGGGTGTGCCGGGCCGGTGATAACTTACCGGCTTGAGGCCGCGCTGCGTCAAGGCGGAGCACTCCATGTATTTCACAGCGCGTATCTTGTTCGCCAGCTTCTGGCCCTGCTCGCGCTTCAGTGGCGTCAGCCCCTGCTCAGCAAGCCCGCTCAGTGTCTCTCGATCCTCGCGCAAATCGATTTTGGTGCCTGCAATGCGTATTTGTTGTATTCACTTCCCTTCTGAAAGCTGAGAGCTGGCAACTTACCAACTAGAATGATGGGCGCGTCGGGGCAGTGGTGCTTTATCTCCGGATACCATTTCGAGGTGACGTTCTCGAAGGACGAGGGACTCGCCACGCTGTAGCATATCAGGAAGACGTCGGTCTGCGGGTAGGAGAGCGGTCGCAGTCGGTCGTAGTCCTCCTGTCCCGCCGTGTCCCACAGTCCCAGCGAGACCTGTATTGTGTCCACTTGCATCGGGGCCGAGTAGTTGTCGAAGCTGTTTTTGTGGAGAGATCAAAGTGGGAGTTATCCGGTGGCCGATCCATTGGGCTGGCTGGAGGCCAAACTTACACCGTGGGCACATATTCGCCGGGAAAGCAGTCTGTCGTGTAGGAGATTAGCATGCAGGTCTTTCCGACGGTGCCGTCACCGACGACAACACATTTTATGGGCCTTCCGGTTGACATCGTGAGTCGTGAGTGTGTACCGTGTGTGTGTGTGTGTGTGTGTGTGTATGTATGGCGAGTCTTGTGTGTGCTGTGGGCAAAAATAAGATGGAACTGTGAGAACTGCGAGTCTTCGCCAGCTTAATTTAATTAATTAAGTTCTACTCGAGGCAATAAACCCGGCCGCCTGACCGCACATTTGTATATACTTTAATTGCCTGAGCCTCTGGGCTCTCCGCTCTGGCGTATCTTTGGGATGATCAAAGGCTGGGCACAACGAAAGGTGTGTCCCGGCCGCAAAACCGAACAAAAAACAAAAAGAAAACAAATAACAAACCGCAGCAGGGCCATAAAGCATAATAAAACGAGAGTCTCATTTCGGCTGCGGCACTTCGTTGTTTTCGCAAATACATTTTTCAAAAATAGACCATGATGGGCGACAGACTGCGGCACCACAAAATAAATGGGAACAGTGCGGAGCGGGCGCCGGGCGGAGGACGACGACGACGACGACGAATGGCAACAGTTGCCCCCGGGGGCCTCCAGTGGTGCAGCGGCTGCGTGGGCGGGGCTGGGGCGGAGGGGGGATTACTCTGGTGACGCGGAAGCCACCGGCAGACGCGCACCGCACAGAAATAGACACAATTAAGTTCTAATAACGATGGGCGAGGGCGCCACTGCCGCTGCTCCAACTGCTGCTGCTGCTGCTGCTGTCGATTCAATTAGAGTTCAACTGAGACATTGCGCCACATGCAACGGGGAGTGGCGACGACGGAGCAGATGTAGAAAGTCTTTTGTTGTGGCGGAGCACCCATTGTTGTGGACAGAAGGAGATTGCTTTACCGTTTTCACCTATCCTTTGTCTGGCAGGCGGCGACTGTTTTGTACTTTGCTTATATCACTGTGCGTATTGCTAAAGTGGCCCTGCCTTGGAGCGCTGGCTCGTCCGCCGCAGCCAAATAATTGATTTGCACTATTTCGTTGCGGTTTTTACTTATAAATATTGTTTAATTGGCAGAGCAGCGTTCTCGAGTTTTTATGTTTTATCTTTTTGTTTCCACACAAACACACACACCCACCTATTTTTTGACAGAGCAGCGTCTCTCGCTCTCTCGCGCTTGACAAGCAGTGTTGCGAACGGTGCAGCAGAAAAGTGCTGTTTTAGCGTTGACCAATACTGGCTGTCAGGGGTGCAGGGAGGGGTTATTCTTTTATTTTGTGCCAATACAGACTGCTAATATATTATTATTCTTTGCATAAAATATGAATTATACTTAAGGCTTAACTAATTTAATGAACTCATGTATTATTTATTACCTTACCCCTTATATACTTTAATATATCTCCAGGTTCCGACCCCTTTATGATCCGTTTTTATCTACGCCTCTGCTTACCATGGCTAGTTGTTTTGGGCGGCGAAATGAGCAGATTTGTTTGTAATTTTCTACAGAGAGTAAACAACTTGAATTTTGGGTCAAGGCACCTTTCTCTGTCAACTATAAGCCATGCGGGAAGTGAATCTAAAGTCGAGGCCCCCGCCCGCACAGTGCTGGTGGAGAAGGACTCCCACATCACCCTGATAGGCCTGAATCGCGAACAACAGCGCAACTCCATTGACGCCAACACCGCCGAACAACTAACCGAGGCAATTAGCCAATTCGAGGCGGATGATAGTTCGCCGGTGGGTGTACTTTACGGCATCGGTGGCTCCTTCTCCGCCGGGTATGACCTGGCAGAACTGGAGGCGGAGGCTCAGCGCGGCAGCCTCAATTTTCTGTTGCGTCACGAGGGCTCGGTGGGTCCAACTAGGCGACATCTCCGGAAGCCGATCGTCTGCGGCATCAGCGGCTTCTGTGTGGCCGGCGGGGTGGAACTGGCGCTCCTGTGCGATCTGCGGGTGATGGAGGACTCTGCAGTGCTGGGCTTCTTCAACCGGCGCCTGGGAGTGCCCCTGAGCGATGGAGGATCAGTGCGTCTGACCGCTGCCGTTGGCTACTCCAACGCTTTGGACATCATAGAGACGGGGAGACGCGTCTACGCCAGGGAGGCCTTGCGAATGGGCTTGGTCAACCGCGTGGTGGCCACGGGCACTGCCCTTGGTCAGGCTGTGAATCTGGCCTTTTCGATAGCCAAGTTTCCCATTGCCTCGCTGATGCATGATCGGAATGCCGTGCTGGAGAATGCCAATGCCTACAACCGGCCGGGCTTCCATGTGGCCAGCTACAACGAGATCATGAATGTGACATCGGATATGATAACGGAGATGCAAGAGGGCGTAAGGCGCTTCAAGACCTGTGAGTACGCCTTGAGCTTAGCCTTTTGATAAGCTTCTAATATCCTTAATTTGCAGCTGAGACGAAGGGCCCCAAAACCGATTCCTGGCACATCAAGGAGAAAACCATTCCAGATTGGGAGAAGGCCGAAATCGACATTGAAAATCAAAGGAAAAAGACGTAACGACGCGCCTGTAGGAAATCTCACTGTTAAGTGCAATACTTTTTGTTGATATTTATAAAACGAAAGCCTTTATTCACGTAAAATACATTTATTTAATGATTTATGTAGTTGACCGCCTAAATCGTTTACGACTCGTGCTTATTTCAATATTCACAACAATTACAATAACGAATTTTCCTTGAAATTAAGCCTAACTACCAAAAAGAGTTGAGAGGAAAAGCACAAAGTTCTGTCTGTCTTCCTCGCCGTCGATCGATTCAACATTCACAATTAGTTTACACATATAAAAAATATGCTAGCATCCCCGGTAATCATCGTCCTTACTCGCAATGAATGGTGTTGAGTGCTGCTGCTGGGCCAAGCGCGATTATGTCTGTCTTAGATCTAAGAGTTAACGAAAGGAGTTATTGCACTTAAGTCGAGTAAAGCGAGAAAACGAAGCTCTATGCAAAAAAGGCTGCTCTTGTACAAACTAGTGTTAAAAACCGACTGATCACTGATCACACACATCGTCTGCCCCGTCGTCTATCTCGTGTTAAAGTAGTTTGATTTAAAATACATCGTTTCGTCATTATGTTACGTTACGTTACGTTTACCTAACATTTACACTCGGCTACACTTAATCCAAAAAACTTGTCATACAAATATTGCACAAAAATGGATCGGACTGTGAGTTGCACACCCATGTGCACATGCACCCACTCCTGGATGTGTGCTGCACATGGCAAAACCTTCAATCAAGTGGTGGTACGTGTTCACATACATAATCGTTAAAATACGGTGTTCGGAAACCTAAACCTGACCACAATATACATATACAATATATACAAATGAAGAAGCAATTCGCGCTAATCGTCCGTCTCCCACCGTCTGGTATAAAAAATATACAATATAGCGTAGGCCAAAAAAGCAATTGCTGCATTCAGCTGGCGACACACGTTAAGGATGCGGTGCGATACGATCTGTTTTGGATCTCCGATTACTTCAGTCGCTGGGTCACATTGGCCAGGGCCACGGCAAAGGCCTGGAGGGCGGAGAAGGGATACTGGAAATCCAAGGTGTAGGCGTTGCCATCGATGCGACCAAACTGCATGACCTGTTAAGGGTGGGATTACCTATTAATTGGGTTTATCCAGGAGGTTATAAGGGCGGCTCCACTCACCTGCTTGCCACGAAACTCGATTTGAAAGTTCTTGGCCGACTCCTGGGTAACGCGTCCCCCAAAGTCCAGCTGGTAGACCTGGCTCATCTCATTCCACATGGGCGCCTTGTTGTGCATCACAAACTCGCGACGCACGGGCGCCGGATTGGCACAGCTGGCACTGCCATTGGGCTCGATCTTGCCGCGCTTCAGCTGTAAATATATTATTATTAAATTTCTAGAAAAGCATCAGTGGTCCTGGCCTACCTTTTGCCGCAGCTGAGCCTTTTGGAAAGTCTCCAGGTCGCGATACTGCTTGCCATTACCCCCATTGTTGCTCTCCTCGCCTGAACCATTCGTCTGATTGCCCTCATCATCGGAACTCTCGATGATGCTCTGCTTTTTCCGCTGGCGGCGGTTCAACAGGGGCGAGTTCAGAATGTGGCGAATGGGGGAGTTGCTCTGCTGGCGCTTGTTCTTCTTGCTGGCCGCCGGCGATGCTGGAGAGCTACGTGGCAGTCGCTGTGGCGTAGAAGGCGGTGTCAGGCGACCCTCGTCGAGATCACGAAGACGGCTTATTATGTTTTCCAAAGTGGTTAGAGCCTGGAATTGTCAAGGGAATAATATTAGTACCAGTAACTCCAGGATTACTCAAGATAACTACCTGGGTGTGCAGCGAAACAGAAGCCTTGGCCTCTACGGGTGTGGCTTCCACAGCTCCACATGCTCCTACCGTAACCTCCGGCTGCTGCCTCTCCAATGTGCTGGCATTGCTGCTGGCCCCATTGACCTGGGCCTGCGGGGCTTCCTTTCGCCGCCAGCGAACCTCGGACAATTGCTTCACAAAACTGAAGCCATTGTCCTGTTTCCGTCCCAGCAGCGGTGTGGAGTTCTCCGTGCCCGCCGTCTCCTTGTTGCGTCCGTAGCCGAAGCGGTGCTTCCTCGTGAAGAGCGGCGAGTCTGTGAAGCTTGTGATGACATCGAAGCGTTTCTTGGGCGTTGGCTTCGGCTGCACGCTGACCACTGGCGGCTCTTTGGCTGGAGGCTCTGCGGGAGCCACCACCACGGACGTAATCTCATCGAGGGCGGAGCCCGTTGACGGCTGGCACCGCTTGCAGGCACTGCTGGTGTTCATGTTGTTGCGACACTTGAAGCACAACGTGTTGGCCGCACTGCTGCAGGCACTGCTGTCGGAGATCTCCTGCAGCTTGCGGACCACCTGCTCGTGCTCCTTGCTGGACAGCTTCGTCTGCAGCGATAGCAGCTCGCAGGAGTCCAGGCTCTTGGACTTCCCGGTCTGCTGCAGCTTGTGCCGCCGGGCATCCTCCTGCTGCTGCCGTTTCCGGCGATTTCTTCGCTTGTCCACCAGCACCAGCCGCTTGTTGGGCGCATCCTTGCGCAGGGCGGACAGAGCCTCGTCGGAGGGCGTGATGGCCACCGAGTCCAGGTAGCCCACGCTGCAGCTGCGCGTGATGGAGTCGGGCAGGGCTGGGGCTATCGAAACCACCGTGGGCGTGCGCTTCATGCTGCTGCCGCTCGTGGTGGGCGTGGGCGACTGGGTCTCCTCGTCGATGTACAGCATATCACGTCGCTTGGAGGTGGAGGCCGTAGCCGTGGCCGTGGCGGGGGCCATGCACTTGACCCGCGCATCCATTCGCTCCAGATTGAGGTTCAGATTCAGCGGCACCGGATTCACGTGGCTGTTGGCCGAGCGCACCGGCTCCGACATCAGGGCATTCTTCACCTGCACCACATTGTTGGCGTAGTCCGCGTTGCTGGAGTACGACATCAGGGTGGTCTGTCCGGCGGCGGGCACGGCCGGGCGTTCGAAGATGATGTCCGAGGGCGCCACCGCATTCTTGGGACTCTGGAGCGTGGGCACCGCTCCGTCGCAGTACAGCGGGGAGATGGCGTGCCGCGACTGGCAGCTGGAGTTGGAGCTGGAGCGGCTGTAGCTGTTCTTGAAGCTGCTGATGGTCTTGGGACGCGTGATCGTCTTGCTGCTGCTGGGACCGGGACCGGAGCCGTTGGAGGGTGCCTGGTGGAGCAGCACAGTGGTGGACTGGTTGGCCGTGGCCCCGGCCTCCTGGGACTCATTGGAGGAATCATCGTCGTAGCTCTCCGCTCGCGCCAGCGGACTCAAGCCAGCCGAGGAGCCAGCCCCACCGCGTTCTCCTCCTCCGTTCACAGTCAGAGAGTTCTTGTGCCGCGCCAGAATACGATTGGGACGCGGCGACATGGGAGCGATCAAGGGAGCAGAGGCTCCATCCACAAGCCGCCTTTGGGGGATGGTCGGTGGCTTGAGTGAGGCCACGTCCAGGGCGCTGGTCACGTTCACCTGCGGCACTGCGTCGTGGTGGCCGGCCTGGTGCTGGTGATGCTCGTCCTCGTCCTCGGAGAATATGTTGGGATTGAAGCTGGGATCGGGACCAGGTGGAAAGTCGTCGCGCAGCTCGGTGATGACCAGCGTCATCTGACGCGGTTGCAAATGCAGTAGGGACGTCTTATAAGTTACTTGGCCTAAATTGGCTGGGACGGTTTTGGCAAGTCCGTGGATCTTGAACTTGGTACCCCAAATGTTGGAGGTCACCTCCACCAGCTTGACTTCCTGCTTGAGAAACGAAACGGGCGGTTGAGTCAGTGATGGCGTGGATCTTCTCGGGCCAACAGGGTCACCTACCTCCGGCAGTGTGTCCACGTAGGCCAGCTCATCCAGGCTGTCGGGATCGTTGGTGCCCCCGCCTCCTCCGGAGGTGCTCAGCCGGTCGCCGCCTGCCTGCTGGCGCCTCTTCGGACGCACTCGCTTCTTGCGCGGCGTCCGTGGGGAGCCGAAGCGGGAGCGCTCCTCGAAGTCGCTGTCCGAGGAGTCGGTGCGCCCGCTGTTGCCCGTGGTGGTGGACTGGCTGGAGCCCGATGAGCTCTTGGCCTCGGCGGAGTATTGAAAGTACAAGGGGGCATCTGCAGGAGACGTATATAATAAGGATTTCCCCCTCGACTTCTCGTTGGAAACTCACCATTGACCTGGGGATCAAAGATGACAAACTCCGGACGAATCTTGGATGTGCGCTTGCCCTTGAGCAGCGGCACCAGTCCTCCCAGATACTCCAGGTAGAGCGTGTAGCAGGTGCCGGAGCTCAGGTTGGAGTCGTCGTCGTGCCGGATCATGGTGCAGTGCAGCCGGGTCGAGCAGAGCGGCGGTCGCGAGACGAAGTCCCGCAGGGACTTAAGGTCAGGTACACAGCACTTAAAGTTAAATTAATTAATTATTATTAATTATATTAGCTTCTTATAAGGCCTTACTCGTATCGTTTGAGCAAACAGATTGCCAATGAGAGACTTAATCCTAGAAGGCAACGGCAGCAGGGGCAGCAGCGTTTCGGAGCCGACGCTCGCCTGGATCTCCAGCCGGCAGAGGAGCTGCAGGGAGGCCACCCGCCTGGACACCCAGGCAATGTGCACCTGCGTCCCCGTGGCGATGAAAAGCCGCTTGTCGTTGTGGCCCCAGGTGATGGCCGAAACGGTGGCACTGCTGCAGGGTATGTGCGCCTGGTACAGGCACGCACCCGTCTCCGTGTAGAACTTGACCAGGTTCGTGTAGCTGCAGGGCGTGCCCAGCTCATCCGGCTTCGCTCCATCCACACCGGTGCGCAGGGTGCCAGCGACGGCGAGCAGCTCGCGGGAGTTGCTCCACTCCATGACCATGCCGAGGGCGCCGTTAAGGCAGGTGTTGATATGTGCGGGTGAGACGTCGTCGAACGACTTTAGCAAGTAGATATATCCGTTCTGGAAGCTAACAGCCAGCACAAAGGATCGCTTGGCTAAGGAAATGCGAATCTATCTATATCCTGAGATTATATTAATTTTTAGAGACTTACCCGCATTGGTTACACCGGGCTCCGCTTCCTCGCCCTCCTCCATCTTGAACTTCTCGCAGGACCAGGCCATGGAGGTGATGGGCACATCGTTGGAGAGCTGTACCTGCGACACCATGGCGCCGTGCACATCCATCACAATCACCTGGCCCTGGGTGGTGCCGAAGTACACCTGCTGGTCGTCGGGCGTCCAAATGCCGCAGGTGATGGTCGACTCCAGGTTGAGCATGGAGGACCAATACCGCTGACCGGCCACGGATCCCACCAGCACGAACCCATCCTGGTAGCAGATCAGGGCCATGCGGCCATCGTGCGACCAAGAGAAGTGGGTGACCGGAGTATTCCGATCGTTGATTAGCTCAATGGACCAGCGACCCTCGTACTTGATCCACACGAAGATGATGCCCGAACTGTCGCAGGAGGCCAGCTTCTGGTACGGCTCGTTCCACTTGACCAGAATGACCTGCAGAGGTAAATGGGAATTGGAGGATTTTCCTGAAACTTCTTAATTAACTCCGCTTATACTCACATCCGATCTGTGGCCGCGCAGGTTGTAGTTGGTCCTTAGCGGATAGTCCATGTTCTTGCGGCAGTGCGAGGTGGTGAAGGTCACGCCCACAATGCCGCGCACATTGCCCGTGGCCAGCCATCCCTCCTGGTAGTAGTTGGTGCGGTTCAGCTTCCAGCCCTCGTCCTGCAAGGATTCGAAAAGAATAGAAAGAGAAAAGTGAGAACAATGAGAACGTTGTCCACAGCTGCAGCCAGGCGGCATGTCTTCGCCTAAGCTTGGCAATTGCAATTGCGAGTCAAGTGGCCGCCGCTGCTGGCTCCTGAAATGGATTACCGCAGGCTCGGAGCCTGGCCCTGGCCCGGCCATTCACACATTGCCACGTTGGCAGCATCGACAGGCGGCTGGTGCAAATATGCTCCACTTTGCGCCTGCATCTCCTATATTCCTTGAGCCGCTCAACCTGCCAGCTGCCAGTTGCCAGCTCTTACAGCCCCGAGCTGGCCACTTTTTACTAAATCCGTTTGCCTTCTCCGCAATAGGGTGTGCTGCCATGGAGATAAGCTTGCCAAGGCATACTCTTTGACCTGAATGTCCCCTTCTACTTGGCCATACTTTATTCAGCCTTATTAGGATGGCCTGAGACTTGGAGCTTAACTAGGAATTAAAAGGTATCCCGGGTTGGCTCCATAAATCTGCTAATTTAATCACTTATTTATATAAATTTATTACGAGTTATTTATGGAATGTAAAATGAAATTATGCAAGCCACAACTCAATTTAACATGCAATTTAAATGAAATTCGCGCCCACAAAGGCGAATGGAAACTATCGCGGCATCCGCAAAGCAATCCTTTCGTTGAATTAAAACCAATTAAGGCCTCCAATTAACATTTCAAAAGCTTCATTCAGTCATCAGTCAGTCGAGCAGCATTCGTTGGGCAACTTTTAACTTGGTTTGTTTGCCAGCTGAGCCTTTCTTTCTTTCTTTCCTTTCTCACTGCGGGCTTTCTTTGGAAAACTCTTTGCCAGTTTATCAACTGCAGCAGCAGCACCAGATGCTGCAGTTCCAATGGAGGAGCAAGTCATCTCCGAGTGCTGTTGCCTCACAATTTGATTTGATTGTTGCCACCACCATCGCCTCCCCGGCTCCCCCTCCAATTGATTGTTTTTCCTGGCTTGGCTGCTCACCGAAAGCTTAGCCTACATTTCAGCGCGCGCGATAAGCGCAGGGACCAGCGAAAAATATTTCAATTTAAACCAAAAATTCGGGCGCTTTCAGCATTTTGGCTAATCCCCGCTAAGCCAAATGGGCGTCGTTTTCGGCCTGCCCAAATCCAATTTGTGAGGCATAAATTAAAATGCCGCCGCAGTGGCAAAAACAAGAATTACGGAAAAATTTGTAATTTCCGTTTCGGCCAGAGGACAGCGAGCGCTGAGCGTTGGCCAAGTTAATTGCATTATTAGCCAGATTGATTGATGTGCATATGCCGATGCGATGTCCTTGCGATGACGCCCAGCTACTGGCCAATTCAATTATATAATTGGACACATTTCCCAGGGCGCACATGTACATGTTCCAGGAATGGCCATCGGTCGTCGACAGCCCATTGAGTGGATCACTCATTACGGCACCATCGAGCACGTCGAGCAGGCTCCGCCTCCTTCAGTGGCAACAATTATGAGCGGCATTCAGCATTTCTTTGTGGAGTGTTGTTAACCTTTCGTCGGACGCCACTTGAACCGCCGTGCTCTTGGCCAGAATAGATGCACTTGAGGCACTCGAGGCAGTCGGCATGCCTTTCCGTGCATGTTTTCAGCCACACTTCAGTGTAATAAGCTCAGCGAATATTTCGAAATAAAAACCAATAAATTCTTGCCATGCAAAATGGCAAACGGAAAACTAGGACGCAATTAAATAAGACAAAGTTAGCTTTAAGCATTCAAATGGCTTGAATTTCCGCCATCGCCTTGAGTAATGCGATTGCCCCTAAATGCTGTAATTTCATTTGCCAGCGAAGCATCAGCAACAGCCATGTCAGCAGCATCAGCAAAGGACATCAGTGTCAGGGCAGCATCAACGGAGGAGCAGCAACATCAGTGTCAGGGCGGCGACATGAAGGTAAGGCGTTGACATCCTTGTTAAAGGATGTTTCCTGCTGCTGCTGCTGCCGCTGAATTGTTCAAGTGGCTACTTGCAACTTGTTAGCCGCTCGGCGAGGCTGACATCCTAAAGGAATTACCTGGCAATCACTCAAATGCAAATGCTAGTTTCCCTTGGATTATATTTATGCATGTTCTTTGCACCAAAACCCGACGCAGTTTCTGGCCCAGATGCCTGGCTGCGATTACGCTGCACCAAAGCATCGCCACATCGCCTCTGCGGCTCCATAAATTATGCTGCAGCCATTTGGCACGAAACGAAACTGCATATATTCGGGCCGTGTTGCTCCACTTCAAATATGTTTCCCCCCCGCTCGCTCTTCCCGGACTTGCACACGCATTTAATTAAAAAGCCCATTTTTTCGAGGCAGGCACCTGACCAACCGAGAGACCGACCCTCCATTTCCACCAGCTCGGGCGCATTAACCATAATTGCAATTCATTATGCATGCCAATGGCAGCCCGCCACGCATTCGCGTCCGCTTCATTATCTCGACGAGCACGGGGCTAATGGACAAAGCTGCGGCTAAACGGACAACTAATGCCAATAAACATTTACTAAATTAAATATTTGGTTTAGCGCTTCACAAAATGGCAAATACCAAATCAAAATGACACGATATTTAGCCGGAAAAATCGTGAATAAATAACGAGTTTAAAGAGCGATTCAAATATTTAATTTATTAAACATAGAAATTATGGAAAAATAGGTATAAAAACTCTAAACTTATAGCCCAACTAATGTTCATAAATATTTAAGTTCATCAGGCTAATAAATTGATAAATGTGTTTTAACAAACTCAAAGAGTATGCTCAACTAAAGCCCATAAATAAAACCAATTTATAAATATCTAAGAGCCAATATAAATACGAAAAGACTTTAATAACAAACCAAATAGGATTTACACCTTTTTCTCTCTTCCAACAGCGCTTGAGTGAAGCTCCCCCTGACAAAGTCAAAGAACTCTTATGCAAAACAGTCCCCCCAATTTATATATAGCTGCAAATCTATATATATGCCTCTTTTTGGGCTATTTTTGCGCCTTTTGTAGCCAATTTTAAACCACATCCCAGAGATGGTTGTGTGTTTTGGATTATTTTCGGGGTCGTTGACAAAGAGTTCAGAGTATGGCCTGGAACGCCATATCCCATCCATTCGGGTCAAGTGCAGAAGCAAATGAAAACAACTTGGAGAATCAGAGAACTGAACGGATTGCCAAAGACTTCCGAGAGTACATTTTCGTAAATAATTTCTCAGCTGCTCAGCTCTCTGTGCTTTTTCTCTTTGCCGATGAACGAAAGTGAATTTGAATTTACGAAAACAGCAGCACCGCCGATCCGTCAGCACTTGGTCAGCACTCGACGCTCAGGTCTCCGTCTCCTCAGTTGCCAAAGTTCGTTTGCCGCGACGCGTACGAAGATCTCCCGAGTCCGGCGGATATTTTTTGAAAATGCTCCACATTCCCTGAACGCGGAAAACTGAATAACTAAAAGATTTTAAAGCCGAAGCCAAGTGCGCGAAATGTTTGCTAAATTGTTTTTGTTGGCACTAATTGCCTGCCAATTTCTGCTGAGGAGCGGCGACTGTTTTGAGGCCAAGCGATTCTTTGCCGTGGGCGAGCGGATCCCTGGTGACCAGCTTCTGGTCAAGGATGTGCGTCACTCGCGTCCCGCTGGCTCCGAGGAGCTGCCCCGCGTGGACTTTACATACGAGGTCCTGGAACCGATCACCTCTGTGGAAATTTTGTCTGAGGAAGTGAGTGAAGTTTCCAAAAAGATTGCTTTACTGGAAATTAGGATAGATAAAGAGCCTTAAATGTGAACGATCTGGGCAATAGAATTTAGAAAACTTAATTTAGCAGCATTTTAAAAGATTTATGGGTATGTTTGCTTTCAAAAAATTAAACTTGGCTGCCTTAAATGATATAGCTTTAGACTTAAATATTTCAGTGTAAGAGATACTAGAGTTTTTTCCTAGCTTAACCCGATATTAAAAGGGATAAAGGAGCCTTAAGCCCAAAAGGTTTAAAAACCTTAATTTAACAGAATTCTTACAGATTTTAAGGTTGATTTTACTCTGAATGCCCTCAATGATTCAGTTTCAGTGATAAATCATTTAGTTTTTGAGCTACTAAAGTTTTATTTTCTTTTTGTACGGCATAGAAGCTACAATGATGCAGTTTTTCCTACACAATTCGACCGTGTTACATTTACAATGCAAATATTTCCGCTTCATTAAGGCATAAATCATGTATTTTCGGCTTCTGTACAACTGAGCGATATGCACCGCGGATATAATGATGCCTCTGGGCATTTGTCTCTCTGACCCCTTGTTTGTGTTTTATTTTGCACAAATGCCCGGCACCGAAAATAGAAACAGAACTGGCATTTTTTTTCGTCACCAGCCGACGACGACAACAAGTTTCGGTCATAGATGTGTGTTTATATTTATATCCAGTGTGTTTGAGGCCGCCGGGCAGTACATATTTCCCTAAATCTCTCACCAGGTTCTTGTTTATTTATTTTGCCCTAAAAAATACGATTGGGTTATGAGCTCGACCGAGTTATGTACCCCAAAAATATGGACGTCTGGATCGATAATTGAAAGACACTCACTTGGAGGCTAATAAACATAAAGTAGCTTATTGAAATATTTGAAAAGTATGGCAATTTGGCAAAGCAGAACATTCAAGTGCGGATGACCTAAAAGTGCATATAATATTATTTTGTAGAATATCACGAAATAAAGTCTCGCTAAATGCATTTCAATTTTTAGCATTTCTAAAGGCAATTATGACGCGAGATTTTCCCCGAAAAACACACACGAAATACTCGTATATCAAATTATTCAAAGTACATAATATACGCGGCGGCGTCCGTGAATCAGTATGTCAGTCCGAGTAAACATCTCGGAAAATGCGGCTATGGGCTGATGGATGTTGCCCCGATGGTCACACTTGATTGAATCTGTCCAATTTGGAGGGGAATTCTCATTGGGTCTTCCATCTTTCAGAACATTTCGGCGGAGGTGATCTTCAGCCTAGTCAACCGTCTCATCGTGGGCATGGTCAGGCTGGCGGGCAGCAATGAGAGCGGCGTCCCTCCTTCAGAAGAGGATGCCATTACGGTCCCTCCACCCACCGAGTTCGATGTGACCATCATGATCTATGGCCTGAATGACACCTCCATCCATTACGATCCCTCGATGATCGTCAATCCCGACCAGCAGTACGAGGGCGAGATGGAGCCCTACGACGAGTTCGAGGTCGATCAGATTTTGGACTCCGAACTGTATGACAACAATAAGAGGGATGCCTTGGAGGTGGACGAGGAGGAGGAGGAAGCATTGGATGAGGACCAGAGCTACGAGGAGATCGAGGAGCATACTGAGGGACCGTTTACGCCCACAGATCCCTTTGATAACCCGGACAAGATCATTGAAATCGGACAGAGGCAGCAAGGTGAGCTAGGGGATGATGTATCCTATGGATTATACTAATATTTACATTATCTTAGGGGATCAACTTATATACGAATGCTACCACACGGCAGAGGATGCTTCCGAGATGCCGAAAAAGAACCTATCGGTGGTTTTCTACTATATTGACAACGACTCTATAACCTATATCAAGTTTGTCATTATGAATGTGAGTATCTCTCATAAGGGGGAAAGTTCAAGAGGAACAGCTTCATGCTGTATTTATATTTATTAGATTTGTTTCTGAACTTTCAAGCCAGATACTCAATTCAATTTTTAGTAATTTACTTTATTCTATAATAATAATATTCAAAGACGACTTTTCCTGAATTAAGCTTTAGTTTTTTCTATATATAATCTAATACTTTCTTTACCTTCCTATACTTCCAGCACTTTAGCAATAGAAGCATCTCCGATCCCGGCTACCTCGCTCCCGTGGCGGAGTACAGTCACTACTCGAGCAGCACCCTAAAGGCGGTCATCACGGAATATGACTCCAAGAACCTATTCGTCCAGATGTTCATGTACGGTTACCGGGCTAACGAGGTTCCTGCAAGCTATGTGCCCTTCCTGAAGCCGCCCCACTACCAACGAAATGGCAGCTCCTCGAACAAACAAACACCGCTTCTGACACCCGTGCAGACGATGCAGATGCTCTTT
Organism: Drosophila tani; assembly: GCA_008042535.1. Lineage (NCBI taxonomy): Eukaryota > Metazoa > Arthropoda > Insecta > Diptera > Drosophilidae > Drosophila > Drosophila tani. Next base: position 419,458 of record VNJO01008475.1, read on the forward strand.
ATGACCGGACAAAGGACCACTCCGCCGCCAGAGGTCTACAACCAGACCGATCAGTCCCGGTCCATCAGGCCGGAGGAGATGGAGATGGAGCGGTTCGGCGACTATACGGGGTCTAACTCGGGAACTAACTCGGAGACTAACTCGGCGCTGCGCCAGCTGGATCGGGGATTGGGGGCCTGGCTGGGAGTGGTGCTGCTGCTGTTCCCCCTGGTCCTGCACCACTAGCGGTCTAGCGGGATGTTATTAGTTAATCCATGGAAAGCTTTATGAGTAGTCTTTAGTCCAACATTCTGTGTATTGTATTTTACGAAATAAACTTTTTGGCCTAACCCAAGCACACCACGCACACCACACACCCAGAGCAGCATACTCACACTTCGGCAAATTGAAAAAGTTGCCGGCAAAAGTAGGTCATGGCGTTGGCTTGGCCCCTGACCCCCATCGACCGCCCATCCTGAACCGCAAACACTCACATACTATACGCGCAACCCTCGCCCTCGCCCATAAACCAACTCCCTTGGCAAATTATCTGCGTCGGCGGCGGTGGTTGATTCGGCATTGCAGACAAAGGAAAAGCGGCAACGAAAAAGTGGAAATCCAACTGACGACAGCGGCAGTTTTCCGCCCACACCCTTCGGCGAATGTGTTTATTTGCCTGGACATTAAGTCAGCAGACCCAAATGTGTCCTTTGCCTTGGCAATTTATGTGCCTTGTATTTTGTTTCAACGCAGCGGGCGAGGACGAAAAAAAAAAAAGGAAATCGAAATAACTTTCCCAGTTCGAGAGGCGAAAAATCAAGAGTGAGTGATTTACGATGGAGGCCCTACGCCAAATAATCCTTTAAGTATTTCGAAAGTTTCAAAGGCTTTCCACATATATATAACACATAGTAGCTCCTATAACATGGCGGTTGTCAAAGGAATCTAATAACTTGTATTTCAATTTCCGGCTTGCTGCTGCCCGCCTGCAAGCACATCCTTGTTGCTGTCCTGTGGCTGCTGTCCTTTGTTGGGTGTCGCTTGCAGATGGAGGGAAAGAAATTCCAAATACGTAATGCTACCTGAGAGCCTGCAGCAGGAGCAGTAAAAATGTCACAGCCACAGAGCCAGAGAGTGGCGAGGATGAAACCGTAGCTGGATAATGGAAAGCAGCAGACGGGGAAGTGTCCGGCACAAAGGACATGTGAGTGAACGACGGCGGGCCGGAGTTGGAGAGCTTCACAGATTGGACTTTTACCGCAGCGTTCCGAGGGAGTGGCACTGGCCCCCTAGGGCACAGCTTTCCGACAATATTTATGTTTAATTTACAACTGAAATTTAGCAATATTTGGAGCACTTGCAGCGGTTCCCATGCAGAAGCCTGAAACTTTAACAGTTTCGGGCGAGAGAGCCAGCAGCTTGTGTGGAATTGAAAATTTCTCTTTATTTTTATGCGTGGTAACGCTTACGAAACTTTTTATGCTCAGACATATAATTCAGGCATTATACGAGTGTATATATACAAGGCGACACGAGTAAATGGCACTGTGGAAAAGGTATTTATTTTACATTTGAGACTTTAATAATATTCCTAGGAAATATATTAGCAATTTCTTTATTAAAGCAACTCTTAGCCTCTAATAAAGACTCTGAATTAATTTGATCAGCTTGTAAAAGTCACAGAAATCACTGGGGGCTTAAAATCACTTGAATTGCGGCCCAAATGTATGCTACAAAGCTTAGACTTCGGTTTTTAATATATCATTGCATACTTTTAGACAGCTTTTTTTAATTGATTTCAAATGTCTAGGCATTGCTGCGGCATTTCTGATAAGCATAGTTTAAATGATACTTAAAAAAAAATTGTTTTTGCATCTTAAACATTTTTAAAGGTCTAATTACTTTAAAAATTAGTAATTTAGTTACTTAGCTCAATTTTCTCGCAGTGTCAGCCAGTGTGCTTATGTGGCTAGGCGTGGCATTGTAAACAATAAGGGATAAGCAGCGCACAAGTGTCGTCCGCCTCCAAGTCAGTCTCTGCCCCCCGATCCCGGGCTACCTCCGAGTGCCATGGCAACCCAACCCAATCCAATTCATTCCCAGCCCGGCCAAGCGCACCCAACCCAATCCCTTGCCGCATGGCAGTTCCAATGCCAGAAGGGGTGACGTGAGCTTTTGTCAATAACTTAATAACTTAAAATATGGTTTAATGCTCACGTAACAACATTTTGCCACTTGTGCCAAGCACACGTAGGTGTGAATGGGCCGGATGGCCAGAAGGGTGCGGGACAGGCCCTTCCGAGGCGGGTTACTTAAGGTCGCATCGCGTCACCCTTCAGTCAAAGGCAAAGCCAAGGCAATCGGCAGGAGTGGGAGCCAGAGCTGAAGGCGGATCAGGCCGACCAGACAATGCCAATGGCAATGGCAACTGGCAACTGGCAACTTTTATGGGTGTGCGATGGCTTACATGTGTACACCCTGGGATATAGTTGGACTATGCCGATATATCTGTGTGCGTTTCGCCTCCTGGCTGTGCGCACGTGCTCCACCTTTTGATCCTTTTTAATGCCAGCCCAAAAAGCGATATCGATTTTTTTTTTCTTGTATGTTATATTTTTTTGCTATAGGAGATGCCAGGGCCCAAGCTGACTTGCATATGTGTATATTTTCGCATTTAAAATAATTAAAAATACAAAGTGTTTTAGAAATTGGGAACTTGGAGGGCGTTACTCAAGAGTCTATAAACCTTAAATGGTTTTCTTGGCCATAAAAAATATATTTAATTGGAAAATATAATGAGTAAATTAAGGGCTGCTTTTAAGCTAGTGCATTTTTAACTCATTTAAGATACCCACATAAAGATTTAAGGGCCTGAAGCTTACGTCCTTATATTCTCCATTCGCCACAATTCGGTGGGGGCAGTCGCTCCAGTGCATCCTTTCTGCTCCGACTGCATAATGCATTCGGTCTCTCTCTCTATGTTTTTGTGTGTTTGGAGACAAAACTCAACTCATTAGCGTGTGTGTGCCAGAGGCAGTGGAAGGGAGACGGAGTCTGGCTCCCTACTCACAATGGGAGCACGGGGCGTGGCATGTGGCACATGTCTGGCTCACTGGTTGCTGCATTTGAATTTGCATTTTATTAAATTTCAAAAGCTCTCCTCAGAGGTCTCACTATAGCCAGCATCCATTCTCCTCAACCACTCCATAAAAACCCACCTGAAGCGACCGTTGTTAGGCAGGTGAGGAGGTGAGGGCTCGAGGTTAGGGGTGCGAAGTGGTGGTGCTGCTGCCGAGTGCAAAAGGTTCAGCATTGCATATTTATGCACTTAATAACGCATTTTAGCATGCTCAAGTGCAACTCATCTTTTGTTACATTCCGCTCTCAGGGAGGGAGGCATGGGGATAAGGATGGGCTTGGGCTAAGGGATGACATATGGAGAATGGGCGAAATCCAGGCGATACAATGCGAAATGAGTTTCCCTGTGAGAGCAGCCAAATGTTCTGTCTGTGCGAGTTGACAAATGGAGCATGAGAGCAGCTGACATGTCCACAGCCAGAATGCATTCTCATATTACATAAAGGCCTCTGTTGACATTAAAGGAAGCTCTTTGCTTTTGAAGAGATTCGAAGAAGAGGTTTTTGCCTTTAAAATGGTTTAAAAAGTATAATAAGTATTGTATACTTTTATTACAAAACCAATTTAATAAATTAAAAGGGTCTGGGGATATTAAATCTATTTTTGGGCTGCCTAAAAGAACGTAATAAATTAATTTGTTCAGGATATTCCGTTGATATTTGCTTTTTGTGGTAATTTTAATGAATGTGTTATGTATTTAACTAATATCTTAAATTTTAATAGGGGAATTACTGGTTATTATTCATATCAGAAAAATAAGCATACTTTTGCATGCCCATTTCATCTTTTAAGAGCATGGCTGAAAGTTATACATATTTTCCGTAAATGCAAAAGTTTACTAATAATATGAAAGTCCCCACAAAGTTGAGAAGCTCATCCCCAATCAAAATCCCTGCCGTAGGGACCGCAATCAACTTTGGAATCCTGCATTCCTGGCCACCGTCACTGCCAGTCTAGTTTTATGCAATAACAATGGCCTGGCGGTTGCATAATTGATTGATTGAATCCGTATGCAACAATTGGACAAAGCTGGTTAGCCCAAGAGTGGCACTGGCTGTGTGGAAGGGGAACGAAGTGTGGATTTCGGACTGAGGGGTGCCATGTGTGAGTGTGTTTGCCTTCGTGTCCTGATGTCGCCTGGCATTGTGGGCAAGTGGCAGAGGCACACAACACAAAAACCGCAGCCACTACTGGCCGACAGACTCGATCCAAGGCAGTGCTAACAAACAAACAACGAAATGCTGGACAAACCAATCAATGGCACAACTGAAAGCCACAACGTCACCCAAGTGTGAAGAGCCAAGTGGGGATGATGGAGCAGTCAGTACACTCAGCAAAAAAAAAGAAGCTATATACATACTTAGATGTAACAATTGGTATGCAAATTATACTTAAAATAAATTGTAATATACAATTTAATCCGATTTGCCACAAAAAGAAGGCTGGAAATTTGTACCAAGTGTAGGTAAATTCTTATAAATTGTAAACAGGAATTTTTCAGCAATTCCTAACCCTTAAAACACCCTTTTCTCAGGGTGCATCCCAGAAGCCATCGCTCAGGACATGTGTGGCAGCCATGTGGGCACATTAAATTACAGTTTTCAGAGCCAAGAACAAACAGGCGAAAGTGCAGAAGCTCATTTGGCAAAGGATGTGGATGTGACCACCGGCGACGATTGTTTGGCAAAGTGGCGCCGATCGGGAATCTCCCAGCCACGTCCTTGGCCGGTACGGGACGGGACGCCCTCTAATTGAAACTGTCAGCGACAGGCCTGGGTCGTAAATCAGGAGCAGGCCGCGCCGGGAAAACTAAGCCAAGTCTGTTTCGAGATGTTGCCGCTGCCTGAACAATTAAAAAGTTTTCAATTAACTCGCAGCTACGAAATTGGCACTTGTAATCGGCACCTGTTCAACAAGCGTAACAAACAGAGGCCTGCGGATGTTTTCCACTGGATGTTTTTCACGAGGGCGGCTTCGTTCCTGCCCAAATAAGCCTGGCTGGGGGCGGGGTAGGGGCAGAGGCAGGAGCAGCACTACCACAAGCAGGCACGTAATACATTTATTACGCGTGAGCACGCCGTAAGTCTGTGTATGTGTGCGTATCGAGGGTAAATGAGTTTTCAACATTGCGTTGCATACTTTCGGGGTGGCAAAAGTTTGCGCCTTTAAAGAGGAAAATTCAAGAGAAGCTGGACAATTTTTGCTGTGATGGTAGCTGTGCTTAGATGCAGGTCAAGGGATATAGAGATTACAGTCATAGTACTTTTACCTTTTGAATTACTGCACTAAATTATGGATTTTTATTCCAATGCAGGCATAAGAATTTAATTCCTTATACTTGCCTGACTATAAAAGCCCCATTATAAGCATTAAATATAAATATATTTTTATAATTTAGTGTTATTATTAATATCTCTATCGCATATCCCAAGTTTTCATGTCTCGAATCATTGTAAATACATATATAGGCAAAGGGATGAGATTTTCATAATTAATAAATTCTAAATTGACATGTTTTTCTACAATAAATATATTTTACCCAGTATACCCAGATTAACGACCACTATGTATATATCTGATGATGGCTAGCTTAATTAATTCTATATACCTGGCTCCTTAGCTGGAAACCATCATAAACCATCATAGCTGGGGCCAAAGAGCACGTTTCCCAGGCTAACAATAAGCGCGGAAAATGGTGGAAAATGTTGGAAAGGTGGCGAGAGCTCACCATTACCCTGATCCGGTGGAAATTAACTTAGAGCACGCACAGCCAGCACAAAATGCGCGACTGAGAGCATAATGGTCTGCTGCACATAATTAGCCAGTGGGCAGCCGGAGACCAGGCTATTCAAGTGGTTTTGTGGTCATTGACCAGCAGCCTCAGCAGTCACAGGAGCAAGGCCGGGGCCACTCAACTGTCGCCGGGCACAAAGATTGAAAAGAACTCAATTATTTTTTACTGCGCGTAATTAAAGCTCAGCTGAAATAAAGGAGGGAGCAGGAGATCCTGGCGGATTGTCCTGTGTCAGTGGCGCTGGCAAATATTAATGATGTCGAGAATTCTCCATAAGCTGCTAATGATGCTGCTGCTACTGCCACTGCCACCAACTCTACGTTTGCCGGGCTTCATCAACAGTTGCCAAGTTAATTACGCTAAGTGAACCATTTCAGCTAAAAGCCATCAAAATCAGCCTCAGCTACAGCTTCATCTTCAGCTCCAGAGGCATCTTCCACTTCGGCCCGAGTAGAAATTGTTATTCTTGTTGCATTATTAAAAGTTTTGCGAGACGAGGCAAGTTCATAAAAATATGGCATACTCGCAGGGCTCGCCATAAAAATGCAAAATATATTCCCAGTTGCCGCTGGCAATTTAAATGCCTCGCGGGCAATGCATATATAGGCACTCCTACAGTGCTTCTCGAAATTGTTAATCATATGGAACAAGGCACAAAATAAATAAGAGGACTCCGGACATAAAAGTTGCATTGCCAATTTTAGGTTCTTTTTATTTTAAAATATTAAAAGAGGATAAAGAGCTAGAACTTTAAGACTTTCTGGTATTGGAAATTTAAAAAGAAGTTTAAAATAAATTAAAATAGTAAAAGTTGTACTATCAAAAAAGATAATTCATTTGAAATTACTTTAAAATAAGTCCGAATATATTTAAAAAAATATGGAAAATTATATAAAATACTTTCAGATACAGTTTTGCGAGTTCTAGAAAGAGCTCTCTTATTGCCTTACTCCTCTAAAACTCACTGTACTCGCAATCAACCATCTAAAGTACGAGATTTTCTTTCGCTACAGGCTAAAGTTTCCACTTATTGTTATCGTTTCATCATTTAGTTATCATTAGAACTTATTTGTTATGGACTTTGCATAAAGCCGAATCCACCCGAGAGGAAATTATGATGCCCATCCCAGGGGTTTCCCTTCCGAAAAAGCCGACATGTGTGTCATATGCCGGAGGAGAGAGATGGCTGGCTATTAAATTACATTTTATGATTTGAGGCAGTGTCCTTGTCCGCTGGCATGTCAATTTGCTGCGTCAATTTATGCGGAAATCCCGCGACAGTGGTTCAACCCTTGGTTAGCGGAGCAAGCAAAGGAATCCCATGTAGTCCAGCTTCGGCATTGTTTGAGGTTCCGCTGAATCCCCAAGGATGTTTTCTTATTCTTCCCTTCTTCTCCAAAGAAAAAGAAAGCCAACAAATCAACGCACTCAGCGGCGATGACACACTCCGTCATCAATATTCTATTAATGGCAGTGCAGTTGTTAAAATATTATGATCCCAAAGCTAAATTTGACTACTTTCCGGGGAGCGGCGTTGCGGGTACTTAAAAAATCACTTCGGAATATTTCTCGCTTGTTTTAATACGCACTCGAATTCTGTCGCTGAGATGATTTATACCAGGGAGGAAATGGAAATGAGGACAACTCCCCGATGGCCTCGAGTTTGCTTTGGCATGGGCAATACCCGTGCTTATCGCCCGTAAATTGCTCAAAGGCGTAACAAGGAATTAAGCTTGTGGCTTAGCGCAGCACTTGCATCAGAAATGGAAACGTAATCGGAATGGAAATGGAAACGGAAATGGGACGGTTTCGTGGAGATGGCTTGGGTTCCGGGGGTATGATAGATAGACACGCGTCTCTCTCACAAACCTCGACACGTGTCCGTCGCCACACAAGAACATACACTCGAAAATATCAGGGTTTGGAAAGGGAGTGTAAAGTATTTATTATATATTTTAGAAGCTCTGGTTGTGATGATTACAATTCACTTAGTTTGTGTCACCGAAGGGTAGAACTACCTACTTAATATTACTTTTACATGGAAGCCCTTTAATTACGAACTTTTTTATATACAAATTAGTTATTAGCAACTATTATCCAACTAAATGTTACTTTATATCTTCAGTGTATCCGTTCGTGTTGAAAACAAAATTGAAAACTGTTAAACAAATCGCAAACGGGTTTATTGCTCGAGCTGTGTGCAGCACGGCTCAAAGGAGACGCCGCGATAACCAGCATAACCAAGCACACCCCATCCCATCCCAATCCCAATTCAGCATCCAGCACATATCGGGTTCAGAAAGGGACCGCAGACCGACCGAGGATCCACTTGAGTCTGCGTGGGCCGCATTCACTTAACTTTAATTTTGCGCTACAAAACACGACGGGGGCGAGAGAGGACTCGACAGCCGAGACAGACGTGATTGGGTTTTTATATTCAATATAAAAAGGATTATATGGCATTTGTTGTGCAAGCATTGAAAGTTCATAATGATTGGAAAAGTTACGGCCACTCAGACGGGGCTCCTTCACAGACAGACCTACACGTGGCGTGTAAAATCAATTTGGAGCCCGAAATGAGTGCAACGTGGCCCTTAGGGAGTCCTACCTTGCGACACCTGCCGCGTCGTCCTTCACACGGCCACGGCCAGATGTATAAATAGCTCCCGCTCCCACAAAGCTGTCCCAAAAAGCCGTGGGGCGGCGCCTAAGCACTTCCGGCGTGTGAGCTTTGGGCATGTGTGAAATATCCAGCCCGGCAAGGAGATCATCTAGCTTATGCAGGGATGCCATGAAATATCCATGAACCCGGACTGAGCCGAAGCCACTTTCCAATTTACGAGCTGACCACACACACACACACCGAGTACCACCCCGCCTTGCCATCCATTCCGGCTAATGGCCGGCGTTCGGTCTTAATAGTTTCGACTGACAGTTTAAAGTGTCCGACAGTTTAATGGACTTTGTCCAGTATTTATTGTATTAATATTGCACTGACAACGGTTGGACAAATGAGACGGGAAAGGCCTGTCGATGCACTAAGGAAAATAATTAAGAAAGTCGTTAAAATAAACTTGGAGAAACTTGAGCTATGTCTAAAAATTAGACTTTTAAGTAATAAAATTAGACAGATACTGTCTGGAATGTTCCTCAAATATAATAGAAGAGCAAGGAAACCCAGTTTTAAGCACAAATCCCCCTAAAGCTCCAAGGCTGGACTATAAGTAAAATCAATAATATCCAAGTACTTACCTCGGGTATATCATCTGGCACCTTTCCCATCCATGATAACGAGAGTATCGTGCAGTCGCATTTTGTGTTGATGTTCCGCTCGAAATGTAAATGCATTTTATGGCCCAAAAGCGAAGGCCGGCTCTTTCCTCAAGTTCGTAGTTGTTACTGTACGCTGATTTAAGCCACACACATGTTGCTAAAAGGGGAAAACAAGGAAAAATAGATGGGGTTTCATTATCGTTTAGTATAACATGCCAATAACTAATTTACGATGAAAGCCAAATGGAGTCGTTGTTGTTGCCGCTCGCTGGCCCACTCGTGTTGCCAATGTTGTTATTATTACGCTTGTTCTTGTTGCTGTTACTGGTGCCTTATCAGGCCAAAACACACACTCACCCACAGGGAAGCACTGCCTTGCGGGTCATTGGCTGTGCTTTGTACGGGGATTTATCGACGGGTGGAACGATGTCCCCGGCATATGCTCGCTGTGTTCCTTCCACTCCCGGGCAAGGGTATCAACTTCATCTTTCCACTTCCCTCAAGGGTTGACAAATTGCACACGAACGGCACAGGAAGAGCTCGCAGGACACACACACACACACACACAGCCACGTAGGCGTACACGACATAATTTGAAGCATACTTTGCAGGGCACACTAATTGGTATTAGTGGGAAAGTGGATGTGTCGTATCTGCCTTTGCTCCGCCAGTCGCACGGATAACCCGGATAACCCACTCACACACAAACTCACACACATTCGCAAGGTGCTCATAAAAATGCTCTTTAGCAAATGGCTTACATATACATGTACATGCATATCCTTGGAAGAGCTGAAAACTTTCAGCGGAAGTTGAATGCCTCGGTGGCTAAAGTTTAAATTTTGATAATTTGGTTACTTTAGCTTTCACAAAAGTTGGTTTACGAGCATGGCAAGCGTAATAAAATAATTTAAAAGTACTTAATTCTTTGAAAACGAATTTAAAGGGTGAAAGCCCCAAGGGATTAGGTTGCTTCAGAGAAGGTTGAAAGGCAAGAAAAATTAAATAGGGAATTTATTTATTTTCTATGCCATTAATCTGTTATTTGAATATATAATAAAATGTTAAAAGACATAACAATTAGTTTAAAAGTATACAACTCAGAAATCGTTTTTTGACTGCTCCATTAAGTCTTAATTTGAATGCTTAAAGGCAAATAAAGCAGGGGAACAAGCTGCCTTAATAGGCTCATAACAATATACGAATCAAGTTCAAATTTGGTGTTACATTTACTGAATAAAAATGTGTTTGTACTTCCCCACCAATCGAAAATTATTTAAAATACCATAAATGTAAGGCCAAAGCGTTGTCAAAAATGTCTTCTCACTTTCCCTGCGCCACTTATTTAAATTATTTAGAAAGTTTTGCTGGCAAAAAGTCGAGTAAAGTCGAGCAGCTGCTAAGAGCTCTGGGCAAAGAAAAACAATCCCTTGCTGAGCTGAGCAAAGACGAAGCTCTCTCTCCTCCAGTACGGGAATGTTTCAAATTATGTCTGAATAATTGATATGGCTGCTGCTGCTGCTGCTGTCTGTTGTCTCGTTTGAAGACTGCCTGACTAGCTGCCTGACTGGCTTCCCGCTCCACGCCTCCGTCTCGGCCGAGCATTTGTTTTGTGTATTTGGTCTAGGTAGGCGGTCGATTCATACAGAGAAAAATATTGCCAAGGATGTCCAGGCAATGATTTAAGGTTTAACCCTTTACATGGTGGTGATGCATATCTGCATCATACCGCTTCAATTCATTTATTTTAAAATGTACGGTTTAAAATTGTCAAACACGTATTTGATGCAGTTCTGTAACATTCGTTTTCTATATAAAAAGAGTTGGTTACTCTAAATTAGTTCGAGTACTGAACAGTTGGCAACTTTTCCCGCCAATTTCGTAAATGTGGTAAACACAATTGATTGCGCAGTTTCCACTCACAGAACTAATAATAATACAAGTTGTATAGATAAATCAATTATCATTTATAAAGAGGTAAATATAATACTTATGTGTAGATTGTCGATTTCTTGTGTTCGTTGCATTGACATTTGAGTAAATAAACAAATTAAGCTAATTTGATGCAGAAATGCATCACTCCCTTTTTTTCAATAAAATATGTTAAAATCTAAAAATAATCAAAAAATAAAAAGAAGTGTATTTTTTATTTAAATTTGTCTACCTAATGCAATGAAAATCGTGAAAATCGGATTTGTTGCCATGTAAAGGGTTAACTTTGAACTTATAATAACTTAAATATTTTCATTTAATTTGGTTTGATTTCAAAAGAATGAAATGAATAAAATAAATGAAAACTAATTCAAACCATTATAAAAGAATATCTATCCATTTTCATGTAAAGAAATACAAACAATAAAACATAAAGGAATCTAGAAATCCTCTGACTCTTTAAGACATTGGTTTTGTAACCAAAAATATAAATTTATATATCCTATCAATTTGCTTTAATTTTAGCTCATATTGGACTTACACAAACAAAGTTCTTTTATTTTTCCAGTGCACTTTGCCCTCGCCCCTGGCTGGGATATGTGGAGGAACAGGAGCAGAGCCAAGACAAAAGCACACACACGCATTTGCTTCAATTATGTCGTGTGCGCTCTGTCTGATTGAATTTGACATGTTATATACCATTTTTGATTGCGTATACGCCCCGGGGGCGAGCCGTCATCGGCAGAGGCATCACAGCGAGCCAAGACCAAGGGAATGCCAACTAATGGAATCCTTGGGCAAAGAAGACTCTTCGGCGATGGCCCTTTGCCTGCTTAAATATTGATAAAAAGCCAACTACAACTCGTTATAAATTGAAGAGTCCTCCGAATTCCATTTCAATGCGCGTCCAACACAGACACAGAGGCACAGACAGCGGGAGGAATGCATTCTCGAGTAGTTCACGAGATGAATGATTGCACATTCGCCATGGGGCACATGCGGGACGTGTTACTTTCGCCACTCTGCAGCCAGACGGCCATTGTTCGGCTGCTTTTTAAATTGTTCAACGTGCCGTTCAACGGGACTGGCAGCCAACCTGCACTTTTTCCACCCGCCAACCATCTGCCTGCCATCCATCCCTTCTGCCTTCTGCTTTCGGCGCTTTTATGCGACATTGAGCACTTTTTAGCCGTGTGCGGTTCATGGCCGCCATAACGCTGTAAAGTATCGAAAATAGCTGAGGTGGAGGCGACGGCGGCGGCGGCGGAAAACCTGTCGAAGTGCCAGTCAGAACGGGGAAATTCTTCGCAGGTGTGCAGCGGACACGACAGCCTGGGCCAGACATCATGAAATATGCATTTAACCATCAACAATGGCGCCATCAGCCTTGGGCATTGGCCAAGAGCAAAACTCCCGAATAAATAAGCCAAAAATGGCTTCGTACAAGATTACTCAATCGATTTGCCAAGTGTTTTGTTATTGATACAAGTGCAGCCTTGTGCACATATTTTAATTATTCAATAAAACGGTTCGAATTGCAGACAAACATTTCAATTTGTTAAGCGATACCTCCTCGCACTCCAAAACCATTTAGGGGCAACGCCATTTCGGCACGAGGATAGGATTTGTTTCAGCTTTGCCATTAAAAGTTAATTATGTGGAAAGAAGCGGCGGCGAAACACACACACATAGAAGTCCAAAAACAAAGTAAACTTTAGTTCGTTCTGCTTCGGCTGCAATTAAGCTGCCGAAATTGGATTGCGTATACGCGCCGTTGTACGCAGTTGGCTGTAAGGCGCTTAACTATTATGTAGTCGTAACTGTTGTTGCTGCTGCTGCTGCCGGCGTTGATGTTGTTACTTCTAACGCCGTTTCAACGCAAAAACTTTTGCCCTCTTTGCCGGTTCGCATAATTTTGGCATGCGGTAACTATCCTTACAGTGGAAAGTGAAGTAACCAACAGATGGAAAACTTGGAAAGCCTCTCATGAAGAAATACAACTAATATCCTTGCAAAGGGAAAACAGAAAATGTTTTGTAAAGGCTTATAGATTTTATTTTTAGACTATAAAAATAACTAATAGGATAGTTAAATTAGTACCTAAAGATCAAAGTGTAATCTGTATAGTTTACGTACTAATTTATATAAGATAGTTTCATAGTTAATTCCTACCATTAATAAACCAAAAATACCCAAACCAAGAGCTCACTTTATATAAACGTGACCCATTTCACTAAAACACACTCATGTTTATAAGAGGATTAGGCTGCACACTTTATTTAGTTAATGGCAACTTATGGTTGCGTCACTTTATTTCGGATTAACATTTCCCGCCCACTGTCCCCGCCAAATGCAAAACGTAAGTACATATATTTATGTCGTGGGCAGCCGCTTTCGGGGCCCCCACTTAATGCCGCTAAAATCCAGATTTACTTTTTTATCCTCGGCGCATGTCCCTCCATCCTGTCTGCGAATTAATTGTGGCAATTTGCTTTTGATCCCCGGGCCAGGACACAATTTGAATGCTCGCAATTATTTCATTTTCATCATGCTTTTCATCTACCTAACGAGCTGGCATTGTTCATATTTCCTTGTCGCCGTCGTGGTTTTTGCAATTGTTATTGCTGTCAGCGGGCCGGGGAATGGGAGTGTCCTTGAACCGCCTGCAACTAGCTGCTCGGCTCGCTGCTCCCTTGCATGCAGTATAATGAAAGTGCAGCGGTGCATGCAACAAGACCAAATACAACAACGGCCGTCAAGTAAAAAGTCGAGTGCAAGCAGCGAAAAACTTTGTGCCCAATTCGGAACTTGTGTGCGTTGCCCTCGACTCGAAGGGTTCGTGACGTTGGTCCCCGGAAAATTCATACACGTATCGTATGTACTATATATTTACATATCCACATATATCAGAAAGGTATTTAATTTTGCACTCTGTAGTGGCTCTCATAAATCAGGAGCCTTTGGTGAGAAGGAAATTTCCAATTTGCAAAGCACTTTTAATTGCGGAATTTAGTTTAATAAAATAGAAAACAAGTTTGAGTATTTGTGAGCCATATTCAAAGTGGATTTATTTAAGGACGTAAGAGAAAAGTACAATTATTTGTCCATTATTTTTAATGAATTTTTGAAACCCTTAAGCAGCTTCGAATTTATTTACAGAAGACGTTATATGTTTCCTATGCAAACGGCTTACTTTGAATCTTTCTTGATAGTCTCATAACGATTATTTATTATTTCGGGCCATTTCCTTATAAGTTCTTTCTTCACAAAGCATATCTTTCTCACAAACCTGACTTGAAAGAAACTTTTCATATCTGTCTCTTACAATTACCTCGCAACCACTACTTTGAAAAAGGACCCGTGCCTGGCTTTAAGTTTCCCCTAATTATGTATCCGCTTTGTTGTGTGCCGCATGCCAGGCAACCAGTGGGATTGAAGCAAGTTCAAAGCCCGCTATCCGCTCCCCCCATAATTTCTCTGCCATCCCCAATGGGGGGCTGCAGGCAGCCGAGTAATTGCTGCGAGTTCAGTTTCAACTGCCCATGGGGCATTCGCTTTAATTAGCCACACGCCACCAAGCACAAGAAATGCGTTTGAAATAAAGAAAAAAAGTAAACAAATAAAAAAAGAACGGGGAAACAACAAAAGGCGACACCAAATACTTGCATGCATTTAATTGGCGAGCTTTTCCAGGCGAACCACTCCCGCTTTCCTTAACTCTTCCCTTCGGATGAGGCGCGAAGGAAAATAACCAGAAGACAAGGAAAAGCAATAAAATTTTTGCATAAATGACGAAATAAATGACAGCAAAGAAAAGCAACATTGACAAATACGCACCCTGGGGGAGGGAGGAATGGAGTTCGTGGGTGGGTTTTGGGTCGGGAAAACCGCTCTTTGGGGTGCCAGCGCTACATCGAATGTCTCTATGTGTGCACTGAGCTTTAATGGAGACTCCGAATGGGAAGCGGTTGGCTTCTGGGGGGCACTAGGGAAATTTCGTACACTGAGAGAAATATATAGAACTAAAGGGTCATGGGAGAAAACTATAAGTAATTTCAAATACATATGTTGAAAATTCATTTATAAGAAAAATCTTTATATATTATAGATACAAAAAAGTAAAAAATAAATAGGGTTACTTCTTTAGGTTAGCATGGAGTGCGCCTATAATTCCCAATTACGAATTTAGCAAGGTAAAGAGTGGTTTAATTGGAAAATTATCAGCATTTTTTTAGTTTTTCTTTTTTAGAGATGTAGCTTTGTACATTTAGGATATTGCATTTATATTTATTTAAAAAGCATATTATTAAATTAAGAATTTAGATTCCAATAGGACTTCAATTTCTAGATACAATTCTTGGTGATACTCGCCTATATTCTCGCAATTTTAGGTCATGGTACGCTACTCGTTTCTCTCAGTACAGCAAAGCTGACGGACTCTTTTTCCTGCTTCCATCCATTGTCCATGTAGTTGTTGCCGCTTGTTTATTGACTTTGTGCGGGGTTAGGGTCTGTTGGGGGTGTGTCGTATAATTTGTTTCTACTTTAACCTAACCCTCAGCCCCGCCGCTGCCGCTCGGAACATGTTGGGGAAAATTGTGCGCCTCAGTGGCGCTACAGTTACCCAAATGTATCTCTCGTTCCCGCCGTTGCTTTTGCTGCGGTTGTTGCCGGGTGCGTTTTGCCCTCTCCTTGACAATATAAACAATTTTTCCATTATTCGGCGCTGCTTCGGTTATGCAAAATAATCAACATGGCAGATTCTGATATTGGCAAGGCAAAGAATAACAAAAATAATAACAATAACAAGAATAACAAAAAAGCAAAATAAGTAAAGAAAACAAAAAAAAGCAAAGCAAAGCAAATGCAAAGCCGCCTGTTGTCAATGGCGAAAATATTGGCAAAACATTCGGAACAAACCGCAAATCGAGCAAACTGCACTTGAACTTGCCACAAAAGACCAGCCACATCGTCCTCCCTCCGCCATCTCGAATTATATAATGGAAATCGCGACAAATACAGTCCAACATCTGAGACAAACTTTTTCATTCCGTTTTGTATATCTATGGAAATGTGCAGCTAGCGAATAAAGTTGAATAGGGAATAATTTTAAGGGTGGAGCTTGTAAAAAACAGATATTTAGGTCACTAGAAAGACCTTAGTTGAGTTTTAAAGGTGCACCCAAGAAGCAACAGCTGACGGGACTACGAAAAGTATGCAATGCTTTTTAGGAACTGATTTCCCGGCATTTTATAGGGTTACGGGTCTCAGTTAACCTGCGAGAGCTCAAGAGTTCTTCATCTTTGGAATTCTTCCTAGTTGTTTGTCGCTTTTTCATTTTGGAACTGAAAATAATTGTTCGATTTCCTTGGCAGATTTCGTGAAAATCGTGAAAATTTTACATTGTAAAATTTTTGTTTTATTTATATTTCACGCATAAATATATGCAAAGTGTGCAAAGTGTCGACATATACATATAGTATTTAAGCTGAGCACAATTTGACAAAAATTTTAAACTTCACAGACCACTGTACCGATCGCGAATTAGTCTAAACTTTAAAGATTGATTCTGACTAAACTAATTTTTATACCGAAATGTACGTTGAAGCACCCCCTATCTATGTGTTTTTTTTTACAAAATAAAATTTGTCCAAAATTTTGACAAAATTAGTCAAATTTTTTGTTTGTCCAACTTTTTGTTTGTCCAAATTTTGGATTGTCCTAATTTTTGTTTGTCCTAATTTTTGTTCGTCCAAATTTTTGTTTGTCCAAATTTTTGTTTGTCCAAATTTTTGTTTGTCTAAATTTTTGTTTGTCCTAATATTTGTTTGTCCTAATTTTTGTTTGTCCAAATTTTTGTTTGTCTAAATTTTTATTTGTCCAAATTTTTGTTTGTCCAAATTTTTGTTTGTCCAAATTTTTGTTTGTCCAAATTTTTGTTTGTCCAAATTTGTTCTAATTTTTGTTTGACCTAATTTTTGTTTGTCCAAATTTTAGTTTGTCCAAATGTCCCCTTCCCCATCTCTCGAACTTGAGTCTCAAATGTACATACATACCTATGCAAACATTTGTTTGTCCAAATTTTTGTTGGACAAAATAAATTTTGGACATTTTTTGAAACCCCAAGAAAAAAATCATTTTTTTTATGTATTAAAATTCTGTAATTATTTTACCACCTCTTGCCGCAAGTTCCTTATATCGATGTTAGCTTGTTAACGCAAAATGCGGTAAAGGGGAGCGGGGAAACTAAAACGCAGCGAAATAAGACAAAATGTAATGACCTTGGCAGCCAAGCGCCAACGCAACGCTAACACACATTGGCACACACACCCGCGCCAGCATTCAAGCACACACAAACTTAAAAATAATTTCTCAAAGAGCAGCCGACGAGGAGAAGACGAAGAAGAAGAAGCCCCAAGAACAAGACATTGGCGCTGGCGTAGGCGTTGGCGTTGACGTTGGCAGAGGTGGTCGCTGCTGCAGTCAACGTCGACGCCGACGCTGAGGCATCTAAATTATGCAAACTGAGAAATTGCGGCACCAACACACATGCACACGCGAAAAAATAATAAACAGCCTGGAATTTTGAGCGAGGCATTGAAATATAAATATTTGGAAGAAAATATCGGAAATTGAATAAAGAAAGAAAGCTTTAGGAGGAAATTCCTTTTAGAGGAAGGTTTTAGAAAATTCAATAAATTTGTATTTTTTCTGTAAAAATTTCGCCTTTTACAAATGTGCATGCAAACTCTTCAGAACTTTTCTTCCAGTGCACCTAATGTAGCTGGCACACACACCCGGCCCGTCCAGCTGTCGCCCCATGCAAATGTAACGGTTATGTGGCTTAAATGCTTATCGCTCCAGCTGACCAACTAACGGAATTTCAATTTCGGCACGCATTTTCCACGGCCGCTTTTTATAGGCGTGCTGCTTGCTGCTCCTGATTGCCACTTCTACGGCCCTACGTATACGTATTTCTCCCGCCGGAGTCGTTTTTCGATTACGAAGAAAAACATAACACACACACACAGAGTCGACCCAGCCGCACACACACACACACTCACATGTCGCGGGAAAGCCAATGCCGATCGATTTTCACTGTCATTGGTTGTTTGATGCGGATTAATCGAAAACGTGCGTGGGCAGCTCACTCAACTGAAACTAAAAACGAAGCCGAAACGCAAAGCAAATTTAAGTCGGTGAGAGCCCCAGGCAAATATAAGTCTGATAAAAAACGTTTAACCACGGGAAAAATTAACCCACATGGCCATGGCTCAAAAAACCTTTAATTAGCCACGAGTTCTAAGGGTTGAGAGGTGGCGCCCAAGGTGTTTTCCTGGTGGCCACAACAAACACAAAAAGTACAACACACGTCCTCTTACAGTAAACATTACGTTTAGTTTTCTGAATACGTTTTAGAAGTGGGAACAAAAGCCTTTAAAAATATATTACACTTTTTTTAAGCACCACTTTCTAGCTTTTTTAGATTAAAGAATGATGAGAATAACCGAAATATAAATATATTAGGATGTTAACACTGCCATTTTCTAGGTAAAAAGCCTCTGACTAAGAATTTTATGCAATTAATTTATGTTAAAATATAAAAATCCAATAAAAACCCATTACAAGAACAAATATAGAAAACCTAGTGGACTATTCTCCACATTGCATATTGATTAGACTTGCTAAAGTCTCCTAAATCTATGCAAGTTGAACTACAAATTCATTGGCATTGCCAAGACTTCCGTTTTGCAGAGACAGCACACGATGACGCGAGTCCCTTCAAGTTCAGTTCGATTTACGGAAGTCAAACTGTAGTACACAGACATTCCCAGTGTCCGTGGCTCGGCGGGGGCCAATCCAAACCACCACCGTCTGTCGATGGAGCGGGGATAAAAAGGATATTTGCCAGCCAAGGGGACAACGGAATTCCACAACTCACCTGTGCCGTCCCCGCTCCTTGCTCCGTCTCTCGCCGCTGCTCGCTCGCAGCTCCTGCTGCCGCTGGAGCTCTGCACTCTGCTCTGCTGTGCTGTGCGAAAGCTGGATCCAATCGAATTACAGTTTTTGCACCGAACAAGTGCTGCACATATGTATGTATGAATAAGCCGCGTCGAGTGGTTTTTGCAACTGTTTTGGGGCAGACGTTCCTGATACTTTTCCCGTTTTCCGTTCTTTTTTTTTCCTTCACTTCCTTTTTATCCGCTAACGCACACACTCACACACGGAACGCACATGAAGCGCTGTTAGCACACACTGCCGCAACGACGTCCGAACGTGGACTGCTTGCCTGGCTGAGATGGCTGAGAATTTGGATTTAGGATGGGTATTGCCGCTGGTGGGCTGGCGGGAGGAGGGGAGTGCGAAGAGCGCGCCTGCGCCTGTCCGGCCGCATAGTTCTTATCACCGTAACTGTCAAACTGACGGAATTTACGCGCTCCGTTCTTGTTGTTCTTGTTAACGGATATCGATTTTTTGGTCACTGGCAAGCAGTGGCACAACCTGATAGCGGAGAGGTGTTTGTTTTAATTATATTAGGTCTACACTAGCTAAGCACTTTAATCGCCAAAAAAATTCTTTTTTCTATTGGCTACATTTTTTTAAATAAACAAAATCCCAGAGCAACACTATCAACAGCACCCGCCTTTGCCTTAACATAAAGCTGTTACAGCTGTTACATGCTGTAACGAGTGTAACGCCCGCAAGGGATGCACTGCTTGCATTGATAACATTCCCGGGTGGCACTGCTCCACCCAAAGAGTGTTGGGCAATGTCGTATAATAATTTTATCCAAATTGATATACAAGGATTTCGATTATTCATATCAGCTGACTGAGCGTTAAAAATAAATCAATGCAAATAAATATCAGTACTTTGACAGTCTCAATTTAAGTTTTCTCCCGGCTCAAAAATACGATTTAGATTACTTCACATAATGAGTTTTTTATAATTCATTCAAATATGTGTGAGGAAATATCGGCTGAATGTAAATATCGATATAATGACATATTTATGGATATTTGACAGGGTGTTATGGTATTTTAAAGACTTAATGGTATTTTTTAACAAGTAAAAATTAGTTTAATGAGAATAATAATTAAAATATTTCTGATATTTTTAAGTTACTAAAATCTTAAGTAAGTTAAATTTCTAGTTAAAGAAAATGATAAATGGATTAATTTAATTTAATAATTATATTATACATATATATATAGAGATGTATAAGAAACAGTCAAATGAATAAATTAAATTTTAAAGATATTTTAAATAAAAATTAACAGCTACTGGTATTTTACCTCTGGTGGTATTTTCTGAGACTGAAAGTTTTTGGTATTTAATGTTGGGCCGGACAGTATTTTGTATCGTTAACAGTGCGGTCACGCTGTTGCTGCTCCACGAAGAAATTTGCTGTTTATTTATCGCCTACACTTGTGTCCTCCTCTCCGTTTATTTGTTGAGCAGCCAGTCGCGTGCGTGTGCGTGTGTGCCAGTGTGTGTGAGTGTGTGTTGGCCACTGGCCTTGGGATCCCCCAACTGCGAACAGCAGCGGCCCCAAAAGCCCAAAACCCAAATAGAAAATTGTGCAATAGTCGCTGCTATGCGAAAATCGAAGGCCTGCTGCTACAGGACGACGATGTGAAGCTGCAGGCGAGGCGGGCGAAACAAGGACGCGTCAAATCATGTGCCTGGCGGCGGAGCACCCCGCCCGGAGCAGTATCCCCTCCGTTGGCCAGCGCGGCGGCAGCACCTCGCCCACCTTCAACGCCAAGTACAGGCGAAAATGCCTGCTGCTGCTGACACTGCTCCTCTTCCACGGCTGCTTCAGCGGCCTGCACCGGGCCAGCGCCTTCAACTGCACGGCGCACGGCGGACGCTGCCAGAACGATGGTCAGTGCCAGGAGGATGGCCAGTGCCTCTGCGCCGACGGCTGGCAGGGTCCGGAGTGCCAGTTCTGCGGCGGAAAAGTGCGGTGAGTAGTTAGTTATCCGAGGAAACTGTGATTCATGGCACGTTATTCAATCAGCGGGGCACTCGATTCGCTTTTTTCGGCTTTGGTGTGGCCTATTTGTGTCAGGCAACGGTTCCGTTTCATCTCGTCGGACGGGTTCTTGGCCTCCTCATCACTCCACTGCCCGTTCCCATTCTCCCCATTCTCTTTATCTCCCGAGCTCTCTCCCTCTCTCTCTGTTCCTCTGTCTGTGTGCATTCTTTCACCTGCTTTCTGCTTTCTCCATCGCCTCCTGCCGCTTCCAATACGGATTATTTAATTAGTTCGATTTGACTTTGAACTTGTCTCCCGGCCAGAGGGCTAGTTTTTTGTTGCTGCTCTGAGCCATATGGACTCCTTGTGGGGCTGTCCAGGATAACACAGATGCTAAATTGGGTGTCACCTGTCATAAGTCAGCTTTTATACGTAGCGGGAAACTTGTCTATCTGCTTCCAGAACGAATAGTTCTATTTTATTCGTTTTCGAACTTTCTTAACTCAATGTCTGTGGAAGCAGAACTCGTTTTAGGCGGCCATAAACATTGATTTACAGTCCACGTTCAGTACAGTGAACCAATTTTAATTTTAGGTGGTTAATAAAATTACATGAGTTGTAGACACTAAAGGTTTTTAGGTGTTTTGGTTGTTATTGTGCCCTAATTAAGTCCGAATATAATATTTAATAGAAAATAGCTGAATAATAATCGAT
The DNA here is from genome assembly GCA_008042535.1 of Drosophila tani. NCBI lineage: Eukaryota > Metazoa > Arthropoda > Insecta > Diptera > Drosophilidae > Drosophila > Drosophila tani. The sequence continues at coordinate 441,270 of VNJO01008475.1, forward strand.
GTTTTTATAGTCACAAATCGATTTTAAATCGATAAATATCAATATAATTTCAACTCTTATGTTTTTGCCACTTCTAAGCATGTAAAATCTATCATGAGCTCGTTAGATTTATAGAAACTATTATGTCATTTTCACCCACTCAGCCGTTTGACTTTTAAAGGTCAAATTAATTACAAAACTTGGCAATAATTTAATTATTAATCAATTCATATTAGCTGTTAACTCGGTTGCAAAATACGAAAACATACGTCTATATATTTACAATATTTTTTAACACAAACAACATTTTCGTTGAAATCCCTATGTATTTGTGTGTTTTGAAAGCTTTTAAATTCACATTTTGACCCACTTGGCATATTTTTAGCCCAGTTTTCCTAGCAATAGGTGGAGAATTCACACGATGTAAGCATTAGTTAATGATCACATTCCGATCTTAATCATAATACCTACACTCCATAAAGCAAAATGATAATTAAAAGTCAAGATGACACTATAAAAAGCTATCTTTTCGCTTTTCCCCACGAGTATATTGTGGATATGTAAGAGATGTCACAGGGCCAGTTTGGTTGCTCACTCTGACTGGCGTCATAAAGCTTATGAAATGGTTTGTTTATGTTTCTTAACAACGGCTATTTGCTCGCGTAGCACGATAAGCGAATGTTCTATCTTGACGTTAATTAAGCCCCCTCTGCCAGCCGGGGCCGTGATGAGCCCTGGAATTTGCGCACTCAAGCAGTGAGGTCGTTTCACCTGCCACACCATCGGAACCAGTTCGGTGGTAGAAACCTCTGATCTCGACCTGCGCTTAAAAGCCGGATCGCCGCATAGCCGAAACGCCGCAACGCCGCTCTTAACGGGCCGTAAATTCCGGGGCCACACACTCACTCACTCGTCCGTTCGATTTACGCCCCCGATAAGAGAACTCGCTCGCTCACTTCCCAACATTCTTATCAGCTGTTTGTGCCCGCTTATCGCCTGTGAATTTTCACGATTTCAGCCCAGCAGCTAGCTGCGCCCTCTCTCTGTCTCTGTTTGCACACGATTCCAATTCAAATGGCCTGAGAGAGGCGGCGGGGGCAGCATTTGCCGGCTTTCTATGCAAAATCCCAGCAAAAACTAGGCGCAATCAAACTGGTTTCACCTACTCTTCCACTCTCCACTCCCCCAAAATGCATTCCAGACCATTGGCCACATGACGAGGGCGCCTGGTCATCGAGTCTGGCTTCCAGCTCCCGATTTCTAGGCTCCAGCTCGAAAGCCGTGCGTAAGCTTAGCGCTCGAGTGCACAGAGAGGAGTGACTCACCGGCTGCCAATGAGAGTGTAAATATATCTTTGTTCAGCATTGATTTTTCGTGGCTATCGCTTGATGTGCCCACAGGCACCGACACGGGCACGGGCACGGGCACCTACACGGGCTGCATCCCGGCTGGCCAAGTGTTTACTCAAAGTTTTAGAACTGGCCGAGAATTGACGCCGCAGCCAAGGCACGCTCATACAGTTGGGGATGAGAGAGTAGTAGGTCTCCTTAAAACTAAATTTGTATTATTATATACAAGAGTTTGCTTCAAATGGTGAAATTTTAATACTACTTTCAGTCTGAATGGCAAAAGTTTGGTTGAATGATGTCACTTTGCGATAGGAGAGATAACCTATAAGGGATACAATATAAAGAAGCTTATCAGTGATAATAAAATTAGTTAGGCGAAAGACTTCTTTAAATAGTTTTCCTACTTATCAAACTATCTATAAGTTAACACCGAAATTATTGTGTATTTTTAGAAGAAGTGGCTGTCTCTTGAATCTATTTAAATAATATTTATATATATTGTACGTTGCTACAACACTTGGCAAATGATAACCTAGACACGAAATCGCATTTGATGAGCAGGTCATTTATGTCATAATTCTGACAAATTGAAAAATATAAATCTTATGGCAAACATTCTATGAGATTAGTCCTCCCAAATATGAAAGCATTCTGCTAAGACGCTTGTGCAAATATCATTTATTTTGTATAGTTCTATAGTTCTGACCACGACTGTCTGCTGTGCTATATGCAGCGCATATCAGCACTTGCTCAGTGTAACGTGAGCCGCATTAGAATGCGGAAGGCAAGCGTTTCCACTTTCTCTCAGTACACTGGCTATGTGAGTTAATTGTTTTTAACTTGTGCAAATAAACATCTTGAAAAGAGAGTCTGCTAAAGTTGGTGAATGCTACCGAAGTTTTCCCTCTACAGCAAGACTGTCAGAAGCTTTTTCTCAGCTTTAAATCTTAAATAATGCATTTTGTAGCTTGATTTGCCTAGAATTAAACCATATCACTGTGCCATTTATCTCTGCCTTTGTTTAATATTATCTACAGTAAAGAGCAACAGCCTTAAAACCTCGCAAGTCCATTTATCTTTACAATATGTCAGTATCTAGCTCTTCTTAATTATATAAATGTTTATAGATTTAAATCTATTGAGTTTCCTTTCCCTAGAACCCAATGATTTGCTCTCCAATCTGTAAATATTCATCTTGACCTATTAAAATTCAAAAGCTTAAAGATCAACTAATGAGGCAGCTTGATTTTAATTTAAATTTACCCCGAACACTGCGCTTTGTTCGCGCGCACAGCTGTGAATTGAAATCAGAGCGACTAAATCAGAAAATCAGAAGAAAGCAGTTATTTTTAAGCGGATGTGCACACAATACGCTAAGCAAAAAGCAAGACAAACAAAGGAAGTCGGCGAAAAGCGACTGCCGAATACCCTTATCGAGTTTCATGTTCGCATTCCGTCCAAGACCTTTTCCCACTTGTAATCCCTTGGCCCGCTGAACAAAAGCCACAGGCACAAATGCCTAAAGAGTGGAGAACGAACGGCGACTTTGTGAGGCTGCCCCGAGTCAACAGTTTTGAGGCTTCAGCTCGGTCGGTCACACATGCCATTATAAACTATACTATATACTATATACTATATGTACTATATATACTGTATACCGTTGGCATATCAACTGGAGATTGCAATTCCTCTGGCCAGCAAATTCAATTATCTGCGCACAGCATCGCCATCGAATCATCGCCATTTGCATACGTGGATGGATGGCAATGAGCGCGGTGCGGCGCGGCGCTCCACTATCGCTAAATCGATAGAGGAATTGATTTATTTTGCCACTTCGCCTGTGCCTCCCGACCTAATGGATTTTCCCCCGTTACCGTTCCCATTTTCATTTACATCTCACAGCATGTACCACACCATGGGCACGATACACGACGGCTGGGGCAACTACTCGGTGAGTGTCAAGTGCAGCTGGCTAATCGATGCCCGGCACCCGCACTGGAGCCGCCGCCACAACACGAATCCGTCGCGAACGGCCAACATACGGATCCACCTGCGCGAGTTTGCCACGGAGTGCGGCTGGGATCACCTGTACATATACGATGGCGACAGCGTGGACTCACCGTTGTTGGCGGTGTTTAGGTGGGTTTTTTTTCGCCAGAAACTAATAATAAATAAATACAACTAACCCTTCTCCTTAGTGGCCTCATGTACCGGGGCAACTTCTCCATACGCCGTGTGCCGCAGGTCATAGCCAGATCCGGCACTGCCCTGGTGCACTTCTTTAGTGATGATGCCTACAATATGTCAGGGTTCAATCTCACGTACAAGATGAACGGCTGTCCCTCGGATAGCGATGGTAAGAGGGATAAACCTTTCCCTATATTTGAAGAGTATTAATATTTGGCTTTCTGAATATCACAGAGGTAGAGTGCTCTGGGCATGGAATGTGTAGGGAAGGCGACTGCATCTGTGATCCCATGTACCGGGGCGAGGCCTGCAACATTGCCGCTTGTCCCAACAATTGTTGGGAGTCCAAGAACCAGGGGCATTGCCTAACCGAGCAGGAGCGGTGAGTTGGTTATAAACAAAGGGCCAAGTTCCGGTTTTAGGTGAAAATTAGTTAACTTTTAACACACTTTGCTCTTTATAAACGAAACTGTAGCGTCATCCAGCTAATTATAAACTTAGAATTCAATTAGTGGAGCTGCTTAATTGAGTAACTAACTAGAGAATGTAAGCGAAACTAGAAATGAGAGGAAAAATCGGGAGTAAACTAATTTAGTGAAAGTGAAACCGGAATGAGGGCGCTTTGCGAAACGTTCATTACTCACGAAACCCTCTAATTTCCTGCAGCTGCGCCTGCTACGAGGGCTTCGCCGGCGACGACTGCAGCCAGATCAGCGCCCACGGAGCCTGGACCACTGTACACCCGAAACACTCGCCGGCGCCGGCCGGGACCGCCTCCCATGGCGCCACCGTCTGGCGCGACACACTGCACATTGTGGGCGGGGAATCCTATGGACGCGGCGAGCTAATGACCACCTACGACTTCAACGGCAATGTGTGGGAGACCCTGCGCCCGGAGGAGGGCAGCGAGGTGCCCGACAAGCGCTACGGTGCCTCTACGGTGATGTACGGCGACAAGATCTTCATGTACGGCGGCGTGGTCAAGGGCCGCGGCATCTCCAACGAGCTGTGGGCCTTCGATGTCTCTGCGCGAACCTGGTCGAACATCTCGGTGCGGTCGGATCCCTCGTGCAATGCCACCGGCGGAACTACCTCGATGTGCGGACCCCTGGCTGTGGCCGGGCACACGGCCACCCTGGTGCCCGGGTTCGGGGACAAGAACAACTACCAGTACATGGTGGTCATCTTCGGCCACTCGCCAAACTACGGCTACCTCAATACGGTGCAGGAGTTCAACTTTGGGTCGCGCGAGTGGCGCATCATCCCCACCACCGGCTATGTGGTGAAGGGGGGATACGGGCACAGCGCCGCCTACGACTTCCTCACGGAGAAGGTGTACGTCTACGGCGGCATCGTGTCCGAGAGCGAGTCCAGCCAGGTGCTGAGCTCGCGCCTGTACTCCTATGAGCCGGCCACGCGCGTGTGGAGCCTGCTGTCGGCGGCGCCCAGTGCCCGGCTCCTGCACACGGCCAACTTCGTGAACCAGGGCCTGATGATGGTCTTCGGGGGGAACACGCACAACGACACCTCGCAGAGCTACGGAGCAAAGTGCTACAGCCAGGACCTGCTCGTCTACGACGTGTACTGCGACTCCTGGCACTACCATCCGATGCCGGGCCACCTGCAGGCGGACCTGGCCCGCTTCGGCCACAGTTCGGTGGTGTTCGAGGAGTCGCTCTACATCTACGGAGGCTTCAATGGCCAGCTCTTGAGCGACATGCTGCGCTACCAGCCGGGCTACTGCAGCTACTACACCAAGCAGGAGAAGTGCACGGCCGCCCGTCCCGGGTTGAAGTGCATCTGGGATGTGCAGAAGATGCGCTGCATCGCCATCACGCAGGTCCAGCGATCGGCCATCTACGGGCGCGAGCAGTACGACTATGTGGCCTGTCCGTCGAAGAGCCGGCTCACGCTCACCTCGGAGCTGCTGCACGATGTGCATCGCTGCCAGGAGCTGGCCAGCTGCCAGTCCTGCGTGTCCACCGCCTTCGGCTGCACCTACTGCGGCAATGGTGTGTGCAGCAAGGAGCGGTGCCGGGAGACAACCTCAATGGCTTCCGTCTTCTTTGAATCGTCCACCCAGCAGCAGGCTGTGTCCACGCCGGGCCCTCCGCTGAATGCCAAGCACCTGGAGTCGTGTCCCCTGGCCGAGGATTACCTCGTGCAGTCCGTGTGCGAGCAGCTGCACAATTGTCGCGCCTGCTCGGCGAACCTGGCCTGCCGCTGGGACTCGGAGCAGAACCGCTGCCGCAGCCACTCTTTCGCGGGGGGAATGGCTGCGAATAGGACGCAGGATGAGGTAGCCTGCGCCCCGGCCTGTTCCACGCTGACCAATTGCCAGAACTGCACGGAGGACGAGTGCATATGGTGCCAGAACGAGCAGCGCTGCGTGGACCGCAACGCCTACACGGCCAGCTTTCCCTACGGCCAGTGCCGCGAGTGGACCACCTTCACGGCCAAGTGCAGGTCGACGCCGTCCACCAAATCGACGGCGCTCAGTGTGGGCAGCACCACGGCGCTGTCGAGTGCCCAGTGCGGCTTCTACAACAGCTGCCAGCAGTGCCTGGATGATCCGGCGTGCGGGTGGTGCGACAATGGCTCCAATACGGGTCTGGGCAGGTGCGTGGTGGGCGGTGCTTTGGCGCCCTACGACGACACGGAGTGTGCGCTGAAGCACTGGTTCTTCACGTCCTGCCCGCGGTGCAACTGCAACGGGCACTCGTACTGCAACGACCAGCAGCACTGCGAGCAGCCGTGCAACAACCTGACGACGGGAGCGCACTGCGAGAAGTGCCGCACTGGGTACTGGGGGAACCCCATCAACGGGGGCAAGTGCCAGCGCTGCGAGTGCAATGGCCAGGGCGTCTACTGTCACCCGGACACCGGCAAGTGCTACTGCACCACCAAGGGCATTGTGGGTGACCACTGCGAGAAGTGCGACTCGCAGAACCACTACCATGGGGATCCGCTGAAGGGGTCGTGCTACTACGAGCTGACCATCGACTACCAGTTCACGTTTAATCTGTCGAAGAAGGAGGACCGCCACTTCACGCAGATCAACTTCCGGAACTCGCCGGGCAAGGCGGAGATCGATGCGGACTTCACGATCACGTGCAGCGTGCCGGCCAAGATGGACATCTCGGTGAAGAGGGCCGGCTCGCCGGACATGCTCATCCTGGTGGGTGTCAACTGCTCAACGTTCCGGCATCGGTTCGCCAAGACGGAATACCAGTTCGGCCACTCGCCGGACGACAACAGCTCGCTGACCACGTTCTATGTGTACGTGCACGACTTCCAGCCCCCGATCTGGATACAGATCGCCTTCTCGCAGTATCCCAAGCTCAATCTGCAGCAGTTCTTCATCACCTTCTCCTCCTGCTTCCTGCTGCTGCTGCTCATGGCCGCCGTCCTGTGGAAGATCAAGCAGAAATACGACATGTTCCGGCGGCGTCAGCGCCTGTTCGTCGAAATGGAACAGATGGCGAGTCGACCGTTTTCCCAGGTGAGTTCTTGGGAGAAAGAGAGAGATTTATGGCGAAACCCGTTACTCATCTCCGATTTCGATTTCCGAACAGGTGCTGGTCGATATCGAAAACCGCGATAGTATTGATCTAAGTCTGACGCTGGAGGGCATTGGCCACTTGTCCAAGAAACGCAAAAAGGTGGGTGAATTTATTCATACATTAGTAATAAGAGATGTGAGTCAACGTAACGGATTGTATGGCCTTATAAAGAAATAGAGCAGGGGTTGGCTTTTTGCTGAAAATGTTAATTTTGGATTTATTAATGTAAAACTGTGTAGGAGAAAGGCAGAGTAACAGCAGTATACGAGCGGAATGTATACTACAGTAGAGTACCAGTAGGGAATGAAAAAACAGAAGAACAACAGCAGAGCAACTGCAGGATATTAGCAGTACAACCGCAGAACAAGAGCACTTTTAACAGCAGAGGATCAGCAGAAGTAGGCGGAATCAACAGCAGAGCAGCAGACAGACGGGGGAGCAACGTGGGGGTAACAGGATAGCGGTACAACAGCAAGATAAGATCAGTATAACAGCAGAGGATCAGCAGAAGTAGACGGAAACAACAGCAGACAGACAGGGGAGCCAGGGGGTACAGGGGGTAACAGCAGAGCGACATTCCAGCGCAGAAAAAGAACGCCGAAAATAACGGAAAACTAAAAATAATTCCTGTAATCTTTTATCATCTTACACTTTAATTCTTAATCTAAAACTTGCTTAAATAATCAAATCTAGCTGAGCTAGTAACTCCGCTTACATTAACAACTATTTATTGTTGTTTTCTGTCTCTGTAGGTTAGCCATAAAACCCAGCAGCCCAGGAAGTGCCTTATTTATTCACTATTCACACTAATCCCTAATTAATTATGTTAACTTTCGCAGGAGTGCCCCAGTCCCATTGCTTTAGAGCCCTGCAGCGGCAACCGAGCCGCTGTGCTCTCGCTTCTAGTCCGGCTGCCCACAGGTAAGGATCTCTTTCCCGCTCTCTTAACTCCAAGGTCTCTAAGCTCCCTTAACCCAACCAACAGGTGGCCTTTCTCAAGCGCCCTCAGGTCAGTCCGCGGGACTGGCTGTGGCCAGCGCCTTAGTCACGCTCGGCAATCCGCGTCGTCCGTCGATCGAGCCGCATCCCAAGGAGCCAAAGTCGAAGCGCAAGCAGAGCCAGCACCCAGACAGTTGTACATAGTAACCAATCCAATCCGTAACACTATGCTTACCTACATAAAGTAATAATGATAACGATAATGATAATAATTACGATAATATGTAACAAATAGCAAATAGGTACACACAGACACACGAGTATATAGCGTATTTGCCCGACTTTCTTCTACTAACAACCACGAAAAACAAACAAAAGGCAAGCCAGCAAAATGATAATCCGCAGTTATTATTACTTTAAAGCATTAGACTAGTGACGAAGACGAGAAGACGCGAAGAACGAGAAACAAACAAACAACAAAGTAATAATAATAATTTTTAGCAAAAGGACATATTTATATACGGTTATATACAATTTGATATAGTTGATAGGTCGAGTAGCGTTGCAATAGTTATAAATGTTTAATTTATTATTTATACCGCGATGGCAAAGCAGCTGTATTCAAATGATTATTATACGTTTTTTTTTTACTTAAACACATACAAACATAGCTTAAGCATGTTGTTAGAATTTATTTATGCAAATTTTGCGCGCTGCGTCGGATAAACAAAACAAAACAAAAAGACATTTAATCGATCTTAGCAACAAACAAAGCAAAAAACAAGTGATGAACAAAGCCCGATGACAGGTGAGAGCGATAGTAACATTTTTGTACATGGGAGCCATGGGTTATGGGTGACGAAGACATGCAAATACTGTGTTCAATAATAGGAATATTTCTGTTTTCGATATTCGTGCAAATATTTACAACGCAATACGTGAGAGTGGACCGTACACAGGACGAAACTAAGAAGCAAAAAGCAAGCAACAAGTGTAAATAGAGATACGTAACTCTTATTGACGCTATATAGATAGCAGTTATATACGAAATAAAATCAAATGATTCAAATGATTACAAAGTGTACATGCAATCCCACATAGATGAGAGCCAACATTTAAATAAATACAAACAAATTCAAATTAAATCACAAACTAATCGTAAGGTTTCCTCTCGGCAACTACAACTCACGCAGTTAATTAACTCGATTCAAATCAAACTAGGACAGCAAGACACCAATTAACTAGACGCACTCACTCTCTATCTCTCTCTCTCTCTCGATCTGTAAGACAAACCTTTAGAATCAAAAGATACTCGTCTCAACTTTAACTAACAAACACTTGGAAGAGAACCTTGCAACAAAGTACACAATCTCCAGGCTTCGCGCTAGCAGGACAGACAGTTGTAAATCTATATATATTTTTGTTCCAACAAGAGTCCATTTGTGAAATTTAATTTCAAGTGTAAAATGCGTTTAGACATACACATAAGATATATAAACAAAATATATATATATATTTGAATGAATACTTGCCACAGTTCCAAAATCCCTGGAAAACAGAAGTGAACAACCGAAGAAGACTTGTTTGTTCTCCCAAAAATAAAAGAAAACTCAAAGATCCCTGACAGCCAGCCAGAGCAGCAACAGAAGCAAGATATACATAGATAAAGAATCATATATTAGTTTTATTAACCAATAAAAAAAGACACTCCAAATGTAAGCGAGGCGAGCATTTTTCTTCCATTGCCTCCATCCAAGTCCAACTCCAAGTCGCAGAACTTTCACTTTCGGTAGCCAGCCGGAGTACGTTCGGGGGCGTGGCGCTGCCTCGGCTGCATGGCCTGATAAACCAGGTAAATGTGAGACTCTGATTCAGGTCGAGGTTCGATCCGAGTAATTGCGGGCTCCGTAGAAAGATCTCTTTCACGTATGCGGATGTTGTGATTGGGGATTGGGGAGGCCCTTTCCTGTGTGCCTTCTTTCTTTCTTTCTTTCAGACAGTTTTCGTTTATTTTTACGAACATCTTGGGCAATTTGCGTGGCTTTTGTGTCACGATATTGCCAAGCACCGCATTTAATTTAATGATGACGATTTTATTAATGAAATTAAAGAAGAAAGCCGACGACGACGATGAACGACCACGAATGCTGGCAAAAGCGTGCGAAATCCGAATTGAAGCGGAAGTGTCTCTGTCAAAGCATCCATCAGCCGAAATCAACGCCCTTGGTGCCGTGCCTGCCTGCCTGCCTGGCTGCATTGACGTACATATTTTGGTGTTCAAGCGTAACCTAGGTATGTATTTTTTATATTTTTTTGTGCATACCCTAAACGCGTTGAGTCAGCCGATGTGCGGATAAGTTGAGTCGGTTTTACCCGGCCGTTAAGCTAATTCTGGCTTTCGAAGGCCAGCACGCACTAGGCGGGGGCTAAGTGAACTATTGCGTCTCCATAACAAATGATTATCAGCATTAACCGATCGTTATGAATCAACGGTGGAGTGCCCCAAGCTTGGCGAGAATCCGGCGACAATGTTGCCAGTGGAATTGGAGCATGAATAAGTGTCCACATATGGGTCGGAAGCGAAAAGCCACCCAGCTACGCAGCATAATTTACATGTTTCCAAAAAAAATATAAAACAAAGCAGCTGTCCAAGTGCCAGAAAATTAATAATAGTTTGGAAAAAAATTTACATTAAATTACTTATTAATGAGAAAGGGCATTAAATATTTAATTTTGTGTCATTTCAAAACTAATTTAACCTGAATTTATTATCAACAACGATCGGTTTCTTGTTGGAAATATCCTTAATTTTATTTGTTTATCATAATTAATTGTTAATTACTAAGAGAATTACTCTGAATTTGTGTTAATAAAATAACGGCTAACAATTCTAAAGATAGAAACTTCCTATAGCCTAAAACTGGGTTTATCTCAGGCCAATTTCCTCAGCAGCAGTGACCTAAATTGAAACATTGGAAAGATTATTTCTTCGACAAAAAATTCGTTTTATATTAAACGGAAGTAGGAAAAGAGGAGAAAGTTTTTATGGAACAGTTGTAGATTTTTTAATGTTGGATCTATTTTTATAATGTACAAAATTAAAGCTTGCCAAATGAATCATTGATCTACTTTCTTAAAAATCGTGCTTCTTACAATTATCTTGGTTTGTTAGATTTTTGTATGCTGCTAAAGAAATAATAAAGATACAATAAATAACAAATAGTGACTAGTGCATTAAATTAAGGATATTATAATACTTGTAGCACTAGGAAGTAAGCAATAATAAAGATAAAGTGAATATTGGTAATGAAATAATTATACATGAAGAAAAGTAGTTTGTTTTACCAACATTCATTATTATTAAAAAGTTAAGAAAGTGGATACAAAAATTAAGGCTAATTCCTATTTATTCATACTGTAAATAATATGCGAAATATATTTTCAATAAATGTATGTAGATATTTTTACAAGATATAGATGAATTTACTATCAACTTAGTATTATTATTTATAGCTTTAAAACGTGTAGCTTAAAAGCATTTCCAAGCGAAACTCACTTCTTTATTGAATTTGTACGTCCTAATAAGATTGGCAAACAAACTTTCGTTGTTTAAATCAATACTGTTTAAAGCTCATTCATATTTATTTACCAAGCCAAGTCTTAACCATATTTATTTTTAATTTTAATAGTTTAAAGATCCGTCAATAATTGAACTTAAAGTCTTCCCAGAATAACTAATTTGAAAACGCTTTTCGGCCTTGCAGCTGCGAAGTAGCCCCTCCGAATGCGTCATGGGTATTTGAAATGAGTTAGTTGGAGCCCGACTTGTTTTGGTTTTTGGCCATTTCGGTCGCACCGCGACATGTTCGATCGAACCTGAGCCGCCGCGCCGTCGGTGGTGGAGCTACTAGGCCACGGCGGAGTCTTGCAAAAGCTCAAATGCGCACCGCCCGCCGTTGAGGTTGCACGCGAATTTGAATTGCCGCCGCCGCGAAATAACGAGAGAGTTTTGCGAAGTGATCGGAGTGAAAACCCAAATTGGCACGACGTTTCTGCTAAATCCATATATACGTGTACATAAGTGTGTGTGTGCCCAGTGAAATTCAGTGAAAATTGCAAATTTCTTAGCGCCGGCCAGCTGTGTGCACCTGGATTAAAGCACACCGCTGGAAATCGAAACCGAAACTGAGGCCAATCAAATAGTTTCACTTTTTATTGGATTAGCCGCACCAGCAACTCATCTCAATTAAACAGGTTTGTTGAGCAACATTAGTGGAGACTGTCATGGGGGCATGGGTGCGGAGACCGCTGCTAATTGAAATTGAAAACCAATCTTTAAGTGTCGCTCATAAAAGGTGTCAAAGGTGCGCGCACTTTATGCTGCATTTCGATCATTCCAATGAGTCTTAAACCTTACTCCCACACAGAAAGAAATGAGAGTTAAATAAATTATAAAAAAGATTTAGGTTCCGACACAAAATAGTCATAAAAAATATATGTCCAACTTTGAAATAAAAAGGTTTTAAGAGTTAATCGCAGTCGCAGTCATCCGGTTCCATTATTTTCTTGTGAAGCTTAAAGTTAATCAATGTTTTCGATATTTTAAAATGCCAAATTCGATTAAAAATATAAGTTTCCGAAATTTTTGTATACCCAAATCGATTTTAAATTGATTAACAATGATGTTTTTCAAGCTTTACTTCCTTTTGAATGTAGACTTTTAAGCTAACTCTTTCGGGAATATTTATTAATTAAAGATACGTTCTTGGATAAATTATTGCAAGTATTACTAGCTCAAAATTTCCATAATTTTCATAGATAAATATTCCACCGATAAACAAATATCGATCTTTCTAGTATCGATCCCCAAAAAGATCTCAACTTATCTCTGTTTAAACGTAAATTTGATCGCTCAAGGTGAGCTATTGGCATTTACGATCGCTTCGCGAGTCTCCAAACTGGAATAACCGAGTAAACAAATACGCGTTCTGGGCAAATATTGTTCAGCTCATTACGAAATTATGTCAGAGCGAGCTCTGTGCTCAGTCTGGGCTGACAGTTGAGCCCCAGTGCCAGTCTCGGCCCCTCAAAAGTTCGACACGCGCAATTTAAACGGCTCTAAAAACGAGTGAGCCAAAGAAGAAACGACATTAACTGCTGCGCCAGTCCGAGCCGAACCGTTAGGCGTAAGCCGAAAAACCATTTCGCAAGTGTGGTCTAACTGAAGCTAACTGTAGCTGCAGCAGCAAAAAGCTGAAAAAAAGTTGGCAATAAGCCAGCTGCCAAGGGAAAATGCCAAAAATAACCGAATGACTTGGTGTGTTGGACCTTAAAGTGGAACATGTGGAGTGCTGGGTTCCCAGGGGTTGAGCACACTGTTGATCCCATTACAGATAGTTCCTGAAGAGGCCCTCTCACACTTGCCAAACTCTGACTTGGCTGGGAAAATAAGCTGAAAATGCGCAAAAAGTTGGTCATAAAAATGTCAGGGGAAAAGGGCCAAAATAGCTTTAGATCAAGGCTAGATTTCAAGGGGAATTGGTAAAGGGTTAGGTACTTATTATGCATAAATTATGTCTAAAAAATATTTTTACTTCAAGTTAATAATTTAAATAATAACAAGCAAATTTCTCAGAGAATTACCTTAAAACTGAGCATGTTATAGACCTTTTTCAACGCCCACTCAATGGCTTAAAAATATCTACAAATTTCCCAGGGAAGTGGGTTAAAGGTTAAGCTCACTCACATGATCGGATTACACGCATTCCTTTACCAAGTACTCCAGACGTTAAGTTGCCATGAAATCCCTTTAGTTATGCAGAGCCCTCGACTGACACATGTGGCCTCATTTCACCAATCATTTAACTTTACACTCTACTAACTGCTGGCCAAACCAAGCATGTCAGGCAGGGTCAAGACGCCTCAGCCTCAACCTCTATCTTAGTCTTAGTCTTAGCCTTAGTCTCAGTCTAAGTCTCAGTACCCACAACCCATTAGCCACACTTGACTCCTCGTGGCCCCCAGTCAATGACAAACCATAAAGCCGAGTGCCGAGTGCCGGAGCCAAATGTTGAGGTTTTTCCAGCGCTTGCCAGCTTTTGCATGCACGAGGTGAAATCTTTGGCAGGCGCGCCCAAGTTTGGCCCAAGTTCAAGTAACCAGGCTTTCGTTTCGTTTCGAATTGGCTGCAGTGAAAATGCGGCTCCATGCAAGCTGGCCTCGTTTTTCCAGAACTCATGCAACAGCCAAAAACACATACACTCAGAGCGTTTTTTGTTTATTTTATTTTGGGTTTTGCCGCCGCAAGTTCCGTGTTGAAATTTCTTTGTGGATCGAGTTTTCATGCCTGGCCATTTGCAAATGCGGCCAATGATTCACCACCAGCCGCCAGAGCCAGAGTTTTCACCGAAAAACCGAGTAAAAGCCTAACAGACGAGTTTATGAAGGAAATAATCAAAAGACTTAGGCCACAAACTCTTCATTTTTGACCAGCGGAGAGAAGAGGGGATCGGTTCATTATATAATTGCCTGGCCATAATGAGGGAAAATCCTCAGTGTCATTAAAGTGGTCAGGGAGTAGTTGCCCCCGAGATGCGGTATCTCCCCAAGATGCTGAGCCATTTTCAATGGACCGGAAAACGCAAAAAGCTTGCATACTCTCGCACCACACGCACAGGCGCTGCTGAAGTGAATTTTTAAGAGAAGACAAAAAATAAATAAAAATAAATGATGTATAAAGTTGACTGGTTGCTGTTGTTGCTGCTTTTCTGTTGCCAAAGTGAAAGCGCGGCGCTCGTCGTCAACGTCAGCGTCAGCGTCAGCGGGCAAAGCCTGCGCAGATTAATCACCCGCCCGTAAAGCGAAGACCGTTGGGCTCCAGTCCATGATGGGTTCGTGACCCTCTCTCTGAACCTGTGCCTGTGCGTCTATGCAATTCGCCGATGCTCTCCATTTTCACATGTTGCGCAACCGAATAATCGCTTTGAATTCTTTGCCGCGCCCCAAAGCACATGCAAATGTATGCCGGAGCGATGATAGTGAAAGTGTCTAGCTGGAACGGGCTGGAAATCCAGCTGAAATTTGAATCTCACGGGCCGCGGCGTCGTCGTGTGTGACGTCAAAGCCAAAGCCGCAGCAACTGCATTACTCACGCATCTCTCTTTCTCTCTTTTTGACGTTTTTTTTTTGTATTTCTTGTTTGCAGAAAACAGGAAACTTTGGTTTTTGGCAACTCTTGGATGCCCGAACATGGCGCACTATGATCAACGTTGGCTGAAGCTCTTCTCCGGCTGCCTCTTCCTCCTGCTGCTGGCTCTGCAGGTTTCAGATGCCAAGCGATCAAATGGTGAGTACACTGTTAGAAAATATGAGAGATACAAAGCCCATTTTGGTATAAAGTTGATCTATTAAATCCAGATCATAGTTCCCTTAATGAAAAAAAATAGCAAAGAGAGATATTGACTTTGAAATGGTCTCTAACAATATTTTAAAATACATAATTAAATAATTGGCTTTGCTATTCTGTTGAAATATTGTTTCTATTATAAATATAAATGAGCTCACTTATTTATATGTAGATTATATATTTAATTAATCAATATTTTAAGGAAACCATAACTAAAATAGAGGTTTAGAGAGACTTAGTTTATTTTATGAAACTAGAAACCTTAATAATATGATCATAATGTGATAACTTAGTATTCTTAAATTAATGACTTTACTTCACTAATAGATTATTTCTCTTAATACTTTTTTTTTAATTTGTAACTGGACTTTTTAACTTACAGACGTCCAGTCAATGTTCTATATATTCCTAGGCATACGTTTTAAGACCTTCTATGAACTTACTTAAACAAAACGAACTTAAGAACTTTAGAACCTAATTCACTCAAAAAAATTAAATTCTCGCAAATATGAAAAGATTACTTAACTTCTGGTAATGTTTATTTTTCTGTGTACTCGAAAGTTAACAGAGGGTGAGTGGCATCTTTTAAGTCAATGACTTCTTAAGCCAGAACTCTTTGCCCCTTTGTTTTTTTTCTTGTTTGCCAAAAAGCAGTCATTGAACTCGCCACTGTGGCAAATTTTGACCAATTGGTGGCTCATTAAGTGCCAGTTGCAACTGCATAATTACCATGACGTGTGGAAATTCGTGTAGAACTCGGTCCGACTGTCTGGGTGGTGCGAAAAATATATGGCACACCATCATTAAAAAGCGCTTAGCTGAAAAATACGCCAGAAACCGTTAAGAGCCAGGCCCGGCTAGAGCAAAAGGGAAACAAAGCCGGCTCTAAGCAGCCAGTTTCCAGCTGCAGGCGGACACTGTGTCAGTCGGTCAGACGAGGTCCCAGACCCAGACCCAGTCCGAGTACCAGTCCCAGTCTGAATCCCACAGCCACTTCACAATGGGCCAGGCCATCTAGTGCGGCGGGGCAATTCTCTAGGTACGTACCAGTTTGCCGCTTTGATTTCGATTTCGTTACGGTTCTGTTTTATATTTTTTTTTCGCTTTTTTTGCTGTTTGCTCTTGCTACGAGCGGAAGCCGAACGAAAGACTTAAGCGACAAACTTGATTGTGGCGAAGAGGGGCGAGAATAAAAGTCGCTCCCCAAATGACGCCAAGCCGCGTCGGCTGTTGTCTTTTTCTGCTTGATTATATTCATCATTTGGCCAGCTTTAATTGCCAGCTGCCCCGACGGCTTTTGCTTTGTTGTTTTCTTTTCATTTCATTCATTTTGACAGAAACCGAAAGCCATTTTCATTTCGTGTGTGTGTGTTTGCTCAGCCTTTCGGCCAACAGCAGCAAATACGACAAATTGATGGCCAACTCAAGCCCGGGGCGCTGCCAAAAAAACTTTCATTCAATTTCTAGCGAAAACTCCAGAAAAATAAAACCAACCAAAGAAAGGCAGTGAAAAGTAAATAAAAATAAATACAAAATTTCGGATGAGCCAAGGCGGATGTGCGCGGTAAAAAAGAAATCTCCGCTGATAAGTTCAGCGATTACTTGGCGGTTGCCGCTCATGCTTACATATAAGATGTGTTTATAACGAAATAAAGATTAAATAAGGTTTAATCTGAGCTTAAATAGTATTTTTTGGTAATAATATCTTCATATTTTATTTTTCTTACATGAATATAAGCGATAAAGATTAAATTTGTATGAGCTAAAGTCAAAGTAAATATAAAGTATAAATATAAATATAAAGTAGGTTGAAGAAGTTGGAAACAAATTAAATATATATTTTGCGGAATTAAAGTTATATTTAAAATTACTTAAAATTGATTTAAAACTTTGAACTGAAGAATAAATAGATTGAAGAAGTTGAACAAAAATTGAATACATGATTGGCTGTAAATAAAACAATCTTTAAATGTACTGTAAAATATATTTAAGGCTTTGTATGTTTTTTTTTTATTAAAGAGCCTTTTCAAATATGGTTCAATTAATAAGAAAATTATTCTGTAAAACATTTTATGGCATTATAATATTAAAAAAAAATATTCTTTTAACAAAAAAGTACGAATATCTAAAATTGGAATATAATAAATCCCTTTCTTTCAAGTTTAGGCTTCAAAAAGTATTGATTTTTATCCCCAAACCTAGCTATATTCCAGTGCAGACACATATATACTTTTCAAGTACCCCTCGGTTGCCTTTGACAGTTGCATAATGGCTGCGCATTGCATTTAATGTGTATCGAAAGTGCACGGGAAGTGACCAGCAACGAGCATTGCGATTGACGCAACCAAAAGCTCAGCTCGGCTCAGGCTGTCGCAACCCCGAAGGCAGCGTTGCGTGCTGGACAGCCGGGGGAATAAGGGGATAATCACCCGCTTTAATTGCGTAAGCTGTTCGCCGAGACAATGGATGGGCTCTTCCCAAAGCAGAATGCTCAGAGCATCTCCGTGGCCATTTGAAGCGAATTGCTTATACGCCCCGTGGACAAGCGATTCCCTCCCCGGCATACAAAGCGCTGAATTCAAATAATTCAAGCCTGCTGGCCTGGCCCTGGGACGCCGCTTCAAGCAAATAAAATGAAACTTCAACAGCTGCAAATGGCTGGCACAATAACAACAATTTCAGCAATGCCGACGCCGTCGGGCATTCCATTTTGTATTTTTAATTTCAATTTTGCAGTTTTCATAGACGATGGGTTTTTATTTTTTGTTTGTTTTTTATGAACGCACGCGTCACGTCCTAAAAAAAATAAAAGTGAAATTGTAGTAGCTGGGATTCGGCAGTTGAATAACACGAAAGTGTGTCAAACCCTCTCCCTCGTGGAAATAAATAAGAAAACGAAATTATTTTAATATTCTTGTAGACTTTTCAAAATAAATTTAACTATATTCTTTACTTTTACGGTTTTAGTAAGTAATTAATATGTATTTAGGAAATACGTCCAGTTAGGCTTTAGAATAGCCTTATAACGATTTTTATAAAAATAATTTAAGAGCATTAATTCAAGATAAACTCCATAATCCTAGCAATGATATTTAAAGCAATTTAACTTGTAACTTTAGCATTTAAATTATTTATATTTCTTATCGTTGCATTACAAATTTCCGAAGTTATTATTAAATGCAATATTTACATGATAAATAGTATTTTTTAAATACCTGTAAGTCTTACATATAACAGTAACTGGAAGCCTTTAATTAATTATACTAAATCAACTTTCGCAAGAGCTGACCTCTGACTTAACGTTACAAAAATGATAAATGTCTTTTTCATAAGCTCTTTAATTAACTACCTAACTTCGCAGATTTCTTGCTTAATAAATGCCAGTTTTTATAAATTAATAACCAATAATAACTTAATTACTTACTTAATTATTTACAGCCAATCTTACGGCCTGCCAGCATCTGAGAAGGTCAGAAACGAGACGAGCAAAGGCCCTGCAAACCGAAGCCGAAGGACCATCAGTGCGGGTGCCCCGTTGCCAGAAGAATGGAGACTTCGACACAGTTCAGTGCCAGGACGAGCGAGCTGGCCGGGATTGCTGGTGTGTGGACGAGTACGGAGTGGAACTGCCCGGCAGTCGCAATGAAACTAGGTCAGGAGTAAGCTGCTCCGAGCCTGAGCACTGTACGGCGTCCGCCTGCCGCATGTTCTGCCCCTCGGGATTCGCTCGGGATGCGGACACGGGCTGCTCTGTTTGCCGCTGCCGCGATCCCTGCGACGGATTGGAGTGTCCTCGCGGTCAGTCCTGCCAGCTGCAGGAGGTACAGTGCAAGTCGGAGCCCTGTCCACCGCTGCCCACCTGCAAGAAGGCCCGCTCGCTGGCCAATCTTTGTCCCGCCGGACTGCCCCTGGCCATCGATGACACCGTGAGACCTTTTTTGTGTGGCCTGGAGTCCGGCAAGCCTCAGTGTCCGCCCCTGTATCAGTGCCTGGTGGAGTCCGGCAACGACTATGGCGTGTGCTGTCCCAGTGCCCTGACCTTCCAGAAACCGGGAATCTGTCCGGCTCCGGAGCAGAGCCAGTACACGGAGCGCACGGGCTACATGTGCGGATCGCCCTGCTCCCACGACCTGGAGTGCCGCAACCTGGAGAAGTGCTGCTTCACCAAGGGCTGCCAGTTCAACTGCCAGCAGCCGGGCAATGTCACGGGCTGTCACCAGGCCAAGGCCCTGGCCGACATCCTGGCGATCAACGAGCGCGAGGGACGCGGCTATGTCCCCGAATGCAACGGTCCCGGTGGCCAGTTCTCGCCCAAGCAGTGCTCCCGCAACGGACTCGTCTGCTGGTGCGTGGATCCCCGCACCGGACACAAGATCAAGGAGACCATGGGGGCCGCCAACAATGTGAACTGCGAGGAATGGGAGAACATGATCAGCCGCTCGTATGCCAGGAGCTTCCAGATGGAGCAGTGCGACACCAACATCTGCGCCGCCGTCTGCGAGTACGGATTCAAGGTGAGAGCTTGGTGTGGGATCGGAGAATCCTAACTCTAAAATTGCTTTTTCCTTTTTAATTCCAGAATGACCACAATGGCTGTCCCACCTGCGAGTGCTCCGAGCCCTGCGAGGGCTTTAAGTGCGCCATCGGCTCCCACTGCGAGGTGGCCACCGATCCCCTGTGCGAGTCCGGGTCCTCGCTGTGCGCCTCCTGGCCCGTGTGCAAGCCCGATCTGGTCTACTCCAATCCCTGCGATGTGGGTACCCCGCTCTCCGATCCGGCCACTGGGGAGGTGATGTACTGCTTCGAGGAGCGCCAAGGACGCAGCTTCCAGCCCACCGCCTTCTTTGAACCGGAAACGGAGGCGCAGTCCAAGCAGGGACGTTCCATGAGCAACCGCATCATGTGCCCCGAGCAGTACAAGTGTACAAAGCTCCATCGGGAGACGGAGAGTGTGTGCTGTCCAGTGCCGGAGCAGAGCACGCCAGTTGAAGGTGGACATCAGCAAACTAGTAAGTGTCCTGAAGGCAGCTCTATATCCCCCTTTCTAACCCAGATCCCTTCACAGTGTGCGAGTACCTGAGGGACTTCTCGGAGCGCATGGAGGGCACCGAGGAGGGCATGCAGCTGGCAGTGCCCTCGCCCCGCTGCACCACCGATGGCGACTACGAGGGCCGCCAGTGTCAGCTGAAGAAGATTAGGGTCACCCGCGCCGAACAGCGCAAGATCCTCGAGGAAAACACCATCCGGCGCATGAGGATGCTGCTAGCCAGCGCTGCTCCCACTGCCCCGAAGCGTTCTCGTCGCGAGGCGGAGCCCCTGAAGCTATACCGAGTGGAGGACAGTGCCCTGAAGGTCCAGGTGGCTGCTCCCGTGATGGGTCGCAGTGCCAAGGTGATTGACATGGGCGCCGACCGCCAGCAGGGACTGGGCCAGCTCTTCGAGACGGACTTCAAGAAGGTGGCCTCGGCCTCCAAGCGTGCGCCGGAGAACGAGGATGAGCTCGTCGACATGGAGGTGGAGCAATGCTGGTGTGTGGACAGCTTTGGCACGGAGATCCCGCGAACGCGCGGCTTCAATGTCAGCGAGGAGACCTGCCGGAGCGTGCGCGACGATCTGGACTGCCTGGATCTCACCTGTCGCATGGGCTGCGAATATGGCTTCGCCCTGGATCAGGATACCCGCTGCCCGGCCTGCCAGTGCCGCGATCCCTGCGAAGGCGTGACCTGCGGCTCCGGCAAGGAGTGCCGCGTCGTGGACGTGAGCTGCGAGGGTGAGTACTGCCCCCCGGTGCCGGCATGCCTGCCCAGGAAGCCGGGACAGTGCCCGTACCTGGTGCCCCCCGGTCCCGATAACCTGGACGCCAATACCTGCGCCTACGAGTGTCGCACGGATGCCCATTGCGAGGGAGCCCGACGCTGCTGCTCCAACGGCTGCGGCACCCAGTGCGTGGACCCGCAGCTGAAGACAGCCTGCCAGCACCTGCAGGCGATCCAGCTGCACCAGAGCTCCGAGCTGGGCATCCCCGCCCGCCAGATGGCAGTGGCCCAGTGCGACGCCCAGAGCGGCAAGTGGGACCAGGTTCAGTGCTCCCCCGACGGCCACTGCTGGTGTGTGGACGACCAAGGAAAGATACTGCCCGGCACCCGGGTTAAGTCTCCGACGACGCCCAAGTGCCAGGAGAACTCCAGCTTCGCCTGTCCCCGCAGCAACTGCAGCCTGGAGTGCGAGAGTGGCCACCAGGTGGACAGCAACGGGTGTCCCACCTGCGAGTGCCGGAACTACTGCAACGAGGTCAGCTGCTCGCCGCACGAGGAGTGCCAGCTGATCTCCGTGGAGTGCGTGGACAGTCCCTGCCCCAAGATGCCCATCTGTGTGCCGCGCCGGGCCTCCGTCTGCCCCGAGGGCAATCCCCTCCAGCAGGGCGACCTCGACATGAGCTGCGGGCCCCACAACGAGCACGAGGCCTGCCCCACCACCCACTCCTGCCAGCTGAATCCGGTGACCAATCGGGGCGTGTGCTGCTCCAAGACCCGCGACGTCTGCTTCGAGTCCATGGACAGTGGCTGCCAGGCCACCGCCAAGTCGCAGCGGAACAGCACTCGCTTCCGGTTCAGCCCGAGGGCCAACAAGTGCCTGTCCGTGGTTATTGATGCCGAGGCCCCTGCATGCCAGACCAAGAACCTCTTCCACAACGAACTGGCCTGCAACTCCGTGTGTCCAGGTGAGATTTCTTTCGCTTCTGAGGGATTCTTCCCAACTAAGAACATAATTCCTTAATCCTAGTGCTCACCCAATGCGAGCGCCTGAAGCTGAAGAACAGCCTGGCCGCCCAGCGCACCGGCCACTCCTCTGTGTGGTTCCAGCCGCGCTGTGATCCCGTTACCGGCCATTGGAGTCCCGTCCAGTGTCTGGGCAAGCAGCCCCAGCCCTTGGACAAGAGGCCACCACACACGGAGATCGTCAGCCGAGCCTTCGCCTCCGATCCCGCTTCGGCTGCCGCTGGCGAAGAAACCCCTGGAGTGTGCTGGTGCGCGGACAAGAAGGGAGCTCCCCTGAAGGGAACCCTCACCCGGGAGAGCGAGCCCATCTGCAACAGCCGGCAGGCTCGCAACAGGAAGACCCTCGATGCCGGAGATCCGCTGATGGAGCAGCTTATTGCCCAGCTGACCCAACTGAACGATGTGGCCAGCGAGGATCTGGATTTCGAGGAGCTGGAGGCTAGGATTCTACCAGCCACCGCTAGTGCGGCAGAGTCAAGTGTCACCGAAAGGGTACTCGAGCTGGCCAACTCCCTGCTGGACTCCCAGCTGTCCGTGGAGCAGGCTACCCTCAAGCCCATGGAATTGAAAACCACCCGGTGCCGGGCTCTGGCGGAGACAGCTCCATTCCCCGTCAGCTGCGACGAGGCGGGTGCCTTCCGACCGCTGCAGTGCAACGGCCGGAGCTGCTGGTGTGTGGATGCCGCTGGCAATCAGCTGCAGGCCACCCATATCTTCGGGGCCGGAGACAGGCGCTGCAGCCACGTGCCCATCGAGGCGGTGGCCATCGAGCTGCACCTGACCAACAGCAGTGGGAGGAGTGTGCGCAATGCCTACGACACCATCCGGCGGGAGCTGCAGCAGCTGCTGGGCGGCGAGTCAGTGGAGAATCTGCGCGTGCAGGAGAACTTTGATGGCTCGGCGATCGTCCGCTTCGAACTGCACAACGAGGCCAAGGTGGACCTGGCCTTTGCCATCGAGACGGCCATTGCGGCGGGCGACTTCCGGCTGGTGGGTGGCCACTTCCGGCCCGACCTGACCCGCTCTCACTTCGTGCACCGCAGCGCCGTGGTGCCAGTGGCCCAGGCGGCCACCGCCCAGGACGAGTCCATCCAGCTGGTACTCTTCATCATGGCCACCAGCTCGGCCTTCCTGGTCAGTGTGTTTGTCGTCTACGTGATGCTCAAGAGGGGGCGTGGCCACAAGGCCGCACACTCCTATGTCAAGGGCGGCGGCATCGGCGGTGGGAGCGGCGACAAGGCCGTGGACTACTCCGCGCCCATCTTCGTGCTGGCCGCCAGCGACATGGACGCTCATCTGGGGGTCAAGGCGTAGGAGCAGGGGTTGTTGAGTTATCTAAATCAATTTGTAAATAAAAAGAGCAAATTTAAGATCTACTTTTAGGGGGGAGGAGTTCCAGGTCAGCGGTCCCGGTCCCGGTCCCAGTCTCGGTCTCGGTCTTGATCCTACCCCAACCAAGCCAAAAGGGGAGGGCGGCCGGAGAGGCCCCCACTGTCGAATACTTATCGCATATGTTCTAGCTTCTAAGACGATTAATTTATGAATAAAGCTTTAAAGTCGAAACAATATATGGGGTTTACTTATTGGGATAACGTTTGTGAGGAGTCTTAAAACCCACTGGGGGCTATTCCTTAGCTCCCCGAGTTGTTTCCCTTACAATTTTGAATTTTTTTTTAGAAATACCGAGCATTTAGGGGTACAAAAACAAAACCTACACATACTCCTTCCTGTACCTAGGTCTTTCGATTATTATAGACATAAAGAGAATTTTAGCATCCTGAAATTAAGAAACCGCGTTCTCAAATATTGAAGTATTTTTTCCTTACTTTTAAAACAAAAAACTATAGTTTTGCTCACATATTCTAACAGACTCATGACCTTAAGGGCTCCGATCTTAAAATTTGGTGCCCAGCCATGCTACTACATATTATTATTACAATGAAGTTATAAGACATTTTCAATCTATTTGGATTATTGGAATAATTTAAAGCGAATAATATCGAATAAGATGCAGGCTTATAGTGAGATCCCAAAATAAAGTATTTTTTTAAATTGTATGACTTTTAAAAATTCTTTTTCAACTGAAAACTTATTAAAAAATATTAACAATTCTATCTAGTTTCTTTATTGAGATTGTTCTTTCAAATTAAGTTAATGTCAATTAAAAATCTTTTAATATTGTTACGCCAATGATAAAATGTTAAAGTAAGGTCTGAAAAAAAAAGCCCAAGCCAAGTTACCAATCCGTTCAAGGCCTCCCTCCCAATAAGAACATCTGCCCTTGTCAGCAAACACATTTCTTTGATTTTAATATTTAATAATACACGACATATTTGTCCGCCTGTATGGTATGTTTTGCAGCATAATTAGCTCCATCGCCACCATTACATTCAGCTCCAAGAGCGCTCAGCACTGCCGCGGCGGCACATAAACGTATAACATCAATAGATTTTGGCTTCTTTTCATGCAACTCGAACTCAGTTTTGTGTTTTTTTTCTTTCCTTTTTTTTCTTTTGTTTTTCTTTTGTGTATATTGTGTAGAACAATCCCGGATCGATCGATCGCTGGACATGGGTATAACTCTATATATTGTTCATATGTATCTTGTATATGTGTACGTATGAGAGTGTATATCGTATGCTACGTGCTAAAAACACCAGAAGGGGAGAGCCGAGCGCCGCCCTCTCTGTGTGTTTTAATATCTAAAAAAAATGGTAAGTTGCTTAAAATATGTTCTGAGCAAAATGCAATACTCATATGGATACAATTGGAAATATTTGTAGACTTTTGATTTGGAAAATGCATTGCTTATTTGATCGTTAGACTTAAAACATAATAATTAGCTGAATGCGGTTAGAGAATGTGTAAAGAGTAGAGTAGAGCTTAGATCGTTGATCGTAGAGAAGACTTGGTTCCGTCTATTGAGCAAAAGGGGATTAGTTTACAATCAGCTTAGGCTTAGGCTAGATTCACATGCAATTCAAACGTTAATATCGTAAAACTCGTGCTGTGCAGATTGTTCAATATCATGGCCAACTCTCTAGGGCGTAATGCGTAATGAGTGTGTAATGAGTCATGACTGGACGAGTGAGTGTGCATCATCCAATTGGTAGTTTCTCTTCATTTCTTTCTCTCTGCTAATATTTGGTTACTTGGTTAGTCGGTAGTCATAAATTAATAATCCAATACGTGGGCTTTTGTATATAAATCTTATAAAAAGAACAAAATGCTGGGCCGCAAGATGTTCGTAGGTCTAACGCAAAATGAATTGGGAGCTGCGGCCAGGGATGGATTGATAGGATTGTTTCTGGTTCTGGTTCTGGTTCTGGACTCATTGTGGACTCTACTTTCCACCAGCTCCGCCAGCTGAGCCGTTGTTGTTGCTCCGGCTGTTGTTGTTGTTGTTGGCATTGCGGAACGGTATCGAGGCGCGCTGATCCTCCATGCGACCGCTCTGCACCTTCATGATCAGCGAGAAGAAGTCCTCGTCGGGCACGGTGGCGCCGCGTCCCGACTGTCCGCCCACAGCTGCATCGGGCGCCTGTGGCTGCGGCGCTTCCGCCTCCGCATCCATGGTGACATTGGGGCGTGGCAGCTCCGAACGCTGCTCCTCCAGCCGCGAGCCCTGGCAACGCATCAGCATGTCCAGGAAGGCGTCGTCCGGCTGCTGAGTGGTGGTCGCGCTCCTGGCCAGCGGGGGATGCGCAGCATTGGCCGACGTCGGCGACTTCAGGCCGGGCAGGTTGGTGGGGTCCACGAACAGCGAGTTCTGCTGCACCAGTGGCTTGCGAGTGGCGCCGGTTGCCGCCGCCACTGCTGGAGCTCCCGCCTGGTTGATCTTAATGGAACAGCGCTGGTCATCCATACGCTTCGACTGCGAGCGGGAGAGCATCTCGAAGAAGTCGTCGTCTTTGGCTTTGGTGTTGGCCTGCGCCCGGTGCTTCTCCTCCTGCAGGCGCTTGCCATCCGGCGTGATCTTGATCAGGTCCAACTGCTCCATGCTCTGGCGACGAACGCGCACCTAAAAGGGAACAAATAAAGTAAAGAAAATTATGTTTATGAGCCCCTTTTACGGTTGCCGCCCTGCTTTTTGGTTTTTCTTATTGTCTAAATATTTATTCTACGCTGCTAACAGCGGGTGTCCATAAACACAAAGTGTTAGTTTCTTTTTTTGATTAGGGAAAGAGCAAAGGTAAAATGTGATATGCTGATGAAAAGTTTATGGTTTTTACCCTACAAAAATGCCTTAGGAACTATGATAAATATTAAATATGACCTCAGTTTATTACTTACCATCCTTCCCTGTGAGTTCTCCGATCCATCCGACTGATGACCGCTGGCCGAGTGATCCGAGGCACTGGAACGCGCCTCCTCCTCGGTGGGCGAGGGCTCCGACTCCGGCATTCCCAGCAACTTCCGCAGATCCGAGATATTCACACGGGCAGTGCTCTCGCCCACAGGATCGTGCAGCTCCTTGGCCAGCTGCAAGTGCTGCTCCGCATAGCGAAGCGCTCGCTCGTGTCCACCTGTGGCAGAGTGGGCATTGCCCAACGACCAGCAGGCCCGTGTCTCACCAATGCGATCGCCCAGCTCCTGGGCAATGGCCAAGTGCCGGTTGTGGTACTCGATGGCCGTGTTGAACTCGTGCAGCAGCGTGTAGGTATTGCCCAGACTGTAGCAGCTCTGGGCCTCCACCTCGCGCTCGCCCAGCTCCACGGCCAAAGCCAAGGTCCGCTTGTAGTGCTCGGCGGCGTCCTCGAACTGCCCGAGGAAGATGTGCGAGTTGCCCAGGTTGCTGTTGGCCCGTCGTTCGGCTGCCCGATCGCCAAACTCCCTGGCAATGCGCAGACGCTCCTGGTGATGCTCGATGGCCGCCTGGAAGTCGCCCAGCAGGTAGTACGTATTACCCAGATTGCCGCACGCCCTGCCCTGGGCGCCGCGATCGCCCAGATCCCGCATCAGCTTCAGGTTCTCCTGGTAGAACTCCACGGCGCGAGTCAGAGCCTCCTTCACATCGTCACCGAACTTGCCCGGATTGCGCTGGCCCAGATGCTTGCCCTTGGCATGGTACACGTTGCCCAGGTTGTAGAGCGCCCGTCCCTCGGAGAGGCGGTCGCCCAGCTGGCGGGCGAGGGTCAGGTGGCGCTCACAGCAGATGGCCGCCTCGTCGAAGCGACCCATCACCTTGAGCGTGTTGCCCAGGTTGCCCGAAGACTTGGCCTCGCCCAGCTTGTCGTTCATGCTCTTGGCCAGCGTGAGATCGTGCTTGTGGTACTGCATCGCCTTGTTGTAGTCGCCCAGGTAGAAGTAGGCGTTGCCCAGCTGCGAGTAGATGGCGGACAGGGTGCGCAGGTCCTCAGTGCCCGCCTGGATGGCTGCCTGGAAGAAGGCGACGCCTGCCCGGCAGTCTCCTGCCTTGCAGAGCCTCTCGCCCTCCAGGGCCAGCTCCAGGCACATGCTAGATCCTCCGTCAGATCCCTGCTGTGAGTTGCCGTCGTGGGAGCCGCCACCGCCGCCGGCGCCTAGGCCCAGGCTGGACACATTCTCCGCGGATGCGGACAGCGAGGACATTCTGCTGCGCCTCAGTCTAGCCTTTTTGTCGCGATGCTCCTCCTGCTGCAGATGATGCTGCTCTGAAAACTGGGAGTTGTCCACTTTGCGACGCTGTCTCCGGCTGTCTCTGCGGGGTTTCGGTCCGGTTCTCAGCTTCTGGAACACGATGTGGCGAGTTGGTGAGCTATGGCAGGTGAAATTGCTGCAATTAATGGCTCTTTGTACCGTTTTTCGCTATCAAATTAGTCTGCGTTGATTTTCTGATTCACAGTGGGCGGTGGTGCCAACTTGGCTGTTTTCTGGCCAGATCTTGCTATTTTGCATGACCTAAAACTGGAACCCGCTAAATTTAGCAGAAAGCTGTTATTTTTTGGCTACTTCTAAAAATAATGTTCTAATTTTTAGCTCTTTTAAATAATGTAATGCTTTAAAAATGTTCGTAAATAATTATTAAAAAATTATATTCGCATTATTCCCAACAAAGTGCATCTTTTTTATCATACTGCTGATGCCACAGAAGAAAGAGCCAGGTCAACTTGGTAGTATCAAAGCTCTGAAATAGGATCTATATGGGCACCTTAAGTTTTATTTTTTTCTTTTTTTTAATTTTAAAATTTCCAAAGAGGTTTAAGCAATTATTAGTTATTTTTGTTCTGCTGCTTGCTATAATTAACTACCGATTGTTGACAGCACTGGTGGTGAACAGTGTGCCCGTCAGAAAAGGTGCGGATTTTCTTCTTCAAGGTATCTGGTCACATTAAATAACGAATAAAACTACGTAAGTGAACAAAACGTAACCGTTCCTGCCGGTCCTATTAGCTCTGTAACAGTCGCATTTTTAAAAACATTGATGAATTGATAAAAACATCCACGCAGCCTTTTCGATGTTTTTGAAGGACATTATTGAAATTTCATCGATATTCGAACAATGAAATAAAAAATTTAAGAAAAACTAACTTTTAAAATATGCTTTAAATGTGTCATCATCGAGTGTTACCTAAAATAATATATTTTTTATACAAAGTCTCATCAGGATAATGGCATCTGACAAGTGTATTTGGCTGCAAAGAGAAAATTATATTTTTTATAATATAAGTTTTTGCTATTAAACATATTTATTTTATAATTTAAAATGTGTACTTTATTATTTAAAAAAATAAAGTCGAATAATTTATAAGAAAAAGCTCTTAAAGCACAATAAAATAATATTGCTTTTCATTTATAGAGAGTATTTTCAAATATAAATATTTACTAATTATTTGTACATCGCGAAATCTGCAATATTTACGGTACATTTTGTTTCACTTTTGCCTAAGTATAGCTTCTAATTTCCTAAAAAACAACTTAATATATTTGGTAAAAAAAATGTAAACATTTCAAATGTGTGACATGCGAAATAATTAATTATAAAAATGCCTTTATTAGTTGCTAAGAGTGACAACATTTTAGTCTTTTCAGTTATCAGTCCAGTTTTTACATGAAAATACTGAGATAAGCTGTAGTTTATACATATGTATGTATATGTAACCATTGTATTACGAAAATTTTGATTGGGATTTGAAGGTTCTTTATAAATATACACAAAAAGTACGATGATAACGAACAGATTAGTTGTCGGTCCTGACCTTTTGCCGGAAATGCATAGATATGTACATATGTATGGTATGTGTCTTAACTTCTGCTTTGGCTTGACGTCGTCGTCGTTCAACGACTTGAGCGGACTAATTTATTTTGATAAGACATTTTCTGAGACGTTTTACACCCAGTAGGCGTAGGGTACAAGAGTATTGTAATTTAGTACCAACCGAGAATGTATGACTGTGCGGACGTGCTCTAACAGTTTGAGTAAAAACTTGGGATTTATTAAACAATAAAGTTTCTGTGGATGCTGAACTTCTGCAACATCTCAACATGTTCCCAGCAACATTTGTCAACATTCTCGTCTGCCTTCCGCCCTGGTTAATCTAGGTTTTCATAAATCTGAGCATAATTAGACACAGCTTCGGGTACCGGGTATCTCAGAGACGATCACACTCGCGACTGCGGCTGTTCTATTTGTTTCTATAAAGTCTGACAGTGGCTCTTGATTAGCTTTCCAAAGTAAAGAAACCGATATTCGTGTATGTGTGAGAAGAACTATTAAACCGATAAAGCATTAATATTGAGCTTGAAACTAGTCGGATGATTAAGGTGCGACTACTTAAATGGCGCTCCTCTAACGCAGCTCTGACTGCCGCCCTCTTTACTGGATGCTGTCTTCAGGCTTGTCTCCTCATTAGCGCGTATGCTTGTCTCTCGTAAAGCTCTTGATAAGACCTTTTGACGGCCGAAAAAGCTCCGCTTAACTATACTACATACTGACTTATATTCTGGAGCTCGACATTAAATAACGAACATTTATAAAAACATTTCAATCACCCAAGATACGTTGTGGATTGATTGCGGGTGCTCATAATCTTAATCGTTTTACCAGCTGCGATCCAAATAAAAATTAAATAAATATTAATTCCTGCGTGCGCCGTCCGCCGTCCGGCTTTCCAGAAAGTGCTAAAAACTTTTATAAAATGATCATAATAAATAAAGGTGTGTTTCTGCTGCTCGCCATCGGATTTTTGGCCCTAACAACAGCAGTGCTGATTAAAGTGTTTAAACCCTACGATTTGATATTCAGATGGAAACTGACAATGTCGGAGGGCGGTGAAATCTTTAACCTGTGGGCCCTGCCTCCAGTGGATCTGTACGTAAAGATATATCTATTTAACATAACCAACGCCGAGGCTTTCTTGGCCGGGCGCGAGCAGCTCAAGGTGGAGCAAGTGGGGCCCTATGTGTACAAGGAGATAATGACCCATAAAAACGTAACGTTCAATAGCAACAACACCATGAGCAGCACACCCAGCCACCCCCTGGTCTGGCAGGAGCACATGTCTGGGAACCGGAGCGAGACCGACGAAGTTATAATGCTCAACATTGCTATGTTGGCCATATCGCACCTTACGGCCAACCATCCCTTCCTGCTTAGAATGACCCTCAAGACGCTGATGGCGAGCACCAAGTCCGAGCCGATTGTGCGGACCACTGTCAGGGATTTTATGTTTGGTTACCACTCGGCCCTGGCCACCTTGGGCAACACCTTCCTGCCCAACTGGATATCGTTTGAGAAGGTGGGACTTATCGACCGCATGTACGACTTCACCACGGACTACGAGACGTTCTACACGGGGGTGCCGGATCCGGCGCTGTCGGGTCTCTATGCGACCTACCGCGGGGAGACCACCCTGCCCCAATGGGAAGGTGACCACTGCAGCAGCATCGAGCATGCCTCGGACGGCATAAAGTTTAAGAGCTTCATTCAACCCAACGAGACGGTGAAGTTCTTCAGAAAGAGCATGTGCCGGCCCATCAACTTGTACCGGGTGGGCGAGGAAAGGACCTATGGCAGCCTGAAGGGTTACAACTACGTATTTGAGGACAATGCCCTGGACAATGGGGTGATCAATGCGGCTAACAAGTGCTTCTGCCGGAAGGGCTATTGTCAGCCGGTTGGGCTAATCGATGTCACTGACTGCTACTACGGCTTCCCAATCTCCCTGAGCCTCCCGCACTTCCTGGACGGCGACGCGGGACTGCAGCAGAACGTCACTGGCATGAATCCTGACCCGGCCGTGCACTCGTCGGCATTTGTTATCCAACCGGAGTCCGGACTACCGCTTTCGCTCTCCGTGAAAGTGCAGATCAACATGCATTTCAAGGATCTGAGCAACTACCAGAAAGTCTCCCAGTTCAGCCACCTGACAGCGCCCATGCTCTGGTTCGACATCACGATGCCAAGGCTACCGGACTCACTGGACTCGCGCTTCAACTTCTACCTGAACATACTGCCGATGGTCAATCCCCTTGGTTTCTGGGGAGGTCTGCTGTTGGGAATTGGTCTCTTGACCTACGCAATTACCAAGGCTACGCTGCACATGTCCAGGTACGCTCGGACTAATATTCTCCAGAACCTCACAGACGGCGGCGCCGGGGAAACTAGTCACGTTTGCAGTCCCTGCGAGGTAAAGCTGATAACTGACCGTCCGGGCTTTAGGCTACAGCCAGTGATTGTGCGATCCGCTGGCGATGACTCGGCTTATCAGCAGGTGGGTCGAGAGTCGGCTTGAGCTCTGGACATGGAACCAGCGCTATCGGACGACGACGAGAGCGACGAGGGTCACACCTCCGAAATCATTACCCTGAGCCGCAATTTGATTGATCTGATTGATGGCACAATAATAAGAGACACGTAGGGACCTCCATTAGCGAAAATATTTCATTGTTGGTACATACACTCTAGCGTAGGTCGGGCATATATGTTGGTCATCACATCGCTGTTACGGTTTTATTTCGAAGTTTAAAAGAAACGTTTACATTTTTTGAAAGCAATGTTAGAAATATTAGTACTGTGATAGCTTTAAAAACGAGAAAAATCCGCCTGTAATTGACCCAACTATTATGAAAATCGACATGTAACCCCTGTACATAGCATATTTTAATTTACTTAATCTTACTGTAATAATTAAATAAAAATACTTAAAAAAAAATAATAATATTTCTTTACTATTTATTTCAAAGTTTAAAATATACATTTTAAAATTTACAGTATTTATCGAATTTATAAAATGATTTTTTTTAAATTAAAATATGAATGTTTTTTAAATTTAACGGCATTAATACCTTTAAAATGAAAGTACCAAGAAAACTGCAATAAAGGTGGGTATCTTAGGGTTTTTTACCATCGGTTTCCCCCTAGATTTAGGGGTTATTTGATGTCCTAGGGGGAATTTTAGGGGGGAAGAATTTTTAGGGGGAAAGTTTAGGGTTTTTTTTCGGAACGATTTATTTAAAATTTTTAAGAAAATCTCTATAAAATTGCTTTTTTTTATTATAAATCACCTAAAATGGCGAAAATATCAAACTAAATACTGCCCACGATTTTCCTATCGCCTGAAAGTTTTGCCAGCTGATGTTGGCGCATTCCGTGAACCCGCCCTTAAAAAAACTAAGAACTGTATTCCACCGATATTTTTCCGCTTTGCAAAGTTCCATGTCATAAGTAGATATTTCTTCTTTTAATTATTTGAATATATCAGATTTTCTTGAATGTGGCGGGATTTTTTAGGAGGAAATATCGACACCAATAGAGGTGGAGAAACATCGGTGATTTCCTGCCAAACATCGATGACATCGATAGTCCATCTCTAGATCTTCACGTTTTTGTTCACTTACGTCGTAAATCTTCACGTTCACTTACGTTGTAGATCGTTACTTTTTTGTTCAGAGCTGCTCTCTTGCTATCCCAATTGTTATGCTCAATTTTTGCGAATTTTTTTTAAATAAAATAAAAATTATTATTATTTGATTTATTATTTTTCTTTTCGTTCTGGCGAAATTAAGAGAGAGATTCGAAAGAGAGAATAAATAATTCAAAGACCTATTTCGTTTTAGCATAAATATATTTGTAAATAGCAATTAATACAAAATAAGTAAATTAAATTAAATTTAGGGGGAAGACTGGATTTTTTAGGGTGAAATATCGACTATTTAAGATTTTTTAGGGAGAAAGCAACATTTTCATCTGGTAACACTGCATCTCTTTCAAAGATGGCGTCACTTCTTCGATTTTGAACGATTTTCTTGTTGCCGCTGAAAAAAAGTAATATTTCTCGCATAAAACTCAACCGCCGGCCGCTCAATTCGATCGAAAAGTCCACGTCCTCCATTGCGGCGCGATTAGAAGGTGAAATTGTGGCAGTGCGTGCGCGAAGTCCGCAGGAAAACCGCAGCGAATCCGGTGTACCAAACCGAACCAGAATCTGAGGTGTGTGTGCGTTGCGTCGCTTTTTTTGTGTGCCCGCCGTCGCTGCAGCCAGCAGTGCATTGCAGACCTGAAATTATTGGAATTCACAGTGCATTGTGCTGAAATTACATAAAGCCAGCAGGATTATAAAGCAGGCGAAAAGGGCAAAAAGGAGAATTGTGCGAGTGGGTGCCACACAGCGAGAGCGAGCGAGAGAGCGACAGGTCGATGACGATAGCCGTGTTTAGTAATCGCCCTCGATAAAATAAGAAGCGGTATGACCGTGCTGCAGTTACCTGTGGTGTGACCGTGTTGGAGAGAGCGTAGCGAGGAGAGAGCGACGCGCAACAACAGCTTGTGGTGAGTGGCAAAACTCACCACGCTCTCACCCAGAAATCTGGCACAGTGGTATCGAAATTTAAGCTAATGAGTAATCGCGATTGTGACTAGGCCAGGCCATTTGGGTGTGAAATTGTGACACTGTGCACCAGTATTAACTCGCTCTCTCCCTACTCTCGAGAACAACAATAACAATACGCCAAATACTTTCAAGTACTGCTCATTTCTCAGCTTTCTTTGCTGTGTGTGCGCGCTCTCACGTACCTATAGTATATACACATGTGGGGGAGAGACAGAGAGCGCGAGCCGAAAAGCGGGCGAGCGAGAGAGAGAGTCGGGCGAAGGAAAAAAATATCGCCACATTTGCCGTATGCCGCCTTCGTCGTCGGTTGGGTGCAAAAGATATAGAAATCTTTTATATACACACTCCTGATATAGAACGCAGTCCGCTTTATCGGTCGGTCTCTAAAATATTCTGCAGGCACGAAACAAAAGCAAAACCGCAAACTGAAATCCGAAAACCGAAAAAGCGCAGCTAAATAAGCCGAGGCTGTTTTTCGTCGCGATTATTATTCGAATGCAAATTTTTCAAGTGCGCAGTAAGCGGCTAAAACCCAGACGCAATTCGGTGTTCCCAAAGTTTTAATAAATAAATAAATATGTAATTACACACTCACACATGCGTACGGTGGCTACAATTGAGATTCGTTTGGATTTCGTATGAGCATATATATTTTTTACTTATATTATTTTTAGAATATCGATTTTGTTGCCCGCTGTCTGCCTGTGTGTGGTGTGTGTGTGTATGTGCGTGTGTTTGTGTCTCTCTCGCACCGAGTGTGCGTCTGTATGAGTGTGTGTCTGAAACATACATATTTATGATAAGTGTGTGTGTCAAGCAGTAAAATGTGTTAAGAATTATGTTCATATAGACACAAGTTACCTAATCTTACTGCAAAAAACGAAAAGAAAGGAATCAACAAACCGAAGTGAAGCGAAAGAAAGAGCAAAGGCAAAGAGCCCCATCAAAACAGCTGCGCTCTCTCACCTTCCACTCTTCCTTCCCATTCCGCCATTCTCCCATTCTTCCGTTCTCCCATTCCGCTTCCCACACACACACACACACACACACTCACACACAGGCTTTTGCTTAAAATCCGCTGCTGCTTTGTGTCTTTTTTGCTTCGACACCGCATTTACATGTGTTGACCCCACTTGGACTCCTCCCCTCTCTGCCCGTGTCGCGCGTTGTGCGTTGTGCAAAAATACTCTCGTGAACTACAGTTTTAATTCAATTATGTCAAACGCTATACACACATCCACAGTGCAACCGAACAGCAGCAGCTGAAAGCTAAAAAAGCATCTTCAATCTCCGTACTCCGTGACGTAGGCAAATAAGAGAGCACAGCGAAGAGGAGAAGCTGAGAAATCAAGAAACTGAGAAACTGAGAAACCAAGAAACAGAGAAACCCAGAAACTAAGAAACTGAGAAATCGAGAAACTGAAACTGCAAAAGGTATGCCAAGACCAACGGAAGTTGGCCCACAACAAATTCAAATCGAATCGCAACCATTTCGGGCCAAAGCTCGCTCTATTTCCGTTCAAAGTTTTAACCCTTTGAGTACTCACGGTACATTCAAAATCTTTACCAAATTTGGGAGTCCTAGTCTCATTATCTGTGACTAGGAATAGTGTGAAAATAGCAACACAGATAAATAGATATGTATATCAGATAGTATTATCTTAGTACCTATTTTGACATATTTTAGATTTTTTTAATCTTTTAAATATATAAATATACCGGCGATTTGCCCTTTAACAATTTAAAAAAAATATGTTTCGTTTCGAGTATTTTAAAATTGTTGATCACAGCTCTATAAAAGTTAATTTTTTTTGTATCCCCAAAATACCCAATATAATTCCGAACAAATGAAATTAATGTATGCATAGGGTTAAGAGCTACCCAACCGAAAGTCAGACAAAGAACTGGTTCTAATTGATTGAGTTATTGTTGGGCAGCGGCGGCCAGGGGGAAGGGGAGAACCTGCTCGGCAAATTAACAAGTTCCAATTGATACATACGTGCGGGGACGGACACGAAATTCGTCGAGCCTACTCGAAATTAGCATAAATGTGTCAAAATGGTAAATGGTAAATCATTTCGGAGGCTCTCTCGCACCTGTCAGCCAGGTGACAAGGCCCTTGCAACAATCGCTCTGAAGTTAAGTCATAATACTTACTTGAAATATCGCCGGACAGATCAGTTTAATTGCAGTAATCCATAGGGCAACCAGCACGCCCAGCGGAGAGTTCCCAAATTGAACGTGACTTGTTGGCAATTAACTTTTTTTCGCCTAAACGCCGAAGAAAACAAAATCACACACTCGTAAAGCTCTCTACGTTTCTGGCTCGTTCGGCGGCTATATTCCAGTTTCTAGCTGCTATCGATTCCCCCTACAAGCGTTTCGCTTTTTGACAGAGCGGGTTTGTCACCTGCCATTAACTGCCTTTCGCGTGTGTGTGTGATACACTACTGGCCCAGTCTGCTTTTGCATTTAACTTGACTTTGACGTCACGGGTTTATAAATAAGGCTTGCACTTGACAAGAAAGATGCGGTTTAAAGCACCTAAAATAAGTAAAACTACGCAAATACAAATCTTGATGGGAATCCAATTAATCATCATAGACTTGAAAAATGTGAATTTTTTACAAAAGCTACAACTTGGTTTGAGTTGTTCCATAACCTTAGATGTTTATTGTCATAGTTAGTTTTGGAATTATGGAGTTTTACTTCCATTTTTGGGTTTTAAAATTAAATATTCCATTTCCCCCTTTTGACTTTAAACCGATTTCTTTTTAATTGTACTTAAAGATTGTCGAGGATTTCATTTCTTAAGTATTTTAACGAGTTAACCGAGAGACAGCCAACCCAAATAAGTGTCGTGCCAGCGTGTGTATGAGGAACAATGTGCGGTCACTGGAGTTTTCACTGTGAAGGAGAATGTGCTGCTGCTGCTGCTGCCATAAAATGCCTTCGCATACAAATGTGCACATTCTCTATCTATATATTGCCCCCAGCCCCGTATCGGGTGAAAGACGAGCTCTATTATAAAATTACTATGTCTCTGGGGCTATCCCCCGCCCTTCGGGACGACCTGCTTTGCGTCTGTTCACCTTTTTGACGCACATTCTCGCGGCTGTTGTTGCTGCTAATTTCGCTGCAGCTTTAACTTTTCTGCCCGACCGCAGAAGTTAAAGAGCGTGCTCAGAGTCAATTTGCCTGCTGTAAGTTGACTCTTTCTCCGCCGATTTTCCTCTGTCAGCTGAAGCTTGCTTGGTAACCTCTTAATGACCACAAACACACTTACTCGCTAGTGTGTACATTTCTGGCTGTCTGTTTTGACATAACTGACCTCACTTTCAGCCGCTTTATGTGTGCGGTGAGCGGTGTGTGTGGTGTTGTGTGTTTCCCTTCCATTTGCTCCCCTCGTTATGTACAGATTGTTATTGCTGGGCCTATACCTGTCTTTGTGAAACAGTTTCCCTAATTTCACACTGAGAAAAGCGAATGAAATAGCGAATACTTTCAAGTTTATGTTAGTTGGTTCCACGAAATAGGAATTCTACACTCAATTAATCTCTTATAACATGTATATGATGTTTTAATTTATATTAAAACTAAGAATACCTATATTTCTACATAGAACTTATCTTTTGGATTGATTTTTTTCTGTGCACTTTCAGAAAACTCCCTCATCCTTTGTCGATTTTATAGGCTCGCCTCGATTCCTCTGCCTGCTCTAAAAATAAAGTCCGCACACATATTTCTTTCAACTCTATCCAAGTCGAATTGATTTACTCACTAGGCTGGTGTAAACAAAGATATAAAAGCTGCAGCCATCTTCGATGAATCGCTTTGTACTCGAATTCCGGTAGAAATATCTGTAGAATGTAAAGTTTTCGTAAAAATTCTCTACAAATCGCTTATTCAATCGTTTTGCAATGGCAGCCTTTTTTTTATATTTACTCACCCTCAACTCCCTATGGGTTTCCCTTCAGGTTTTTGTATTTGACTTGAAAATATTTTCGTTATTTGCAATGGCCAGCAGCTCGCCCCAAGCGAAACTACAGTCTGGTCGAAGCTTTTTGTTTGATTGTTTGCTTGCTTGTTTGTTCTATTGGCAATTGAGGAGGAATCCATTGCAAGTGGAAAAAATCAATTTTATTTGCTAGTACACCAGAATATTTATACAATTTACGATAGAATATACATATGTATGCTGTGTGGAAGAACCTGCAGTACTCCCAAGTAAACATATTCCGCACACAGCCAATTAACGACCGTCTGAGTGGAGGGCAACTGTTTCTCTCATTATAATTAGATGATTGCCCTCACTTCTCAGTGTCTGTCTGACTGGGCAGACTTATTTTTTTGTGCCGAAACGCTTACTGGGCCGAGCCCCAGATTTGCCTTTGTTTTGCAAAATGTTTGCATTTTTTCTTTCGCACGACTCGCTAACGAGAGGAGCAATCAGAGGAAATCAGCTGTGTAGCTGTCAGAAATGAGAAAAACAGCGCGAAATGAAACGATAAAAAGTCAATTAGACACACTAAAGGCCGGAATGCCCTGCATTTGATCAGTCGCAAGGCACGCGCAGAACTAAATGCTAAAATCATAGATTTGTTACCACAGCTATTCTAAATATTCTTGTTTGCCAAATTCCTCATTAGATTTTCACACATACTTATCGTTCTTCAAGAAGAAATCTTTCCGAGTATAGATTTATTTTTAAAATAATGCTAATGAATCACATCTCGAAAAAGGGTATCAATATCGGGCATATCTCTTTTAATTTTACTGAAAGTGTTCAATAAACCTACGAGTACATATTGATTTTATTCAATTCCCTATCAAAAATTTCATACAATTTACCTATTCATATTTAGTGATGTCATTTGCCCAATTTTCAGCTGTCTTTCTGCATTAAGCCAAGGTGTCAGGTTCGTTGACTGAACCATTTATTGCACACAATAAACTGCCAATTTTAATCAGCTTAAAAATGAGTCGATGTTCGGAAGTGTATAGTGTATGTAGTCTGCCATAGAAATCCATTAAGGAAAAACTATATTCATTTGGCTGCTGTCTAGCAAATCTTTAGAAATATTTTCCCCATTTTATGTCAAACATATTCGTTTTTATTTCTCTCTGGCTTTTCGTTTCCTTTTTCCTCTGACTTTCCTGTGCTTTTTGCGGCAATTAATGACGTTTTTCACCGCAATAATATATTTTTAGACTGGGGGAAATTCGGTGCCAGTGAGAAATCTCTTCGCTGATATTTTTACAGCCTGCAGAGTGGCGGGGGGCCTTAAATAAATTTCCGTTTTTGCATTGCAATTCAACTTGGAGCAAAGTAAATTTATTTTCGAAAATATTCTTAATTCAATTTGCGTGTATTTATAGCTGCTCGGGAAATGTGGGAAAATTCTTCAGCTGGATGAAATCATGAAAATTTGACCTTGAATCCAAACGAGCACTCGGTTTTTCAGAGCCTCAATAGCATGGGTTGGATTGTTAATCCAGAGCAAACAGAAGTCCGCTGTTATGGTCAAAATGGCGTCATTGAAAAAATCAATAACAGCACTCAAGGCAGGCGACAGCTGCAGCAATTAAACAAAATCGCATTGCACAATTAATAATTAACACTTGTATGAACTTGGCGCCAGTAAGTGCACAAAAGAACGAAATAAATATAGCGCTTGGAAGAAGAATTCCTCAGCCACTCGCTGTCGGTTTTTTAGGTGCAAGACTTTTTATTATCTTATCTCTTTCAC
Organism: Drosophila tani; assembly: GCA_008042535.1. Lineage (NCBI taxonomy): Eukaryota > Metazoa > Arthropoda > Insecta > Diptera > Drosophilidae > Drosophila > Drosophila tani. The sequence continues at coordinate 481,031 of VNJO01008475.1, forward strand.
CCTGAGATACATTTTCCCTTCTTTTGTTTTCACAGTGTTTCGTGTCTGTGTTTATGCGACATTTTTTGCTCACTTTGATTAGGTGGCAGCCACGCCCACACACCACACTCTCGACTACCTGCTTATCACAGCTCAAATCGCTTAATTAAAAAGCACAAAACGCGGGGGAAAAAGCGGAAAAATAAAAACACCAGGGCGAGGTGTGAGCAAAAAGGCAGGGTAGCAGGGTAGCGCTTTTCAATAGAAATTTTCCATGCTCTGGCATTGAATTTGCAGTGTGGCATATATATTTCACAAAGTAGCACATACGTAAATCTAAATACTGTGCTATAGTTTCTATACAAACAGCAGCGGTCAAAATAGGAGAGCTAAAAATCAGCTTATCTTATCCCAAGTATCTCCTTATCTTATCTCAAGTTTTTGAATAAAATACCTGATATAATATTAATATATTTAAGCTCTTAGTAGGTAAACTTTTAAATTGTGGTATTCAAGAATAGAAGTTTTGAAGTTTTGGAACATATTCACCCTTCGTTTATCCATGTAGGTTAAAAAATGTGAAACTATATAATTCAGTTTTAACTTAATAAAACAGTTAAAAAACAAGTCCGTTTTCTGTTCTATTATATTGACCTAAACAGTTGATTGAGAAATACCTCCGTAGGTGGTGACGCGATAGGCACGGGGCGTATTTCATTGAACTGGACGGCGTCTCTGGCGGGCGCTTGTTTCACAACAAAATTTGCATTCTTTCAGCCTTATGTTTCTTCTCTCTCTCTGTGTGTTTTCTTTTAATTAGTCAAAGGCTGTCGCATTCGCAGTGTGTCTTGGTCTTAATTATTTAATTAAATTGAGGAAACTGTTGTGACTGCTGTTGTCTCTGCTCGATGTCTCTCTCTTTCTATGCTTCTCTTCTCTCTTTGCGCTTTGCTAGGTCTGTTTTCGTGCTTTACGATTTCGTCATACGGTTTTGTTGCTCTTGACTGCTTTGAGGGGCCCCCATTTAATAACAATATGTAGAGCCAAACTGCAACCAAAACAGAAATCCCCGCCCCGAATACTCATAACACTTGTTGTCGCTGATGCAATTAGTTGTGGCTTTTGTGTACATTTCGTGGCACTTTCTCTTTGCCGCCTTGCTCTGGCTCCTAACGGCGATAGGTTAAATTATGCCTTACATAAAAAACAAGAAGCACATGGCATGCAGAGGGCTAGAAGTTATGACAGAATGTGGTAATCAAATTAAGAGAAAGCAGCGCCCACAGATAAGACATCTACGTAATTAAAATCTCACACTTGAGTATTTCAAAACGTTGGAGAGTATTGCAAAGATAATTTTGGTGATAATTTGCCTTGGACGATAACTAATCATAATTAATTAATTATCGACATTCCTTAGGAATAATATAATAAAGTTCTACGAACTGATAAGTTAAGTTTTTAAGAGCTGTTAGAACTGAACAAAATATAACAAATTCTAAATTCTTCAAGAAACTGATATCTAAAGTTCCCTAAACCCCATCAGTACAACTTTCAGGCCCTATTTCTATAACAAATAAGTTTCAAGCCTTCAAAAATTAAACTTCTTACTAACAAAGTTTATATTTCAAGGAGTATGCTAATATTTCTGAAACTCGGCTTGCCTTCTTTGGTATGAAAAATTGCCTAGTTGCCTTAAATTTCTGCAAGGCTAATTTTGATTTATGGGCACTGGAAATTTCGTGGAAAATTCGCTCCATTATAGCCAAACCTGCCCAAAATCCCATTCAAGGTAATTCATGGGAAAGTTGAATGAAAAGCTTCGCTTCTTGAGAGAGCTTCTCTGCTATTATTTATTTACCAAGAACACTATTCCCTTTGACCCTTTCTTCCTAGAAACCCCTGGTTGAGCTCCCTTCACTCTAGATAATTAAGCAGGATATGGACAGCTGCTGGTGCATCCCATTCCGCATGAAATGCAAGTCCCTTGCTAAATGCATTACACAAGACACGTGCGCACCCACTCGTTCGATTAATAAATTGTTCATTGCGCAAAAGGAAAATGTGTTACTTCTCCATAACCCATCGTCGACAAGAGCTGCTGACGTACTCTCTGCAGTTGGTGAAACCAAAAATAGAAGTATAAAGTCGCGTCTATTTTTGTGACCTATAAATGCTGGTTTTTGCCCCCCGCACCTTGTGCTTTTCCTGCGGCTTTTCTTTCTCGTTGTGTCAATGTCGCATTGCGTGAGCCGGTTCCATTTGAACTTTGGCAGAGGTGTGCTTTGCTCTGGGGGGTCGAGGCGCCTCATTTTATTGAAATTAGTTAGCTGGTTTTGTGGTGGCTGCTGGCCAGCTAAGCGGGCTATCAATAAATTGAATCATGCTGCCAATTGAAATTAATAAATGCATTAGGCAGCAGTCGAGCTCGAATGGGAATCGTTAACGTCAGGCAATTGGCCTTGAATGTGGTGGTGGCTTATACTATGTAAACTCTGGGCGATAAGGAAAGCTCTCCCGGTCTCATTCATGCTGATGCATCTGTCGGCTGCATTTAGCTCTGAGCTCTGAGCTGAGCTTTATTAGCTGACATTTGCACAACAAAACCCTTTTTAGGCAAAGCTTCCTCCTATTGCCATCTCTTGCACGCACTCGCTCGCCCTCTCTTTCTCTATCTATGCAGCTCTCTCTACCCCTCTCTCTTTGTCTCTGTCTAATGCTGTTTTTTCTGGATTGGCAAACATCAATCGATAGTTTGGCTTGCCATTGTTTGCAACTCAGTCATCTGCAAGTTTTTCAATCGAGTTTCGCCAACTTTGTCTTCTGCCTTCGGGGCAGTTTTCTAATTTAATTTATTACTCGATCCCCCCATTCATCATCATCATTCGGTCTGTTAAGTGCCTTGAATGTTTAATAGCGCTTTACATGGTCGGTAACAAGTTGCCCAGATTTACGCAGCAGCTACTACAGTTTTCCCAGAGTGACCCAATTCCCTTGGAAATTTCTTCTAATTTCGTTAGCTCTGACCAAAAAGTCTGGCTGTATATGTGTGTGTGTGTATCCTGCGCAGAGTCAACCAAAACAAATAAAAAATGCAACCCAGAGAAATGTCGAGTGGCAGGCAGGCAGGCAGGTTCTTCCCCCGAACAGAACGAACACCAGAAGCCGAGGCAAGCCAGCAAGTACATTCCCAAACCCGCGACGTTGACCACCCACTCGTGACATTTACAATGTGTTCTCTTCCTTTTGGTGGTTTTGGCACTGAGGGAATCACACCTACCTAATGTTAAAATATATGTTTTTGAATAAACTTAATTTTCTTCTTGAAAAAATTCCTCAAAACGCATTAGTAGAGGAACTTATTTAACAGAGAACTCCCTTTTCTTGAAGCAAATTGTATAATTATGCTGGTAAATGTGTTTCTAAGCTGAATTTAGACTTGTTAGCCATATTTCTCAGTTAAAAACTACATAATTGATATTTAGGTTAGTTAAAACAAAAGAAATATAAAAAGGAGTGAATATTTATGAATGCTTCCTCAAAAGTATTATATATTTTAAGCTTTTTCTTCATACTTAATTGCTCTTTCCTTATTTGGTTTTGTGTTTACATCTGTAAAAGTTCTTAATCTTACTCAGACTTTCTCAGATATTTCTCCTCCTTATAGAAGTATTTCCTCTGAAATGAATTACTTTGTGTAGCTTTCCCAGGAGGTTCTCTGATCAATGAAATACTTTCCAATTAAGCGAGATTCATGGAAATATATCTTGTTATTACTTATATCCCTTTTCTCGCAGTGTGTGTGGCTGGTGATGATGGTCGGTGCTGCCTTGAGGGCGCACGCTGGGCGGCCCAAGTGCTTACATTGTGCAAACTTTCGCTTCTTCTGCAGCTGATGCCGCCGCTGCTGCTGCTGCTGTTGTTGCTCGCTCCACTGTTGATGTTGCTGTTGCTGATGGGGCCAGGGCATGAAATCTTATAAAACTTATTGTTCCATTTCCTTTCACTTTATGTAAATTAAACAGTGCATTATTCTTGCATATCCACCAAGGGGGGTTGAGAAGGACAAGGAGTGGGTGTCAAGGGAGTGCGGGTTATATGCAGATATTTGCATTTTGCACTTGGCACATGTGCCAAGTTCTGTCCCCTGGATTTCCACGCACACCCCAGCGCCTTGTTTGCTTTTCGCTTAACGAGCGGAAAGAGTCGGAAAAGCTGTTGCATATGTAAACTCGTTTCGCGCTGATTTGATTGATTCCATGATATCAATACCCGAGGACAGGACAGGACAGGAAGGAAAGGACAGTGTGTATTCATGGCGATAAGGTCAAGGTTTCCTCCCTGCAAGGGTGGTCTCAGATGTTTTTACAAGATAGCAAGCAAGGGAAATTCATGGGAGGCACCACTAAGTATTTATTGCTATTTTATTTCTGAGAAATGTACGATATTTAAGGAGCAATCTCTTTTTTTTCTGTGCATAGTTAGATCCGCCCACAGCCTCCTCTGGCTTTTTCTCAATGATTGCCGACAGAAATCAATTTCATGGTGGCAGCGTGGGGATTTCGCAAGTACGTGTACACGCAACATAACGCAGTTTTTAATTTTGCCCCTAAACTCCATATAGCCCCAAGTGCATGCCAGTAATTTGATGCATTCAGCGCGTTTCCATCTCTCGCATTTTCACTGTCATGCCTTGCTGGAGCCGACGCGGTGATGATGGAAGATTCTCACCGACCATGAACTCGTCTCTGCTGCGTTGCACAAAAGGATTTCGTCGAGTGCCGAGCGTGTGTGAGCGGAGGGCGCCGTTTACTGCGTAGTTTTTCCACAATTTTCCCGCTCGAAGCCCCCGATTCCTTGAGCACGCTTCAAGTACGCGGCAAAAACGAAAACAGTGCGCAATATTTTCACACTGAAGAGAGGAGGAATGTGTGAAGAGCAGGGAGAAAGTGTCGGAGGGAATATTCTGCTTATCATCATGTCAGTTTGCATTACATAAAACCGAAAAGTGTGAGAACTAGGGACCATAAACACCTTCAAACTAAAGGGAAACTGTATATAAAAAGGATATAAACTTAAGGACCCAACGAGAGTATATAGAGGGAAAAATAATAGCAAAATCAAGCTATCAGTAGGAACTATAACCATAATCACCAGCTACCAAATGGGGAAGTACGAAATAGATCACTAAAAAGCAAAGCAATAAAAATGGTTTGGGTTTCCCCTTAACAACTGTACCACTAATTTCCCATTTTATTGCATTTTTAATTATAAACAAGCTTATACGAATGCTAAACCTTGAAGTAATCGCAACTGTTTAAAAACAAACAAATTATGGGGTTTTTAAACTAATCAATCTTTCCCAAAAAGCCCTAAATAAATCAAGTTAAATGTGTGGGTGGGTAATAGTTCGGTTCGTTTATAATCTGTCATTTTAGTGCTATTTTAAAAGGCCTAGAAAAACACTGATAAACTAAACAGAGAATAAAAAAACCTAAACAAATTAAAGTTAATAGCTAAATTCCTTAATAATCTGCCCAATTAGGGTTCAAAATAATAACAAACTAATCTCTGATAATGAATCTGTTGATAATACTCCAAAGTAAACGATTGTGTACATTGCTTTATTTTTGTGACTCACATTAAGTGCTTACTTGCCTTTAATAAGCAATAAGGAAATGACAGCACTTTCAGGCAATCAAACAATATGCAAACTTGCACGTAAAAGCATTTGAAGAATGCAGAAGAATATGAAAACTTTACAAAACTTGGCAATGGGCGAAAGTTTAATGCCAGTTTTCGGTACAAAAACCCTCCGAAAAGCTACTCTCTCGTCCTCAAACATTTCTCGTAGCTTATTGATTATGACTGGAAAACCAATAGACATGCGTCAAAAAATATACTATTGGAGGAGAAGGCCAAGAGCTGGCTATGACTGGGAGTGGGAGGAGTCTTGTGGTGCACAAGTGGGTGGGAAAATAATTTTCCCAACTGGCGACGGCGGCGCTTAGTCATTAGATGACCAAAACCGATGACTGTGTTTAGCTATTGGGCGGCGAAAATCTTATAAATGCCAGCAGCAAACACAAAGCAAAGCAAAACAAAGTGTAGAGGAGGAAGCCGCCGCCTGGACAGGAATCTATTGGAATGGCGGAGTGAATGGAAGAGGCCACAAAGCAGCGGACTTGTCTCATTATTTTGTGAGCTGTGCCCCGGCTATTTGTTATTGTTTTCTACGATGATATGCTGGGGAATTTCACCCTCCCGCCGCCGTTGCCGTTGCCGTTGCCGCCATTGCTGAGTAAATAATGTCATAAGGTCACACGCACACATTAAAGGGGGAACACACTGTACCGGGCAGCCGGGGGCCTAATGGTCAGTCCAGGCATTGTTGCTGCTGTTGTTGTTGTTTTCGGTCATTTGTCTTGGGACTTTTGGGCTGGGCTGGGCCCCGTTGATGGTTTTATATAAAATAGCATAATAAATGGCCAGCCCAGGCACAGGCAGCAAGGCAGGCAGGCAGGCCTCTAGATTCGCTATCGTTCCCATATTAAATGTCACCGTGGGGTTGACTTGACATTGTTGTTGTTTACTCGATGTGGTGTCCATCGTCGTCTCGCCCACAGCGAAGGTGATTGAAGCAAATTAAAGCAAAAGCAACAGCAACAGAAAAACAACAACCTTAACCAAGGGAAAAATTCAATTATTAAAAGGGAAACGCGTTGAAGAGCGCGCGCTGACCACCTTCGGTCGGTCAGTCGGCGGCGTGGCCAATGCAGAAAAATAAAAGCCCGTCAAAGGCAGCTGTGCAAACTTTTCACTCTCCACTCGCGCACCCAACACACACATGCTCGCTCTCTTTCGCACGCCTTGCCTTTCGGTGAGTTCCGGCTGGCCAACACACACACATGACACCACTCACACACAGGCGTATTCTGGTTTGCCAGGCACTGAGAGAAATATGCTTAAAAACTTGTAATAATAAGCTAATGAAATAATGAATTGTGTCGATCTAAAGTGTGCCTGTTGAAACCTTCTTTTGGCTCTTACCTTAACTTAAAGAGACTACAATTTAAACCTAATTGAACTTTACTTTTCTCTCTGTGCAGAGGCACCCACGCGTCTCGATTTCCATTTCCACCGGGCAGGCAGGCAGTCAGCGGGCAGGCAGGCAGCTGGCCCAAGCCAAGTTGATCGCATTTACCTGTTTGTCACTCATACGCCGTGTGGTCCCAGTCAGTTTCTGGCTCTTTTATTTCTGCTCTCTATTGCTCTATTGCATGTGGGTGTTCCAGGGAAACGTGTGTGTGACATGTTAAACATGTTTTCGCTCGGAATCGACTGTGGGCCGCAACGGTTTGACTTGCATTTGTGCAAATTTGTGTGCCTAACTGGAGGCAGCAGTGAACAAGTTCCTCCTCCTCCTGCTCCACCTCCGCCATGTCCTCGAAGTGAAAACTGTGTGCAGTTGGCATACACACATGTGTGGCATTTTTCCTGAATTGAAGTTCAAAGCTGGCCCGGTTGATTTCTCTCCCTCTCGAAACACAAGCCGCCATGCAAATGAATGAGTTTCCCTTTGCTTGCGCGCGCGTCCTTCATTTGGCTTCATTTCCGTTCAAGATGACAACGCCATCTAGTTTCCGGTCAATGGCTTTTCCGGGCTCGCCTTGATTTAATTCAGGCAAAATGGTGAATTTAATTTACCAGAGAGAGATGGTTAAACAGAAACCTCCTTGTGCTGGCCACATTCTGGGCTCTGTTGCGGCTAAGGACATCCAGCTTTGGACATTTTCAGGGTTTTTGGGTTTCGGTTGACGTGGTAAAGGGAAAGTTCTGCAATTGCAACTGGAAAATGACAGGGAAATTAATTAATAGCGAAAGTCAGATTCCAAAGTTAAATAAATTGACTTGTCTTGGGTGGAAAAGGCCTATTTATGAATTGATAGCTACACTATTCTGTATACCGCTTGCCTGCTTATAGTTTTGGGTGTAAATTGGTTAACTTTCCAGGTTTCCAGTGCGGGCCACAGTATTCCTCATGCTTTTTATCAGCTCTCTGTTATCTGGTGACAAAGAAATCACAGTCAGAGCCATTATCTCTTCACACACACACACGAACGCACTTGCAAAGCCCGCGATTAGATAGATACACCTGAACGTTTCCATTTTATCGGACGGGGACTCTTTTTCGCCTGCCTTTCACTGTGCTGTCAATTTTTTAGTTATTTTCAGCGATAAACCTATCTATTTGACAAACCCCCTCTAATGTCCATTACCTTCTCTGTTTGCTTGCAGTGCATGTGATGCCAAATATCCATAAAACCCCATAGAAAACAGCCAGCAAAAAGCGCAAGGTCGAGCCGAGGACTATGTGAATGCAGCAATCAAAAGTTAGCCAGCCAGCCAGCAGCAGCTCTCTCTCAGTTAACCAAATTGATGTGCCATTCAGGAGCAGCTGAAGCAGCAGCAGGATCAGAAACAGAAACAGAGCAACGTAGAAGCTAAGCGAGAGTATTATCAAGAGTAAGGCGCATCGCAAATGCAACAATCCCTCCAGTAAACAATACACAAAACCAACACAAGGAAGCGACGAAAGCGAAAAGCTGAACAGCAACAACAACAGAGAAGCAGGTGAGTGCGGGTGGAGCTGATGAAGTCACCACCGACCCAAGCTAATTGCTTGCCCCACTTTGATTCCAGTGTACACATACAACTGTAACGAATTTAAACTAAAATCCAGGCAGCTACCAAGATTTCACGCCCCAGAGTCCCCGTCTGATAGATGCCAAGATAAGTCGTTACCGCTTCAACACCGCCATCACCATTACCCAGCAACAGAAGCTGCTCCAGCTACTCCAGCAACAGCAGCAGGAGAACGCTCTCAAAGGCAAGGGAAAGCACAAGCAGAAGTTGCAACAGCAGCAGCCGCAGCAGTTGCAGTTGGTGATTGGCCAGGAAATACACACGGAAACGGAAACAGAGGCAGGAACAGGAGCAGAGCTGTTGGGCTTAACCAGGAGTGAGGAGAACAATTGCAAGACGCCAAACTCAACCGCAAAAGTCGCCAACATAACACATAAAATTTTCGGTTGGCTACGCAAGACACGCAACAAACGGCCAGTCGAGATCCTCAACAGCGATTTCGGCGAAGACGGCGACGAGGGCGTTGGCGAGGGCAGAGGCCAAGGCGGAGGAGGTGCAGGTGCAGGAGCAGCTGCTGCTGCTGCCGATCAATTTTCAGTGGCAAGCGTTAGGAACAAAGCCGGCAAGCTGAATACCACACAGACAGCCACGGAGACCACCACCGCCATCGATTCAAACGAACCCAAATCTGAAAAGATGTCATCGGGCACGTTTGTGGATCGAATCGACCCGTTCGCCAAACGTTCGCTCAAGAAGAAGGGTAAAAAGAGTCAAGGTTCCTCGCGCTACAGAAATTCTCAGGATGTTGAGCTGCAGCAATTGCCGCCGTTAAAAGGTAATTTAATAATATTAATTATAGTGTTATAATCTCTGTAATGTTAACCCTTGCCCTCCCTGCAGCCGATTGCTCCAGCCTAGAACAGGAGGAGCTTTTTATACGGAAGCTGCGCCAGTGTTGCGTGTCCTTTGACTTTATGGATCCCGTCACGGACTTGAAGGGCAAGGAGATCAAGCGGGCCGCACTCAATGACCTATCCACCTATATAACACATGGGCGCGGTGTGCTTACGGAACCGGTTTATCCGGAAATAATTCGCATGGTAATTCTCTATGATTTAATATTTAATTTAAACACCTTAAACATGCCTCTCCTTTGCCAGATTTCATGCAACCTATTTCGCACGCTGCCGCCCAGTGAGAATCCCGATTTTGATCCCGAGGAGGATGATCCGACACTGGAGGCCTCTTGGCCACACCTACAGCTGGTGTACGAGGTCTTCTTGCGGTTCCTGGAGTCGCAGGACTTTCAGGCGACCATCGGCAAGCGGGTGATTGATCAAAAGTTTGTCTTGCAGGTGAGTCTTTACTTCCAAGCCCCAAAATAAGAACTTTAATTAAAGGGTTCCTACTCCTTAGCTGCTGGAGCTCTTCGACTCGGAGGATCCTCGGGAGCGGGACTTTCTAAAGACGGTGTTGCATCGCATCTATGGAAAGTTCCTGGGACTGCGGGCCTTTATACGAAAACAGATCAACAACATATTCTTGCGATTCATCTACGAGACGGAGCACTTTAATGGGGTCGGTGAGCTACTGGAGATTCTGGGCAGGTATGTGTCCCTATTAAATATATTGTAAGCATTAAGTGAGAACTACATATGTAAGCATTAACTAGAACTGAGTATTACGAGTATGGCATAGTGTAGTCCTGTTAGCATTTTGTAAAGCATTTAGTATTTAGTATGTTAGTATTTAGGATTCCGCCGAGATTTAGTATTTAAGATTAGGATTAAGTACAAAAGTGACGACGGTCACACTACAAATAACAATTGGACAAAACTAAGCACATTGAAATTGAAACTTCCGAAACAAAATCTAAGAAATAATAAAGAATCTTGTGAGAAACTACAATAACAATATTTTCTTTTTTAATTAACTAATTATATTAATTTATTTCTTGTCTTAAATTTAGTATCATCAACGGATTCGCTTTGCCCTTGAAGGCCGAACACAAGCAGTTTCTGGTCAAGGTCCTGTTGCCGCTGCACAAAGTCAAATGCCTGTCGCTCTACCATGCCCAGCTGGCGTATTGCATTGTACAATTCCTAGAGAAGGATCCATTCCTTACCGAGCCGGTGGTGCGTGGTCTGCTCAAGTTCTGGCCGAAGACGTGTTCCCAAAAGGAGGTCATGTTCCTGGGTGAAATTGAGGAGATACTCGACGTGATCGATCCGCCGCAGTTTGTCAAGATCCAGGAGCCCTTGTTCCGCCAGATTGCCAAATGCGTGTCAAGTCCACACTTTCAAGTAAGTCACTGATATAAAATTATTTAATTTTAATATTTAATTATTTAAACTCCTTAAAGGTTGCTGAGCGCGCGCTGTATTTGTGGAACAATGAGTACGCCATGTCGCTGATCGAGGAGAACAATGCGGTCATCATGCCCATCATGTTCCCGGCCCTCTATCGCATCAGCAAGGAGCACTGGAATCAAACCATTGTGGCGCTGGTCTACAACGTATTGAAGACGTTCATGGAAATGAATTCGAAGCTCTTTGACGAGCTGACCTCCAGCTACAAGGCGGAGCGGCAAAAGTAAGTTACTGCTGCAAATGCTAAGAAAATTTATTAAATTAATTTATTTATATTTTTTTCAGGGAGAAAAAGCGCGAGCGCGATCGCGAGGAGTTGTGGAAGAAGCTGCATGAACTCGAATCGAATCGTTCTACTGGGCGCTCCGCTGGCGGCAGCGCTGCGACATCGAACAGCGCCGCAGCCTCTGCGGCCACGTCCACGTCCCTGCAGCCACCCAGCTCCAGCTCCGGCCTGAACTCTCATCAGCAGCAGCAGCAGCAGCAGTCGAATAGCAGCAGCAGCGGCAGCCTGTCCAGCGGCGGCGGTGCCGGCGGCGACAATAATCCTGCGACCACAAATGCGAAAATCAAACCCGAAATCAAGGCGGAGAACTAAGCGAGCAGGCCAACGCGAGGCGCCGCGCCCGAACCTAACAATAAAACCAACATCAGTAGAAGCGTAAAAGCTAACGCAGAGACAACAGCCAGCAACAGCAAGCATCTAAAGGAGAGGAGAGGAGAGAAGGAGGAATAGTTATACTAAAACACACACACACACACACATATGCTAAACTTTAAACCAGAAACATATAAAAACTAAAATGTATACTCGATTGACGAAGACACCAACCAAGCAAGGACGGGACGGGACGCTTGGGCGGCTGTTAAGGGGAGGTAGAACCGAAATCTGGAGCGGGAGCTGGATCAGATCCCTGTCCGTGTGCGAGTGTGTGCGTGCGTGTGTGGTTATTAGTGCGGCATAGAAGAAGCAAGCGGAAATCTTTAGGCACCCATAAAAGCAGAAACCCACACACACGCACCCACCCACACCCACACACACATATGCAGACACGTATAAATATATATTAAAAAGAAGAAAAAAATAATTATTAATTACGTTTAAGCGAAACACAAGTTGAATAAAGAGAAATCATGTTAGTAAGTGAAGAGAAATGAGAAATGAGAGCAAGCGAGAGCGATGATAACTAAGCTGATAAGCTGAGGTGGACCGAGGAGGATTGTTGAAGCGCATTGAATATTATTAACTAAACATATTGCTAACTAGATCCTAGCATAGATCAGCCACACACACACCATCCACTCACACCCTCACTTGCAAAAGGTATGTTTTGCTTTCCCATTTCCCATTCGAATTGTGTAAAATAGTTGAAACACTGGAACCAGGGAATCAAACCGGAACCAGTACCGGAACCGGAACCGAAACAGAACCGATTGAAATTCAGAGCCAGAACCGGAACCGAAATACGATTCGGTTTGACTCCCTGACTGGAACTCTTTTTTGTTGCTCCATAGAACAACGGCGTGTCTTAGTCCCCGATTTCCCACTGAATTGTATATAAATATGATGAATATATCTGCAAGAACTGTGCTCCTCCTTAAACCAGAATGAAACTTTGTTACTTAGCTTTAAGTGTTGCACACTCCATCAAGACTTTTCGAAACAGAAATTCCAACAATTCCCCGCTAAACAAACATAGAAAAAAGAACGCCTGCGCCAGCAGCTACGAGTAACAAGAGCCAAGTTTTAGTACATTGTTGAAGTTGCTGCTAAAAACGGGCTAAGATATAGGCAGAATAGACATGAATAAGAATACAATTAACTACCAATACCAACTACCAATAACGTAAAGTACGCTCTAAACGCTGATCTATCTAAATGTATGTGGAAAGTGCGGAATATATCAACAATATGATGAAGAGCTAAGCGAGCTAAGCAAAAAACATTGAGAGAGCATTGTAAAAAGGGTTAAGCTAGAGACAACCAACCAAGAAGAAGTTAGTCTACATAGAATATGGTTTTTCGGGAAATTCCGCTAGCAAACTAACTAAATATCCCTTGCATTCAAATATATCTCAGGGGGAAGCGGTCTAAAGCGTAAATTTCTTTTTGATTATTCTCTTTTCTTTCGTAATTATTCATTATTTCTTATGCCTTAATTGGTTAACTTCATGAGAATGCGCACAATTGTCATTATTCGATTTGCTAACTAATATTTTGTTGTCATTGTAAATAATGTAGCTAAGGGAAAACTCTTTGGACCGCTTCCTGCCCGGCCTCCCATTCATACACACCACAAACACCCACACACCCCCTTAGCCGCACTCATAGTAAGGAAAAGATATATAAAATTTATATATGAAGTATACTATGCATGTTTGTTCAACTTCATTCAACTCTCACGACGACGCCCATTACAAAGTATATAAGCATGCATTATAGGAGCCAACTAGGAGCAGAGATAGAGGAAGGACGAGAACGAGGAGGACGCTTAATGAACGTCTCTCATTAGGCGATACCGCAAAAGTTCATATAATATTAATGATAATTGTGTCTGTGAATCGTGAGTTATTATACACATATATTGCAAGCAAAAAGATATAAAAAAGAGGAAGAAAAAAACTAAACAAAAAAATAAAAAAGAAAGGGAAAAATCTAAAGGAAACAAACGTAAGAGTTAGCGTTATTATTAAATATGTTTGTAAAACAAGGTCAACAATATGCAGCATCAACTAGAGAGTCATCGACAGCGGCTAGAAGAGAGAAAGATTTCAGAACAACCTATGGCCTAAATACTAAGCAACGTGTGTAAGAAAGTTTTGCATCTTTATATTAGCGTGTAATTAAACGAGGAAAATAGCTAAACAAACCAACCAGCAACTGCAACTAGAGCCCACGACTTGTGTCACCTCCATTAAATAGATCCCCAAGAGAACACCAAAAACAGGAGCTACATATATAAACCCCGTTTGTTATGACACCAATCTCTGACCCCCAGCTAACTCCATAACCCTCGAGTAGCGCACCCATCTCTAGTTAACGTTGATGTTCGCCTAGGATGCCAATCAGTGTGACAACAAAAAACATATTCAAAATAACATAAAAACTAAAGCAAATGTAAAAACGAAGCCAGAAATCAAGCAAGCTAAGTAAGAATGTTGACAAGAGAAGAGAATGCCTAATAAATAAATAAAATAAATTAAGTAAGACAAGTGGTTTAATGATTAAAGTGTCTCTCTTCATTTTTTTTGTTTTCCTTTTTTTCCGTTGCACTCTGAGTTAACAAACTGTTTAGTCCCGCTTTCAACTTATATATGGTAACTTTAACTATAGTTTCTATTATTGTATTTATATGTATAAACAAATCGAGCATGTTAAACGTAGAGCTGTGCTGTAGCTGCTGCTTAGAGCCGGCTGAGCGATGGAGATAAAGAAGTATAAGCAAAAGCAAACTCGTTAAGTACTTTTAGAGACAACAAACAAACCCTGTACTAAAAAGTGTACTAAAAAATAAAGTCGCATTAACAACGTTGCAAAAAGTAAAAAAAAAGTAAAGAAACAAACAAAAAACAAAAAATGAAAGGAAAAGAAAATGGAAAAGCATACAAAAACCAACAAAACAATAAGAGCAAAAATAGTTAAAGCGCTTAAACAATATAAATACTATGGATACTAACAATGAAAGGAAGAAAAAGGAGAAAGAGAAGCGAGAAGGAGAGGAAAGTGGATAAATATATATGTGAATTATGTATTTTCTTATGTTCTAGACTTGTAAAAAAAGAAACCTATCGTATATATGATACACGCTATTATTACGTATGACTTTGAGTTCTTGTTCTTTAGGACGCTGTGTGTGCGAGGATTTCAATGGTTTTCTTTGGGTTGAAGGCACACTCTGCACACTACACTCGACCACACTCACTCAGACACGCCCACACTCGATCACACACACACACCCACACTCGATCGTACACTCACTCACACACGACTAAACAAAATCTTATGCTGAGAGTAAATATAAAGAGTAAATTATAATTACACAAAACATAAATGGGTATAAATATATATAGGTATATACATACATATATATAAAAAGTATATATACACGAGCATCAGAGGAAAACAAAGGTTTAGTTGATTGCTTCGACAGCAAGTACGCGAAAAAGAAAAAAATAAAAGTAAAAAACAAATTAAATTAAACAAAACAGAAACTAAAGGCAGCAGAAAATGATTTGAAATTGCAAGGCGCAGACGAAAAAAACAAAACAAACAAATATTTAGCTGCAAGCAGAATTAACCAAAAATGATTAAAAACCAAGTAAAAACATTGAAAAACACACAAAACTGAATGAATGAGTATGAGCAAACGGAGAGAAAAGAAGCAAAGAGATCAATCAACAATAAAAAATTAATAAATAAAAAATAAAACACAAACACTTGTTTCTTTTTTGGATTTAAACGAAAGAGGTGCGCGTTAATAAAGATGGTCAGGACCAAGGACACTGTCGCATCCGTATCTCAAGGCAAATGTGAAGAGAAAGGCCCAGGTACTCAAGCTTAACCGCACAGAATGCGGCACCGTGATACGCTAGAAGGACTAGCTGTACCCCCAAAAAACTTCTGTAGAAGCTGAAATTGTAGATTCAAAAAGTAACACCAACTAAGCACTAGAATTTGCAATATTTTCACGAAAATCTGATACCAAATCACAGGTTTATTAATTTATCGAATAAATATCTTCGAAAATTGGTTTAAAAAAATCAAGGTAAAAATAATATCCAAAATAAAGCATAATTAATCAAAGGAGAAAGAAAAACAATCTGAAAATATAACAGCCAAGTTTTTTGCATATTTTAGCACTCAGCTTTTGTTAGCAAAAAAGCTAAGAACGCAGCGAGCTTTGCGACAACGCCACAAAAGCTATGCCGTTGCAGTTGGTTCGCTGCCGTCGTCAGGTGCAGTCGGAAAAGTCGCGAGAAAAATCAATTTTGAAAATTCCACCCTCGCCGAATACTTTTCCGTGATCCTCCATGAAGTGGGAGAACTATTGCGACTTTGTGGCCGGCTGCTTCGGTGGTGAGTGGAAAGCTCCGGCTTGGAATCGGTTCGTCGAGCATCCCATATTGGGTCTGGTCTAGGAATGACGCAATGCCAGAGCCAGATGATGAGCCACTTGTTGAGAGGAACAGCGGCCAACGGCCAATGGGCGCCATGGTCAAGTTCATGAGCGGCGATGCCCCTGATCCCCAAGGCGTATTTTGGTGTCGCCAGCCAGAATTCTTGGCAACATGTGTTCAACTTTGGGGCAGCATTTTTTAATTAACTTATTTATGTGTATAATTATTTTGATTTGATTCAGGTGCCTGCGGGGTGCTGGTGGCCCATCCCCTCGACACGATCAAGGTGTGGCAGCAGGCCTCAAACACCAACGTCCTGACCGCCATCCAACAGATCTACACCAGGAACAATGGGGTAAGTTAGGAGAGGGATTACTTCCGGTCAGAGGGTTTGATGTGGTTTAAATTTTGATAAAGCTCAACGGCTTCTACAGAGGCATGTTCTTCCCGCTCATCTCGACGGGAGCCATCAACTCGCTGCTCTTCGGTATCTACGGCAACCACCTGCGCCAGCTGAGGAAGGTGTGTCACAGTGACTACCAGCGAGAGCAGCTGGAGTACCACAACATGTTCATGGCAGGATCGGTGGCCGGATTTGTGCAGTCCTTCATCGCCTGTCCCATGGAGCTGATCAAGGTTCGCCTGCAGACGGCTACCTGTGGGTTTGGTATAGATTTGGCCATGCAGAAACTGGAACTAATGCTTGAAACTCCTCCCCAGATTACAATGACTATCTGTATGGTCAGCGGCGGACGGCCTTTGGCACCTTCAAAAGGATTCTCAAGACTGACGGCATCTCCGGTCTCTATCGCGGTCTGCTGCCCATGATGTGTCGGTGAGTTTCCTCTTGAAGGATGAAGATTTTGGTGATCCCCTATGCGTCCTTTGCAGCGACGTCCTGCCCTATGGAATCTATATGCTGGCCTACCGCCAGAGCGTTGACTACCTGGACGGGCGGGACTTTGTGCGGCGGCGACGCAGCCAGTCGGACGGATCCAGTGTGAATCTGCTAGTGACCACACTAGCCGGCGCCTGGGCCGGCGTCATCTCGTGGGTGTGTGTCATTCCGTTCGATGTGGTGAAGACACTGATGCAGGCGGACGAGAACCACAAGTTCCGAGGCATCATCCACTGCGTCCAAGTCAACTTTAGAGCCTACGGCTGGCGGAGTATCTTCCGAGGCAGCTGGATGCTGGTGGCGCGAGCGATTCCCTTCAACGCCGCCACTTTCCTGGGCTACGAGTCCGCCCTGGAGTGGTGCCAGCGGTGGAATGGCACCTTGCTATGACCCAAGCCCACCAAGTCTGGCCGGGACTAAGAGCTTTAACTAGTTTGTACGATGCTGTGACCAATGGATATCTACTGAAATGCATGTGATTGAACTCTAAATAAACTATTTACGCTTTTTGCTACATTGTACATATTTATTGCTATAAAGAGCTTTCGCTAAATTTTTATAAAATTATTAAATTGTGATACTAAAGGCAGCACTAACAAGAATAAATGTTTTAAACGCACTATTATATTTAATTATTAAATTGTTTAAAAGTCACCTTATTAACCAATTTACAGAGAAAATAATAAAGATACATTTAAGACCTAATTTTATAAAAAAAAAATAGTAAACAAAACTGTCAAATAAAATAAATTATTAATAATTTTAACTTGAATTTTTACGTCACCCCAGACCTTGAGCCAGCAAAAACCATCGTTTGACATAATTTAAATTAATAGAATTTTAATTTTTCAATTTGATTTTTAAATCAACAATCAAAAGATCAAGACCTTCCAAACCACTTGGGATAAGGATAGTAAAATAATAAATACTTATGCCTTAGCTATTATTAAAGCTTTAATTTAAAATTTAAAAGACTAACAACCTTTTAAGTAACTTTAATAGTGCTGGAAAATGTCTTAATTTCCTTACGTCGTAAATCTTCACGTTTTTTTTCACTTACGTGTTTAGATTACGTCTCGTTGGGTCAGTGTGACCAGCCGCCGCGGAGGCGGAAATCCCCTTTTCTGCGGGACAAATTGTGTTTAAAAACACAAAAAACTCAGCGGGCACACTGCAAAAACTGTCGACAAACAAACAACAGCGTACGCGGATTCGTTAAAAACTTGTTAGATAAAAAGTATACACCATACATCGCGCGTCTCTCGCTTTATTTTTTATTGCGCTGCAGCGGACGCGAGTGCGTTTAATGAGGCGTGCCAAGTGGATATTTGCATATGGCTGAGATCACAGCCTCACACAGCTATACACACAAAAGGGCGCTGCGATGTGCGATGAGTTCCGAAAATTGTTTCCACAATTGTGCCAGTGAATCGACTACGAATTGCGCACAATTATTATTGTTGCTAGTTCATGTATTAGTATGTGCAGCGGTTTGTGGCGGCGCGCAAAGTTCGCACAGTTCGCGGACAGGAGGTGGAAAACGCTCGGAATAACGGTGTACAAGAAGGCGAAGAGAAAAACAAACTGAAAAAGCAGAGCAAACGGGCGAGGAATAACGCAACAGAGTGAATTTATCAAGTGCTGCCGCTGCCCCCTTCGGAATCCTCCTCCTCCACGCCTTTCATGCTTCCATTCATCCTTGCTTCCCCTTTGAAAATCATCCCAAAAATCAAATTACGTGGCAAGTGGTCAGGCGAGAACAACAACAAACGAAAACCTGCTGCTGCAGCAAGTTTTGGAACGTTGTTTTTGGTTACTGTACGTCGTGCCAAGCACCAACACCCACCACCCCTTCGCCGTGCGAAGCAATCCAATTGGAAGCCAAAAGGAGTAGAAGAATCCAATCGAAAACGGCGATAGCGAACCCACCACCGAGATGTCGTCACTCAAGGTCGCTGTGAGGGTTCGCCCCTTCAACACTCGGTAAGCTCAGTTATTCCAGGCTAGCCACGGATACGGGATTAAGGATTAAAATAATGGCATAGGAATGTGGTCCTAGAATGGGTTCACTGATTCCTTAATTCAGATAGAAATGGGAAAATAAAACCTATTTGGAAGTTATTATTTATTATTTACCAAGGATTATTTATCCCCTTAGAAATATTCATATCTTTACTTTAACTAAAAAAAAAACACGGGTTTAAAGTTATATTTTGATGATATTACATTACAAATCTGTATCCAATCTGAAGGGGATTATCCTTGCTATTCGAATACTCCTTTATTTTTGCGAATATCTGTTTTTGTCTCAGACATCATTGAATTCCCTACTAACCTCTATAATTTAGGTATAATTTCAACCCTTGAGGACGCGTTTTTATAATTATATTTATTTAACTCAAAGTTTCCACATTATTCAACATTAGTAAAAAGAAGTGGCCCATTTATTATTTTCTTTCAATAAAATACAATTTCTTTCAAGATATGTACCGGTATCTGAGTCACAAGAGTAATATTTGCTTTATTAATTAGCTACTACCTGTTAAATAAATAAAGTCAAACAAAAGATGACACTTAAAATTTACATATGTACATATGTATATATTGTAATACACTCGGGAATAAGTGTGTTTTATTTGTGTTATTAATTTGGCAACCATTGTAGATAAGTATGCCAGAGAATGTTTGTCCAGACTCGTGATAAGATGGATAAACGCGTAAACGCCCCTCAATGAGGCATTGGGAAATGTGTGGCGCATTTAAACTGGCCCGAAAATAGAATGGCAGGGCTCATTGGAAACTACGTTTTCGTTTAACTAATTTCTGTACAAAAAAAAATTCCCGTAGAAATTAAAACATAAAAAAGTACTGTGGCGAGGGTCTGGCACAATGTGCCTCTACTTAAAACCACATTAAACCTACGAGTATGTATTTTTCCAACAAACCTCGCCTGATGACGATCGTTAACCATTTTTGTTGCCCCTTGTTTTTTTCTTTCTTTTTGTTTTTGTGTCTTTATCTTGTCTATCTGGCGGAGCGGTCATTGCTTTTGGCACAGTTACTTGCGCATAAAGCCGAAGCGAAACAAAAGCAGGCGAAAAGGCCAGAAAGAGGCAAAGAAATTGGCAGAAAGAACCAGAGGCGGCAGACAAAGAAAGAGATGGAACCCGTAATGATGTCATTCATCTCGGGGGTTCGATATAAGATTTCGCACTAACCTATATGAACGAGCTGTCTCTGGGCTGGGGCTCTTTGTTTATGGGTTTCCGTGTGTTAATTGTCCATGAAATAAAAACAAAACATCATCAGTGGCAAATGCGGTAATTATAATGGCTAAAAAAACTAGAGCTAACTCCCTGACTAGTTGTGACATCATCGTTTTGGCTCAGACTTATGCAAAGCAGCTACTTACCTATACAGTGCATGCTCGCTATAGAGATCCGATATAACGATTGGAATCTGAATCACATCTGTAATTTAAAGGTAGCCTTCAGTTATTTATGGGGGGCTTTAGGTTATACAATACGTTAGGGTTGTAACTCTCCCCAAGTACTTATTAAATACATATTTAAATATTAATGAGACATAACAGAGTATCCATTATTATGGAGATCACACTGTTTCTATTTTTTGCCAGCTTGTTTGGCCTCCGATGGAAATTTTTAGCACATATTTCCACGGCTCCTCCGTGGACATGCAAGACTGACTGACTGACTCTATCCGTAGCCTTCGTGCGAAAACAAAAGCAGAAATCTACTATAATTACGTATACGTATGTTTGTTTATATGCACTGCACCCAAAGAGCGAAAAAAAAAGGAAATTAATTTTGATTTTCGGCACGAAACTGGCCGAGCAAGTTCCATATCTCATCGCTGCTCCCATGACTCACAGACCAGCGAAATTTTGTGCCTGCCGCATAAATGTTTAATTGACGAATGAATCAACGCAGAAAAAGAATTTCCCCCCTTAGGGGTGGTGGGGATACAAAGGGGGGAAAACAGTCGGCGAACACACAAAACAAAGCCCTCGTTGAAGCCGCTCTCTTTCCATAATCTCCAGCTCTCTCACATCGGGCCAAAGATTAACGAATTAAAGCCACTCAAACGCAATGAGCACTGAGCCGACTTGAGTTTGGAAAGGCGAATTGGAGCGGCGTAATCATGCCGCTCTATGGAGAAAGAGAGGAATGACCTAAAATTGTCGCTTGAAATGGGACAAGGCACTGCTTGCTGCAGTCGGGAAATAAATGGAGCTCTCAAGGCAATTCGTAGATACCCTTTCCTTAGGCAACAGGTCAGAAGAAGAACTTCTAATTCTTTAAAAGAATAGAAAGAATGAATTTTTATGTAGATCTGTGACTAAGTCTTTGGCAAGCTGTTTGAGCTATTATTTTGAATGGCCTCTAACTCCTATTAAGCTTAATGTTGCTATTATATAAATAATGATCAATGCTCTTGAAGTTTAAGGTTTAAAGGCAAAATAAAATACAAATAAGTTATTTAAAAGACTTAAATAGGTAATTATACCTTGGAAAATGTATTTCTACCCAATATGTATGATTTACAGAAGTTCAACTACAAGTAGTTTGAACACAAACACTATTATTCAGCGCCGAAATGAATTGTTTTCCCAGAAATTACTTTTAGGAGATAATTATTTCCTCCAATCTTTAGAAATTCTCATAAAACGTTTATTACGGTGCTAAACAAAGCCATTCAGTAAAAATTGTAATAACAGTCATGTGATCTCGCGCTCTCTTTCGCTCTGTTTTTTTTCTGTATATTTTTTTGTATATCTCTCCCCAATTTGGTTCCTCTAAAAGTTACGACCCGTATATAACCGAGTCTACGGATTTAGTATAATTCTGTGGCCGGTATTTCTCTGAATTGGGTGGCATCAGGGGTCTTCTGTTTATTTACATGCGCCATCGTGTGTGTTTTTCTTTCAGATGCAGTCCATTTCTTCCCGAGTGTGGGTGCCCCTATGAACTCCAGTCAACCGGTTCGGTTCCATCTTTAAACGAATGTTCTGTGTGCCCAGATGCCAGTTTTTCCCCCTCGTTTCCCTCTGCTGTTTTATTTGCGCCGCTTTTCCTTTTGATGTTGCAATCAAGTTTTTTTTCTGTCCGTTTATTATTCCCCACAAACCGGATTTTCTTTTATAATTCGTAGCCAGCGAGCAAAGCACACTGTCGTCTTGATCACAGGGCAAACATGTCAATTGGATTGCATGGTCTGTCTGTTTGCCTCTCTTCTACATATTGTATATATTCTATTTCCACTGGCTTTTCCCTGCAACGCCCCCTGACTTTTTGCCATTTGTTTGGGTCATGCAAAAATCGTTAATAGGAATATTTATGAGCAAGCTGTGCGCGGCTATTTATATTCCAACACGAAGAGCCCTGAAAAAGCCAGAGGTGTTTTGGGAGGAACGGCAAAGGGCCCTACGAATTTATTATATAATTTCTTAACAATGGGTCGCCGAGATGGCCCCAATACTTGACAATAAATAAGTTATAATTTGCCCTTTTCTTTGCAGCGAAAATGACATGGACGCCCAGCTCATTGTGGAGATGGAGAACAAGAAGACGCGTCTCCTGAAGCCCCGGCTGCAGTCCATTCGCGATGCCGGCCGAGACAATCATCATGACTTCACCTTCGACTACTCATACTGGTCATTCGACGCGGAGGACTCGCACTTTGCCACCCAGGAGCAGGTGTACAGTGATCTCGGCAATGACGTCGTCGATTGCGCATATGAAGGTGAGCTTAAGGGCCAATGGGTCACACGATGCGGTTACCCAATGGTGTCGCATTAACCCCTAGATTATGGTTTGAATGTGGGTCTGGGCTGTGGGGCCATCACCCACATAGGAGGTTCACTGAGAGAAAATATAAATGCACTGATGGTATGAGGTTACATTTCTTTCATGATACAAATTTTAATATTATTTGTGCTCTGAATGACTTCATTAATATTAAATATAGCTACGAAAAAGCTTTTAATTTCTTAGAATGGATACGTTTATGTTAAATTTAGCATTACCTATTTTTCCATGTGCCTTTTCCATTAGCCCCCTGCCGAGAGCGTGTTTCTTTCATTCTGTTTTCTTGCACTTACGGTTTTGTTTACATTTTCTTTGTCCGTCTGCTTATTGGCTTTGATATTGGGTTTTCCTTTCGCTTCCCTCTCGTTTTCCCAAAAAAAAAATTGCTGCTTTGTAAACAACATTTTGAGGCTCTAAAAATAAAAGCAAGTACATAGTACATATACCGAAACCCACAGCTCGAAACGCTCCATTGCCGACTAATTATAGAAGTATTTTAGTTTGTAAGCAAGTAGGTGCAGTTAGCAATAATCGTGCGAACTTCCTGCTACCGGATGAGAGCCCATCAAACTGGGGTAATGAGTAACCAAAAGGGAAAGGTTTTTCCACAATTTAAGCTGCATTTACCCAGCGCATATTATTATTTAACTAACCTAGGGTATCTAATACCTCGACTGGGTATAAAGTTTGCCAAAGACATGCATAAAGTAAGGCAAACAGCAAACTTTCGCCCACAACTCGAGACGCCAAGCGAAATGGAACAGCTGTTTCGGCTTGTCGTGGCTTTTGGCACGCTTTCAATCTCAAATTACGACAAGCCAAGATTGGCAAAGTGGCAACGGGAATGCGAGTACGAGTACGAATGCAATTGCGAATGCGAATTGGAATGACAAACGGCTACATATGCTCGCATATATTATGCTTGTATATAGACGAGCATTCGCTATGCAGATAAACCCAGATAGTGGAAAACGAGCCATAAACAATACGGCGTGGCGACCAAATGGCTGGCTAAGACTTTGGGTTTAAGCCCGCTGGAAACAGCCAAGAGCACTGCAAGAAATTAGAACGTTTTGTATAATTTATAGGATGGTTTTTAGGCAAAGTACAATAATTATTAAACTAAACTTAATCATTATTTTATTCGAAAATAATAACAGTTCACTTTACAATGATAATTTATCATTATTATTATTAGTATTAATATCTAGATATGCCTTATTAATTAGGATTCAACTCAAATAAGCCACAAATAGGAAAGACTCTAAACTTTTAGAGTAAATAATAACTAATGCGTAATAAATCAACATGTAATCAAATACCCCAACTTATTATAATAAGTTTGTTCCCTGTCTCCTGACTAAACGTCTGACAGATTAACCTGAGCTTGAGCATTGGCGTTTATTATTATTTTTCCTGCCTCCCCACCTGTGCGGTCTCGGTTGAAGGCAATCTTATCTCACACCTGTGCCTGTGTCTGTGTCTGTAGCAGGGAGATTGCCCAACGATGTGTTGAAAAGTGCTTAAGCCGCCCAGTGGGCGTGACACTGGTGACCATCCTCCAATCTCTGCCGGTTGGCATATGAGCTGACGTCGCCGGATCGGATGGCTTTAATTGCTGCTGGTTAGGGCAGCAGGCGCCAGCCATGATGTCGCAATTAGTTGGCGCTAGTTTGAGTCTCTGATAGGTCATTGATGGTGTCATCAGAATTAGTGAATAAATTTGTTTTTCTGGCTGGCACGGCACCGAAAAGTCTTATCGTTATCTCTTCGTTTAATTTTTAGTGTTAGGCCAAATAATTGTTAGTGATAACAAACTGAAATTGGAAGAGTTTGGACAGTTTTGTTTGGAGTTATTAGGAGTGTTTAAGATTCATAAAATGTATTTAAAGTTACCTTTTATAAAGTAGATACTGGTCTAGGATTACAAGCATTTACATATGTTTTTTATTTGTTTTACGATGCTCAAAATATTCCAGCTTAATACCCTTATTCTGTATTTAAATCTCCTTATTTGTAGAGCTTGTATTACCCTATCTTTGGTGACTCACTTGCCCAAGTTAGCCTCAAATATTGCCAGTAAAAATCTAACGATTGTATGATTAGTTTTAAATATGTATGAACATATATAGATTTACAATCGCCGAGTGACGGTGCACTCTGATTTTTTGCAGTCACGAAGTGCTTGCCTCACTTTGGGCGGTTCAGCAATTGCAGCAGACACTCCGTGACTGGCAATTAACTTTTTAACTTGATGCGCTTGAGTGGCAGCTGCCCAACCTTGGCTTCACTTTTGTTCTGTTCCCGTTGGGCGAAGGGAAAATTTCATTAATAAACTTACTTTTCAACAGAACTCTATGATATTTTAGGAAGCTCTTCCTTAATCAATGTATTACTGATTTTTTTCAGGCTACAATGCGTGTGTGTTTGCCTACGGCCAGACGGGCTCTGGCAAGACCTTCACCATGATGGGTACGCCCAACAATCCTGGCCTGATACCGCGCATTTGCGAGGAGCTGTTCGCCCGCATGCGTGTGGGCCAGGAGTCGGGCACAGGATATCGCACCCACGCCAGCTACCTGGAGATCTATAACGAGCGGGTCAAGGATCTGCTGGCAGCTCAAAGCACTGGCCATGGACTCAGAGTGCGAGAGCATCGAAGCCTGGGCCCCTACGTGGAGAATCTGTCCCAGCATGCTGTCTCAGACTTTGATGAGATTCAGGTGAGTGGCACTCGGGGAGCACTTGAGAATTCAGACTGAGACTTGGATTTTGTATGGGTAGGAATGCATCGCCCGGGGAAATGCGCAACGCACCACGGCCAGCACCAACATGAACGATACGAGCAGCCGCAGTCACGCCATCTTCACGATCACATTTGTGCAGGCCGTCTTCATGAATGACATGCCAAGCGAGACAGTCTCGAAGATCCATCTGGTCGATTTGGCAGGCAGGTGCGTAAGCGTAAGCGTAGCGTAAGCGGAGCATGAAGCGCTGCTCTAGAAAGTAAAACCAGGCTGCTTGCTGCCAGTGCTAAGTCATCTCTAATTAATTTCACCTGCAAATTAATTTCAGTGAGCGTGCCAATGCAACGGGGGCAACAGGTCAGCGGCTCAAGGAGGGCGCCCACATCAACAAATCGCTGGTGACTCTGGGCAGCGTCATCTCGGCTCTGGCGGAGCAAACGGGCGGCAGTCTGAGCAACTCCATGCAGGCCGCCACCACCCCGAATGGGGCCAGCAAGCGAGTGCTCTACATTCCGTACCGCGACTCCATCCTCACCTGGCTGCTGAAGGACAGTCTGGGGGGCAACAGCAAGACCATTATGATCGCCGCCCTCTCGCCGGCGGACTGCAACTATAGCGAGACGCTGAGCACGTTGAGGTACGCGAATCGGGCCAAGAACATCATCAACAAGCCGACGGTGAACGAGGACTCCAATGTCAAGCTGATACGCGAGCTCAGGGAGGAGATCAACAAGCTCAAGTCCATGCTGTCGGGGGATATTGTAAGTAGCTTACCTTTACCTTTACCTTTCTTCATATATTATATTATTCATATATTATATTATATTTACCTTTACCTTTCTTCATATATTAATTACTTCCATCTGGAATTACCTTCAGCACTCACTGCAGCCCTCGCTCAAGGTCCTGGCCGATCTCCAGAAGAAGGAGGCCCAGGAGAAGGTGCTCACCGAGGAGTGGACGGAGAAGTGGAAGGTGGCCCAGTCCATTTTGCAGGAGCAAAAGAGCCTGGGCCTGCGCAAGTCGGGCGTGGGCGTGGTCCTGGACTCGGAGATGCCGCATCTCATAGGCATTCACAACGACGTCACAACTGGAGTGACGCTGTACAGCCTCAAAGAGGGAGAGACGCGCATCGGCAGCGAGGACGCGGATATGGCGCAGGACATTGAGCTGGCCGGCGATGGCATTCGAGCGCAGCACTGCAGCATTGTCCTGAAGGGCGGTGTGGTCACGTTGCATCCCTGGCCCCTGGCCCAGTGCTGGGTGAACGCCCACCTAATTGACGAACCCAAGCAGATTTCGCAGGGCGACATCATCTTGCTGGGCCGCACCAACATCTTTCGCTTTAATAATCCCGCCGAGGCGGCCAAGCTGCGCAAGGACCTGAGTCGCTCGCAGCTGGACATGTCGCGGCTGTCGCTGATTACCTCGTCCAAGGAGAACCTGCTGGCGTGCAGCATATACTCGGATGAGGATGGGGCGTCGCCGTATAAGCGGCCGGAGCGTCAGTACTATCCCCAGCGACCCATGTCGCGGGACGATCCCGAGTTGCAGGACGAAAATAGGAAGATTCTGGACACTATTGAGAATGCTTTGAAGCAGCTGAATGTGGTAAGCGCTTAGGATATATATAATATTAATTCAAAAGCCTGCAATTTGCTATCGTAGTTTCTCACAAGATTCTTTATTATTTCTTAGATTTTGTTTCGGAAGTTTCAATTTCAATGTGCTTAGTTTTGTCCAATTGTTATTTGTAGTGTGACCGTCGTCACTTTTGTACTTAATCCTAATCTTAAATACTAAATCTCGGCGGAATCCTAAATACAAACATACTAAATACTAAATGCTTTACAAAATGCTAACAGGGCTACACTATGCCATACTCGTAATACTCAGTTCTAGTTAATGCTTACATATGTAGTTCTCACTTAATGCTTACAAATTATTAATTTTTATTGCTACAGGAGCGCGTCCAGATGCATGACCAATACAAGACCAAGGTGCGCAAGCTCACCGAGGAGCTGATTCGCCTGGAACAGGAGGAAATGGATGGCTTGCAGTTGCTGAACTGTCGCGAACAGGAACTGATTGCCCGCAAGGATATGGTTTTGTGGGAGAAGAACAATGAGAAGGTCCAGGTAAGTCCCTCGGAACCAATCTTAACTTGACCTGAATGGCTTGATTGTTGTGCTTGTTGTTTTTGCCTGCTCCCTCCTCTCTCTCTGTTTATGGTTTCCCTTTGTTTTTGGCCTTATGTTCCTTATGATTTTCCGTTCGTTCCATTTTCGTTTTAGATCGACATTGTGTGTAGACAAATTTCAGCGTTTCAGACGCAGCTCGACTCTAAGAAACGCGATTTCTCAGAGTATGTAGCGAAAGAATTGCAGGAACTGCAAGATTGTGGCAAACTGGACGAGGTTTGTTTCGTTTGTTTAGAATTATTTTGCCTTAGATTAGAAGTATTTAATATAAGTAGAATAATATTAGGATGTAAAATGATAAATCAACCTTTTCCCTTAACCACAGATGGGCTTGAAGATCGAGGAGGGCACGCCCCTGAACGATGAGCTGCTTTTGCAGGTGTCGGACTCGCTGGATCTCTTTGCAG
Source organism: Drosophila tani (assembly GCA_008042535.1). Lineage (NCBI taxonomy): Eukaryota > Metazoa > Arthropoda > Insecta > Diptera > Drosophilidae > Drosophila > Drosophila tani. Next base: position 509,224 of record VNJO01008475.1, read on the forward strand.
CGCAGTTTATTAAGGACACTGTGCGAAGAAATGTAAGTTTAAATTGTATATAAAACACTAGATTTAGATTAGATTTAAGCAGCAAAAAATCACGTACCAAAATAAAAATAAATGTAAATGTAAATGTAAGTTTAAAGCTTCCTTTTCCCTTAATATTATTAAATAAATGACCTACAGAACGAGGAAATCCGCAAACTGGACGAGCAAATTGCCGAAAAGGAGCGCATACTCAATGCCAGCACCAGCAAGATAGCCAAGGTCGACGAGACCATGCTGGAGATCCAGGCCGAGCTGGAGCGCCTGCGTCTGGAACGCGCCGAAAGCGAGGCCGAGGCCCAGGCCATGCGGGCCAAGAAGCAGAATATGAAGCTGCAGTTGGGCCATAACAACAAGTCCATGTCCATGTCCATGTCCATGTCCACCTCGACCAGCACAAACGAGGCGGACGATGTGTCCAAGTCGGACACGTACGAAACCTGTGATACCTTCCACACCGCCCAGTCCAACTTCTCGCTCGTCTCCTCGCCCACGATCACGGAGGGTGGCCAGCAGTCGCCGCTCAGCAATTGCTCTTGCGAGGCGGAGGACGAGGCGGAGGATACGCGCAAGGACGACCTGTCGGGCAGCAGCGAAGATGCCTCGCGCACCTGCACGGCCGGTCCCAGCAGTGGCAGTGGCAGCGCGGGTATTGGAGGCTCGGGCTCAGCTCCCACTGGGATGAGCGACAGCGGCGTGTGCCTGGACAACCGTACGCAGGCCCTGCTTCAGAACGGACTGCTCAACAGCTACCGGCAGGGAGTGCGTACCAGCGACGAGGACACCGGCTCCTGCTCCTCCTGCGAGCTGGGACGACACTCGGATGTGTCGCGTCCCTACTGCCCGCTGCACTCGCTGCGCCGCAAGATCGCCGCCCAGAAGGCACTGATCATGAAGAACCTGGAAACGGACCTCAACAAGGCCCAGCTGGATGAGCACATTGCCGACCTGCAGGATCTGCAGCGACGCTACATACAAATGGAGCAGGAAATGCTGCAGTCGGTGCAGGACCTGGAGGCACACGCCCAGTGTTGTGCCGATGAGAGGTCGGGTATGGAAAGGCAGTACGAGCTGGCCAGCTCCATCATGCGCTCGAGCGTCATGAGCCCCACCAGCATGGAGGAGTCCACCTCGCAGATTTACTCGCCCAGCATGACCAGATCCTGTCCCTCCATGAGGGAGTTTCGTAAGGGCTTGGTTCTAAGGGAACTTTCTTCATGTTTTAACTGATTTTTCTGACTTACAGCTGAGGGCGAGCACTTCATCACCATACCCAGCTTTGTGATGCGCGGCGCCGGCAAGCAAACGCACTACGAGTACGAGGTGCGCATCGCCCTGCCCGATGGCAAGCTGAACATCCTGCGGCGCTACAGTCGCTTCCGGGAGCTGCACCTCTGCATGAAGCACTGCTACGGGGCCAAGGTGAGTCGGAGTTAACAATGGAAAGTTTTAAGATGTAAACTCCCAGGCTTTTATTTTCAAATAATAACATCGGATTGATTTTATTTCAAATGATTTCGGTTTCTCTCGATTTTTCACGAGCTGATCGTTCATACTCGCCAAACCAAAGTGACCGTTAATTCTTTCCCTAAAAATCTAGCTTCATTCTTTGCGTTAGGACTATTATCGATAACATTTTACCAACTGGTCACTAATGTGACCGTGTAATACAAAATGAGGTGTTTACAAAGATTTAATTATTAATTATTATTGTTCGTTAGATCTCTGCCCTGCCCTTTCCGCGACGCGAGCTCTTCGCCTCGAACAGCGAGCCGGTGGCCAAGCACCGACGGCGCCTGCTGGAGCTGTACCTGCGCCGGTTGTTCGTCGTGTGCTCAAAGATACCACAGTGCCCGATCTACGATGGTCCCGGCGGACCGGGCCTCACGCGCGCCTCCCTCGTCCAGCTGTCGTCTTTTTTCAAGAAGGGCCTGTTCGAGAACGGGAAGCACGGGACGGGATAATAGTTAACCTACTGCTGAACTATCTCCTGCCTACAGTGTGTCTTTTCATTTACTTGTACTACCTGTTGAGCTACATGAACGATGGCGATGACAACTTGGACCTGTTTTGATTGTTAGCTAGCCCAAGTACTACCTACTAAGTAAGAGTAAATTAAGTCCTTAAGCAACTAGGTAAGACCACCAGTGTCCTTTCTCACTCACAAGCACACACATGCTACATTTTTTCTACCCATTGTTATTAACTGTGTCGGAGCTTTATATGGAAATCCCACTGTAACTGCCAGCGGCGATGTTGCAATCAATCTCTGTGCAAATATTGTTAGGTTTGTTGCTGTTTTGCGGCCAGATTTAATTAGTTAATTATTTCCCTTTTACTAGCTAAATATATACGACTTAAATGTACAACTTCCAAAAGTTATTCCAGTTATTTATAGTCTGTGATTACCAATTGAAGTTATATTAAATTAGAATCAGAATCCAAACAAATGAACGTAACTGAACATTTCATTAACAACAGTCTACAATCTCTTAGCCGTAAGCCATTACTTGTATGTACAAATCGAACACTGATGGGTCTAGGTGGGCAGATGTTTAGCAGTAGGTGTAAGGTACACTAGCCAGTAAGTCCTAGCTCTAAGTCAATGCGTCGCAATTAAACTAAACTAAACTAATTACGAGTACAATTCCCGGAAATGTAACAACATGAAATGTTCAGTGTAAAAAGCATAGACTAAGTTTACTTCTAGCGATAAGTTGATTGTGAATGGTGAAAATTGATCGACCGGTGGATCGGTGGATCGGTCGATGGCAATAAGTGAAACAATAATAATCTAAATGTGTAATGAAACCTGCGCCCACTCAAACGGAACTACCGACTTGACAACCGAGTGGGTGCTGTCCAAAAAAAGAAAAAAAATATACGTAAATATATACAACCTATTAAAAATTGCTGTTGTTAATCTGTGGTTTTCAAGAATTGAATTCATTGCAGTGGCGGAAGGAGTACTCATTTAAGACCACCAGTGTATTGTACAGCTGCGGCAAGAAAAACAGCACCCTGATACACATTTATCATTGTTAAACGTTTTTGTTTAACTTTTTAGTTTTTTAAACTTGTTTGGGGGTGTTTTTGAAATGTTTGGTAATAATATCAAGAAATATAGTGCATTCGTTGTCAATAACAATATAGTTTAGAAATGTTTTAGATAAGAATATTGAAAATTTTAGGTGGCAACAAAAATATATCTATTTCGAAGAAAGCGGTGAAATCAAAAGAGAAAAAGAAATCATAAGCTGCATTTTTTAAAATTATTGTAATAATTTATAATCTTTATTTAAATACTTTATTATACCCTTGCAGAGGGTATTATAATTTTGACCAGATGTTTGCAACGCAGTGAAGGAGGCATCTCCGACCCCATAAAGTATATATATTCTTGATCAGCATCACCAGCCGAGTCGATCTAGCCATGTCCGTCTGTCTGTCTGTCCGTCTGTCTGTCCGTCTGTCCGTCTGTCGGTTTCTACGCGAACTAGTCTCTCAGTTTTTGGGCTATCGAGCTGAAACTTTCAGCATAGTCCTATTTCTTTAGCACGCGGTATATATGTCGGAACGACCGGAATCGGACTACTATATCCTATAGCTGCCATAGGAATGATGGCGAAATTAATGTAAAAAAAATTTAAACTTCTCGGTTTTTCAACGTATTTTAACAAATTTTGAGATATAGCAGTTTTTTATAGTTCTAGAATTACGGTTTTAATTTCATTAAGATCGGAACACTATATCATATAGCTGCCATAGAAGCGATCGGTCGATTTATATGAAAATGTAAAATTCTACATGTAAAATGTAAAATTTACAAAATTCGATGTTTTTTCAACATTACTAAAATGGTTCGATTTTCAAAGATCCAATTGCCGACTGCAAGGGTATACCAACTTCGGTTTACCGAAGTTAGCTTTCTTTCTCGTTTTTATATTAATTTTAAAACCTTTAACAGCCGGAAGAGCCTCACGTCTCGGCATTGAATCCTTAAGATTATTTTTATCTTTTATTGTATATTTTGCCATCATCTTAGTGTATAATTTCGATATATTTGTAAACATATTTCTTCGGGGCTTTCTTTTTACATAAACATTTACAGATGTATTTAAGGGAATAATCCAAGAAAACATACATATTTTTAATCAGGAAACCATTAAAACTAAGGAAATTTAAAACAAAAAGGCAGGGGAAAGAAATGAGTACATGAAACAAAGGTGAATAATATGAAAAAGGAACAAAAAACTAACACAGAGTGTACATTTTTGAACGTAACTAAGTACAGAAATTCGTGTAGCCTTAAGTGTCTACGACTTCTTCGTGTTTTCGGCATCTTTCCCTCGTCAAGACCAAAAGGAACTGACTTCGCCGCAAGTGTGGTAAAGTGGATGGGTAAATGACCTTGGCCTAAGTCTATTTAGTCTCGGTTTAGTACTGAAATCTCTTCCTCTTCGGCTGATCCATGTACTCATCCTCGTCCTATTCGCTCTCCTCTTCCTGCTGCTCCGGAGGAGCGAGGCGATGGGGGTTACGGGACTGGGAGGTCGGCAGCGGTATGCTCACCCGGTGGCGTTGATTCGCCGAGCGTCTGTCCGCCGATGGGCGGTAGTACATGGTGGACTGCTGGAACTCCTCGGGATCCTCCTCAAAGGCCCGCGAGTAGTCCTCGATCTCCTCGTCTTCCAGATGCGGGGCTCCATTGGCAAAGGCCGCAAAGCGCATGGGATTTTGCAGCTTCGTGATGAGGTTCCACTGCTTGCACTCGGGACTATTGAGGTACGTTCGCAGTTCGGACAGTGACTGGGCCGTTTCCCTGACCGTCTGTTGGTAGTACTCCTCCTGGGTTAGCAGGCGCCTCTTCGGCGGAAAGCGGCGTCGGTACATGAGCTTGCCGTATTGGACCAGCGAGGGGGGAAGGTAGTAGGACACAAAGGTCACCACCATCAGGAAGATGACCGCGCTCGTGTGCCAGCTACTGAAGTACATCAAGGCACCGCCCGTCGCCTGCAGCACCCACATGATGATGTTCTGCGAGCGAGAATTCTTCGGGGGCCCGATGCGGTAGCAAATCAGGAACGATACAAGTCCGGTGACCACCAGATACCCCACCACATAGTCACGGTAGGTGAGCAGGATGAGGCGCATGTTGTCCGTCAGCTGCTTCAGCACGTAGAAGCCAAGGGTCCAGCCGCCAATCAGGACGCCGTACATCATGGGGCGCCGCGGTATGAGCTTTGCCGTTAAGTATATGACCACCAACATGGAGGCGCAGATGCCCATGATGACCCCGGCCAGGTAGTAGAACACACTGTTCTTGGCCAGCCGCCGACTGATCCAGAAGGTGAGAATGCCGGCTGCCAGCTGCAGAAGACGCCACTTATCCAAGGGCAGTTGGTTCAGGGTCACGTTGTAGGGCTGGCGGGTGGCGACGCCAATGCATTGCGGCTCAAAGGGGGAAAGCTGGATGCGTTGACGCTTCTGGGAGAACAGTGTCACACTGAAGAGCGATCGCTGTTCGTTGTAGTGCTCCAGGACCTCCTCCGGCGTCTTGCCCCCGTACTGCGCATAGTCTTCGCCCTTGATCGCCAGATTGAACTCCACCGTCTCCAGGAGGCTCAGTAGGGAGTGCCTCTTGCCCTTGTAGCAGTAGGTCCAGAGCGTCCTCGACCCGTAAGGATTAGCCATAACGTTGATGGACGTGCCCGGCGCCAGGTGAACAGTGTCCGACGTTTCCGCAGCCGCCATCGCCGTAGAGCTTTGCGCAAAAGCCAGGGTGTGGGCTGCACTTAATATGGCCAGTGCCAGCCGCCAAAATCCCAGCCACAGCATTTTCAGCGGATCTTTTCACTTGTTTTTGTTTATATTATCTTATTTATCAAAACGCTCAAAGCCTTTCCTTTCCCTTGGAATACTGCTCGATGACTGACTGACAATATAGCCTAGAGCTCCTTAATACTCTGTGTGTTTTCATTGAAAACATATTATTTGACATCTGACAAAAGATTTTCTATCGGCCTCAGTCTGGGGACTTAGCAGGCCAATCCATTGCATGGAGGGATTTGCCCTTAAGCCACTTATAAAAAATATTATAAATAATAAAATATTTTGTCCATTATTGATTATTGGTCTTCCGCTTAAGAAAATGCAGTTGTATATTAACTGCACTTTATTTGCCCTCATCGGCTGGTGGTAAGCTAGAACTAATACATGCCATTGAAAATAAGTCTGGGAGAGCGAAATGGAAAGCTGGAAGGCCGCTAGCGTCCATTTTACTACAATTATTTATTAAATTATTGTTTATACTTATTTAAAACAAGGGTAAGATATCAGTGTTCAAAGTCCTATATCGTTTTTTGATTGATAAATGCGGGAGTATTTAGAGTATTTAAAAATAGCAGTTGGCGGGAAAACAGCTATTTTCCAAGCCAAATTGGTAGCTCTTGCGTCTGGCCTTCAGCTAATAGACGCCGCCACCTAAAAATAAGCGCACTATGAAGCATATAGATGGCGCTAGGAAATTAAGTGGATAACAGAGGGCGCCAAGAAAAGGCTAAAGGTGGGAAACTTTGGTTGGAGCCAATGCATTGGCAACATTGCAATGTTTCCTTGAAATTTGGCTGATGCAGCATTTTATACCTTGTATGGTATCACAGGATGCTTCTGTTTTATCAAAAACCCAGAACAAATAAATTAAAAATTTATTGATGTAATTTATCTAATTGTCTAATAAATTAACATTTGGACAATGGTCCAGAAAAAGGTATACCAAGATACCAAAATTTAAAGCCTATAAACATGTGTTACTTTTATTTATATTGTTAAATGAATATGCATGTACATATGTACATTTACCGAGTATGATCAGTTTACGGCATATTTATGTTTTTGTTTTGAATATTTGTACCGAAACTCACAAGTATGCTATTTTTCCTTCTTTCTACTTTAAGTGCTGGGTTTGCTTTTCGTTCTTATTTTTTCCATATTCGTCTTTTGTCCACATGCTGGTCTCAAGATTTTTGTACCAACAATAAACTAATATGAAAACAGAAATAGAGATAAGCAATGCATTGACTAACTGTTAATATTTTAGTTTCTTTCACCTACTACTTTTGTAAATCGTTTGCTATCCCATTAGGGTCCGTCCGTCTGTCTGTCCGTCTGTTCGTTTCAACGCAAACTAGTCTTTCAGTTTGTGGGTTATCTGTCATTATGCTGCCATTAAAGATATCGGATTTAAATTAATATCATCCCTTAATTTAATTATGGTAATACATTTTAAATTTCTTTCAAATCGAAGCACTATATATTGCAGCTGCAATAAAAACGATCGGGCCAAATTAGCCAATTTTCGTTGTTTTCAAAGATTTCGGAATACAACTAATTTAAATTAAGGGTATATAAACTTCGGCTTTGCGAAGTCAGCTTCCTCTCTTGTTATTAATTAAATTTCAAGACCTCGAAGCTAGACTTTTAGCTGTGTTGCAAACACTTTTAAATTTTGCGCTGATAAAGCCCTCTAATCTCGCGAATATGTTATGAGCCTATTTCTGAGATGAAAGTGCAGTATCTGCTCCTCGCCTAAGCAGCTCTCAGTATGCCGTTGCATTTTGAAGTAATCAGTCAAGCTATAGGTTTATTATTTAGTCAAAGTGCCCGCTATAGTGCCCCGATAAGCAATCGATTTTCATCCCAAATATGTTCACGCTTAACATAAGCTCAATTGGACTGTGGCGAGTACTGATCTCCGTGCTTCTAGTGAAGCTTTCCGTGGATTGCGAAGCCAGAAGTCTGACGGAGAAGCCGGATAGAGCTGATGATGGGAGCTCTTCTGCGGATTTCCTGCAGATCTATGCAGATCGCATGAAATCCTACATGAACCTCTCTGTGGCGCCATGTGACGACTACTACGAGTACGCGTGCGGCAATTATCCGCATGCCAAGCCAGATCACTTCTCCGTAAATCGGCGGAACAATATGAACGACCTGTTCTACACCCTGAACGATATCACGGTTGAGCTGCTGGAACGGACGGATCTGGCGGAGGCCCTCAACGTGTCCGGGGAGCTGCTGGTAGCCCAGCGCTTCTACAACGCCTGCATGGAGGCAGAGCTTCTGCAGTTTCCGGCTTCCGATCCCGCCTACCTGGCCCTCATAAGATCGTCCGGGGGATTCCCCGCTGTCGACGGTGGCGCCTGGAATGCATCCGACTTCAGTTGGGTTAACATGAGCGCCCACCTGACCAACTACGGGGCCAATGGACTGATCCGCGAGGAACTCGCTGCACCTTATCCCTTTTTTCCGTTCTTTAGGCCGCCCCATCTGGGATTCGACCACATCGTCCACACGAGCAGCATTGCCAGCAACGACTCTCGCGCCTTCCGGCTCAACGAGGAGCGGATGGGTGGCTACCTACAAGCCTACAATCTGTCCGAGGAGAGGATAAGCGAAGTAATCAGCGGGGTGTTTGCCTTTTGGCGTGACGCCCTCGCGGTGTCCGAGGAGTTCAATGAGGACTGCGAGTCGCTGTCCTTTGAGGATGAGCCGGGTAAGTTTACCCAGTGGAGCAGCTACTACGCGATCGCCTGGAACGGGCTCAACGTCACTAAACACCAGGCCTGCGATACTTTCAACGTGGAGTGGGACAAGGTGTGCACCCGACACCCGGAGGCCGTGGCCAACTATATGGCCATGCAGCTGCTCTACGCACTCGACGCCAAGCTGACGGAGGCCAAGTACCAGCAGGATCACTGCGCTAACCTGGTCCAGAGATCCATGACGTTCCTTATAGACAAACTCTACATGACGGTGGGTTCGATTCAAGGAGGGTTATTATTAGCTTCTACAACCCACTTTATTCTCCACAGGAACACTTCAGCAAGGCGAAGCGGATGGAGGTGTCGACCATGGTGCTGGAGCTGCTGAAGAGTCAGCGAAAGTCGCTGGAAGAGGCCGACTGGCTGGACGCCGAGTCCCGTGTGGAGGCGCTGCTCAAGGAAAACGCCATGAAGTTGAACATCGGATCCCTCAAGGACGAAGCACGTACGGATCCCCTGGTGCGGCAGATAGCCAGCCTGAAAATCGACGAGGACAGCTTTGCAACAACCAACATTAACTTGGCGAGGCACATGGTCAACACCGACCGCTTCAGCAGTCTGCACTTCCAGGAACTGGCCAACGACACCCTGCTCCAGAGTATGTATCTGGGCATGCAGGTCCAAGCTGGCTACTTAGTCCTGGATAACTCCATTAACGTGATGGCCGGCATCCTGCAGCCACCTGTCTACCACCGATCGTGGCCCCAGGCCCTGAAGTTCGGTACCCTTGGCTTCGTCGTGGGCCACGAGCTCACGCACGGCTTCGATACGACCAGCTCCCTCTTCGACAGTAAGGGAACCATGCGCCTCTGGTGGACGCAGAAGACGCAGCGCGCCTTCGACATTCGAACCCTGTGCTTCATCGAGCACTACAGCAATTACACCATACCAGAGATTGGACGCAATATCAACGGCGTTAGGACGAAGGACGAGAACATCGCCGACAACGGAGGATTGCGCCAAGCCTTTGACGCCTACCAGAGCCACATAAAGCAGCATCTGGAGGATCCGGAGGAGCAGAAGGCCAGCGAGCAGATGCCAGGCCTGGACCTCAAGCCGGAGCAGCTCTTCTTTCTGGGCTTTGCGCAACTCTTCTGCGCCGACACCCAGGAGGAGCACTACTGGAAGCAACTGACCGACGTTCACACCGTCGACAAGTACCGGGTGTTGGGGGCTCTTTCCAATAGCGACGCCTTCGTTCAGGCCTACAACTGTCCCGTGGGAAGTGCCATGCGCCCTGGAACCGAGACCTGTCGTATATGGTAGGATCAATTATAATTTAATAAATAAATGAGATTCCTCAAGAAGCATTTACAAATTTACTGAATCTTTGAAATTTAAAAAATTTACTAAATATGAGGTCTATGTATATTATGTATCTGGTTTATTGGTTAATAAATAAGAACGACTTAAGAACTGCTATTTACATTTTGCTTATTATTTGTCTCAGCAAATTTCTGCATTTTGAATTGTACAAGAATTATGACATAGCCGAGGATGGTGACCAACATCTGTAAAAATGCTTATTAAAAAATAATATATAGATTTTTAAATACATTAAATTACCCCTCCAAAGTATTTAAGACTGATGTCGAAGAAACCGCTGCAGGTAAAGAGGAGTTTTAGGTGCTGCATTTGAAGGCTGTACTCCCTTAAGCCCATTTTTAGAGTAGGAAAATCCTCGGCGGCAGGCAAGCTCCGAATCCGACGCAGAATGCGTGGAATGCTTTGATACTAAGCAGATTATTAGTAAAAAATAAAATAAATACTTGATTTATACAGGCATACATACCGCCTTGGTGCAGCATTCACTGTAGGAGCAGACCAGTAACAGGTTGAGAGTCAGAAGCGTACTGACTCCCACTCGCTCTTTATAGAAGGAAATTAATATAAAATATTTCCCAAAAAATTTAGGAAGATTACATACTATAGTTACAGCAATCATTCGGATTCCCTGTCTTTATGATGGCCCAGTTCACCACGTGCAGGATGGTGAGGCCGTTGTAGAGGAACAGCAGCATCATGCCCAGGGTGAAGTAACTGGCCAGCTCGCCGACCAGTCGCCAGATGCGACCCACAAGCCGCTGGTTGCGCCTCAGGGCCACGCACAGCTCCTGAAGTCTGTCCCGGCTCTGGCAGTCCTCGAGCTCCTGGTAAATCTCTTGAAGAGTGTGCCGCACCCGGAGAATCAGCTCGTAGGTAAGTAACACGAACACACAATACTCCGGGCCCTTGAACTGCAGCATAATCAGCACGATCTCGGTAATGACCTTATTTGGCCAGGTGACGAACGGACCCCGGCGGTCGAAGCTGAAGTGTGGTACAAGGGCCACAAGGATGACCATCCACAGGCCCACACCGGTGGCCAGCCGGTAGCGGAAGCTCCAGCCGCGTCGCATCTCACCAAAGCACCCTGAAGCCCTGTCTATATCCGCTTCCAGATCCACGATCTCCTCGTAGATACCGCCAAGACGTCGATAGTTCAGCAGCATGTTCAGGTGGTTGGAGATGGCCATGATGAAAACGAGGACCTTGTGCGTGTTTCCCATGACCTTGCTGAAATCCTCCACATGGAACTGGTCCAGTTCCATATGCAAGCCGACTATGTTAACATAGCACTCGTAGGTGACAAACAGAAGTGTTCCGAATGCAAAGCAGCAGTATCCTCGCTTTAGATGCCGCATAAGAGCCTTGTTCGATGTCCTTTCAAAAAACATGGGTGGAGTTGTGAGAGCCATTAGCGAGAATAGCTGCAGATATGGCCGGGCAGAGGCCAGCAGGCGACTTCGATTGGCTTCCATTTCCGGCGGGGCCTTAAGAGAGACTGAGACCTGTAAACTTTCCAGGTAAGGAGCTCTCTCAACCAATTTTATTAATTGTTTTGATTATATCTACATATTGTACCATTTTCCCTTAAGATGGGTTAAAGAGTTAACAATGGAAAGCCATTTTATTTAGCATTTAAAGGCAAAAATTAGCGGTCTAATAAGATCATTTATTAATTGATTATTAAGTTATTACATTTCCATGTATTAAACGCTGATGTTGAGGTTCGATTTGTATTTAGTCTCGGCAATTGTCTGAACTTTAAATTGTATGAGAATTATGGTATACCCGAGTATGGTGACCAGCAACTGCCAAAAATATGTTGATTAGCTCTAGATTATTTAAAGTATTTAATTTTTTTTAGTTTACCCCTCCAAAGTATTTTAGATTGATGTCGAAAAATCCGCCGCAGCTGAAGAGCAGCTTCAGATGTTGCGCCTGCAAGGAGTATTCCCGCAAACCCATGCTCAGAAGCCGGAAATCTCTGACTGCAGGCAAGCATCGAATCTGGTGAAGGATGCGGGGGAAGCTGTTGTACTGGAAATAAATGAATTAAGAGACATTTAGTGGGAAATTCACATACTTACGGCATCCGTGCAACGCTGACTGAGGAAGCAGGCTATAAGTAGGTTAATGAGCAGCAAAAGGCAAGTGCCAAATCGGTCTGGGGAGTAAGAGAAGTTCAATTTCAGTAAGAAACAACCCATTAACTATCCAATTTTACCCACCATAGCGACAGCAGTCGTAGTCGTTGAATGTGTTGATGTACGCCCAGTTGGTCACGTGCAGGATGGTCAGGCCGTTGTACAGGAACAGCAGTATCATGGGCAGCGTGAAGTAGGTGCCCAGCTCGTCCACCACTCGCCAGACTTCCCCAATGAGCAGCTGGTTGCGCTTCAGGGCCACGCACAGAGCTCGCAGCAGGTCCGGGTGGTCGCAGTCCATCAGCTCCATCTTGAGCTGCAGGAGCGTGTGGCGCAGTCGCAGCACCAGCTCGTGAATCAGCACCACAAACACACAGTACTCCAGGCCCTTCAGCTGCTGCATTACCAGGACGATCTCGGTGATTATCTTCCACGGCCAGCTGACGTACGGACCCATGGCCAGCAGAGTGAAGCGTGGCAACAGGCCCATCAGCAGGATCAGCCAGAGTCCCACGCCAATGGCCAAACGGAAACGGAAGCTAAAGCGGTGCTCCTGCCCACCGAAGCACTGGGAGGCATCGTCGATTTTTGCCTCCAGAGTCGCAATGTCCTCGTAGATGCCGCCCAGCCTATCATAGTTGAGCAGCATGTTCAGGTGGTTGGCGAGGCTCATGACCGAGAGCAGAATCTTCTGGGTGTTCCCCATGACTTTGGTGAAGTCGGCCACCTGGTAGTCGTCGACTTCCTCGATTATGGCCAAAATATTCACATAAGTCACGACAATGACCATCACAAGGATGGACAGAGCATAGCAACTGTAACCAGCCATCAAGTATCTTCTGAGACGATGATACGAGGTCCTGCCAAAGCTCTGGGGCGGTGGTGTCAGGGCGAACACGGAAAAGATCTGCAGATAGGGAAAGGCTGTGGCCAACAGGCGGCTCCTGGTGACCTCCATTTCCGGGGACATCCGAAACCGAACTGAACTTATTAACTACACACTCTGGATCGTTTTGAGTTATTTTGAAATAACAAAAAGCCTTAGTAATCCTTAGTAATCCTTATATTGAGCACAATTGTCCCTGCCTCGTCACTACCTTTCAGAATAACTAATTACTCGGAATACCGAGCGAGCTCACTTCACCTAATTAGGTAGATAAGACGAGCCATGATCCATGAGGTGCTCCCCCGCAAGATTTCTATCTTGGTGCCTGGCCCATTTCCACGTCATAACCCTGGTAATTTCCATTTTCCATTCCCCATGCAAATGTGAGCTAAATTGTTTTTGTCTTGGCCGGCAATCAGCATTGTCTTTCGACGATTGCATGTGCATCCACATCCACAGCCACATCCACATCCACACACATTTCCATCGCTCCATCTGTCGCTTTCAATTGCTCCACTTTCTTGCTTCATTTTCCATTTTGTGCACATAATTGCACTTCTTGTGAGCTAAAGTGGGCAAACATCCACTGCCGCCCACAACCACTCACCAGTCCAGGCCAAATCAAATGAAAACACCCTCAGACCCAGATGCGAGCTCCACACTCCACTCCTCTGCACTCTGCACCCGCTCCGTTCAATCCCCGACCACTTGCTAATCCCGTGCTGGAATTTCCACACACACGAGGAGCCGGGATTCGGTTGGGGGTTGCCGGCGCGACGGCAAGACATTGACGGGATTAAGTGTCCTTTTTAATTTTAAACTACTTCACTTCACTTTGCACAGTCAATGAGTGCGCCGTGCCACCTCCTCTAGCCCTGACTCGGTTGGGTTTCCCCTTTCTTTTTTATATTTTTTTTTTATTTTCTGTTACTTTGGCCATGTATGTTTCTCTTTGGAGTCCTTTTCTTTTAAGCTTGATTAAGCACTTTGTGTAACTCTATGACATGGACATGCATTTGCATGCTGGACGCCGTGCCAATGGCATTTTTAATTTGCCATAGCAACATATCCTGATCCGGCTCCAGCACTCATCAGTGATGAGGGCTTAGAAAAATGGGAAATATAATATAACACATTAGAATATTCTTATTAGCTCGAAAGCGTGGATGTTTTCCATTTAATATTGATGGTAATATACTTCTAAGTGTGTCACAGAATTTGTACTTGAGAATTACAAGTGCACTCTTTGCAGCACCTTTTACTACGATGAATGAGGGAGGGCGAGAAGGTTCTAAGTAATCGACAACTATATTTCAAATGTGTAGTTTCATTACAAAATATTCATTATCAAATATATTTTTAAGAAAATTAAATATTATTACACAATATCTCCGACAGATCCGGAAAAAGGCCAGATTGGCACCGCGGCTCTGCACTCTTCCTCGAGAGCAGCGCAAATTGCCATGCATTAGTATCGGAATTGCAAGAGGACAAGGCGACGACGTGGATGGGGTCCCAGTGGGCGGGCAGGAGTGGTCCTGGAGCGTGCTCCTCATTTATTATGCAGGCCAGTGAAGTAACAATGACTTTGGATTATTGCTTCCTCCCTGCCGCAACAAACAATTGAAATACAATAAAATTAAATAATTTTTAACAAGCCACAGGAAAGCGGAAGTGCTCGTCCACACACACTCATACTCCTTTACCGACTTACATGGCCTTAATAGCCAATCTCTGGCATTGGTGCACAGATAGTCCATGAATACATCCATATATATGTACCGATATGTGCGCCGTTTTTTGCGCAATGCATTTTATCATTCTTATTACAAAAATATTGTTTATTGTTTAAATTGCATTTAACTTTAGTAAAAAGAAAAAAAAATGATGGGAATATTGATATATTTTATTCGCAAAGGTAAATAAATCCCACATAAAGGGACTGTGTATGTAAGTTCCCACCGGCGGTGAGTGTGTCTGCGAGCAATAAACAAATACGATTTTATTATTTATTATTTATGTATTCATGGCCATTAAACGGATATCCGTGGCCATGGCGCATTAAATTGCAGTGCCAGCCGCATTTCCCCTTCACCTTCTCATGCTCTCATGCCTTGCAAGGCTCTCGCACTCCTCTGGACCGTCCGTAAAGCGGATCACGTGCCATTGCCATAGAGACGGCTTTAATGCACTCGCACTTCACATCCCGACAACGAGGAGTGCTTTTTCCAGGAGCAGGAGCTTCATGTTAAAGAAACAGATTGCAGCTAGTCATAGAAGCGATTTAAATATCATCAATAAAAATTAGTAAGCTTACCTTTTCATTTTCTGATTATAAATAATGCCATAATGATGTTTTTTAAAGGAAACTCTACACGTTAAGAGGAGCTTAAAGTCATGCGAATTACAGAGTTTAAATCAATTTGAATTCAATGTTTTAAATCGATTTTCTAAATGCTTTATATACACTCAGAAAAATAATCGCCCTGAAATTTAGAAAATCGCCATACTTTTGTCACCAAAGGCGACTCGCCCTAAAAAGCAGAAATTTGTTTTCTAAAATTGAGAGAATTTATTTCTAAGATAAAGGGCATCTGACCTTAAAATAAAGAAAACTATTTTCTAAAATGTAAAAAAAAATTCTAAAGCCTAGGGTAGTTAATGTCTTAAATTAAGAAATAAATTTTTCTAAATTTAAGAAATTTTATTTTCTTAAAATTAGAAAATAGAATTTTTTTTTTAAATTTAGATATATGTTTTTCTGAAATTTAGAAAGGCATTTTCTATTATTAAATAAAATATTTTTTAAAAGTATAACAAATTTTTCTATTCTTTTATTTTCCATTAACATATTTATGTACACTTATATTTTCATTTTTCTTTGCTTAAAAATAATATAATAATTTAAAAATACATTTTTGGTTTTGGAACCCTGCAAAATTCTAAATATATAAAGGAAATGTAAAAAAATAATAATAATAATCATTTTGTTATGTTTTTAGGGAACATTGGCTTAGTGTTTTATAATACCTGCAGGGTTAAAGCATATCTTCTTATTTCTACTATTTTATATATATTTTACCTTTCAGTTACAATTAATAAAAAGAACTCTCGAATTGATATTTAGCTACAACTTAATACCCTTAACACCTTAAACATCAAGTAAGCTTCCTTTGGGAGCCATAAACATTCCGTTATCTTAGAAAACAATCTCCCGAATAATAACGAATTTAAGGAAGTATCAATTGCTCGGGATCAGGGATGGAGCCTGACTGGCTGCGTTTGCTGTTGGTGACTCACGGAGCTCTCCTTCCGCCGTTCGCGGCTTGTGGTTGGCGGTTTTAGTTGACTCGGAGACCGGAGAGATTGTCTTGCTATCAATATGTAATCAATGCTTTCAAATAACTTTGCCATTCGCAACAAGGCTTTTGTTTTGCACAAATCAGGGGACTGAGAGCCGACGACATCGGCGGGTGCGTCGTGTTCGGAGTTGGGTAATGGCATCGCCTAAGCCAGCAACCCGGGCGAAACAATGCACGTCAGGAGCGGAGTGGAGTGGAGTGGATTCTAGAGGAGCAGAGCGGATTGGAACTGGGACTCGACTCTGAGATGGCGTGTGTCGCCAGCCTGGGGGCGCACAAAAGGGATTTCAATAAGACGCACACAATCTGTGCTGAAAGCTTAAACAATAAATGTGAAAATTCCGCCAGAGCCTGTAGATATTATCAGGAGCTTTGATTCTTGCAACCAGTATATCAGATCGCTTAGATATCCTGAAAATAACACTAAACCTTATATAATCCAAAGGGTGTGTCTGCTATTTATAAAGGAACGTTGTTGATTTTTTAGAAATTTATTGAAAGCTTAAATATTTAATTTGATACGAGTTTTTCTTTATAATAACCTGAAACAAACTTCTGGAACCCTCAAACCTACCTCTACTTTAAAAAAATGAATGAAATTATTTATATTAAATATTAATTCTACTTTTTGTAGGATTTTATTGGAATTTTCTCTAACACTTGCCAAGATCCTCGCACGAGGCTCACGTACTCTGAACTTACCCATCGCTAGGACTACTTAATGTTGCGGTTGAAGGGAACAGGACAATGCGACATGTGTAGCCGTGTATCCCAGTTCCGTGCATTCGAGCATCCAAGCATCCCAGAATCTGAGTATCTGAGTATCTTCCATGTTGCCAGCCAGACAATGCAGATTAGCCCCCAAACGGGGGGCTCAACACTCGAGACCTTCGTGAGAGACAAAGGCTCTCGGCTGGGACTTTAATGAATAACAACATGAAGGAGTGCGGGGGCAGCAGGAGCTGGCATCCACATCAATTACATTGCGGTTGACTGCCATTGCCAGGGACACTCGCCGCCCAATCGAGCGGCAGGAGAAGGCGAAGGCGGAGGCGGAGACACGTCCGCATATGAATATGAAATACAGAAGAAGCACACACACACAAGTGTGTGCATGCGGCCATATCGATGAAAATCAATTCCACTGTCATTTGGGAATCTCTCAATTGGTCCAAGCAGCTGAAACTTTTGTGTTTGTGGCACTGAATTGTCAATAGCAGCAGCAGCAGCCGAGGAGGCAGCAGCTCAAGTTGATTCAGCTCCATTATCTGTGCAATTTGGAGCACGGCTGCTGCAACTGTCGGTTTCGGTTTCGATCCACCTGCCTTTTTGACCTCTTCGCCTGCGGCTTATTGGCCAAATTAGTTTTGCCTGATTGCAAATTGTACACAGCACCTCCTCCGCCTTCTCCTCCCCCTCATCCATCTGACAGGACGTAAATTCAATGTCCTGGCTGGTATATGTTATGGCTTCATATTGCCGACGTTTTAAACCCGACCACATTCACATCCACATCCGTATGAACCCTGCCCTCGTCCCACCCCTGCCCTCACCCTGCTGATTTATGTTTATGGGCTTGGCAAATATTTGCGCCACTTCAAAAGCATTATGATGATTATTAGCATTGTTTGCCATCGTAGTAAAACTGTCATACGTGTCTGGCTGGCTGTTGCCCAACATTTGCAGTGCCACAGTATAGAAAAAAGAGAAGAGAGCATCGCCAAGTGGAGCTTCCACTGACTGAAGCTATAGCTGTATGGCTGTAACTGTAACTGTAACGGACAAACGTGAAACGTGACCGACGTGATGTTTATGCGAAAACATTCCCCCGTCATCAGAGTAAGTGCGATTGCGAGTGTGAGCAGCGGCATTAGCATCCGACATCTGAATACCATATCTGGAGAAGCAAGCACATCATCAGCGAGTTCCTCTGAATTCGACTAATCGCCAAATGTGAGGCACCACAACTTTAAACTGGGCCTAAATCGAAGGCATCGTCTGTCATTGTCGGCTAAGAGGTTACCTCAACCCAAGGGGAAAGTTGGAGCTTAATCACTGAAGGGAAAACGCTGCCTAAATGGGGAATTATTCAATACAGAGGTAACAAAAATGGTTTTTATTGGAAAATAATAAACAAAGTTCAAGGATAGATTTGTGAGACTCTCCCCTTTTTTGGTGATTAGCTCAGTAAAGAAATCCTGCTTCTTATAATAAATTTAAAACCTTTTAAAATCCTATTAAAGTTAAATTTTTCCTTTATCTTCATTTTATTAAATTTATTCTCTGATTTCAACAGGAAATTGTACTCAGTGCACATATATGCTTAGCATCGACATTGGCAGCACTCTGAGCCAAAATTCGAACTAGCAGCGAGACAACTGCGTGACAATGCGAGGCCCCAGCTCGGGCCCAAGGCAAAAGTGGCTGGAAAACTTTGTGCCCCCCAAGAGTGGCTCTCTAACAGAGCTGGATCTGGAGCAGGAGCTACAAGGACAACGACAACGACACGGAGCAAGACAGCAGGATTCGCACCCTTGCCGACGCCGACGACGCCACCGCCACCGCTGCCACTGCCACCATTTTCAGTGTAAATATTTAAACAATAATAAGTTGGCGGAAAAACGTGGAGAAAACTCTTATGTTGCCAGCGCGCCAAAGTGAGGCAAACTTTTGTTATCTTTTCACCATGAAAATAGCACGAAATTGAACAGGAATACGATGGCGCAGCCAGACATGGTTAGGTGTGTGCTGGGTAGGTGGCTGGGTGTCTAGGTGGCACATGCCAGGTGACAGGTGGCATGGGAGACTACACATCGACGCGGTTCGACAGACAGTCGGGTTGAAAGCATTGCACGTGTACTAATCATCGCGGATGACGGCAACCTGGGGGAGTTTCGTTTCGTTCGTTTGGTATATCGCCTTTCATGTTTTCAATTAGCGTTAATGTCAGTGCAGCGGCCGATGACTTTGGATCCGCAGCTGGAAACTATCCCCATTGGCCAATGTTTGGTTTTAAACAATGAACTTATACCAGCTCAAATAAAGGCTTGTTACTGGTCGGAAAATAATATGGCCAGGCCCGTAAATTGAGTTTTGGAAAACTGAAAAATATTCGATATCCTGTCGGGGAAAGGCTGTCCAGTATGTTGAATTAGCTGAATGAATTTTAGATCATTAAATTACCTGAAAGAGCTACAAATTATACATAACTTTGTTGAAAAATTAGTTTTTTTTTCGGATATTGAGATAAATAGTTGAACTTGGCAAAGGCTTCGACTGCGGCTCAAGCTTCTGCAGCTGGAAATTAATTTCCGACAGGTTCAATCCATCATTTATGCCGCCGCACAGCCACCTTAGCCACCATGCCAAATTCTTTATTCATACCGTAACTGCTCTATAAATATTATCCGAGAATGTCTTGCCTTTACCCCGAAAATGTCATTTGCATAACCGTCAATCATACGCCGCGTATGGCGGTGGCTCTTGGTGTTCCACCTTGTTTGTTTCTGCTTCACTGAGTGTGCACACACACAATCCGCACACCCACACAGAGCTAACCCTAACCCAGCATATGTTCGATGGCATTGGAAATTTTGCTTCTCGATTTGCGTTTTGCGTTTTATTTCGAAATTGAATTTCAGCACTGATTATATTTTTTCCTTCCTTTCAAACCCACTCCCGGAAGCGAGAAGGTTGGGAATATGTAGGGGGCTGCATTGATTGAGGTGGGTGCGGAGGAGTCCCCTGTTGTTTGCGCTCCCTGCTTGCCGGGGGTGCATAAATAAGCGCCACTCAATTATGCAGACTGTGGGCGAAGCAGCTATAATCCTTTATCCTTCCTACCAGCGACGTGTCGATTTGATTTGCTTTGCAATTTATTTTTGAATTGCGCTGACAAGGACACACACAGCACACAGCATACAACACACATCTTACCTGCATACATATGGTATTTATATAATGTTTTTCCTCTGACAAAACGCTGAGAAGCTTAATGGCAAGTGCCTCTCACGATCTTGGGCAACATTTTGCCCCAAGCCTTGATTTAATTTCGATATTTACCTTCACACTTGAAGCGCTCTCTCTCGGCTTTTATTTCAAAAGGGATCCTTATTGGGGATTTTTCATTTGCTGTAAATTGAGCTGGCAATTAGCTGCTTGATAAGAAATTGGATTTTTTTGTTTTGTGTTTTTGGTTTTGCGTCGTCATTAGCAGGAATTTAAAACCTTTTTTTCGAGTTGGCAAAAGTTTGGGTCAATGCAAATATTTCATTTGAAGTGACACGACGCTGGAAATTTGTCTGAATTCCCTCGCCTGGCTCTGGCTCCGACTGAGGGTATTTAAATGTGGCCCATTACATTTTATATTGCCATTTGCCTTTGAGGTTTGTGTGTTACATTTAATTGCAAATTTCTGTTGAAAAAGTTCCACTCCACTCCTGCCTTCCGTTCGGTTCTCTTCCTTCGTTTCATTTCGGTTTACTTTCCCGTTTCAACTCATTAAAAAGTGAAACAAAAATGAGTTCGATGGGAGCGGAGGGACTCGGGATGTTAGTCTATTTACCCGACACTGCAGTAATTTCCCAGCAATTATTGGCCAATTCCGGCATACGCTTTAAGCGTTGCCGTTGCTGAAATATGCGATGGGACAGCTGTGTGCGTGTGCAGTGTGTGGCCTTCTCCCAATGGTTTTATAAATATTTAATGACTTGACCACAAAAATTGATTGACATTTGATTTTCCTGTTTGATGGGCCTGGGCGTTGACACTGCGACAGGCCAATTATATGTATTAATTACATTTTTACCTCTGTCCGTTCAATGTTGAAATTAATTTAAATTAAGCAGCGAGAGAGCCTGAAGTGTAATTAAAAAAATACATGAAATTATTTCAAAAATTGCAAATAAACTGCTGGCGGCAAGAAAAGCCTGACAATAAGCGTGATAATCGAAGTTTTTCGCTCGGCAATTGTGGAAAATTAAAGAAAAACGCCGCTCGCCACTCAAGTTGATGGGAAAATGTCAGCAACAGTTGGAGGCAGCCGCTAGGCGAAAGTGGAAATGCCTTAACTGGAAATCAAATTAAAATTGCGAACCAAATATATGCGCATATATATCCGTATACTATATATAT
This sequence comes from Drosophila tani, assembly GCA_008042535.1. Classification (NCBI taxonomy): domain Eukaryota; kingdom Metazoa; phylum Arthropoda; class Insecta; order Diptera; family Drosophilidae; genus Drosophila; species Drosophila tani. The sequence goes on from VNJO01008475.1 coordinate 530,714, forward strand.
AGGTTTATGCAATAAAGTGGCATTGTACTTGCGCCCGGCGTCATTTCAATTAAGTTGGCAATTGTTGGTCAAGTAAGCAGCATCCTCTGCTGCCAACGGTGTGCTCTGCTCCTCGCCCGCGTATCCGGGAATCAGCATATTTGCTGGCCGTGGCTTTAACCGCCTGGCCGCACATAATTAGTGTCATTGCCAGCGACGCCAGCGAGGTGGCCAGCGAGGTGTCCAGCAAATACATATATAGGCGGCGGCGAAAGGTAATTTGGAGCCCATTGGCAAAGACAATTGAACTTTTGATAAATTGCGGCCTGGCAGCAACAGCTGCTGATCTTATTACCGATGTCGTTAATGAAATATTTTCCAGGCCACTCGGATGGCCTACGCTACGTATGTGTGAGTGCATGTGTGACATCGTCAAGTATTAATATGGAATATTACGTATACGCACAGTTAACAGCTGAATGGTGTCAAGGCTGCACGTGGCTGCACGATTGTCCGACACACTTACGCGGAGTGCTTTTCAATTTAATATGAAAAGTAATTAAGTTTTAACAAATAAAATTTATAGTAAAAGCAGGTTATAAAGTTATGAAAATTTAATTAATTAAGGCCTGAAACTTTTCTAAAACTTAAGTAAGCCAGCGTGTGGAAATGCTAAGATATAATTAAGGTTAAACCCAGAATTAATCTCATGTTTACTGCAAATTATTGAAATATAAGAAATATTATTATAAATATAAACTTTTCTTGACTTAAAATGTTTTTTAAACAGTTTTTTATATATTTTACCTTTTAAGTGGTGAAATTAAATTATATTTTTTCCATTTATTCGCTTTATTTGTCGTGCAACCAAGAATATTGAATTAATACCAGTGTTCAGAGTTTGTCGCTGGCCCAAGTAAGCAATTATTTGCCAGATTCCCATTTTCCCTATTCGCCGTAAAGCACTAGTTACCTATTCCCCTTTATCCTTTATCCATTATCCCTTTTCGCTTGCGCCAGTCTGCTGGATTTCCCGGGGACTTTTTTCCGAATGCATTGGCAATAAATCGAAGCGCTGGCTTGGCTTCGAATCGCGGGCGGTGGCTGGTTAACCCAAATGGCAACAAATTAGAGCTCGAACTGTTTTCAGCTTGTTCTAATTCTTCGCCTCGCTGCCCGTTGAAAAATCGAAATCACTCTCGCTGCCGCCCGTGGGGGGCGTGGTCGCATTCGGAACGGACGAGGTGGAGGAAGCGGTGGCTGTAGCGGTGGCGGTGGCGGATCCGGATACGGCGGAGGTGGCGGGTCCAGGATTTGCGGCTGGGGTCGGTTTCGCGCTTGAGCTATCATCCGTTTCGCTGCTGTCAACGAAATTAACGCGCTTCTTCTTCTTTTGCTGCTGCTGCTGCTGCGCGTCATTAGGCGCCGCTTGTTTGTCTGTCGTCGAGAGTATCGATGTGGGCTTGAGGGGTTTATTGGCGGCTGGACTGGGTTCCGGGGCAGCTGGAGCAGCTGGAGCAGCAGTAGCAGGACTTTCTTCCGCTTCCGGGGCTTCCTTTTCAGTCACTGGATACGCTTCCTGCTGCTGCTGCTGAAGCTCCTCTTGCGGCTGCTGCTGCTGCTCTGGCTGCTGCTGATGTTGCTCATACGCACTGTAGTCGTAGCCCTGGACCCCACTGGCGTCGTACTCCTGGCCCCCGTAACTCCCGTCCGGCGCATACTGGGCCGCATTTGGATCGGCTATATACTGGCCGGTGGCCTCGTCGTATATGTAGCCCGGATAGGCGTTGGGATCATAGCCGCCCGCATACTGACCGGCCTCGTAGTTGCCGTAATCAATATTGGAGTACTCCTGCGGCAGGGCCACCTCGCCGCTGGTATCCCCCGCTGCTGCTCCTTCTTCGGATGCCGATGCCTGGGCAGGTGCATCAGCGGCAGGCCCGGCATCCGTGGCATACGCCTGATAGTCTGTGGGATTTCCGATTTCGCTGTAAAGCGGCTCCACCGCCGCGCTCTCGGGTTGCAGGTTGCCGGAATCGATGCTGGCGTAGATGGGCTCGCTGGCATCGCCATAACTGCTGGCATCGTATTGCCCGTAACCGGCCACCTCCGGCTCCAGCTGTTGCTGCTGCTGCTGTTGCTCCTCCACATCTCTCCGTTCCGGCTCTGTTGGCGATGTGTTGGTTACCAAATTCTCGAAAAATCCTTGCGTTGGCATGGCTCCACCTCCTACTGGCGCTGCTGCTGTCGCATTTCCTGTCAAACGTTCGCCGTAAATGGCATTTTCAATATTCTCAATCGACACACCGGGCTTAGGTTGGTGGGAGGACGGCGTGGTCTCCTGGCTCACTGGCGGCGACAATTGATTACCCCTTGCCAGCTGCTCATCAACCGCAGCCGCTGCTCTTTCCAGTGCCGCCCGGCTGGCTTTGACTTCGTCCAGCAAATCGTTGCTGATGCCAACTTTGGCCCCCACTCCTGATCCTCCTGCGGCCACGTCGCCGGAACGCACATTTAGGGGGCGTTTGTCTTCTAGGGGGCTAGGTGAGGTGCCGGCGGTGCTATCCTGGGGCCAGGGCTCATCGATTTTCAGCTCTCCAAAGTATGCTTCAAAGTCGTGTTGCTGTTGCCGCTGCTGCGGATGTTGCTGGAGCTGGTGATGTCGCTGGCCCGGCTCATTATGGCCAACGACAGTTGGTGATTTTTCATACTCGACTTTAGTCACGCGTGAATTTGTCCAAGCATCCAGGTTCAGGTCCAGGTCATCAGCTTCTCTTTGCGGTGGCCCGCCCACGTCACGGCCAGAAGTTGCAGCTCCTTGTCCTGGCCCCGTTCCCGCTCCTGCTCCTGCTCCTGCTCCTGCAGTCGGCAGCTCAGTTAACGTCAGCGATGGCGACGGCGATGGCGGTGTCTTTGGCAATTTATCAAACGTCAACGAGGATGTGGCCATCGTGGAGGAAGTGCTGCTCAGCTGGCGGGCACCCTTCTCCTGGTTGGATGTACTCGATGTCGCTGCCGTGGGCGTTCCCCCCGGTGTGGCCCTTCCGCCCATCTCCGCCTGATAATCACCTGTCAAGTGGGGCTGCATGCGCTCGGGTAAATCGGCATTCTCATTATCAAAGGCGCGCAGGGTGGCGCGCAGATCGAACAAGTTGGAGGTGCCAAGCGCCGCAGCCGCACCTCCGCCAAATAGCTCCGGATAGTAGCCGGGATGCGGAGCGGAATTGGGTGCCACGGGGGGAGCCATTGCAAAGGGCATGGTGCCGGGAATGCCTGCTGCAAACTGGGGCGTCAGCACCATGCCCGCCTGCGTGGGCGTGGCCATGGCAAAGGTCCAGTTCTGCGGCGTCGGCTGCGGATTGGTCACCTGCGGCTGCGGTTGCAGCAGGACCGGCATCGGCATGGCTCCGCCGGCGCTTGCCGGAGCACCGGTCGCCACCGTCGGCGTCGTCGTCTGTTGGATGCATCGCAATGTTTGATTCTGGACCAATTTCGCAAAGTACATTTGGTATTGCAGCTGTTCCCGGGAAAAAGAAGTAGATGCAGTGTTACTTCACTTAGGAAAAAATGTAAGGGAGATTTTGGGACTTAAAAAAATAAGATTGACTTAAGTTAAAGAAATTAAAAGAAGAAAGAAATCCTTCCTTATCAGAAATCTCAATTAATTTAAACAGTTTTTTGAAGGTAAAATAATAAAATATTGTATTACATACGTTTAGGCACCTTTAGGCAACAGTTTCTGTGCCACGTATATATTTCTTAAAAATAAATGAAATTTGTATTTTTCTTTAGCCAAATTTCCTCAGAGTGTGATTGACTTTACATTTCCCAGGGACCGGGTTATTGGATGTTGGACTCACCTTCATCATTTTAAGTCGCTCGCTGCGCTGCGACATGGCAGCCGTTTGCTCATCGATCCGCTCCAGCATGTGGACAAGCTTCTTGTTGCGCTCGTTGCGCTTGGCCTGCTCCTCGAGGAACTCGTGGTACTTCTGGCGGCTCTTGTGGCGCACCGACTTGTCGCTGCAATGCAAACACACCCGCTCAGTTTACCTTGCCTCGCCTCGCCGGAGCGAGCGATAACGGAAAATGGCAAAAAGCTACTTACAGCTCGCTGCGCTTCTGCAGGACCTTATCCAGCTTGTGTTCCAGCTGCTGGCGATTATCCTCGCTGCGCAAAGGAAATCAAAATGTAAGACCAAGCAAAGTACGGAGACAAAGGGCGGCACAAACATGACTTTTTAGCTGCTTCTTGGCAAATGCACACGAAAAGCTTGAGAAAAGCTGACTTACACAAATCAATGGACTTGGCCTTTGTGTGTATTTGTGCTCGCTGCAGGGAATTCGGAATTATTCATCTAAAAATGCATCAAAAGCTGATGTATGATATTCAAAACCCAAAGTCGTGGTTAAGGGTCAAACTTTTGTTTTATTTACAGAGTGGTTTTATTTCCAAATTTAGGAAAATAAGAGCCTCTTTATCTCCTTTTTACTATTTTGAAATAATAAATATTTTTGTTGGAGGTTATTGAGTAAGTTTTATACAGAACCCCTTGCAGCTGTGTCATATTGAGTTTACCCTCAAGCTTTTATTATAAGAATAATTAAATGTTTGAAGGACATTATCCGCTCACCTACGCTGCAGCTTCTCCTGCAGCAGCTCCACCTGCAGCTTATAGTTCTCCAGCTCGGCTTGAGGAAACATGGCTTATGGATGGGTTTATTATATATCCTTCCGAATCGAACCAAGCCGATCCGATCCACTGCGAACTGTACCAGTTGGCGGCTCCGACTCAACTGGCCATATGCACTCCGCTATTGACACAGTTTGCTTGGCACGGGCACGGGCACCGGGGATATTAATGCGACAGTGTGTTCTATTTTTAAGGCAACTTTATTTGAATGGCCGCATTAAATACGAGTGTTTGTACGGGTGGTTGCTGGCATTTGTTTGTTGAGTCGCGTTGCCATGGCTGCCCGCCTTCTTGGCCGGGGCTCCTTGGGTATTTATTTTTGGTGGTTGCTTGGCATTGCCCAGGGACACTTGGTCTCTATCGATTTTGCTCGTTGGCTTTCCTAACGTGCCACGCATTGAGCGGTGGCAGCAACTAACTTTCGATTTTTCGCCCCATGAATTTTACATTCCAGTCGCCAGTCCCCGGCCCCCGACCCGGCCTGTGGTATACTAATTACACGCCCGGCAAGTGGGTCACTTCTTTCTGTGTTCCGCTCTGGCCAAAAAACGTGAAGTGTCGCATGGGGTCACCGGACTTGGGCTCGGACTGGAACTCGAACTCGAACTCGGAGCCGGATTCGGACCCGGGCGGGCCATTTATAATGCATTGCACGGGATTTGGCTGCACGAGTGGGCCCAGCTTCTTTCCATTTCTGTTCGGATGAGTGTAAACACATGTTGTTGTCGCACACTGGCACCAGGGCAGACACTGGGAGAAATATTGGTATATTAAAACTTGGTTTTCCTTTATTTTTTCATTTTGATGAATGTTTTCTCATGTTTCTGTGAATGTAAGCCACTTTTTTCTAAGAGAAAACTATTTTTAAATACCCAAAAAGAATGTACGATTGTAGAAATCCATTTCTCCCAGTGCAGACACTACCCAATGTGCTCGGCCAAGCGTGCGGCACCTGAATGTGAATTAATGGTAGTGGCGTCTATCACTCCCCCGGCCGCAGACAACAACACACTGGCTCTGGTCCCGCTGACATATTCACACGCTCACCACATGGACGCTGACGCTGACGGTGACGGTGTCCTGTATGTCCGGTGTCCCCGTTCTTCGTCCTCCGTCCTGCGCCTGCCATCATCAGCGCTCCCAGCGTCAGCAGTGACCACTCTCCTGGTCCTGTCCCTGTTTCTGTTCCTGCCAACCGAAGCCACAGCGGCTCCGTGTCCTGCTTGACTTGGCTTTGGCTTTTGCTCTGCTGGCTCGTCCTGGCTCGGCTCCACCTCCGTGTGGCATATGTGCTCGCCGGCGCTGTCACGGTGTCGTGGTTGCGGGCCGCAATTTAAAATTTTTGGTTATTTACATGGACGGGATAACAAACGAGCCGGGAGCCAGGGACAGCGGGTGCTGTCATAAGTGCGGGAGGTTATCTCCGCGGTTCCTCGTTTCAGGGCACAGCGGATGGGTCAACGGGTATGAGTGTGTGTGGCAGAAAGCAGGAGCGCAGCTCGAAGGCAGACAGGGAGCTCCAGCTTTAAACCTGAATTACTCTTCATTTAGTGTGGTTATTATTAGTGATTTCAGTGATTTAATAAACATTTTATTTGTGTTTGCAGAAAATAGAAACCCCTCTCGTATCGCCCTCACTGACCTCTGACAAGGGACAAAGTGAACTTGTTGCCAGGCGACCAGGACCACGGACAATTTATCCTTGTCGCAACCAATTCACGTAACCAACACTCGCTGCATTCTTTAAGCGTTGGCCAAAAATACCAAAAGTGCATTTTTGAAAAGGAAAATACTCCGTCATAAGCCAATTACAGCTTTCAGTTCGGAATTTGGGATACCTTTTTTTAAGAGAAATGAAAAATAGGGGTTAATAATGAAAATAGATTAATTAGGTCAAAGCAGACCTTAGTTATAAATAATATTTAAAATTAAATTAAAACATGAAAGATAAGTTCCCCAATAAAATCGCTTTGTAGAAAATGTTCTTTGTTGTTCAATGTATTATCTATACTCTGAGCCTTTTCAATGCAAATAAATATATTTATATTTTATAAATTATTTTATGAACCCTTTTTTGTGTAATTAATTTTCTTTGATATTCTAATAAAGTTATTCCTGATATACCCTTACCTATGCGATATATTTCAAAGCCCCCCAGCTGATCCGTAAGAGACTTCTAACATGCAAACTTTGACAATTTGGATTGATTTTCTATCTACTAGGATGACTGACGCTGTGGCGGCGAGGACAGGTTGCGGTCCTGTCTTACCGTCCAATATTTACATATTTATTATTTTAGCCGGCACAATTTGCGGCAGGCCTTGGCGCTATTAATAGCAGGGCCAACAACTTGGCATGTCCTGGCACCCAAATCGTATCTTGGATTGGAGATACTCGACGAGTTTGCGGCGCTCCATCCTTGGAGGTTTCTCAGTGGAGAGTTTGTCATAATCGAACATTTGCATTGGCAAGTGAAGGGGATGTAGACGGACGGGGCGACGGACCTAAATGGAAATTGAAATTTTTTGCTGGCAAATTTCCTTGCGGCGAGCGGGCGATTTATGTGTTTGACTTTATGCTGCAGTTGCCTTCGCTCCGTGAGTGAGAGTGTGGCGGCGGAGAGTGCTTATCAGGCGCTGCACAGCGTGCTTTTCGGGGCACTTAATTTTGGCTTTTTATCCTGGCATCCTTAAAGGACGGTCGGAGAGCGGCGAGAGCTGTTTCTTTTGCCGATTCGCAGTCAATGAAGTAGAAAACTGAAAACTTTTTCTTTCGAGTCTATTAAAAATAATGGCAGCCGAAAGCAGAAGCGCCACATGCGCCATCTCTGTCTCCATGTGCGAGTGTGTGTGCGAGACAGTGGCGGGCATTAAATTAATGTCCGCCCAGCCATTTCTCACATTTCTCACACAACGGCCGCCCCGTTGGTCGCAGACACTGCCGGTGCATTGACCACTTTCGGCGGTTTGCCTTTAAAACGCTCTATTACCCTCGCACTGAATCGGGGTTATTTGGCCACTTGCAGGGTAGCCAGTTAGGGGAGGATTGTATGAGACCAGTTAAGTAGTAGTAGTAATAATAATAATTGAATATTATGAATCTTTTTAGAAAGACAGGGTTGGGAGGGGTTATCTTACAAGCACAGAAGCTCTTTATAAAAATAATTTCTTCTTTCATTCTTAAGTTATTAGAAAGGCCTTGAAGTTAATCTATTCTGGATCCAACCTTTATCCTTGTACATGTTTAACATTTTGACAAATAAATTACATTTATTTCCAGACTTTAAGTATGAACACTTATATATTTTTTAAATTTCAAATTCTTCTGAAAGCCTATTTAAATATAAGAAAACTGTACCTAATTCAGCTTTGGTTTTTCAATCCCTTTTCTGATCCTTCTTAGTTTTAGCTAGGGAAAATTCTCAAATTAAACCCAGGATATCCCCAAGTCCATTCCATTCTCATTTCAAAGCCATGAGGTCTATGTACTTGTTTTATTTTAAAACACTGTCGCTGCGGGCATGCTGGGAAAATGGCCGGGAACGGAGTCGCAAGAGCAAACGCCGTGCAGGTTTTGCGGTTAATGCGATAATTTAATTGTAATGCGGGTCTGAAGTCCTGCGCGCCAATAATTTAACTGGCAATCAGCGCGGCATTTATTGGGTTAAACACATAAGCCAGCGCCCCGGGCGAAGACACAGACATACTTGCATGCCCAAGGAGTGAACGAACCCCGAGGATACACCGAGGAGTCACAGAAGGACAACGAAGGAGCAGGAGCGCGAGAGCCTGGCAAATAAATTCAACGATTGCTGTGCAGCAATAAGGGGACGCAGCCAGTTGGGCATTTTTGCACGTAAGCCACGAGGACGATGACAGCGATGAAATATGCAAGCCGGGTCCTGCTGAACCCAGGCATTTTCCAGGGCGAACATGAGTCACACGGCCAAGGGGGGAAACTGAGAAAAGGAGAATGGAGAAAAATCCGAGTTCAAGCCGAAAGCCAAACATTGATAAACTCCGGCTCCTAGCAACAGTTGCCGGGGGTGAACTCTGTGGCCCTCGAGTCCATTGTCTTTGGGCAACGCATTTTGGGATTGCTTGCCATGTCAGAAGGACACACCGAGGAGCAATTGCTGGAGCTGCGACGCATCCTGCTGCTGACCGTCTACAAGAGCACACTTAATCAGTTGGTCCTGCAGCAGCGGTCGCAGCGCTTAAATGCCCGGAAGCCTCTCTCGCTACCCGCCTCTCTTCGGCGACGACGCAGCTCGTCTCTGGGGGAGAAGGAGAAGCCGGAGCGCATCCTGATGACGGGAAAGGTTCTGCCCCGACTGGAATCGCTGCTGGGCGAGGCGGAGGACGATGCCGATCAGCTGGACGAGGATGTGCTGGACGCCCTGAAGTTCGAGCGCGATATGGATGCCTTGCGAGCGATCTACGAGGCGGCCATGAATGATCAGGAGTTGGTAGAGAGGAAGAGCGATTCGGGCAAGGAAAAGGATGAGGAGCCGGCAGCTGAGGAGGAGCATTCTTTATCCAAAGAAGTGGGTATTCAGAAGATTGAAGTGGTACAGAAAACTGTGAAGCCGGAAACGGAAACAGAAGCTAAGGACTTCGACATTTTACAAGGTAAAAAGCTGGTGAAAGAGACTGATAAAATTCCGTTGCTTAATATCCCAGAAAAGCACCTACTTGAAGGAGAGAAAAGTACCTCCTTTGAGGATGAGCCTCTCGAGGTACCGCAACCACAAATCGAATCGGAAGCAATGCCTTTCCAGGAGGATAAGAGCCTGCGCATCCTAAAGCAGGCCATAGCTGCCCTGGGTGGCAACAAGAGCGAAGTGTCCCAGGCGGCCCAACAGCTGCAGGAGTCCAAGGACGAGCTGAAAAAACTCAAGGAGGATCTCGAGACCGAAAAGCGAGTGACCAAGGACAAGTTGCTGGATCTGGAGGATCGCATTGCCGAGACCAAGTACAAGCTGCGCTGTGTCTCGCGGGTCAACGACCTGGAGTACAATCTGGTGCAGCGCTGGGAGGAGGGTCGCCTGTCCCAAGGAACCATTTGGGGTGAGAACGCGGAACGGGCCTACTTGAGGGATATTCTGGACATCAAGCAGAAATTGGCCCGCGAGGAGAGAGTTAGCACTGAGCTGCGCTCCTTCCGTCAGCGTGAAATCGTGGATCTGCACCGCAGGATCGAGGAGTGGCAGGAACGGTATGTCAGCGAGATGCGGCGGGTGGATCGCGAGGCCGAGTCCTGGGAGCTGCGCATCCTGGAGCAGAAGAAGCTGCTGCAACGCCATCGGGAGATCTACGAGGAGCGGATGATCTTTGTGGAGGAGTATCGCGCCCAAAAGGCGGAGGAGCAGCGGCTGCACGATCTCCAGGTCCATCGCATCGAGTGCGCCGTCCGCCTGCAGGCCTGGTGGCGCGGCACCATGGTGCGACGAGGTCTGGGTCCCTTCAAGAAGAAGCCCAAGCGCGGCAAGCGGGGCAAGCCCAAGAAGTAGGCCGTAGAATTCGATAATTCTAAAATAATAAAATGTAATCTCATTTTGTAAAGAATATTTGAGTAATTATTTCCAACTTGTTGCCTTCTTTCTCTCTGTGCACTTTGACGAGGGATTTTTGCAGCGCTTTCTCCGCGCTTTATGGAAATTAACTTGTGACTTAAAACCAATTAAAAGTTGGACGCACTGCAGTTAACACGTCAGCGGTCGGCGGCCACTGACGTCGCCCTTAATGACATGCTGCCAGTGTCAACAGGGCCGTCTCGGGCATTGTTTACGCCAGGCGATAATAATGGTCAGTGGTGCAGGAATGCCAGGAGTAGAGGAGCAGGAGCTGGAAAAGGAACAGGAGGAAGGACCAGAGCACCAGAGCACCAGAGAGGACCCTGGCCGTCCCCAAAAGGCACGAGTTGAAGTTGCATCTGGAGTTCCATTGTTTTCGCCTTTATTCCTGTCCTTGCTTTTCTTTTCCGCATTTATTTATCTTTTATGCCAGGGCCAATGCAATGGCCAAAGTGGTTTATTTGTTGCGGCGCATTCATTGGCAACACGATGGGGATGGGGGGTGGCCAAAGGGGCCTGGGGGGGCGTGGCATTCGCTGCGATGCGTGCACCAGGAGGAGATAAACTGCGACAATTTGCCCGCTGAATGAGTGGAGTGGAACTCTTTCAGCAAGCAAAAACTTCCCACGGCATCGAGAGTGCGTGTGGACATTGCAATTTAAAATATAATTAATGGTCGTTGCCTTAATTTATTGAATTTCCATGGCACAAGGCTGCATTGCCGTCATTTCTGGTTTGTTTGCCCCCACTCTGTCACTGTCCGCCAGTTTTTCGCCTGCAAGTGGTGCCACGACGAGGACGAGTACCACTGCGAGCTGGAGTCCGAGTTCGTGTTCCCCCGGCTGGCGATATTTCGCGAGTGTCCATGCACAGGCACTCACTTTTAATGCACTTCGGCCAGCTCCCCAGCAATTGTTGCCGCCTGGTGGATAATGACCGGCGAAAGTTCACTTTCTGACTTGCCACTGGGACACAAAAATCGAATCCTGATAAGGAAGGAAGGACGAATTTTCACCCTCTGTATTTCAAGAATTGTTATCTTGATTTCATGTCTAGTTATTTTAGTCATTCCACAAATTAATCATTTTTTTAGTCCTTAAATATATTATATATTGAAGTTATTACGTACAGAGGTAGAGCAGTAATTAACGACAAGTTTCGAGTTGCAACCGTAGAACCAATTGTGTGTCATGGAGGAGAACTCCTACGAACAAATGAAAGTTGAAACGGTCCAGTAATTACTACGAATTGAGATGTGGAAATCTCCAAAAAAGAAGGCTAAAAAACATCCGAGGCAAATGTACCAGTTTTGGCAGGAGCCGCAGAAATTGGCGACCGTGGTTGCAAGGCCTATTGTTCGCATGGCGGCGGATGAATTAATGGAAGATGGGGCCGTTTCCAAGGCGAGAAGGCGAGAATGAGGGCAGCTGGCAAACAATCTCCTCGCTTTTTTTCCGCCACTTTTTTTTTCGTGGCTATCTTTTTGTGCTGGGATCTCATCCTCTGTTCCTGCACTTTGCATGCGCCCCGCACTATTTGCAACTTGAAGAAGGCAGCGAATGCTCCATTATGGCTACGGCCATTGCCTCTCCCTCCTCCCTCGACGACCGTTTCCGTTAGTAACCCCTGTCCCTTCCCATTCCACGCCGTGTCATGTGCGTTACTTAAAACACACAAAATGGCGTTGGCCTTTTAAAGGCGCCGCTGCTGCCAGTGCCGCTGCATCCCCGGGGAAAGGGAAAAAGGGCCAACTGGGGCGCCCCGAAAAATTTACATACAAATTAGGGTTAATGAGCAGTGAAATTGTTATTTAACTTCAGTTGGCCCGTTAAGCGCTTTAAAGTGAGCAGCACTTTATCCAAGCTAGTCTTCAAATAACTGTGTACTTTGCGACACGTTTTCGAAATTCTCTTTAGCCCCGGTTAAACGGGGTGACCTTCCGCTGCCACGCCTCCCTTACCTAAGCACCCAAAAGCCATCCGCCCACCACAAAACAGCAGCATTTAATTAACAAGTTTCGCGCTAAATCAAAAATATAATATTATGCACTCGACACGCGTTTCTAAATTAATTTTACATCTGTTTATCAGTCATATATTAATGCTGTAATCAACGAGTTCGCACATTAATAACATTATTTATTAATACTTCAGCTTAAAATTTAATAAAGGAAATTAAAATATTTTATTTTTAAAACAGCTTAAACTGAAGCTGATGCTGATTACAAATAAAATTAAATTAACATCGAAAATCGACTACTTTCGCTGATCGTTTCTATGGCAGCTATGAGATATAGTAGTCTGATTTAAAAATAAATTTGACATGTATGGCTATATTTGAATTAAAAGACCATTTACTAAGAGTTCAGCCGATATCTTAAAAGACAACGAAAATCGGCCCATTTGGCCCGATAGTTGCTATGACAGCTATATGATATAGTGGAAAGATCTGGCCTGTTCCGACTTATATACTTTCTGCAACAGAAATAAGACTATCTCCCAAGTTTCATTCAGATAGCTCTCTTACTGAGAGACTTCACCGTTTAACGTTTTGCCTCCCACTTCGCAACACAATAAAATCAGCTCGACAGCTTGCTGATAAATCAAACTGGTTTGATCGATCAAGCAGAGCTGAACTAAACTTGCAGCTGATCAGCTCAGCTGAGCTTTCAGTGTTCGCACTTTCAAGCAAACAGAGCGTTTGTTTTTTCGAGCTGAAAGCTCTCAGCTATAAGTTCCGCTTTTTCAGCTGCTAGTGTGCGCTTGGCCTTAGCGAATATATAATCCACAATCGCAATGGATTCCAACGCGGAGAATCAACGTTCACAGCAAGGAGTGGCTGAGCGGGATGAATTACTGTGCACGCTGGTCGAGATTCTCCAGCGCCACGTGACGGGCTTGCAGCGCGTGCTTCAAACCATGAACAACCTGCTGCAGGACAACCTGGTCTTCAGCCCCCAACTGATGTACAAGTTGATAGTTGCGGCTACCTCTGGTAGCAAGGACGAGATCCCAGTGCGCCACCGCCTGGTTGCCAACGCCCTCACCACCGTCCAGGTGTTGGTGCGCCGAATTCCTGCCGGCGAAGGCACGCTTCTGTTGCAGCAGCTCCTGGCGAAGACGTCAGAGGATCTTCAGCCATATGCGGCCCAGATTCTGAGGCACCTGTTCGACGACTTTGTGCGCGTGCTGGGATCAGAGTGCTTCCTGCGTTTGCTGGACACCATGCGGAAGCTTTTGCAGTCGGAGGATTGGCACGATCGCAGCACGTCCTATTTTCTGATGACCCAGATTACTACAGTCGATGGAGAGAACGGAAAAGCATTACTGGATTCCTTGCAGTGCAGTGGGAAACAGTGGTCCGTCTTCCTGGCCATCGTAACAGACTTGCAGAAGCAGCCACAACTGGTTGAAAGCACGCTTGGTAGCCAGCTTCCCCAGCTGCAGCTAATGTCCAGCGATCTTGGCGAGCGTTGGCTGGCTTGGTTGCGCGCCCTGTGCCTCCGACTCCTGCAGATCGGCGAAGAGGTGCTAATACACGGACACCTTATATTGCGCAAGGTCCTCGACTATTTTCTGGCCCACCTCAGTGTCGGGCTGCTCCACCGCCTGGGTGTGCTGCCAGCGTTCCTGGAGGCCACCAACAAAAGCAAGTGGTTCGATCCCGAGAATGACAACTGCCTCCAGGAGGAGCAACTAAAGCTGTTTGTGGCACGTGGCAGCGTGGAACATCTGCTACAGGCAATGGTGGCCATAGAGTTTCGCTGGGAAACTGTCCCGCTGCTCCACTGGCTTCGCAGCTTGGAGCCTGATCAGGTGAAACGTGTTCCCAAGGAGCTGCTCATTAAGTTGTGTCTTGTAGTTTGCAACCACTACGGCCGCAATCTTCGAAAAGGAGCCCAGGATCAAGTCATGCTCCTGTTCAAGGTAAGAGTCTCAACTCGGGTAGGTTTTTCTGTTATGACCTCGCTTTTCCGTATTGCAGACCGCCCTCGACGCCTTTTCTTTGAGGGATTATATTTTGTGCATCGAGTCTTTGTTTGATTGTGGGGACATGTGGTCAGACCACGAACGATTAATAGAGAAAATCAATAAGTGCACAGATTTTGAGGCGCACCCTGACTGCTTCACCAGGAAATTCTATGAAATATTCTCGTATGATATTGATTGGGATGGCCACCAAGCGAAGGTCTTGAATATTTTAGTATCGAAGTGGAGAACTTTACCTAAGCATCAGCATGGTTTCTGGCGCCTAGTTCTTTACGATTCGCAAGGCGACGTGTTCACCGAGTTTTATAGCGACATTTACAATGTAGAGCCAACGATGCTTCAGAAGGGAGCGAGTCTCGAGAAGATGCAAGTACACTTGCTCGACAAACTAGACTGCCGGAGCAGTGAGGAGATATCGTTTTTGAAGTCGCGATGCGTGGACCTCTTCACTAAGAACCTGACATCGTGGCACCAGTTGGAGGAACTTAACGTCAATCCCCTGGAACTGGTGGAGCAGGGAACCGAAGTCACCAGTGAATATTTGGGGAACTTATTGGGAGCACATAAGAAACCCTTACAAGACACGAAGGTACTGAGCGCCATAATTGCCCGTTCGGCTAGGCATTATAAATGGTAAGTCATTCATTTTTAGAACTGGCTCACTAATAGCATTGAATTGTTCTTCAGTGCCCACGTCTTGGAATATGCATGTTTCAATTCGACACAAACGGTAGTTGACAGCTGCCTAGCTAGTCTCCTGGATCATCAGAAACTCGACTTCTGGGACACTTTAAAGCGCAGCACATCGATGATGTTAAAACTGTTGATTCTGGGAAAACCAACAGAAGGAAAGCAACGGTGAGTATGCGTTACTCTTTAAGTTTTAAAAGCTATCATAGTAAAATTCTTCTAGTATTGAGGCTGCTTGGGCCCATACATTTTTGGATATCACCGAATATAATGCTAAGGTTCGAAGTCAAGTTGGATGGGACGTCAGATGTAATAAGGAAAATCGATCTACTATATTTCAAGCACTTGTGAAAATGAACGAGAAGCTGTCGATAGAGCATCCTAATTACGCTGAAAACTCCAAAGTGCACAGAAGAAAAATGCGAATTGCCTCTGGCTTGATTCAACTTGTCAAGTATCATTCTGATCCAATATCCTTGAATTCTTTCTTGTTGCCCAACGATCAACTCGGTATAAACTATATGCACGAGTTTATTTTGGGCAACTGTGTGAAAAATATCGATTGGGTACTGGAATCATTGCCAAAATTGCAGCCAAGGGAACAGGAGTCGCATCTGTCCGTCGCTCACATTTTCATCGTGAAACATTTGAAAATACTCGAAGAGAAAAAGTTAACTGAAATGTTAACCTCAATAAAACCGTTCACAGACGGACCCGGCTATGAAACGCGAACGCTGGCTAAATTATTCGTGCATAATATAGCTGTAAAGTGTGAAGAAAATGGGTAAAGCCGAATACAGTTCTTAATACGCTTCAATTCTCTTTAATATTCATCTTTTTAGCATTCATAATTCACTGGCTGAAGCCCTGAAAATCGCAGCAGAGATCTTATTAGGAAAGGACAAGCTTCGTGAGCTTCAAAGTGATGAGCCTCGGCTCATGCTTCCAGAAGTTCACCCGTATGATATAAGAAATGTTTCTTATGGCATTCTTTATATGACAAATGCGCCCTTCGATGAACTTGGCGTCAGTGGTCCTGAAGGATATTATATTTTAAATGAAAAATATGATAAGGCTCGTCAGGCTTTCAAGGCTAGAAAGTTGCTATCCGAAAAAACCCCGATTGCTGCTGCGAGAGAAAGACTTTCATCCGCAGGTCAGGAACTTATATTAGTGGCTTCCCTCCTAGATAAGGAAACCAATACCACAGAATTGATAAGAATCTGCAAAAGGTTTGGAGTCAAGTCCCTGGTTTTGGACGAACAATTGCATTTGGAAGAGCCTACTTTAGGTAACTTAAGGTATGTGAATGAGAGTATCTGGTTTTATGTCCTTTTCTAACCTTAAATATTTATTTCAGCATCGTTGAAGTAAAGTCCGAAGCCCTGGCGGATTATCTCGTGGCAAAGAAGGCTGAGGGTTATAAAATCGTTGGTTCTAAAGCATGTTACAAATCTAATTTCGACCAATTTCAGTTTCCAGTGAGGTGTATTCTGGTGATGGGGTGAGTTTTATATTTAAACTAATCCCTACCACACACTTTTTAAATTGTATTTTTCAGACTTGAGAATCCTGGAATACCAGCTAACGTGCTTCGAGTCCTAGACGATCTTGTACAGGTTATACCTATTGGTTTGGACTTTATAACCCAACTGCTTTTTGGAAAGTTTTTCAATCAACACTGTACCTAAAATCCACTTATTTGATAGTTTAATCCGTTCTTTATGTATTATTAACTGAACTTAAATACTTTTGTCAAAATGTCTATCAAGAAGTAGATAAGTTGCAGGTCTTATATGACTTTTTTGAGAGAGATCTCGTTGAAACTTGATCGGTTTTCTGTTTCCTTCGCTCTTTGAACTAATTTTCTTTTATGTTAATATAAGAAGTTTCCTTAATAAGTGTATTTAAAGCACTATATGTTTTCAAACATAAACACTTTATATTAAATAAACAATTATCATATTCATTTGCAGAGAAATTATTGCTTGCACTGTTTTTCTGTTTCTTTTAGCCAATTTATAACCTTTTAAAATATAAAGTAATTCAAGCCAATTAGGCCACAATCTGGTTGGTTGTTGATTTCAAAAATAAACCCACAGATTTATAAGTGTACCTCATAACGGACCTCATAAAAAGCTTAAATACAACACGTAACGTTTTATTGCCAGGCCCCCCGGCACACCAACCTCCCCAGCCCTAATGCAGAGCCACAAAATTTAATTAATAATCTTGCGTATAATTCATAAATTGAATATTGCGCATACGCCACGTGTTCTTAAATTAATTTTCATTCACATTTTTTATATTCATTTTTCATTTTTACTGCTGCGCTGCTGTTGCTGCAGCAGTTCGAGTGGGAGTTTTATTTAAAATTTAATCAAACACTTTAATTTGATTAACAGCGCACGTCTTTCAATATAAATTTATGGCCGCACGACGCATAATCAGAGGCCAGCCCCCGCACCATAGCCAGTGCCAGAACCGAAGAAGCCGGAGAGTGCTCCACTGACCAGCCGTAAAAAAGGGTTGACCGCCCGCACATTCATTCACTCGATCTCAACTCTCCGTCTGGGCTTTCAACACATCAACGCCGTCATTTGATATGCGTGCGTGTGACGGCGGCGGGGTGGGGTTGCCGGGGGAGACTAATAGCAGCACGTACGTTTGATAAAATATTTTATTGGCATGTATGGGTGGCGTCCTGACGGGCCCAGCGATTTTATAGATTTTTCTAATGCTCTGGTGAAAGGGTTTAAAAAAAAGTCCGCAGGCCATGAAGTCTAGGCGCGGCTTGAAACTAAAATTCGAGGGTAAATGTTCTTTTTTGTTAGTTAAACATTAATAATACGAGTGTCCTTAATGGAAGTTGTCCATAAAATATTAAATTTCAAATGCGTTCGATAGAACATTTTATTTTGTTAAAGTTATATATTAGAAAATCCTCCAATATATGTTTCATTATATAAATACATTTCAATCCCTAAATCCTTTTAAAAAATCACGATTTTCAGGCTCTTTTTCTTATGAAACTTCCACCGTACTCACACAAAGCTATTTCTTATCTTTTATTGATTGTTTTCCCATGCATTTCTCATGAAATTAGTGCACCGTCTGAACGGCAATTTGGCCACACAAATCATTTTAATATACACAACTTCAGCCGGAGAACTGTAGAGCCTAGCCGTAGCCGTGGACGATGGCATTTTTATTGGTCTACGTGTCTTTTGTGCCATGGCTGTGGCCACAACACTATCTCGTCATGCGAATCTGGAATAAATCTTTCATTTCATTTCTGGTGCACGGAAGTCACGGCGGCCACCGGTCAACAGCAAGTTTTAGCCCCGAATCGCTACGAGCTTTTGATAAATGCCAAAACAAACCGAGATGTGCTATTCTGTCCCGTGGCCCTTCTTGATTTTTCGCTCAAAATTCTGCGAGCATACGCATCCGCATCCGCTTTCGCATTTGCACTCGCATTCCCGCCAAATCTCATCTCCTCTTGGCATAATTCCACAATTAGTCCAAGTCATGGGAAGCGTCAAATTTATGCGCATTCGAGGGAATCCCCGTTCAATGAACCTGTCCGCATCAACGCACGGCCCACTAAATTGAATTCTTTGTTTTGGCAGCAGCTTCGGGATCCAGAATCCAGGATTTGGGTACCGGGATGAGGGATGGGGGATGGGCGAAAAATAACTTCAAAAAGCAAAGCAAAAGTTTTTAGCAAACGGCAATTTTTTGTTATTCCATTTGTTTGCCTGCCTGTATTGCTGTTTGCTGTTGTTGTTGCCGGGGTGCCCGTTTGGAATTTTAAATATGGCGTCTGTTTTGTTTGAAAACGGAAACGAGTGTCTGTCAGTTTATTTGTTTGTTGTTGATGGCGCTCCCTCCGTCCTGCCGGCGAAGGCAGTAAGCAGCGGCGATGGCAGTCCCAAAAACGAAGTCAACCAACTTTGGCAAAGGAAACGCCGCCTAATGTGTTAGTTTGCCAGTGTGTTTGTGTAACTTGTTTGCAATTGCCAGGCCGTTGCCACAGGCGCTGGCGAAGGGGGCGCCTTTATATGGGGATATTTGGGGATATTCAATTTTCCAAAGATAAGAAAAGAATTTTCTTCGAAGGCTTAAGCAAACCTGCGAAGTCACAGGGGAAAACCAAAATGTTTTGTCTAGGAAAAAATAGTTAAAGTATTTAAAAAGTGTACAAGAAATTAAACAATATTATTAATTCAAGAAAAATTGTATTTAAAAAAAGTCATAGGTTAAGCTGAAAATATATAAAAAATTGTTTTCAAATTAAAAGACATTTAAAACGGGTCTTTAACTAATAAATATTTTAAATAAATGCCATTGGGAAGCCAGTAATAGAAGAGTAATATTAGCAAATCAAGAAAGTACTTAAAGTAAGTAAACTTCTAATATTTTATAAACTAAATATTTCTAAGGTCATAACAAACCAAAATGTCTTGCATATTAAACAGTTTTTCTGCTTATTTTTGTACCCCTTTCGTTGCTGTTTGAATCAAAGTACCCAACATCTCTGGTCTGAGAGCTCAACTTTAACACATAAACAGAAGAGAGGATTCGCATACACGCATACACATACAAATGACACAATTTTCCTTTGAGCTAATAAAGTTGACTTTACATTTTTAATAGTCTACTTTTCGGCGCATTAGTTTTAATGCTTATGACGATAATGCTGTTTTGCATGCAAAATGCACGGGCTGAAGTCATGCCATCCCCTGGCTGGCGGCTCCATTAGATCAGGCTTCCTGCCCTCGGCCAGATACCTGACTTGGTTGCCAAAAACAAGATTTCTCACTCATTATGCGGGGACCAATAAATATTTGCCTATCATTTCGCTATTTGCATTTGCCAAACGAAATTGATGAACGTCCTGGCCCTGGTCGTGGTCCCGGCAAATTGAATTGGTCCAGCGCCATTAACAAAACTGAATTTTGCTTATCGCCATTGGCAATGCTTTTTGCGTTGCCTGCCCCCTACCCCACCGTAGCATGACACACACACTCATGCGCTACATTTGATATTTATGCAGATTTTGCTGCTCCTGCGCTGCCTGCCCCTGCGCTGCTCCTCCACTGCTCCTGCCTAGTAATGAGTAGCAGATAAACATGGCGATAAATTACTGCATTTTTGGGCATTCATTATTTACCATGTACAGCCCACACTCACGCACTCCTCGCCAATCGAATGCTGTAAATGAAATGTCTACACTGGAAAATAAATCATTATTCAGGGAATAAATTTTATAAGATAGTTTGTATCATAACACTTCCATCGGCAGTTTTATATTTAAACACGATACAATTTAAGAATCAATTAAAAACTCTCTTAAAATAAATATATCTGTCTGTAACCAAACCAAAATCCATTCAAAAACGAGAAAGAAAGCTAACTTCGGTAAACCGAAGTTGGTATACCCTTGCAGTCTGCAATTGGATCATTGAAAATCGATCCATTTTAGTAATGTTGAAAAAACATCGAATTTTGTAAATTTTACATTTTACATGTAGAATTTTACATTTTCATATAAATGGACCGATCGCTTCTATGGCAGCTATTTGATATAGTGGACCGATCTTAATGAAATTAAAACCGTAATTCTAGAACCTTAAAAAACTGTCATATCTAAAAATTTATAGAAATTCGTTGAAAAACAGAGAAGTTAAATTTTTTTTTACATTAATTTCGCCATTATTCCTATGGCAGCTATAGGATATAGTAGTCCGATTTCGGTCGTTCCGACATATATACTGCGTGCTAAAGAAATAAGACTATGCTGAAAATTTCAGCTCGATAGCTCAAAAACTGAGAGACTAGTTCGCGTAGAAACCGACAGACGGACAGACGGACAGACGGACAGACGGACAGACGGACAGACAGACGGACATGGCTAGATCGACTCGGCTGGTGATGCTGATCAAGAATATATATACTTTATGGGGTCGGAGATGTTTCCTTCACTGCGTTGCAAACATCTGGTCAAAATTATAATACCCTCTGCAAGGGTATAATGAGCCTAATCTGAAATATACCTAAAGTCAACAATCATTCAGCCATAAATTAACCCGAAACTAATTCGAATCAAATACAAAACTAAGCCAAATTTAACAACTAAGAAAAATGGGAGAGGAGGTTCCTCCTGACCCCATTAATTAAGTTATTATTATTAAATTAATCTTTTTTGTTAATAAATAATTTTTTTATTTACGCTTTAATAATATTTAAAATAAAAACATACCATATTCTAGATTTTTCGAAATGTATTTTCCTTTTCTGAGCATTTCTGTATGTGTTTACGGCCTTAAATCAGGTCCGTCCTTGCCGCTGTCATAGGGCTGCTTTATGGGCGCATTTCCCGGCCATTCTAGAAATACAACAAATTTTAATTAAATACAATACCCGGCAAGTAATGCGCATATGTAAATGCAAATGGCTCGAATGCTTGCGGGCGAACAACAAAAATTTAATGCAAAAACAGAGAGAGCATAATGTAAAAAGACGTCAAAGTATTTAGCGCACAATGCAGCAGCAATGCGACCAAAGCGCCGGCAACAGCAAATAAAGAATGGAGAGAAAAAATTAAACGACATGGCCAGACCATTAAGCGGCACTTGCTCTTTTTTTTATTTATTTTTATCCCCCTTTTTCCCCGCCTTTGTGTTCTGCTGCAATTTAATAATTCTCACTGACAATGCACTTGCTCATTTGCCATTTACCAGTTACCAGTTACCAGTTACCATTTGCCGCGCATTCGAAATTGTTTCTTGCAAAAATTGTAAAACAAGGCGAAGAAACGCATTTGACAAGCAACAAACAAAGCTTTAAAAAAAAATATAGATAAAAACTACAGTTGGAAATCAGACAAATTGCTGCATATGGGCTATGGGAAAAAATTAAGTTTTTGAATGCTTGTTGCTGATGCCTGCCCGCTGGCTGAAAGTTGTTGCTGGCTGCCGTGACAGATGGGTGGACATTTTGTCAGCGAGCGCCAAAAAAGAGAATTCAAATAATCTAGGAAGATGGCATCCATCGATCACAGCGATCGTCGAATACTCTTGTCCAAAGTGGAAATTACCCTGGAAAATATTATATTTTAAATACATTTTGTACAAACATTGTTGCCTTTTTTGCTACCTTTAATTGCCAGAAAGAACTTTTGTGGGCTCGTTTGTAATGTACTTAATCTATTTATATTAAAGATTCTGGAAAATCAAAAATGTATATTCCCTTTATCCATAATTAAAATGGAGCAGAGCTTATTGTTGCCGATCAGTTTCCACTTTGTATTCGAATAGCGAAAGAGCTTCCATTACAGGCTCTCTCTGCACTGTTGCATTATTTAATCTGGCTTGGCAAACTATATCATATAGTTGCCATTACTCCGGCATAAGGCTCTTACGAGCAGGAAGAACAAAAACAAATTGTTGACGCCAGATACAAACAATTTGCAATTCAACAGCTAAAGGGATCAGCAGGGACAAGCGCATTTGCTGCCTGCCGGGCGGGGGAGGAGTGTGTGGAGAAGGAGCAGGAGGATGTTCCGGGGTGAGAGCTGGAGTCACAGGATTTGGCAATCCAACACATGTTTGTGTCTGCGAGTTCTGTTCGGTTTGGGTACGGATTGGATTGGATTGGACTGGTTTGGTCTCTGGGCGTTATCAACAGCTGTCTATCTGTGCGTTCTACTCCGGTTGCTGTTAGTTGGCATTTTTCCTCTGCCCGGGTCTTACCAACTCACATTCGTGCACTTAAAACGCATTTGTTTTTGTGTCGAATCATCGATTTGATGTTGCTGTTTCCTGTTAAAATTAATGAATTTGTTTGCACGGCATTTTCGGCTCGATTTTCACAGGAAATGTCTGATAAGTAAGCCATCCTCATGTGGTCCTAATTAGCCCAAATGCTGTGATTGTTCCTTGTCTGTTAATTGAGCCCTGGCTTTGGGTTTCCCTTGACCTCGTGTCCTGGGCAATTAATGCCACATGTGGCAAACACCTGGCCCCAATGCCCCACAGGGGTCATTATTAATTACTTATTAACGTATATTGTTGCGTAACTGGCTCATTACGGTCAATCAGCAGGCGTCGAACTGTGTTTTCCTTCGCTCGGCCACTCGGAGCCATTTAACATTTCATTAACAATTTAGAGTACTTAAGTGTGCGAGTGAGCGGCGAGAACGTGGGCGAAATGACTAAAACGGAAAAACACTTAATGAAAATATTACGCGGGTGCGAGTAAATTGAAAGCCAAATGCATTTTAATGCCGCATTCTCAACTAAAATGAGG
Source organism: Drosophila tani (assembly GCA_008042535.1). Lineage (NCBI taxonomy): Eukaryota > Metazoa > Arthropoda > Insecta > Diptera > Drosophilidae > Drosophila > Drosophila tani. The sequence goes on from VNJO01008475.1 coordinate 553,954, forward strand.
CACTAACACAAACACCAGCACACGCTCTCGCAAACACATCCGCATCCGCATCCGCCGACCGGAAGCCGCAATGTGCAATAAAGATTGCAAGGGGCGTGAGTGTTGGGTGGCACGAACAGGATGAGATGGGGTTGCGTACACTCGCAAAAATATCTCTCACACCTCCTTACACTGTTTTAATATTAAGTCAAGTCCAGAAAGATTTTCACATTATTTTCTTGAGTGCACTTGATGTGGCGGATGCTGAACGAGAAACTTTGAGGCAGCACGTAAAGATCGTTGCCATTGATTTATGCGCCGCGTGCCATTGCGAGCGTGAAGCGTGCAACAAGCCCGGCGCACAAAGAGGAGAATGAATGGGGGTCCAGAAGGGTTTGCCATCGCAGAGCTGGCCACGGAGCTGCTCACGCCGCTTGACGTGAGCTCCGAGGCCAGCTGCTAAATAACTGTGTCACTTGCCGCCCATTTGCGACCCCGCGCCACCTCGCTGTGCTGCCAGCCAAATAAAGCGCGCTCCCAAGTATGCTAAGATTCTGCTTGGCCAAAAAAAAAACGTGCCGGAAACGCTGCAAACTGGCTGATGCTTACAGCTATTTTGTGCTGCGAAATTTGATTAAGTCCACGTTGGCGACGAGTTCATTGCGCGCGCAAAATGCTTCGCCTAATGGTGGGGTTTTTGCATAGAAGGTGGCCGTGGACAGCGGGTTGGACCTGGTTCCCTGATGGACCATTTGTGTGAAATTAAAGGTCTTAATAAATAATATTTATTTTTTTTAGGATAATTTAAATGACTTTAATACTGCTTTCCTATGACTTTTGTATTTATTTATTTAAAATTAGTTTCATGACTGCCAGAAAGTATTTTTAATTATCACTCATACGCAGTGTTGTCTGTGATGGAATAATTTAAGTAAGGTCCACCCTTGATCACCTGAGCTGACACTCGAACAGTAACACTAGTGCATCCAGTCAAAGCCACGAACATGTTAATTAACGATAGTTCGAGCTTGCAGGAATTGGAACTGCCAACCCGGCACCTAAACCAATTACAATTCCTGGCCAAAATTGCGTCTGTCGATGGCAACAATTCTCGATTTTTGTCACACGTGACGGGAGCTGCACTTTAACCGCTCACCCAAAGTGTCGCAGGTGCCACAAATCGAACGTCGATTGTTGGACATGTAGCAGCAGGTAACCCACAGCATATAATCCAGGTAGTTTCTCAACATTTCAAAGCGGGCTGGTTTACAATATGTGCTTTCATTTTGATAAACTTTTCGAAGCCTTGAAGCTGCATTTAATTATATATATTTGAAGGCTAAACTTTAAAGGGAAAGCCACATAAATGGTATAGATAAAAGCTCTGAAGCCCTATTTATTTATTTTATGTGCCGAAGGAAAATCATGCACTAGCATTTTTGAGAGTTCACAACTTAAAAATATAAAAAATATGGGAAAATCGCGACAAAACTTATGTGTCTCAATTAGCAATGGCTTTTTTTGTGCAACCTTTAATTATTCATATCTGTTCAGTAATGAGAACAAATTTATGATAAATTATGCAGGGGCGTTCGGAAAGCCAGCTCTTCTCCATGAATGCCAAGTCAGGTTGTCGGCATCTGCTTCCCAGGCAATTTGGCCAACATTTGCAGCTGCTGTCGCCGAAGCTGAATTTGCATTAGCCACGCCCAGGGAGGCAGATTCGATCTTGGATGGGGAGCCGCCTTCAACTTATGGCCCATCAGAATGCAGTTTTTTTTTTGTGCGGTGCATGTTGCACGTCATGTCGGCCATGTTTCAGCTGAGCCAGTGGCGCCCCACTGATTTATGACCTCCGGGTGTTTATTTGCTAGCCGTGTCCGCTCGGAGCCGAAAGTTGCCGCGCCGAGATTTATGCGTGCAGAGCAAGACAAACCGCAGGCGCAGCTTCTCAAGTCGGTGAATAAACTGCACTAATAAGTTGCCGGGCTTAAACGCAAGTGGCCAAAGTCAGGGGCTGCCAGAAATGCCACAGAATCCAAGGCAATAGACAAAACAAATGTTGGCAAAAGTTCGCAAAGTTTGCAGGGCAGGGCCCCCAGGAACGGGGTAAGGGCGGGCGGCAAGCGGCATAAATCGTTTTATTGAGAGCCGCGTCAGGCTAAAAGTTGCAACACCAAGACAGCAATTTGCCAGCGCGGGGCCGGAGAAGGGATAAAAAGGATAAAACGGGGGCACAATAAAGCGTGAAACTTTTGCAGGCAGGGTCCGAAAAGAAATTGGCAACAGAAGGCACCGCTCAAAAGTCGTTCGTTCGCTCGTTCTGGCCAGGCCAATTGTTAATGGCTAATTATTTGGAGCTAACGTTTTTCCAATGCCTCTGCCGCTGCAGCTGCTGCTACGCCTATGAGGGCAAAAACCGGAGACAAAACCAAACGCTTCTTGGCACATTTCACACTGGGAGGGCCAGAAGAAATGCACATAAATTTTACTTAGCCAAGTTGCTAAGAGTTTCGCCTGCCAAGTGGCAGCGAAAGAAGTCAAAAGAAGTGCAAAGAGCGATAACAACAATAAGTTGCGAGCATTGCTCGAATGCACAATGCAAGTGGCGATAGTTTGCCATAGTTTCGCCATTGCCAATCCCTTGATTTACCCCGTACATTCCCCGTCCGTGGCTCTGATGAAGCCCTCAATTGTTGGGTGTAAGTAGAGGTCCCAGGGATGGTAGGAATCTACTGAGGTGTACCGAAGTATTAACTATAAATTGCATGTGAGAACCGTTTGGATATACCAAAATAAATTACTGTTCGCTTCGAGGATTCCCGGGTATTCCCGGATTCCCGAGGATTCCCGGGGAATTATCTCCGCAGAGGGTGCAGGGGTACAGGATTTCTTTCTTGGTTTAAAATTGGAAAATATTTCAATTTCTTGGTTTTGCCATAAATATTTAATAACCTGGCCTATACTTATCGAAAAAATGTACTTAGAAATATAGAAAACGGAATATTTGAAGTCAAATACATACTATATTTTTACAAGCAGCGATTCTTTGGAATATTTTATTTGTAATATTGATTTTATGTACGTATTCAGACCGTATGTATATAGTGAGTTGAACCTGTGCCACCACTAGGTGATATCCTTTTAGTGTCAGGCCAAATGGGAAGCCGCCAGCGAAATTTATGCGAGTTTAACAAGCAGCTAGCAACAGCAAGGTTCCGTTACAGTTTCTTGCAGCAAATAGGCATAAATTTGCATTTAATGTAGTCGACAAAAAACGTCGGCAGCAGCGGAGTGGGGAAAAAGAGAGCAGTGGAAATGCCAAAAAAATTATTCTGCTATTTAGTATATAATTTCCTGGAATAGTCTCGGTTGGTGTGTAGCGGCGAATCGGGTCCGGTCTGCAGTCGCCAGGTGCCATTAAAGCCGCATAAATTTTTTAAACTTTCGCCAATTTGCATTGCAAATGCCCCGCCCTGGCTAATATACTCGTATACACAACACGTGTGTGTGTGCAAGCGTTGGTATTTTCGCGTTCTGCATGTGGCTCGAAAAGCGTTTGGGTCAGTCTATTAAAATGCAAAGAGCCGCCCCTCCATGGCCGGCTCTTTTCGCCGGCCGGAAGTCCATTTTGTCTTGTCGTTCACATCATAAATATGGCCGCCAGCGCATGGCGGCTCTGTTTATGGCTAAGTCCCGTCTGTGAGTCTCTGGCTGTGAGTGTGCTGCCGCTTTTAATGACAATTTGTTGAGGTTTGCATAAAAATTTCAACGAATTTCATTTGACACACATTCAGTCCTCGACTCGTTCGCCTTCGTTTTTTACTTCTTTTTTTTTGGTTGGCTCCTTCGACGGCATAAATTTAAATAATTTTCCCTTTTGACGCTTTCCCTTACAACACTCTGTGTCTGTGTCTGCGTCTTGTGGTTTATGACAGGCTCTTTGGCATTTTACGACAGAGTGTCGAGTTGACAGAGTCCCTGGGCACTGCTGGTCAATTGTCTGGCCTTTTCGGTCTGTCATTAAAATTTCAATCAATCTAATCATTATCAATATGCTGGCCCGCTCGAGTTTTCCATTTGCCACACCAGCAGCCACAATTCGAATGTCTTATTCATGCGCCTGGGCTTATGCAATGATCAATTTATGCCCAGCCCGGGTGTTGTCACCCGAAAATGCCGGCAAACCGATATATATGTTTATGCTGCGCTCGAAATCAAAGCCAGCCTTTAAAATATGCTAGTTAAAGTCCCCGAATGACAGCCGTATAATTGTCCCGATGTGTGGTTATCTGGGCCAGGAAACACTTTTATTTTTGCAGTGTCTGCTTGGCTTTCCCTTTTGGTTTATTATTTTCCACACGGGTGCCTCGACATGACGAAATTTACTAGCCCAAAAATAAGAAAAACAAATAAATAAAAAGGGAATACAACACCAAGGAGGGCGAACGAAGACATCGACAAAGTTCTCTTGCAGCTTGTCACTTAAAGCGAAAAACAATTTTTCTCTCCAGCCGAAGGAGAAGAAGTGTACGTGTGCTCTGTACATGTGTGTGTGAGTGAGTTTCAGAGCTATCTGAAAACCAATTTTCGTTGCTAAATTGATGTTTATAGCTATGTAGGAGCACGCTGACGACAGCGATGAGAATGACGATGACGATGGCGCTAGCGATGACGATGATGCGGCCGTCGATGGCTATGATGAGCTTGTTGCGGCCACCGCTCGTCGCCTCTGATGAAGACAAAGTGCCAATGTGAAAAACTAAACGCCAAGCTCCCGAACAAGCCAAGCCAACGCAAGCCAAGCAGCTGCACGGCGAGAAAGTGTCACCAAATTAGCAGGGAAGAGTTGTAATCTCTTAACAAAAGTGAAATCATTTCTTTATATTTTTTAACACGTCAAAAACTATTTATAATAGACCATGTTTAGTTAAAAGTTAGTGCTGATTTAATTATAAAATTGCCATAAGCTGAGCGTAATATTGATTACCTTTTCAGAAGTTTCTAAATTTATTTAAATTGTAATTCATTCAGATTCAGATCTTAAGTCAGCAAGAATCTTTTTTACTTTTTGTGTGTCTATTTACCTTACCCAAAATCCCAATAAAATAAACCCAAGTCTTTAGTTTTCCCTCGGTGTATTGCAAGTGGAAGTCGCTCACAGAATGCGGCAATGAAAATCCTTTTCAGCGCGACTCGAATCAACTGTAGTCGGGAGCCCTCGCCCCTCTCCGCGTCCATTTGACAGCATTTTGATGCTTCCGCTTGTAATTTATGTGACACTTGCAGTGCCATAGATCAGGCTGCGGGGCAAGTCATGAGACTGCTAGTTTCTGCTGCCATATCCTCGTTTTTATTAGGTCCTCGCTGCTGCTCCTTGGGCTGGGCTGGGCTGGGCTGCTTTGTGCAGACACTTGATTTCCTTGGGCAAATTTGATCAATTGAAACACAGGCGATTAACGGGTGGGAATGACAGGTAATCCGCGTGCAGCTCAGTTAATTAGATGCCAGTGGAAGTGCACATAAATAAACAATTAGGTGGCTGTAGATAACCGAGCGTGCACCTGCAACTGGTGCACACATTAATTGAAGCTCACTCGCTCGCAGAGGGTGAGTTATCCACGTCACCCCCGGCTGAGTCTGAGTGACTGAGTCATCAAATTCACCCTCATCGCCTCGTGAGTAATTTAAAACGATTCGCTGCGCTCCCTCGGCCCCGCTCATGAATGCATTTGAAATGCTTTTCTCCAGCTCCAGGCGGGTCCCATCGCAGAGGAGTGGCGTGCTGCGGCGTGGAGTGCATCTGCCACAGTCACCATTATCCTGGGCATATGTCTGAGTCAGATCAAAGCCATAATGCTGCCTGAGTGCGAGTTCCGTGCGGTTCGAGTGCGGATGACAGCGATATTAGGGCCAATTAGATGTCCAACTTTGCCGGAGAGTAGTATTACGGCGAAGTGAATTGCTTTTATGACATATTGCTGAAACTCCGCTTCTGCGGTGAGTTGCAACATAAACTCCTTTGAGATAAATAATAATTATATTTTATTATTTGAGTGCCGTTGACAGCGGTCTTAAGGTGCATTTGATATCAAACTGTGCCGAAAAGCGTTATTTTGTTGACTGCAAATTTGGATTCTGCGGTTAGCCAAGGCACAGAAAGTTTTGTCAATTGCAATGCCAACTTTGATTTGCATTTCAGATTAATTTAAGAAAACAATTAAATTGTTTTTATAAAAAAATTAAAAAATAATCAACTTTATTAATAAAAAGAAACAGCTTATTGGCGGCTTCAGGGCTATGAGGAAACACTGCGAGATCCAAAAATATACTTGAATCTTAACGCCAATGAGTTTATTAATTGCTTATTTATTATATTTTCAGAAGGTTCTCCTAATAATTATTTAATAAAAATTTCACCTTATGGCATATCAACTGTACTTTATTTTTGTTGACATTTTTATATTAGCTAATTTTGCATTATGCTCTTGGATTTGTTGACTCCGCCTAACTGTGACACGGCCCATTCATGAGTCAGTCAGAAACACAGCTGCCGCGAACGATGTCAGGTCTTTCTAAGGTGTTTAAACAGCCGTCAAGTTCAATTAGATTCAGGGTCACAGCGAACAGGCGGCTCGGAAGCCAGCGACAAAACTGAAATGTATCCGCATTTCAGTTGACATTTGATCGCGCCCATTAGCCGCTGGAGGACTGAAATAAAATACTCGACTGACTGCTGTCCGTCATGAATCTGCTAATCTGGATGTGCCTTGCCGCCTCCCTGGCCAGTGTCAGTGGCATTTTCTTGGATCCGCCAGCGCAGAGGAAGCAGGACTCTGACGATGATGATTTTATGGGCGGACTAAAGCAATTCCTTGGATACACTGCTGCTGACACGAACACCAGCAGTCTCAACAAAACAGCCCAGGAATCGGCTGAATCATCGGACATTTACGAGGAGCTGGACACGGCACTCGAGCATGCAACAGACTCGATGGACGGTCTATGGCAGCAATTTAAAAAGGTATGAAAAGGGACGAAAGCAGGGAAAAGCTACATTTTTATAACAGCAGGGCTTTGTATACCTTACACAGAAACAATAAAATCATAAGGGTATGGAGTAGGTGATCCATTTGAGCTAGAGCTAGAAATAAACCAAGAGATATTTATTTAAATGTGATCAGCTAATGCTAGAAAAAACTATATATTCGAGTACATATTTGTTCCTGCAGTTAATTTGAAATTAGCTTATTTGATTCACTCTGAATATACACCGAAAACTCACCTGGTAAAATTCCACAATTGTGTTCTCCCTGCAGGGACTTTTCAGTCTAATGGGCAGTTTCAGTGCCGGCGATGATGACGATGATAGACACAGTGCATCGACGACGGCGTCAATAACACCAGCTCCCGCCCTGCAGCAAACGAAGCCAATTGCGAGTCAGCCGTCAGCTGTAAGCGAGCCAACCTTGCCGCCAGCCGGAGCAACGACCACGGTTCGAATAATAACGGCCACAACAACGCCGGCCAGTACTACGATTCCAACTACAACATCAGGAACTGCATTGGCAGTGGAAACAACTACAATTGTAAATACAGAGAGCAGTACTACGAGTAGCACCTTGGCTCCGTGAGGAGAAATTGTGTCGCTTAACCTTCTGTCGGATAATTCTCGTCATTGTTTGCCCCTCGACTGGCTTGTGCGGGTATTTAAACAACGGGAATGTAAATATAAGTGCCAGCCCAAACACTGTACTCCACCGATGCTGTTTTTATTCCATTGTTTGCGCAAATGTTGGAAAGGCTTGGGTAGACCAGTAAATTGTATTTTGAGTTCATATCGCATCACTCATTAACAGACAATGCCGCGGCTCAGTAGGTCCCTGTCTGTCCTTTTTTTTACGATCCAGTGGCTGGACCTAGTCCTGCCAGCGCCCTCCAGTGGGAGTCATGGGGATGTAACCGACGATCGTCTTGTGCACTTCGATCTCACACTGGACAGGTCCTCAGATCTCCTCCTGCCCAAGCTGCAGTATCGACTCCTGCAGGCCCAACAGGAACAGGAGGGTGAGTTGGTATTCCGAAGAATATAATATTTAGTTACCTAAAGTACTCCGTGTTCTGCAGATCTGGAAGTAATTCAAATGCAGTTGATGCAGCTAAATTTGCTGAAGCTGCTTATTGTCCTGGACATCTTTATTTTGATTTGTGTCTACATTTATGGCAGAGAAGAGAGGAAGTACCAAGTGATATCCTTGTAATTCTTATCCTTATCCATAATTTTTATTTTGTTTGTAGTATATATTGCCTGCCGCTTTGAAAATCTCTTAAAGTATGTTATTAAACTCTAGCGAGAAATATTATTAGTTTTACGTTTTCAAAAAGCAAGCCGTTATTAGTCACTGATATAAAGAGCTGTTCTTTTATAAATTGAAATTAAAACTTAATAGTGCCTATAATAACAAAGACTTTGCCCGCTTTTGGCCTGACTGTTAGAAAAAGGAAACTAAATTCTATTAGCTAAAATCTCTTTAATAAATGGCCATTCTGACCAATTTTAAATAACCCGCTATTGAATAATTATGAGCCAATTCACGCCTGGCGGTCTGCAGTTTGTTTAGGTCCGGCTTCCATCCATAAAAGCCGGGTTTCCCAAACACTTCTCCCTCCCATATTGAATGCATCGTTAAATATCGACAACCGTTGGCCGGCTGGCTCTGTTCGGTTGTTTGCTGTTTAAACTTTCAGTTCATAAATATTAACAGCTATTAAAGAACGCGCGCACACACACGGAGCCAGTTCAAACGGTCAAATACGGGCTAGAAATTAATTTTAAATTTTAAAACTAACTGCATGCAATTTACGCGCAATTTGACCGAGGTTTGTGTGCACTTTAGCGCTGGCTGCAGCGCCTGGCAAAGCCATCAGGTGGTTTTCGGGTTCAAGGATTGCGAGGCGGCGGCTCAGCCAAATGTTCTTTTAATTAAAAGCGGAAATTGAGCAAGTGAGCAGCCGAGCCACTGGGCAACTGGGCAACTGGGGAAGCAAGTGACCAACCGGCAGCCAAGCGACGACGACCCAACCGTGGCCAAGTGTCCAAAGTGGCTGGGATACTCGCAACTTTTTCCTCAAGTCGGGAGGAAATATTAAAAACGGAAAACACTTTGGGGCAACTAATTCTCGTTCCGTCCCGTGCCCGCCCTTCTTCCACTTCCCAGCACTCGGCTGTCCTTTGCCATGTTTTCCTATTATTTTATACACACTTTTTTGGCAGCTTTCTTGGGCTCAAGTCTTGGCAGAAGGGCGTTGAGCTGAGTTGTGTGGAAGCCCGACACTGGAGTGGAAGTGGAAGTGGAGTGTCGAGGAAAAAGGAAGCAAGGCGGCGCAATTAGCAAGTTTACTGCATGAAATTATGAAACGCTTAATAAAAGCATGCTGGGGCGCTGAAAAAAAGGTCGAAAGGAGTATTCCTGCAATATATTAAAACACAGGACTTCACAAGTGCCAGTAAGTTAATTAAAAGGCTCGCATATTTGAAAAGTTTTGGCCCCGGGGCTGGCACCCGCCACTGCCATCGCCATCACCATTTCCATAGCCATAGCCATCACCATTACGGCCACTGACTGGTTCCGGATCCATCCGCCCCATCATCAGCATCGAGGCTGCAATTTAATCATGTAAGTGCTGGCAGATTGTTGGCTAAAATTAGAGCCAGACAAATATTGCGCATACGCCTAGTATCCGCGTTAAAAGGATGTTGCTCCCGCTGCCGCTGGTCCTACTCGTGTTGCGGCCGCTGTTGTTGCTGTTGCCAAGTTTTATGCTAATGGTTTTCGTTTAAAGCCAAAAGTAATTTATTGTTGTCAGCGGGCGCCATCAAAAATGTTGCTGCACATTCATTATGCCCGAATGTCTGGGATATATGTGTGTTCCCTGCCTGCCTCCCTGCCCCTCGCTCGCTGTGTGTGTTTGTGTGTGTGCTTGCCATGCATTAAAATTTTAGACAAAAAACAAAGCCGCTTGTGAGCCGAAAAACTTGCCTCGAAATTGAGTTAGCCAAGAGGAAAAATGCAGCCGAAAACGGAATGGAATATTCTCCAGCACATCTTGGATCAGCCCTGGTTTAAATACCCCTAAACTCTATTCCAAATGAGTTTTACTCGAGCAAATTTCTCATCCAGCCCGCTCCAGCTCCTTGGCAATTCACGGAAATTCAAACAAATGTCGAGGGCTTAAGCCGGGCGGGCCAGCTTGTTTGTGCGCAAAACTAAATTTAAATATTTTACTAGAGTCTCCCAGTCCCATTCGTAATACCCGGTGCTAGGAGAGTACGATAGGTATATACTTTCTTGCTAAAAATATATATTTCCTAATATAAGGGATTATATTTTCAGGATGTATCTGTTTTTAAAGAATTTCTTCGGATGTATCGGGATTATTGTTAAAGTTTCCTGAGATGTTTAATTTTTCATGACTTGAGGGAATAATCTGTTTTCTTATTTATATTTATTATATATTTAAAATTTAATAAATAAATATAGAAAATATTGCCTAAAAGTAGAAAACTAAGTGCTAGGCATTCCCATGGTCGTGGCACTCCCCTCTAGCACTCTCAGTCCGTTCTCTGTGCCATGTGACACGTTCGCGACCCAATGGCCCACTGGCCGCCCCGGCAAACTATGCCAGAAGATAAAACAGCCGCGAACTTTGCAACATGTTTACGGTAAAAACGTGATTTTCGGCACAAAAAGCGGAGCTTGACCAAATGTGGTCCGGCCCTCAAACCCTTTGCCAACTGTAAATAAGTTGAGTTAAGCGAAGAGGCACGCGCTCCGCTGCCGCGCCGCGCCGCAGCGCTAACCGCCCGCAGAGCTGGGGGCCAAGTGCCCCGCCACAGTCATAAAAATTAAACATTTGTAGCTTTGTCACGTTTGTGTTGACACTTTCTTATCACAGTCGGGCGTGGGTGTGGGTGTGGTGACCCACTCCCAAGAGCTGGAATCCTCCTCCCACTCACCCTCTCGACCCGGCCTAAATATGTGCGTGTGCGTGTCAGCTTTGACTGCCGGTGCGACCCGCCTGACCCCAGCTGAAATAAAACTTCAGGTGAGTGTGTGGGAATGACACCGACCATCCCGGCATCCTGGCATGCCATCCAGCCATCCTGCCATCCTTTTATACCCCATTCAGCCCCGTCCGACCGCTGAACCCACTCACACATATGCTTGCGATTTCATTAAAAGCGGCCAAGTGCGACGACGTGTCGGACTGATGCTGAATGCAGAGTTTGTGGCTAAGACTCAGCCGCATGCCAAATGCCAACTTGGCGGTTGCTAGTGCCAGTTTTTCGGTGGCATAATTTGCGTTTTCTAATTAAATGCGATTAGAGAACGCGGTCTCCACCACTGACGATTGCCAGCGGCGACAGGTGATTCTCCTCCTCGTGAAAGGGAGTCACACATCAAAGGGAGATTGGAGGCGGCATTCTATTTAAGTTTTTTAATGTTGGAGCATCAAGCTTGGGTATTTCACAGGAGGATATTACAGTTTTTTTTATTTTTTTATCGATTAATTATTGAGAAATTTAACTTTTAGTTAGATTGGGGAAATTCAGAGTAAGAGAATATATCAGATTCATCAACCTGAATTTAATTTCTTATTTAAAAACATTTTATTTACACTTTCTGGCTGCCAAAAATCCTACCCACATCTTAATGGCTTAATTATATTCCTTCCTGTATGACTCAAGGTGTTAAGATGGCTTGCAAAGCCATTAGCATCATGAGTAAGAGGTAATTCTTTCTATTGGCCAAATGAAAGCGATTTCCTTGGCATTACCACATCCCATTTGGCCCGTTTTTAATTCACCATCGGAAGAAGGCTCTCTGGCCAATATACGCATGTGGCCCAAGTGTTGGTCCATATTTTCTGGTCAGAGACCGGGGCCACAGACCCCGAATTAAGCACTCTATTCCGACCGAGTCTCCGGCCAAGGTTTTCGGGGCTCCTAATGCGTTTGCCGAGAGCTCCGGCTTGGGCCCGATAATTTCATTTGCATATTGTATACCGGGCACTGTTGCTCGCATGCTGAGATACATTTTGTGGCTGAAATTTATGACATGCCATTTGAGCTCGAGTTTCGAGTGGAGCAGCCCGCTGGGAGCCGGGAGCTGGGAGCTGGAGCTGGGGACTTGTAGGCGAGTGCTTGGCGTTGGCAACTTTTTTGTCATGCAACTTTAATGAGTTGACGCACGAGACCACAGAACTTGGCACCCAAAGGCTTTAAATTGAAAAAGTTTAATGAGCATGCGTATTTGATTAAGGATGTGTCGCACAGACACTCAGGCTCCGCCCCCACACGATATATCCTGCTCAGGCGCGGTTTCCTTTGAGCTCGCAGGCAATAATAAAGGCTGCACGGTGCACTTTTATTGACAGTCTCTTCTGGTTTTGACACCTGATCTCTAAGGTGACGCGGGTGGCCTAAAAGGAAGCCGAGCCGTATTTCATTTGAATTCCGCCTACTGCTTTTTTGTCGAAAACTTTGCCACTGCCCTGCTTCTACAAAGAAGTTGGCGAAAGTCCTGTGGCGTGGCATTGCTTATTGCTGGCAATTCAATTAAATGCAGAGCTGCATGAAATACACTCTGGGCGGAGGGAGGACATGTGTGTGGGGGTGGCCATCTTTTTTCCTAGTGGCTTCTAGTGGCTGCAAATCGGAAATCCATAAAATGCATCACATGCCATCAAAGGCTCAAAAGTTTTTTCACTCTCCTAGCACGCTCCACCGCAGGAAGGGCAAAGGTGCCGGGACATTTATTATTCGGCAGGCTCAGTGCAGATTTTTTCGTTCTATTTGTCTCAATTGCAATCAAAGTTTCTGGTTCCTACCATTCCGTTCAGTTCCTTTCACAGTTTCGCTTTTTCTTTCCCATTTTGTCACGCAAATTGCACAAAAGTTGGATTGACTTGAGCGGGAAATTAAGTTGATGGTTTCTCCTTGCCAAGTTCTCAGTCCGGAGTCCTGAGTCCTGGTCTTGAGTCTGAAGTCCCCAGTCCTTTGTCAGTTTGCCGTGGTGTTTGTTTTATTCGTCTTGCCGCCTTGCCGGCGATGTCATCTCCGCGTGCCTTGTACTTACTTATTTAACTTGCAATTTTGACGAACATTTCGCAAGCATATTAAAAAGTTTTCGGCTAGCTTGTAAGTGGCGCACTCGCCTGAAATAATAGCTGGCTGGTGCTGGTGCTGGTGCTGCTGGCAAGGATGCACTCTTTAATTGCAGCAGCTTAAGGAAATCAAAAGTGCACACTAAACACAGAGCGACCGAACAAAGTGCCGTGGCGCAGAGTGAAACAAAACCAGATAAAGCCGGGCCACAATGCACTCAAGCGCATTGACTTCCAACTAGCTTTGACTTGTGCCAAGCCAAGCGGAGATGGCCCAAAGTAGCTCGGTTGACAGCCAAGCCAAGCCAAGCCAAGCCAGAGCTCGTCCCACCGTGAAAATCAATTGGGCACTGCGCAAGATGCTGTCCAGGCAACCCCTGCTGGGGCTCCAGCTCCCCGGGGTGACGACTGTTTGTGTACATTGTGGAAAAAATATGTGGAATATTTACTTAATTCTTACTGATAGTTCCCTTAAATCTCACAGAACTTAATTTAAAATTTAATTAGCAATCATTATACTCTCATTAACCTGAAAACTCTGGAACACTTTAAGCTGAACTCCTCAGCTCTGAGGAAATTCCTCAGTGTAAGACAGTAAGCAAAGAGGGATGCGAGTAAAGGTTGCAGCTGAGCTGGCTTTTGCGTGGCATTATGCATGCGTTGGCTCCTGAACTGAATATACTGTTGTACAAGAAAAAAAAGACACAACAATGTTTAAGTCAACTTCCGTTTCCGGTGCTGCTTATGCTAACTCTTCTGCTGCTGCTTCTGTTTCTGTTTCTGCTACTATTCCTGTTTCCTTTCCATGTTTCCTGTGCAGCTAGCTTAATTATATATGAGCTGCCACACTAATTGCCGAAATAGTTGCACGTTGCGTATGCGTATTCGCAAATAGTCTGTCGTAGTTGTGCCAACTCACACAAAGTCAACCATCGTTCCCACCTCCCTCCCACATTACATATACGCACCGTGTACATTGCGAGGGAGGGTGGAATGCGCCATTTGTGGCGCTCAATGATTGAATGAGTGTTTGTTGTTATAGGGCGATTAAATTACGTTTTGTTTGACTCAACTGCCGCCCCTTTGGAAACACACACACACACACCCAGCCCCCTTACAAAAGGGGTGGCTGGGTAAATCCAGTACATTTGCATTTGCATTTTCCCCGTAACAGTTTGTTAAGCTTTGAACTTTTGCAAATTACATGAGTCCTGCCACAGGATGTGTGCTGTTTACTGCCCTCGTCGCTGCTAATGTTTTTGTGTCTCCCGTGTGTGTACGTGTGAGTGTGTGTACGCTTGTGTCTAGGTGTTTGTCTGCGTTAATGTGTCACAATCTGCACTGGCGTTAAAACCTCAGCCAAAATCCGCCCGTGTCCCTCCTCTTTGGGCACCCAAATGCATTTGGCCAACGTCTACACTTTTGGCAGTTTCAAATTGAATTTGTTATCAAATTAGTTGCATCAAATTACCATTAGGTGGCCATTTTATGCTCTGCCCAGAGTAGATTGAGACCTCATCATTCAAGGTCTCAGTTTCACTTTCTTTACCTATTTGTCAGCTTAAATTGTTTGAGTTCAGACTTGGGAACTGTCTTTATTATTTCTTTATTTGGGTTTTGCTAGGAGTTAAATGTAAAACCTTATTAGTTTTCAAAGAAAATGCAGCGAAAGTGGAAACGAGACTACGCCCTCCTGTGTATCCACCAAAAGCGGATGCCGTGGGACTAGGCGAAGGCAAAAAAGATTTGTTCCAATAATGCTCCGAGCCATGCTTTGCCAGGCCACGGCTACATTACATCCACATTGCCATCCGCAGACTCCAAGACAACGGCTCCAACATATTGCGGCAGCTGTCCGTGCCCCGCGGAGGAGGGCATCTGGGGGTGGCTAAACTAGGGGCGCGGCTGGCGAGACAAGTGCATTACATTGTACAAGGTTATTGATGTATGTTTGCATAATGTAGAAGGAACTATATACCGACCTACATACGTACATATATGGTCTAGGGGCCGAGGGATGGACAAGTAGCCGAGGAGTATGCTAATAATGTTTGTGCTTCAATCACATGGAAAAACAATATTGAAAAATACAACTTGTGTGTGGCAGCCACGAGCAATCGTTTAGGGCCAGAGCTCAGCCATTGTTTATATTGTCGGCAGAGCGGCAGGAGCTCCATCCTACCCTACCCGCCATGGCAGCGATATAAAGAGTTATGACAATGTTGTGTCAAAGTGTTATTGTGCCGTATTTTGTTGCGCCACAAAAGGCGGCAACATTGGGGCGCGTTTAGATAGCTTGCAAATGATCCAATTCGGTTGGGGTTAAGCGGCCCCGGCGATGGAAGATGGAGCGATTTCTGCCAGCTCTGCTTGATTGAGCGGTTGCCCGAGTCCTTGAAGGCATCCTGGGCATCCAAAGGAGCCCGGCCGAAGATGCTTCACTTTTATCTCGAGACAAGCCATTCAATGTTTGCCAAATGGCTTGCTCGCACACAAATTAGTCCGGTTTTTGGCTTTGGCCTTTGAGTGCTTTCATTTACACAGCTCCAAATGCAGCTGGAGATGAATCCTTAATCTTTTCAAGAGCTTTCTTTAATTAGTATCAAAGAGTTTTTCGAGTAATTTATTTAGATTTGAAAGCCAAACTACGCACGGCAAAGACAATTTCCCAACCGCAACTCTTCAACTTGAGCAGAAATCCGTTTTCAATTACAGGCGAGTGTTCGCAGCCAAGCAAACAAGAGATACTCGACTTTATCTCTGTATCTCCGGATTGCTAAATTTGATTTCACTGGAAATTCATTTAAAAAATAGTAGTAAATCATAAACAAATTGTTTGTCGAAATAAATTAATATTTTTGGCTTTGTCCCCTATTGAAGTATGGAAATATTTAATGGAAAGCCAAATCATTGAACGAGAGCAGTTCCTAAGTGCATTTAAGGCATTTTGGCAGCGGGTGCCGTCTGGAAGCGGGCCAAATTTTCTATTTAGTGGTGCTAATGCTAATAGTTCTTGGCCAGCCAAGAGAGGTGAAAAAAGGCAGCAGAGCGGCAGAGGGTGCGAAATTTTAGAGACAGAGCTGGTGGGCGTGGCAGTTGAAAAGTTGGCAGGCCATGCAATTTACGGCACTCCGGCACAGAGATCAGTTAACGCTTTGCTGGCCAAATGCATCTGAACGGGGTGACAAAATGCAGGTGGGCCGACATCTCCACACAATGCTGGTGGGTGGGTCGGTAAACAATGGGGAGAGGGACATGTCCCCCAGTTCGAGTTGGAAGTTGAATGGCATTCCCTTCATAAAGCAAACTTGCAGCACCTTCAGTCACCGGATCCGATCCCCTGACTGCTGCCTGACACATGTCGATAAAATGAACCCATCAATGCCTGTCAGCAGCATGTTGCATTTGGGGAATCACCTCCCTTTGTCTCTGCCCTTGTGGCAAATAATTAAATACGTGCTGCTGGGCCAGTATTGAGACATTTTTAAGCACCTTTCGGCAAATATTTGCACAGCAATTAAATGTTTTGCATGCTCTTTTCGTTTGTGCTTAGCAAATACTATCACATGTCAATGGATTTGGCTTCGGCATCGGATTTGGACTTCCCCAGGCACTTTGTCAGCTTCACTCACCCACCTTAAACCCACCTGAGCGGGCTTAAAACCTGTCCACATGGCGCCAGGCCATCGGAATGTGCGAGATGTCAACAGTCGGAGAAAGTGAAAAATGTGTGCCACAAATAAACAAATCAGGTGCCTCGCCCCTCCTCATAATTTATGGCACTCCGGATGGGCAAGGTATGGTCGGGGTTCCAGGCAACTAAGGATCGTTGCTGAAATATTGGTCAACATTTTGCCCTTCTCGATTTGTTTATTATTTCCACCCAGTTCGGTTGGCCGGAGTCCAATGGGCACCCAGGAGGCAGGAAGCTGATCCAGATCCGGGCCTAGAAGAGCTTTTGAGTGCCGGCCTAGGCAGCAAGGCAGCAGGGCTCAACAGTAAAATCCTGAAATGTACGGCACTGTACGTAAAAATCCATAAATATGCCAAATCCTTCAGCCAATTGGTTCAACTCGCTGGTTGACCTGGTTAAGTCAGCTTCGCCTGGGGCATTGGCTGAATGATTGTTTTAATTATTGGAAATCATTCAACAAATCAACTGATTATGAAAAGTTTGCGCAATGTTTTTTGTTTTCCAGAGGGCAGTAAAGTTGGTTGTGTGGCTGTGGGCTACATCTGTTTAATTTAAATCAGTTTTTTGTGCATTAATGTCAATATTGGTTAGGTTTTTCGTTTAGCTTTTTATGACGTTTATTCCCTTTCATACAGCTTATTAATAATAAATAATTTAGCGTTAATTTCGATTGATGAATATGTTTGTTTTAATTATTGGCTGTTATGATTGAATCTTTTTTCGGTATTTATTATGCTTACAGGATGCTCAAATCACTTTTTATTACAAATATTATTTCTCAATTCTATAATTGGCTTCTAAGACAGGTACCTCTCAGCTCTCATTAAGTTAATTGGAATGCCAGGCATCGCGACCTGTGATCATTGGCTTGCACATGTCCTGCGGCTATTGCGCAATCCCACTGACCCTTCACCTTCGATCCCCCCGTCTCTGCCCCCGCAAAATGTCAGCTGGGCCAACAATGCCCGGGGTCTGGCGAAATGTTATTGCTGCTTTAAATTAAAGCCATCGGGTCCATTACAAGGGGTTCCTATGCATTGGCAGGCCCGGAACATTATCTAGTGCTTATCGCTCACTCAGCGTGCCCGCCCATCGGTGCATAATGCCGCTGCAAGGTTGCGAGATTGTGGGTTATTTGTCGTTAATATGCAAACAGTTAACTGCAGTCTCTGCACACTCCTCTCCCGCCAGTGTGTGTGTGCGTTTATTGCAAGGCTTATCGGGCGTGTGTCCATGTGAGTTCGTGCCCGGCTCAAACATGGCCGGGTTCAATCATAACCGGAAGCGGAAGTTAATTGCGCAGATGTTTAATGCAGGCAACGGTTGATGGTTTAAGTACTGGCTCCCCCCGCCTCCCCTCAATGATAGCAACAATTAGCGAGCGCCAATATTGTGCCTACAAATCTCACCGAAAAACCAGGGAAACTCTGGCGAATTTCCACAACGTGTCCCGGGCGCAGGCGAAAAAAAGTAATTTGTCGCTAACCAAGTGTGTACTAACCTCATTTTACTAAAAGCATTAAAAATAAAATGTAATCACATGCTTCATAAAAGTAATAACTACACAGACGCACACACAGCGATGCTGGCCGGGGCTCTATCATAGACAGAAACGAGCTTCCTGCACTTCAAAACGTGCCTGACTACGTGTCGCTATAAAAGTCCCCCCGGCAAGTGTGCGAAAGTGTACACAGAGCGAAAATATGGAGTCGAAATCAAGTGGAAATAGTGGTAGATATTATAAAAGAAGAATAGGGAATAAGAATAGGAAATACAGGTCACCAAACAACAAAAAAAATACAAAGATTTCAATATTTTTTATTTTACTTTCCTTCTCGTTTATTTAATTTAATATTTTCTAACATTTAAAATGATTGAAACCAATTAACATTTAAATACCCTAACTTTTAGACCTGTTCGATATTAATTTCGTCTTCGTTTACCCTTTTTATTACAGTGTATGCCCCACTTCCATGTCTGTCACTGCCAAGAAGCATGGAGGCAGGCGGCCATTGCCGCCATTGTCTATGTCAAACTCTATGCTGCTGCCATTGGCGTCTATGTGCATTAATGTGCGTGAGCACATCTGATTTTTATGAGACGATTATGAGTTGCCTTTTATTATTTGCCATTGCGTTGGCCAAAGTGTTGCCGCAGCCGCACACGAACCTTTGCCACCCGATCGAGGGATAGGCAGGGGTCTAGGGCAAGTTCCCCAGCATTAATTAGTGTCAACACATAAGCTGACTTGGAGAAAGAAAAAAGAAAGTAGCTAGCCATTTCAGGTGGGATATGGCCATAAGCCAGTGCAGCTGCAGTCGGCTTCTTAAGCTATTGTCGATGGCTGAAGTGAAAATCCCAAATGACTTTACACTCTGTCTAGCAAAGGCACTGCAAGAAAAACCTGTTCTGTTATTACATGAAAATATGATTAATTTAAAGGCAGAATAACTAAACTAACTTAAACTCTCTTACAATTTATTATTTCCATCTTAAAAATTATAATTATTTAATTATATTTTTCCTTCATTTCATGGAATATTTTCTAAGTGTCCAATTTGCGTCAATGAATGGCAATCTTAAAGCCTTTTCAGAAATTTGCCTGACTATCCAATCTGTCAAGAGAGTGCCAGGGAGCTCGTTAGAAGCCACACTCAATAACGAAGAGCATTGTCATGTCGCATATGACAGCAAACAGTTGCAGTTTATTGGATCCTTCGTCGGAGGCTTTGGCTTTGCGGAATTTTAAAGAGAGAGCCGAGATAAAAAATTCATCTTGATTAATGAAGGGCCCCTACGAGTTCGAGAATTGCCGCATGGCCTGAGACTCAATTCGATTTATCATCAACTGCTGACGGAGCCTGGCCTAGGCCGAGGCTCAGGGCCTACTCGTGCGGTCATTTGAAGAAAGTCGGAGTATTATGCATGCTCACTTGGCCACGAATCTGTGCGTGGCAACAATCGCCTGCGGCCCGAAACTTCAAACGTGCACACACAACGTTACACTCGAAAACTAGAGTTTCCGGAAAAACACTCAATACAAAAAGTAGGAAAATGGTTCTAAGGGAACATAAGGGTCAATATATTAATAAAAAATAAATTAATTCAGTTTAAATTTGGTTAGTGAACATATTTTTGCGAAGTATTGATTGAAAATGTACTTTCCAGGAAATAGTTTCTTAGAATTATATTTTTACCAAAGAAAAACACATATATCAGACTTGGAAACTCGGAAAATATATTTATTAAGAGTATTTTAAAGGTTTTTGTGTAGATTTTAAGTTTCTTAACTTAAAGTTTCTTCCCTTAAAGTTAACAAAATAATTGTACAAGTGTACAGCAGAAGCACACACGCCCTGACATAGACCCCTGACAGATTGGCCATGCGTGGCAAACAAACCCAAAAACACGGGGCGGCACCAGTCCCCCCCTGAACCCCTCCCTGAACCTGAACGGTCAGTGGCCGCTGGCAAAAGTTTATAATAGAATTTTTAAGCATGAATAATTATGTGAATAAGACTTTGGGCCAGCTGCTGTTCCTTGCTGCCGCCTTGATTGGCCGTTGTCCTTTTTTGATTATGCACGTGCAGACATCAAATTTGCTAATTAGGTTAATTGACTTTAATTTAATAAGCACGCGACTAGACTGCCCAACAACAATCGATTTAAATGGGGGTCGTTTAAAGGGGAGCATTTGTTGTAGAAATACTTGAAAGTTTACCAGCGTTGTTGGCCATGAGATTCAGGCTGAACTGAATGCAGATCACAATGTAGCTGATCATTCCGAACAGAAACTGTGGAAAAGTTGGGATTAATATAATGTAAAGGAATTATATTATATATCTAACCTTGCCCAGCATTTCCGTGCTGATTTCCACCAGTCCTCCAGCACTGAACTGGCAGCTTTCTTGGCCCAATTGAAGGCAGAGTCGGTTGAGAGCCGCATTCAGCTGGCCATTGCGCCGATCCTTGGTGAGAGTGTAGAACATGGATCTGAATCTCCGCTGCATTACATCACAGCGAGTGCAGATCCAACAGGGAACAACGACCTCCAGGATCTTGACGCACTCGTCTATGCCGCAATCTGGAAGGAAAATAGGTAAAGAGTTTAGTATATGTTAATAAAAAAAATAATATATATATTATAGGGTTACAAAAAGCCTCATTTCGACTGAGCTGACTTAATATATATTAATTAGTCTTAATTTAAGTATTTTGTACTAACAAACATAGTTTGACACGTCCGTGTGCTCAATCAGGTTGAGGTAGATCCAATAGGGCAGGGAAGAGGAGTCCACAAACAACTTCATGATCATGCTGATCAGGCTCAGATGGAAGTTGGCCTCCAGGCTTCGCATTGACTGCCAGAGCAGCCTATGAAGCCGCTGCAGATGCTGCAGCTTCTCCAATGACAAACGACGCACCGAGCTCAGCTCGAATCTCGTGCGATCCAACTCCCTGAGCACACTCGAGCCGGCAAGGATGAGCTCTTGGTACAGGGCCAAAATCACTACGCAGTATAGAGTGAACTCGGAAAAGGAGACCAGCAACACCATGTTGGAAAAACAGAGGTAGTAGACGGTGGCCTGGTTGATGTACACGGTCACCAGGGAGTACACCAGGCATCGGATGAACAGGGATCCGTA
This sequence comes from Drosophila tani, assembly GCA_008042535.1. Classification (NCBI taxonomy): domain Eukaryota; kingdom Metazoa; phylum Arthropoda; class Insecta; order Diptera; family Drosophilidae; genus Drosophila; species Drosophila tani. Next base: position 575,440 of record VNJO01008475.1, read on the forward strand.
AACGGCATTGCAGCTGGCACGAACTCGCTGCAAGTTCACCTGCTGGCCCAGGTACTCGTCCATCTTCAGCAGGAAGCCCTCCAGCTGAACATCGACATCGTGGCGAGAACTTAGCCATAGCCTCTCCACTACGACAATGGCATGGATTGCCATCAGGAACGCGTAGTCGCAGAAATCAAAGATCTGTGAAAAGGGTCTATTTTCGAAGATGTACATGGAGCTGTAATCAATTCTGAAGTACAAGTAGCTAGAAACTCCGACCGCCGCCACAAGTACTAGACTGCAAAGAAACTTGGCGTAAAGGTGACTTCCCACCGGCTGGATACCCAGGCACTTCATCACGCGATTCATCCGCAGAAGTGAGGCGGCGTGAAGTTCCCCGGACATTTTTCACAATACTAAACGGCCAAGAGGTGGCCTTAATTGGCTCAACGTTTTTAATTGGCTAAGTGCTAGTAGACGATAAGTCTTATCTAATGAATGCTTGCGTTGGAAAATTATCCTGGGGAGTCTAAGGACGATTGTGGTGAACTTTCATTGAAAATCAATAAGAACCATATCACTTATTGCTAGAATTATTAGAATTATTAAAGCTCTTACTAACAGTATTGAATGGAAACATCCGTGTGCGAGACTTTGCTGAGATAGAACCAATAGGGCAGCGCCGAAGTGTCCACAAAGAACTTCATTAGCATGACGATCAGGCAGAGCTTGAAATTGCGCTCCAGGCAGCGGATAGATCGCCATAGCAGCCTATGAATTCTCTGCAACTTGGCCAGCTTGTCCAGAGCCAGTCGGCGCACGGACCACAGCTCGAACCGCGAGCGCTCCAGCTCGGCCAAGACATTTAGACCGGCCAGGATGAGCTCCTGGTAAAGGGCCAAGATCACGGCACAGTACAGAGTGAACTCGGAGAAGCGCACGAGCAGCACTATCTCCGAGTAGAGGGCGTAGTAGGTGAGTGCCCGGTTATTGTACACGTTTACGGAGCAGAAAACCAGGCAGCGGATGAACAGCGATCCATAGACGGCATTGCAGTAGACACGAACTCGGTCCAAGTTCACCCTTCTGCCCAGGTGGCCGTTCATCACCCGGTGGATCCTCTCCAGCTGACTGTCTATCTCGTCGCAGCAATTCCGCCAGACCAGCTCCATGACGATGATGACATGGCTCGTAAGCAGAGCCAGAAAGTTGGTCAGATCGATGACGCGCGAAAAGTGATCGTTCATGAAGTCGTAGGTAAAGTCATAGTTGAAGCTGAAGCGCAAATAGGCGGAGAGGCCCACGGTAGTAAAGAGTACCACGTTGCAGAGCACCTTGGCCATCAGGTGCTGGCTCACCGGCAGGATAACCATGCACTTCATCACGCGACTCATGGCCAGCAGTGAAACTGCTTGTAGTTCCCCGGACACTTGACCCATGACTGAAACTCCTGTGGGACGTACTTAATGGGGTCACTTACTTAATTGGCTGAGTGCGATTGAAAGATACGAGAAATCTATAAACTGACACTTTATGGAAAATATTTCTATTAATCTTTTCCAATCCCCTACTTTAGTTTGTGTTTTCTTATAATAATAATAGAAAATTAAAATGTTAAAATGGCTCTTACTAACAATATTGGGCGGATACATCCGAGTGCTGCACCTTGCTGAGATAGACCCAATAGGGCAGCGCCGAAGCGTCCACAAAGAACTTCATGAGCATGGTGATCAGACAGGGCTGGAAGTTGTGCTCCAGACAGCGAATAGCGCGCCATAGAAGTCCATGAATCCTCTGCAACTTGGTTAACTTCTCCAAGGACAGTCGACGCACAGACCTCAGCTCGAATAGCGAGCGCTCCAGTTCCGCCAGGACACTGAGGCCAGCCGGGGTGAGCTCCTGATAAAGAGCCAAAATCACGGCACAGTACAGAGTGAACTCGGAAAAGCGCACGAGCAGCACTATTTCCGAGTAGAGGGAGTAGTAGGTGAGGGCTCGATTACTGTAGGCGGTCACCAGGCAGAAGAGCAGGCAGCGGAGGAAGAGCGACACATAGATGGCATTGCAGTAGCCACGGACTCGCTGCAAGTTCACCTTAATGCCCAAGAGCACGTGCATCTCACGGTGAATCCCCTCCAGCTGACTGTCGATTTCGTTGCCGTTCTTAAGCCATGCCAGCTCCATTACTATAAGGACATGGCTCGATATCAAGGCCACAAAGTTCAACAGATCTAGGACCCGCGAAAAGTGATCGTTTCGGAAGTCGTAGGAGAAATCAAACTCAAAGGTGAAGCGCCAACGGGCGGAAAAGCCCGCAGTAGTGAAGAGAATTACGTTGCAGAACACCTTGGCGATCAGGTGTTGGCTCACCGGCAGCATGCCCAGGCACTTCATCGCGCGATTCATGCCAAGCAGAGAGACTGCGTGTAGTTCCCCGGACATTAGACCCATGACTGAAGCTGGCAAAGGGTGTCTACGACCGGATCGATTTATTAATTAGGTAATTGCGATTATCTGAAGAAGAGAGATGGGTTTTTATTAGTAGTATTTGAAACTAACTGACTGTATCTTAAAATATTGGTTTAGCATGGAGGTCCTTGAACTTTTTACTTAAATTTATGGCTTCCATTAGCGAGAGTTATGAAAAAAATACCTCAATCTTCCCTCCCCAGCTGAGGCTGCCTGCGTGCTGATAAGATCCCCTTGTAATCACCCGAAATGACACATTTCCCATTCAAATTAGCTTCAAAGCGATGCTGAGGGCTAAGTGGAAGCAGATGCCCCAGTGCCCATAAGTGAAATGATTTGTTAATTTTATTCCACCGCCACCCCTTGCGCACACACATACACACACTCAGGCATGGGGGCGATGAAAATTGCTTATCAAAAATATGGCAGGGGGGCGTGGCAGGGGCGCACATAAATTTGCATGCCTTTATTGCAACCACAACGAATTGCGGACCGGGGAAGACAGCAGCAAACGCTGGCAAACAAACGAGGAAATGTACAAACACGCATACGAAGGCAGTACACACACACTTGGAAAAAAGTTAGTCCTTGAAATCCTTTAATTCCTGGCCCAAGTGAGGCTCACACTTTAAGGAGAACTTTTGGAAAATTCAAGATTTTCCTTCTGTAAGAACAAAAAGGTTTGAAGCTGATTATAGGATTAAAAAGAGTGCGTTTTCAGTTTTTCTTTTTAGTTTTTAAATTCTTTTTTAAATGTCTAAAATGGTTTAGACAAAAACTAAACTAAGTACGGTGTGTGCTCACAAATAATAATACATAATAACTCTATACGTAGAGCCTTAATTTTCTAACAATAACTAATAATTCGTAGTATAAGAAGTATTTTTTAATGTCGAATTTCCTTAATTAAACTCTTATTTTCTCCGCGTGCACACAGAGGCAGGCACTTACATCCGCTTTACTGGTTTTTATGCAACCACCGTGGCACTTTGTTTGCACACTTGTAAAACACCTGCAGAACGAACGCCTTTGGCGGCAGTGGCAATGGCAGTGCCAGTCGCCGTCGCCGAGTTCTGTGTGTATATGAAGTAATGACTTAATTGCCTCGCCCTCGCTGAATATGCCTCCACAACCATGCCCGGCGATTGATCCAACCGCGACTCTTGGCGTCTATATCCCCGTCTGCAAGTGGGCTTCATAATTCTGCACAGGTGTCGAGGACGCTTTGTCTTTGATTGTTCGTCTGGCGCGACTCTAATCTCTGCCAGCCACACCATCACCGTCAGCGACAGGAATGGGGAATGTGTGTGGAGTATGGGATATATGGGGAATATGAGACGAAGGACCAGGGGCGGGGACTCACTCGGCAGGAGTAACAGCTTTGGCACTTCAAGCAGCTAAGCAGCTGGCGGACTGAGGCCTCTGGTCTGGGTTCAATTGAAGCAATTGTGCGGCGTTGATTTGTATAATTTTGTAATTTGTATACCAAAATTGTGGCCACACATGTGTCTGAGGTTGGGGGAAACAATTTCGCCGTTTTCTGGGGTAAAAACGTGTATAAATAAATTAAAATGTATATGCGAATAGGGTTTGGTCGACTGGGGAGGTGCAAGAGTTGTGGAATTGACAAAATATACAGGGATTTAATTTTTTAGGGAAATATTTTAATTACGGGACTAAATGTATGCTTTGAAAAGCTTTAATTATATTATTGCATAATTTTAGGCCCTATCGGATCACTAGAGTTTTGAAATCACTTTAAAAGGTGGCTAAGTGTATGCAATACAATTTTTAATGCACCAAATGTAGGGAAAATTATTTTAGAATAATGGTTTCTAATTAAGGTATTTAGTTTTTGATTAATTTATTGCTAGATTCTTTCTTTAGATTTCTTTTCATATATTATTTTCAATAAATTTTGTGGTTACATTTCTTTTAAATATATTTTGGCCTACTCCTCGATCTCCCCAATCGCTGGCAGCATTTGCTAAATGTAATTATCGAAATACTTGCTGTGGCTGCGGCGTCTATATGGTTATGATTCGCCATAGGCACTGGCAACAACTCCAAGTGCCCTGCACGTGGCCACGAGGACTGCTGACTCTGACTTTCCAGGAAGTGGTTTTATGTGTGCGGTGAGCGGTTCAGAGTTTGCCCACCGACGGCATAACTCTCATCCTGCAACTCTGATGATGGCTGAACATCAGACACGCGCCTCTCGGGCACAGATGCTGGTGACGACTGAGCTGAACCCTCCTCTCATATGTGGGCTGCTCTAATGTAAGTCATTCCGTGTTATCTGATTTTAATTTGGCGCAATTTCCCTTTTCGCACCTGTTGTGACCTGGGCGGCTCTGGAGTCCGGACCCACACACAGCCCATTAAAAATATGCAAATATAAATATGCTAATTTGCTGAAAATTGATTTTGCAATTTAATTGAAAATTCCAGAGCACTCTTGTACTGTAATTGTTGTTGTGGTTGTTTGGCCAGGAGCAGGAGGAGGAGCTTGTTGTGCGGAGAGGGAGTGAGTGTGTGCTACATGAGTCTTGTAGCTGCGGTTGTTCGAGCAGCTGCCACAAATTGCATAAATACGAACAATACTCCCAACACTTCCATCCTTCGCACATCATTTGCAACTTTTTGGGGGCTAGGCTGCTTTTAATGGCATTAAAATTGCCAAAATTACAACACGCATCACACACAGACCCAGGGAATGGGGGCTGTCGTTTGAAAATCAATAAGAGCCGAGTTCAATTCCGTTTAGACCCGTTGCCGGGCTCGCTGACAAATGCTGCGCCTGATATATTGCCCCAGACTGGCTCAATAAATTCCATGTTGACTTGCAAAAAGGCAGGGAAGCAAGGGCGGGGCAAGTGTGATAAATGTGCGGCATTTGGCGAGCAATGCAAACATGGCACCTTAAACTACAATCAAAAATAATTGCATTTTTCACAAGCCAATCATTATGAGAGATGTCCCAGAAGGCAGCAGGGAAAAACGCCAAGGCAAGGAAAAAAGCAGGGACAAGTCAAAAGTCATGACAATCCCGGCCAGACAATTGCAAAAAGTCAGCGGAATGGCAGCTAACATGGCCAGCTAAGTGATAACAACACACGGCCAGCCGGGCAGACGGGGCCACTGTGTGTTAGTTTGGCAACATCATTTATCTTGTCTTGGCAGCGAGCGAGAGTCCAGTCGAAGTCGCCTGCAGTCTCAGGACTTGGAGCCGCAAATCGGACAGGACCTCGCACTGACCGAGACAACTGAAAATATATATTTTCTTCATAGCCATGGCCAATGGCTATATTTATTGCCGAGCTCGCTTATTTCTACTTATTTTCGGCGGAATGTGTGTTTGGCTCTATTTTTCACTTTAATTGGCAGGGTTAAGCGGGCGGCGCTGAGCAGTTCATTGATGCCGACTGGCTGGCAAACTCACTTGTTTTTCGATCGCAAAAGGTCACCGGGACAATTATCAAAGGCAGCAGCGACAAATGGTCCTGCCTTGGTGGGATTTGAAGCGTAATGACAGCTCTTTCTCTCTTGCCCTCTCGCTGTTTGCATTTCGGTGCTCTGCTCTTGGGTTTTTATGGCAGACGGCGCAATTAGGCCGGCAAATGTGGCGAGCGAAACGCAAAATGCTGCGCCAAAATGGCTGTCGACTGAGGGCAATCCCCCCCCTGCCCCACACTCACAGAGAGATACACACCCACGCAAGGACACACATCCTTTGGTCTCATTGGGGCAAACAATCGAAGATTTATTGTCCCTCGGCGCATTCTTTGGCACTGCGAAATGTGCAAATTCGCGTTGAAATATATGCCAGCCGCCGGAAAGTTGTGTGTAGGCAGCGCCTGTAAGTGTGCTATACTTTTGCCACAAATCATAATCGATTCATTGACAGGCTTCGATGTCGATGGCTTCATTGTTACTTTCTCCGGCCCATTTGTTCTGACTTTCTTGAAGGCATTGAATCTCTTACCTTGAGAATCCCGAAATGGAAGCTATATTATTTATATTCCCAGAAATATTAAAGATATCTCGGATGCTAGAGCTGTCAAGCTGCCAGTCTCACCAAATATAAATTTAGAAAAGGTTTCTTTAATAATACAACAATTGTTTATTGGAAGAATCTAAATTTAAAGTTTAAAAGTAAGGAAATTTAAGGTTTACAATGGCTTTTGAGTTTCTAGATATATAATATAGCTTGTGGCTAATAATTTTTTACTATTTCAGGGCTCGTTAATATTAGCAATTAATATATTTTAAAATCTTGTTGAAAACCATGTTAATAATGCTCTTTATCTGCTACTTATATACAGTATAACCTTACACGAATGTTTTCTGAAACCTAGTTTAATATTTCATAATTACACAGTTTACAGGACATACTTGATTTTACCTTACAAGCACGAGACAATTTACGCAGACGGGATTAGCCGACTTAGGAGAACTGCCAGCTCAGTGTTGCCATCGATTGGGCTCCTTGTTTCGAGGCCAAGGACAAGTCAAGCTCTTAAGCCGATTTTTGTTTTATTTTTATGTTGTCTTTGGTTTTGTTTTATGTTCCATATGGGAGAGCGAGGGAGAGCCTGCTTCCTTGCAGGCGTCAGCCGGTCATTGAATATTTACCAATGTGCGTGAAATTAAGACACCGAGATACGTTGAGACGACAAACAGCTCAGATGACTGCCAAGGTGACAGCATTATATTCGTATTCGTACTCGGGTGCTAAAGATTTTCGCCGGGGACACAAATCCGAGTACACGAGTTCACTTCAGCTCGCTACGCTTTCGCATAGCTGCTTATTGCTGTTTACCATATTTGCGCTTATTTGTTTGTCGACTGTGGCAAATATTTGAATTTGAATTCAAACGTGCTTGACACATAATACTCCGCCCGGAGCTGGATCTGGAGCTCGGGCCTCAGCCTTCGTAGCCTATTTCGCTGTGCAAATATTTTATGAATTTCAATGTGCCACCAGCACTGCGGAGGAGGATCGGGAGCGATGGGGAATGGTGCAGGTGACACAAATGCGCTGGCGAATAAAAGGCAACAAAATGTGAAATTAGTTTGACACGTGTACCTGCCTGGCTGAAAGTAAAAAAATATAAAATAAAGAATATGGGTGAGAGTACAACATCATCTCGGCTCAGACAGCTGCAGAGATTTTGGCCTTAAAATAATGTCGCTTGGCGGATTCTGTGCGAATAATAATAATGCAGAAATGCTGACGGGAAATTCCTGTTACTGGGGATTGAACAAAAATTGACTGTCTGTGGGGATTTGGAAAGTGAAACGAAACGTAATTATTTCGGATAGCTGTCTGTAAAAATTTTTACTGGCTGATTCTATCAAATTCCAATCTAATTTTGGAAAAAAAATTATACTTAATAACAAAATGTAAATAACACTAAAAGTAGTAATAATGAAAGGAATTTTTAATTTTATAAGGAATATTTATGCTACGATTAATGCCACAGTGCTTTTCTCTCTCTTATTCATTACTGAATTATTTTCTCGCTTTCACAATCAGAAAAATCATTTCATTAAATCTTTGACCAGCTTAATTGTTCGTATGCCTTTGTATTCCGATACAGTACATCTGTGGGCATTTTCGAGTCGGTTTTCATTTAACTTAAAGTCCATTCTTTCATCCTGCATATGCTCCCTTTCCCGCTCTCTCTGTATTTTCAAGGAAATACCTGTAAGAAGGTCCATAGGCATCCGAGGATGTATACTATATGCGGACAGACAATCGCATATGTAAGCGAAAACATTTCACCGCAAATCTACTTAAAACGCAATTAAGTTGAATGCAAATACCGCTGGAAATTCGGTTCGCTGACAGGCCTTGCCGGGCCGGGCCCGCCTGCAGAAGAACGAAAGCGAAGACCTGCAGTTAAACAATGGCAGACAGAATAAAGATACAGATGTATAAGCCGCTCCTCACCTCCTCCTTGCGGCACATGCAGGCTAACGTAATTTTCACAATAAAATATTCCACGAAAGGAAAATAATAAAGTGCATGCGATGGAGGAAAAAACTATCAGAATAATCTGCGCGGTAGATTTCTGAAAGCAGTAGAATTTTATACACGAAACAAAAAATGTGGCATTTTGTAATATTAATAAAAATAATCATTACAACCGGTTTTTAATTTTTTTAATATATTATTTTTGTAGTCCTATGTATTTTTGTTATATTTATTTCATTGGAAATATTTGTTAATGAACCCCGATTAACAATTTTATTTTTTATATACTCAAATCGAAATAAATATAAAAACCAAACGATGGACCGCACGGAATGTCGCCTTCTTATTTATAATAAATAATTACAAAATAAAGTAGAAATCTCCATAGCTATTTATAATCTTTTATCATCAATTTACACCCCTGTTTTATGACGTGCAAATCACCTGTTTTTTTCTGTGCACAGCTCAGCATATGGCAGCTACCTGAAGCTATCTCGCCTGCTCGGCGCAGCTCCTCGCTGATGACTTAAAAGTTAAATTTGTTTTTGAATAAACTTGAATCAACTTTTGGCGAGGGAGAAATGAAACAGGATGCAGACGGCGCGTGGGCCGGGGGAAATAGCGAACGGGGGACGAAGCTCAACACTTCAAGGTTGTTGGCAATTTGCGAAACATGGCCAGGTAATTGATATGAGTACAGCTGCCAAAAAAAAGGAGAAAAAAAATAAGAAGAAAGGCCAAGAAAAAGAAGAGAAGTCTCGCAAATTTGTGGAAATGCATATGGCAAATTGTTTTCAAGTGAGTGTGGGGGAGGGAAGTGCGTGAGCTCCTTGCAAATTAATTGTGCGTGCTGCCTGCTTTTGGCCGGGCCCGGCCTTGCCTTGTCAAAGTTTTGGCTTTCAATTGCGAAAATTGCGCAGCACGCCTTTGTTGGGGCTCATTAGGCAGTCGTAGGGCCTCAAAGCATGAATCTGGGTGCCGAGTCGGCCAAGGGTAGTGGAGTGGAGTGCATTATGCCTAGGAGTTTATAAAGCCGTACGGTACACATGCCAAGTGTTGGGGAGTTTCGCAGTTTGGAGGAGAGTTTGCCGCTTTGCAGTCCGGAGTCCCAAGTCCGGATCCTCGGCCAAGACATAAACAAACGACCAGGAGTGCAGCCTGCTTTTTCGAGCAGAAGCGAAAGGAATTTCCTTGCCATAAATTCACTAAAAGCTTTCGCAACGAGAATTTGTAGCTACCTTCCGCTGACAACATGGCTCACCTGTACAGGCGAAGGTGGGATGCCAAATGGGGAACGGTGGGTGCTTTTCTGTCGGAGCCGCAGGATCTTGGCACCACGGGGTGCCCAGTTCGTTGCAGTCAGACCATTTTTCTCGACCTACAGCCGCCGGCAGCCAAAGCGAAATTTACGCCTCTACCTTCATTATTATTGCACTTTGCCACACACACACAAATGCTGTTGTTGTCTCAGCTCAGGCCCTTACAGTCGGTGTTGTTGGGGTTTTGGTGGGGGTTTTCGGGTGGCTGAAGGTGGTTCGCTACCGCAGACAATTTGGCAAACGTGCAAAAGAAGTTTCTAAATAAAAGTGCAAACTAAATGAGCATTTAGTGTGCTCGCGTCGTAAATTCCTGTTGAAATATTTCTGTCGTCTTACAATTTAGCTCTGCCAGCTAACTTGACTTGTGGTGGCACTGAACCTGGCACTTAAAGCTTTAATTTTGTCGAGGGATTTTAAGGCCGAGCACTAGCTTGATAGAAAATGATAGTTAGGGTTCCAAGGAAATATTATTTAAGTCACTAACTTGATAAAAAATATTAGTAAAGGTTCCAACGAAATATTATTTAGTTCCCACTGGCCCAGAAGTTAACCGGTTATTTTACATTCTCAAATTCAAGAAAAATAATAGCTAAAATAATAAATAATGGCAACAAATGTATAATATTTTCATTTTTAATATTTGAAAACATTTACAAATCAATATAAAAATTAGATTAAATGAAAATTAGATTTTCGAAAGATATCCTATACTTTTTAAGTGCATTTAAAACAATACTTTCCTGATTTTGTTGCCAGCTCTACCTACGAAGCGCTGAACTTAAAGCCTTAAATCCTTTTATTGCCACACGGCGTATGCGTTATGCGAGTGCTGCGCCCAGCCATGAATACGTTTGCATTTTGCATTAATTATGTGCCCGAGTGTAGGGCTTTGACAGTGTTAAGTCTGCCTCGGCATCACTCACGCTAGGCACAATAAAATGGGGTAATGAGGCGCAGCTGCCATTGCTAAATACACACAACGCACACACACTCGCTCGGAGGAGGCTCTCACACAAGTACACCTTTTTATGTGTCTGACAGTCGTTTGGCAGGATCTGGACCCGAACTGGTCGGCCGCCTGCCACACAGCGAGTATGTGCCTACATGCCGCATACCGTGGCGCATGACTTCATTAGTGTAATGAAAACAGAAACTGGCAGCAAAAATGTCAAGGTTGATACCCCTACCCATTCCAGCTCCTGATCCGCCCCCACATCCAGGCCCGCGTCGTGCAAATCGTCGCCAATCCGACGGCTGGTCCATTTTCGAAGGCTTAACGTAGTCCTGGGCAGCGGATGGCCGGGAAAAAGGTTAACACTTGCAAAATGGCTAGCAAGGACGTGCCCGAGTTTCGTTTTGAATAACAAATTTAATTAGAATTAATACATGCGGGCCTGAGCTAAGGCCCAGCAAGCGGCAATGGGATTGGCGTGGAGTCGAGTGTAGTTCAGAGGAGAAAAGCGGCGAGGAGCGGAGTGTAGGGACTGGGTGCCAGTAATTGGTAAACGCTGAGCCCAGCAATAAGGATAAAAATGTTATCAGCATATGCAAGGCCATTGGGTGCCTCATTATTTCCTTTCATGAATAGTTGAATCGATAGAATACATTTTAAGAAAATTAAATGGGCAAGAGAAAATTTAATTTTACCCAAGCAGATGCTTCTTTCGAAATGGAAAAAGGGGTTTCTGTGTATAATATAACTATAATTTATATAACGAATCAGAATGAATTGTTAATGTAGTAATAGAGCGTTAGGACTTCCACCAAGAATCCCCACCAAGAATTATTAATTAAACAATTGCGTCAATCCGCCTTAAGACCACTTGATTGTTAGCTCTTTTTAGCTGCCACCAGCTGCGAGCATTTGTCAGAGCCACGCCAACAAGACAAATACACCAAAATTTAAGTAAACATGTTAAAACCATAAAAATGCAAGTTTACAAAAGAAGCAGCTGAAAAAGTTTGTCTTGGTGCGGCGGCAGCCGAGTCCGACGAGCGCAAAAAGGAAAAGCGCTGCACAAAAACAAAATCGTGCAGAAAGCTATGGCTTCAGCATGTAAATGTGTGTGTGTCACATAGAAGCAAAGCACACATACACACACATTCACCATATTTTTTGCGCTTGCAGCGTCCAACAATGGCGGGCGCTGGGCGTTTGGAAATATGTGAAATCATGAATAAACTGCCATGTGCACAACAGTCAACATTTTCCATGGCTGCAGTGGCAGCACTTCTTCTGCGCTCTGCGCTCTGTGCTCTATTTTTTATGCTTCTCCCTCGTCGCCCACGACTCACGCTCTTTGTTGCCGCATTTGCTGTGAGCAAAGCTGAGGCAAGCGCAGCGCCCCATTGTAGGCAACAAATGCAGCGTAGAACTTGACTTGGCTAAAGCATTTCACTTTCAAAGAAGGACGAGGAGGAGCAGGGCGTGGCTCTCGCTCTCGCTCGACTGGGTGCCAAGCGAGATCGTGAATATTAATCGATGGCGCAAGCCTTTCGATTTCGCACTCACGCACGAACTGCCGCTGGCCCAGAAAGCGTGCGACACATTAATATTGACAACTGGCATCGAACAAAGGGCGTCTTCTCACCCACTGCCCCCGCTCTCGATGTATGCAAACTTATTTACGCCTCGGCTGTCGGCGGCACATGCTGCCAATTCCGGCGAGCGGTTTGCTCCTTTGACAGCATCACTTCACTTGCAGTTTGACGGTAAATCATCACCGTTTTGCTGGGAAAAGCACAGGACACAGCTACCCCAACACTCACAGAGACGAGCGTTCGCAATTTACAGCCATGCCCTCGAAGAAGGTACCTTGGTTTTTTAACTATTTGGGGTTATGGAATATTTTTGATGGTTTAAATAGGAGATCAAAGTAATAGAAGTAAAATAAATAAATTGGTTGCTTTAATTTATTTTAATTAATTTCCTTTATTACCTTTTCCCCTTTTTGTTAAACGAAATGTAAGATAATGACTCGCTTAGAGTATTTCGGGTGCCTTAGTTTAAAGTTAGTTTTTCTTTCCTGCTCCACAGAATTCTTTTGCCGTTTTGCGGTCCTGACTCTTCTCTTTTGCTGCGCTTTTTATAGCCTTTCTAGCTGGCGTTTTGCCTTATTTTCCAGCAACTCCCACACTTTTCTGGTGCCTGCAGCTTCAGCTGGGCTTTGGTGATGAAGGGTGCAGCTTAAAAATGAATCATTTGACTTTTTCTTATTAAATAATTTATAAGAATTAGTTGAGATTTGCATTTTTTTGTGCCAGCTAGCCCCCAGGCTTGGTATCCTTCGCCGGCCAAAACCTGCCGGCAGTTGACTGTGCAAATTTCTATTTAATTCGAAATTTATTACAAGCAATTTTCCTTTTTTTTACCCATTTATTTTTTGTGCTTTTCTTTTTGGCTGCTTTCAGAGTTTTGTAGTCTTAAAGTCAGAGGCTGCCTGGGTGGGTGCCTGCCGGGCAATTGAATTGCAGTTTGCAGTTTTGTATCTTGAGCTCAGGCGACCGCAGTCAAAAGTGGCCAAAAAAAAAAATTGCAGCTGGCTGAGGCTCTTGCAGTTCAGGGTTAGCCCGAGCTGCTCTGGAGTGCAGTGTTTCGCTTCATTAGCCATGCAGAGCGGAAATAGCAAAAATACTTATATAGGGGCCAGCACACACAAACAAAATCCTGCTTAAATTGTATTCGAAATTGTTTGCCGCTCCGGGGGGGCATGCAACCGGAATGCGCGTTAATTTTCGCCTCCATTTGCATTTGCATTTTGCTGACGAACTGCGGCATTGTGGGCGACCAGCTATTTTCGGGGGCATCATTTATATTTGATGTGCCCGCCATTGTTTCCTCTTGGGGGGCAGCTTAAGTTGCCATTAATGCCAGAGTGTAGTCGGGAGAGGGCTTTCTGAGAGCTTCATCTGATGCCGGGCTTGCCAACCCTTTGCCGCTGCTGCCCCCGGCCTTCCGGCTTGATGCTTTCACTTTGTTAAGTAAGTTTTCAAGTGAGTTGAAGCGAAAGTTCTTAAATTATTGTAATTTCATACCAGAGCAGGCTACAGCAGGAATAAAATAGTTACACAGAAAGCAAGACTGGGAGATGGGGACATGACATTAAATTAAGAATTTCATTTTCGATTTTCTCTCTAAAATAAATTTCTGCCTTTATAATCTAACAATTCTTTCGGCTTTGGATCTTTATTTTGCTTGAATATGCTCACAGTGTATCCTGTTGCAGCTTACTCTCCCTTTTAGCCTTGAGTCCTGCCGTAATTAATTAACTTTGCTTGCTTAAGAAATTAAATACAAATAACTTTGGTATTTGTTTGCCAAACTGGATTACACAACTCATTTTGCCGTAAACGATGGCCAAAATTCCCCCTCTAACTTTCTTCGTCGCACGTCGAACTTATCAAATTTGAGGCAAAGCCAACACTGTTTGCCTAGATGTGCATATGCAAGTCCTTGCCGGACTGTCATTCTCAAGTGTAATTGCTGCCTGGGCATAATTAATGCCATGTGGATGTGGACGTTGTCTTAATGATTGAAAATCATTTGAGCCGAGCTCCGATGGCCTCGCTGTCTCGCCCATTGAGCCATTTAGTTATTAGTTTGCAGCTGAGTTTGAGTTTAGATGATTATCGAGCTAAGAACTCGAACAAATGCATTTTGTTTCATTTCGGCATTATTGCTTTTGAAGGGGCTGAAATATACGAGGCAAGGTGAAACGATTGGGCAATATTTGATAAATCTTTAGGATACACACTGGGCAGCGATTGTAAGAGGGGGTTATCTGTACCCTCGGCTTATCCTGGGCAAGCACTTTGGCAACAAAGGCCCAGGACTTTTGAAAACTCATAAGAAACCATGGCCCTTGGCTTGGCTGGGGCCGAACTAACCGTATTGTTGCTGCCAGTGCTTATGGCTTGCTTTCTATTCATTTCATTTCAATATGCATTTTATTTGCTGAAAATGTTTAATCGATTTTATGCAAATCATTTCTATTTCTTTGCCCTGCTCAGCTTGGCTCTGTTGTGTTGTCGGCCACTGCAAACACTCGAAAACCATTACAAAATAATAATAATAAAAATCTGGGCCTGCTCCTGGCCGCAAATAAATTATTTCTGATGGAAAGCCAGAAAAAGCAATAAAAAGAGACAGACAGAGAGCGAGAGGGAGAGAGAGAGAGCGGGTGAGAGCCATGCAAATGTATGCAAACAAAGAAAACTTCCTAATGGAATTTTCCACATGTCGGACATATGCATAAAACCTTCTAAACAAACCCGGTCGGTCCTCTGCCGTCCAGAGCTGTGGGCACTTTGCTGTGACCATTTTGTTTGAAAGCACTTCACACACGCACGTCAAAAACTGTGCTCAAAAAACGCATGGAAAACCCAAAAACCCAGAAAAAAAGAAGGAAATTGAGGAAAAAAGCGTTCCATTGAATTGGTTGTGCAAAAAGATGGCGTCAAGCTGTGCAATTTTGCCAGCGATTCGATTTGGTTTCGCCAATCCCTTTGGCTGGCCCTGCGACCCGGTCAAGTGAGTGGCCTTTCATAGTGACCCGAGCTCGCACACTCGCACACTGGAACACTCGCACACACCCAGACCTCTCGATGTGTGTAAGTAATTTTCGTTGTTGTTGCTGCTGTCGCTGGTGTTGCGGGATATGCTGCATTGCGGTTTTGGTGCAACAAGCTAATGAGTTTGTGGTTGCAAGGACACCGAGCATAATTGCTTTTAATTGCAATCAGCAAATTATGCATACTTGTAGTTGTGGTGGGGCGGGGCCAGTGTTGCTTCGCAAAAACACTCTTATCCCCAAAAATTCCGAAGCTCTTAGCTGTAATTGGGTCAATGGCGCATCTCTATCGAGCTAAATGATATCCTGAAGTCGGTTATTATCTCTAAATTGCATCAGATACAGCTTTTATGGTCATTTATAATTACCTTTCTGCTTAATTAAAAGTGTGTTTTGCCTCACTTATTGGAATATCAATAAATATATTGTTTTACAGGTATAACTTAATAATTTATTAACTCAAATACCAAATAAAATTTGCTTTTAAAATACGTTAAAGTACTTCTGAAAATATTTAATATCACTAAAATGTGTATTGGAATCAAAGAATTTACACACCTAATGCGAATATATTTATTTATATTGACTAACTAAATTCTAAAGCAAAATCCACCTGAATATTCCTCATACGCCCCCTTGGTTGCATTACTCATACGCCCCTTGGCTCCCCTACCTTTGGTCTTATCAGTATTTGCAACTGGCCGATCTTATCTTGACCAACTTTAATTGAGATTCCGACAAATCAAATTAGGCAAAAGCAATTAGCTAATCAGGCTTTAAGTGCGGCGACGGCCTTTAAGCCGAAAAAACACCCGAAATGTGATGGGGCACCAGCCAGCGGCACAATTGGCCAACTTTTCGGCAACTTGAACAATTGAAACAATGGGCCCACCATAAAGTTTGCCGCCAAACAGTTTGCCACCCATTCCTGCCCCTCAGGGCAGGGCACTCCACTCCCATTTCACCGTTTCACCATTTCGGCATTCAGCATTCACCCTTCGAGCGCTTAGAGTTTGAGTAATGGAACTTCAAAAACGCAGCCGCCGCAAAACATGAAAACTAAAGCCGCTTTTGTTTGTGCCGCTTGAACTTTACGGTGTGAGTGTCGGCTGTCGAGGGTGTGAGTGTGCGTGTGTGAAAGCGTTGTGTGAGGGCAATTAAGGGGAATAAGCAAAACCACAATAGGATTATCAGTTTTATGCAACTGCCAATAAAGGGCAATGAAAAATCAAAAAGGATTGCTGTTAAGGCCAGAACAAAGGCTTGAAAGGTTAAAGACTGTTATGGGTTCGGTTCAGTGTATCAGAAAATTTGTACGATTTTTTAAGCAGGTTTTCTGATGAAGACTTAAGTTGTTGGTTGTTTTAAGGAATACATATTTTTAGAATATTTTTTCGTTTAACTAAAATGGAGAAACCTTTTAAAAAATATAGTGTTGACCCAGAGAAATATTCAATTTAAATCGCTAACAATTTAAAACGACTGGAAATATTTTTAATTCACATAAGAAATAGTTTTTCACACTTTAAAACGATCATTAGCCATTTCTGTGACATTGGCCCTATTCATAAATCAATTGCCCTCTTTGATCTATAAATTAAAGTCGATTGCAATGGAAAAAATTGCCTTTCTTGGCCTCATTAATCGTCTTTTGATTCTTTTCTTTCAATCTCTTGTAATTGGCACTCATTCATCATATTCAACGCCAATTATTGGGCCGCTGCAACTGCCAGAGATGCATCTATCTTCATCTGCATCAACGCATTACATCAGCTCCAGCTGCCCCTAAGGACATGCGAAAAAATCGAAGGGGCTGCTGAGCCAAAAAAGTTTTTAATAATCTGAAGCTTAATCTGTAGTAATTGATTTATCGCACGCAGCTTCAGCGGCAGACAATTAAATTACATTGGCCGAAAAAAGACGATGAGTTTTGTAATTTTCGTTTGGCCTTTTGTTTGCTTTTCGGGTTCGGCAAAAACAGAGAGGCAAATCAATTGCATTTGTATTATTGTTTTAATGCACCCGCTCAAAATTTATGAAGGCAGGATAATGGTAGAACAAAGATAAACAAAAAAGTTATTCAAACATTTGCAGTTAAATCCGGCAAAGCCCCAAATAAGGCCATGGAAAATGTACGGGCAAAAAAAGGTGGAATGCAATCGATTTTATTTATTTCCTGATTTCTGCATGTTAATTGTGTTATTTTTTGTGTGAAAATATTTTGATTATACCTGTCAATTGGGTTGTTTTTCCGCCCGATTTTACAACATTCGCTCTGGCTTTTGGTGTTGTTTAAACAAAAAAGAAAAACCCGTTGTTTTTCTTTCTTTTAGCGGCTTCAGCGATCTGACAGCCAGGGGCATTGACATTTGCATGTATGATTGTATTCTGTTTGCTCGCATTCGCATTTCAGTGACGTTGTGTGTTGGGTGTGTGCAGGGCAAACACAAATACAAACACAAACACAAGCACACACACCTTCGGTGCATGAACTAAGTGCTTAGTTCATAAACGTTGACAATTAATTCAGCAAAACGCCAGCCATTCAACTAATTGGAAACGCTTAATGCGAATGAGAAACCAAAGCCCGAACGGGCCGAGCCGGCTAATGAAATTATTTGTAGCAATTATATGGGACCCAAGGGTGTGTTTTTGAGCCACCCCCCAAAAGGCACAAACCCAAGCACACACATATTGAGGTGCTCTCTGGGGGGTTGTGTCTCTATCTCGGCTGGTTTATTTGGTTTACTTATTTAACGATTTCTTTTCCAATGCGTGGAGGTGGCAGGGCATCAGTTGTCCTGGAACATGCTGCAGGAACATCGAATAACTATGTTCCGACTCAATGACCGTCTTTAGATACTCGTTGATCGTGTTCTGATTCGGAAAACACCCCTTGCGGTAAGTGTATACGGTGCCTCGCACTGGTATTTTGCTCATCGGCTTTATTTCTTCCAAGAATTTGGGGGTGATCGACAAAACGAGACCCACATCTAAGAAAGTATAAATTTAAACCCTCATCATACCAAGCCCGGCGTTCTTAAGACTATGATACTCAGTACTTAGCCCTAGAAATGGTTCATTAATCTTTGTTAATTTGTGATTTACTTTATACCAAGTTCTTCCTCTCCCACCGTATTGCATTCCCAGGTTTCCTTGATTTCAGTCTTTGTTCACAAAGAATTTCGGTTGAGGATATGTGGGAAAGAAAATAGTTGTCTGCTGTTTTGTACTCATGGCGCACTGATGTTTTGCACTCGATTTGCGGCATTAAAGGGATCATTTGCGGCTGGCAAAGGCCGCAATTAGACCACACTTAAACTACATTTAAGGATTGCTGCCTCGGATTTGCGATTCTAATTCCTACCTGGGCAACTTTGTGTTTTAAGTGCCCGAAACTGGCTCCGGCTCAAGGGTTTAGCCGGGGGCTTTTCGAGTGGGCCTGTTTATCTATGCCCACACAGTGGGGTGTGCTCTCGGCCCAGCTCGGATCCCGGAGTCCGAAGTCCCGAGTCCTGAGTCCGGAGCCCGGATCCACGACCCCTTTCACCTCGGCTCATATCGGAGCTACCGCAAATGCCAGTCATTACATGCAACGATTGTGAGCTGGCTAAGATTCTATGTGGCAAAAACAAACAGACAGGGCCCAGACTGACAGGGCGGTGGGCTTGCCAGGGATGAGGGGCAGTGGGCAGGAAAATTGAGCTTAAGTTGCAATTAAGCAATTGCCCGGACGGTTGGGCTGATGTGAAATCCAGCTGCCGATGCTCCTGCTCCCTGCTCTTCCTTTTGGGCCGGACTAATAGCAGCAAGCAACTCAAGTGGCTGCTAACTTGGCCCACCGCACCCCCAGGTTGCGAATAATGCAAAATTGCAATGAAATGCGGCCAGCTGGAGCTGGAGCTGCAGCTGCTCGAGGTGAACTCAGCCAGGGGAACGCTCCTCGTTCTTTTCTATTTATGTGCAGTTGCTTTCCAATCACCAGCCAGCAAACTTAATACAATATTTAAGCCGCAAACGTAGCACAATGTAAACCAAAGTAATCTCGAACTCAGCTCCGGCTTGGCCTGGCTTTCTGTGGCAAGTGGCACGACTTGCGGCCAACTGCAGAAACCGAGGAAGAGCTGTGAAGAGAACCAAAAACCGAGTGGAGGAGGGCACAGAATAAAAAAAAATACGAGTACAACAAAATCAGAGAGAGGGAGTGAGAGAGGAAAAACAATTTCAGCATTGAGGCAACTTCGCGTTTTTTAAGTGGAAAACTTTGGTCCTTATATTTGGCCATGGGGCCTTCTGCCTGCAATGAAGCTGAAAGTGTGCCTCAAATGCAGTTCAAATGTGTCCGGAATACTCACATTTGCCAGAGATTTCGGCTGATCTACAGAGGGAAAAACTGTGTTAAGTCAGGGTTTCCTTTTCCGTTAATTCTAGAGAAATAAGATATAAGCAAGTACTTTTTCATGAAAGTTTTTCACTACTTGATGGTTGTATTTTTCTCAGTGCCTGATTAGCCTTGCCGCAAATCGATGGGAGTGCAGCGGCACCAGAAATCAATTCGATTGAGTTTATGCTTTAATGCGCTGTCTGCAGTGCCATAAAGTTGAGAGGATTGTCGGCTGATGCTGATGCTGTTGTCCAATGAATTTCAAATTACCAATAAACAATTGAATGAGCAGCGAAAATACACACACACACTCGCACGGATAGACACGCATACAAATGCTAATCAACGCTGCTTTATGCTTTATGCTTTCTGCTTTATTTGCGTTGCTCATACGCAGTGTGGGCCTCATCGCTAATCCCGGCACGCAGCATCAATAAGTCAAACACGTCAATGGCAAGCAGTGCGAATCAGGGGAGAAGGCACAGAAACAGCACACAATAAAACAACAACAGATACTACAACATCAATAAAACAACAACCACTCGCACCGAGGAGACAAAAGGCAACAATTTATTGTTGCTCAATGTCGCATTTATCATCACTTTATGCTACTTAATCGAGCCCTCGTCCCGTGCTAGAGCTCCCGCGTCCAATCCCGCTCCTTTGAGCTCGATTTCCGCCGTCGAAGATGATTTCAATGTTTACTCTCGTCTCGTCCCGGCCTTTGTTTGCTTATTGTTTTTCGACACACATCCGCGCACACAGCAGCGAGCACTTTGCAGCGTCTTTTTATGGTTTATGGCGCCATTGAATTTTTCGTTTGTTTTCTTATTAAATTATAATTTATATGTGTGTAGTCGCATCAGCCAAGGACAGCGACACAGGCCAGGCCAGGCACTTTGTCAATTGTTTAATAGAAAACAAAGAAGATACGACTCCTGAGAATGGCTCCTGTAAAGGAAAAATCGGTGGGGCAGGACATTTTGCTTTGTTATTTATACATGCGCATGGCGTACTCAATTACGACTTCGAATGGCAAACAAGTTTCGGGTGTGCCCTTGTTTGCAGGTCAGAACGTGATGAAAACTGCGATAGTAATATATTAAAGATGGCAGATATCGCAAGGTCCCTGAATCACTTACGATGGCGTAGAGATATCTCTGCTCACAAAGGCCAATGGTCTAGGTCACATACCTAACCACCTTTAATGCACAAAGAAAAATTATGGCTATAAGGGATATTCCATTAAAAACGCGTATTTTATATATAAAATATATATTTGTAATTTAAATTTAATTTCTTAGATTTCTTCTTACATAGAAGGTTTTTATTTTTGGGTGAGTGGAACAAATTAATTTTTATATTAAAGTTAAAAAGAATGTTTCGTAGATAAAAATATCACAAAAGCTATAATAACAGACGAATTTTCTTTATTATAAGTATGACTCGATTTATTTTCTTTTATAAAATATAGATAACAATATGAAACTTATTTTGTTGTAATTTCCCTCTGCGGTTTTGACTGGCTTTTGATTCCCTTTGTTATCAGTGGTAGAAAAGCGTTCATCTCCCATCAGGGTTGCCTGCAACCTGCGATGCAAATGGAATTATCTAAAAAGCACTCCCAGCTAATCCACTTGAATAAAGCAATCGCAATACAAGTACAAAGCTCTCACCTGCATTGGTATCGGAAAAATGCACCAAACTAGTTCAACTTCACTAAATACACGTGTATATATAGTATAACTAATGCACATGCAATGGCTGCAAATGGCAAAAATAAATGCCCGATGTCCAACCTGGCAAACTATTCGCATAATTAATAGCCTGGCATAGTTGATTATGGATTTTATTTTGGTTTTGCATTTCACACAGAGGTGGGGAAAAAAGCACTGCACACTGCATTCGAATTCATTAAATTTGCATATAACTTTTAAGCATATTTGAAACATTTTGTGCATATGATTCATTGGTCTGATAGCCCAAATTTTAATAGCAAATTAAATTGCCGTTGGGCTTTAACTAATTTGCACCCCGACAGTATCGGCGAACAATGATAAACAACCGCACGGCATCAGTTGGTGGAATTTCCATTTCGCGGTGCTAACGCACATAAAAACAATGCTAAAAGTGTGCATTGAATATCGAAAACCTAGAGGGAATCGACTGTGGGGTATCTATTAGTGACTTTATACATTAAGGGTCTGAGAATTATTAAAAGAATTCACTGAAATAAAATTTGAACTCATTTTAGCTGTTTTTAGGCTTTAATTAGACTTTAACGCATGATTGCAAGCAACCAGTTTTAATGCCCTAATAAGCCTATCATGCCCTAATACCTTGTGTTAAATTGCATTTATAAAAAGCTTATATTTAAATGGTAAATATTGGGCAAATCAATTCAATTTCGCGCTTGAAATTATTTGCTATTTCTTTGTTGCTTATAAATATTTTAATTAACTGCCAAATGTAATAATTGCCGAATGAGTTCGCCCGAAATACATTTGGGCAATGACAGCTGCTGCCGGCGCTTAGGAACGCCGGGATTTTTATTATAATTAAATTCGCGTCGGTGGCGGTGTCGGTTAACCCACAAAAAGATAAGCCCCAAGCTGGCGCTGACATTAATCATTTTACCTTTCAAATGCACTCTCGTTAGGCGGCCACCGAATTGAAACTTCACTCGATGCAAAGGGGAATCAAAACTCTTCGCGTCCCCTCGGGACTTTGGCTCATTAATAACCGACAAGACGGCATAATTCTTTGTCTTCGCCCGCGCGTATATCCTTTTCTTCTCCGTCGCTTCGGGGGTTTCCATGGATAATAAGGATGGCAAACAATGACAGGCCGCCGCGTCCGGACTGTATTAGTACAGATGTACGCGCGATGTGCTAAGCCGAGTTAAATATTGACCAACTAACGACTGACTTACATTAAGGCTCGAACGAACTTTTCCAATTAAATCTGGGGAAAGTTCGTTCACTCCATGTGCCAGCGAATGGGGAACAAGGAAAGTTCTAATGAGTTTATTAATCAGCGATAAATTTGGCCGGCATATGCAAGGCAGTTTGGCCGGCAAAGTTCGAATTGAAGACGCCCCGCTAAGTTGTCATAATTCGTAATCAGAGAAGTCTGCAACGAAAATCTAGTTGTTAATGGAAAAGGGAAGAAAAAATAGTAATCACTAAAAAAAAACAAGATCTTGAGTTAGGAAAATGGAAAAATATAAATATAGCAATGAATCGCAGTTTTTGTAGTATATTTGATACCTTTAATACCCCTTTTAGAAAAAGAAAACAGTATTTCTAAGAAAATTTAATTATATTCTGGAATGCCAAAGACTTCATAATGAAAAAAGGACATCAGGATTGCTTCATTTGATACTTATATTTTCCGGCTGCACTGGGGACGGGTCCAAATAAACATCTGCCTGAAGGCCAAGGACGAGACCAACGTCTGTAAGTCATCGCGTGGAAAAAGGGCTGGGATTCTCGGCTAATTAATGTGCAAAGTGTCAATTAATCAATCAGTCGGCCGATCAATCCTGCCGGCAAGGCTCAGACGGACCAAATGAAATCCCAATGCCCGCCAATACCAGTTAGAGTCGTCCAGTCCTCTTTCGGCCCTGGCCATGTTGGCTGTATTGACAGGATAAACTCAACAAGCTGTCAGAGCTGGCCAAGGCAAATAGCCGGCGACAAAGGCTCAACGGGCGACGACTTTGCAAACATAAACCCAACAGCCAGGGCCCAGAAAAAATAAGAAAATTTCATCAAACGGCAGCGGAAAACGTTTGTCGGAAAGCTCATTTAATCAACCGTTGCCCGGCAACCCCCAGCGCCATGATTGTGGGCCCACACACACACACATCCAAAGAGGTGTGGCAGAGGGGTTAAGGGCAAAAAGGCAAATGCCAGCTAATTATTATGACAAATATCAGACATCCGTTCGGTTGCGGCGGGCGCGGCTAATTCTGTGTCAAAGGCTTAACTACTTAGCGAAATGAATTGAATCGCATACCTGTCAACATTATTATCAGCTGGCATTCAACTGAAATAAATCGAGGGGGTTGTACTTAAAGCCTAAAAATGTATAAATAAATGTATAAAAATAGCGAGGCCATCATAAATATAGCTGAAGCGAACACGCCTTAAAAATTGATTAATTACCTATTAAACAAGAGAACTATTTGTGCAGAAGCCTTACTAATTTTCCCTTCAAATTGTTGACAAAATGAACAGAAATGTCGTCGTCGCCTAGTAATCATCTTCTGGCCTCGCCTTGTTTCGCCTTACTATCCGGCTTGTCTTGGACTGTTTTTATGGATGCCATAACTCTGCGGCCTTGTCAAGCAATTTCAATTTGCCGCTTGATTTGCGAGCTGGCGCCTGGTCGCTGCGCTGCCTTGGGCGCCAAATGCTGCACGTTGCCGCTTTGATTTACGCGACTGCAATTTAAATGAGCTGCAAATTGCAGCAGCGAGTCCCGAAGCTAGGCCAGTTTAAGTCTTTAAGGCCTTTGTCAATCTCGAGAGTAGCGCGAATTAATTGCGCGACCATAAATCGTGTCTGGGATTTTTGTCTCTCGGCGCTTTCGGCGCCTGATTAATACGAGCAGACGCTTCAGGTGCTCGAAATGTGTCTCATAATCTGACAAATTCCGATTTGCCTTAGAAGCAAGTTGGAGCGAATGGGTTGAAGGCGAGCCGTCTGCCATTTGTCAGGGCCCTGCAATCCCAGTTGTCCACAGACAATTGTAAGCCGGATGACTGAATGGCCGACTAAACGGGCTTGTCGGGCAATTAAAGGACCTGTTTTGCGTCCGGCGATGGGCTAATTTAACGGCGAACAAGAGTTA